>JADLZK010010495.1:0-638192 GCA_015847255.1 Hyparrhenia diplandra | reverse complement strand
CGTCTTTGGACTTAACGCTGTTACAACAAAAAAGTAATAGACGTGTCAATTAGGGAACAAAAAGAGGAAACAGGTGACAAATAGGAAAGAATTAAGTTTTGGTGTCCAATAGAGAAGAAGTGTTCTATTGTGGAATATGAAATCATCTTCCTCTATCTTTAGCGAGCTAGCTAGAAATAAGGAGTAGAGAACAAAAGTATTTAGAGATCTAGTTAAAAAAAAAAAGTTGATGAGAGCTTTTTTTTTTCTTCTGCTATGTCGTGTTTGATTTTTGATGTTATTCAGGCAACATATATAATTTTATCATTTTTATTGTAAAAAAATTTGTATATTTTGAGTTTTTCTTTTAATTGTATTGGTTGGTTGCATAGAAGTGTTGTCTAAAAATTCCTAGAAATTCAAACATCTATAATATTACCTTTTTTTTCACTAAAATATGTATTCCTATCACTACAAAGCTAAAAATTCATTGGTGTTGCTCCTTATGTTCTTCGGAATTTGTAGATCTTTATTTTAGAGAGGAGCCGGAGGGAACCAACGTAGAGGAAACAACCGTATGTGAAAAAAATTGGCTTGCGATATAGAGCGAAGATCGTGTTGGAATCTCACATGGGAAACAAATTCCCAAATACACTGGCTTTACAAAGAACAAACCGGTGTACAGTTAATGGTAAAACACACTCTTCACATCCTGTACTACTACGAGCCAAAAGTTCAGATCGTGCACGAGGGGTGCGTTGCATAGTGGGCGACTCATCGCAATAGCCAAAGCCATAAGCAAGCAGATCATTGACTGAACCGTCTTCCCCGGCCAGGCCGGCGAAGTGTTGGCTTCGCCCTCGGGCGCCGTCGCGCCGGTAGCATCGGGCCATTGGCGATGGCAGTGCTCAGGCAGGACAACAGCGACGGAGAAATCGAAGTCGTATGTCCCGCCGGCACTCATCGACGTTTCTTTCTTCAGGTGCAGAGATCTTGTGCACACGCAAGAGGATGCATGTCTTCTGGTCTTCAGGACGACCATGCCGTCACGCAGGCTCTGGGCGTTCATGTCGCCACAGCAGATACCTTCCTGGACTCCTGGTGCCTGGACTCCGTTCTGGAGGAGTACTGCTGCTGCTGCTGCCTCCTCCGTCCGGCGGCGGCCTGCCTGGCTCGGATGGCGTCGAGCTGCATCTGCTCGTCGCGGCACTCCTCGCTGCAGAAGGGCGTGTCCCCTCTGTACATGAAGATGTCGCTGTCGCGTCCCAGCGGCTTGGCGCAGAGCGCGCACGCGTCCAGCGTTGGCAGCAGGCTGGTCGGGAGCTCGCACCCGACTCGGCGTCGAAGAAGAAGGCGGAGGCCATGGCGTGGCTGTGGCTGTTGTTTCTCTTGCTCGGCTAGGACGGCCTGACTGATGGCTTGTGCTAAGCAAGCTTTTGCCTGTTGCTGCTGTGGGTGGTCGGAGACTTGGAGGAGGTGAGTGAGGTGAGAGGCCGAGGGGGCGTTTATATGGTGGACGAGGACGGGGCAGGGCAAGGCCGGCACGCCGGCACACGCGTGAGGAAGAGGAACGGGGTCCGGCGCGGGCGGGGTGGCCCACGCACGGCCCACGGGTAGGCAATACCGCCCGCCGGACGGGCGGAGCCACCGAACCTGGCGGGGGGAATGGGTGGTTCGCTTCTTTATTCCCCGGGCTGGAGTAGTTGGCTTGACGAGTTGATGGCCGCAGTTGGCTTGGGCCTGACGAGTTGTCCGTGGGTGGCTGGGCGCGTGGCCCGTGCCCGCGGCTCCCACCGCGACGAGAACGACGTGAGGCGACGCGACAGGCAAGTCGCAAGTCATGATGCTCGACAGCGACGTGGCCGTGGGCTCTGGTTTCCGAAAGCAACACACCGGAATGGCAGCTTACGTCCCGGTACTTCACAAAACCGTGTGCGATGCTATGCTATGTGCTACATAAAGGAAATTAAAGTGTCCCCGAAATACCTACACACTTTGCTCGGCTTTCCGTACCGGAAAAAGAGCACGCTACATAATTCCATGGATTTCGTAACATGAATTCAAGGGAAAAGAAAGAAGGTCGGAATCGTCTGCGACAAATCTACACCCATTAGTTAGGCAAAAAGCCCAAACTTTGGGTTAAACTAATGTAAACGCCGTGGCGCTGGTAATAAGGGAACCGGACCTTTCGCCAACCGTGCCCCACATGGTTAGGCTCCCAAATGATCGAGAGCGCTGCACTGCACGCTCTGAGTGCCCCTCCACTAGTATTTTTAAAGGGATGCTTTATTACAGGAATCTTGGGGAAGTGTGGTGCATGCACGCCAGGGCCAGGCGGCGCCCTTGTGTTGTGGCTCGTCGACGTTGCGCCTTTGCGGGGACCATTGGCAGGTGTCCAATAGGCGATGGGCACTGCGTCTGCGACGACGATGATCGATCCGGCTGCTGCTGCACGCAATCTGAGGCTAGAGTGATTTTAAACGCTCGAGGGAGATCGGAGGATCAGGGAGAATTTGTTGTTTAATCGAGAGATTTGCCAGGTTTTCGCCTTGGCGGCCGTGCACGTCTTGGTGCACCGTACTGTGCAGTTCAGGCCGGCAGGCTTCGTCCCGGGGAGCAGCTTTTATCGAGATCTGCGCACTCAGAGTTTTGTTTAGCGTCGGATAAAAACTGTACTCCCTCCGTCACACTGCCTGGATTCCGTCTTGTCATTTTTCGATCATTCGTCTTATTCAAATTTTTTACACAAATATAATTTATTTTTTATTACTTATTTTACAATAAAGATCTTGAATATTGATTAATTTATTTTATTATTTACATAAATATTTTGAATAAGATGGATGGTCAAACATAAAACATGAAGTTGAAAAGTAAACGACGAACTTTATGGGACAGAGGAGTACTGCAATTTGATGGCCCGTTAATTTCAGGCCTGGAGAGCTTTGCAAGTTGCTGACCATCATCGTTGTAGTCCCATTATAGGGAAAAATTTGGGGTTTTATCACATCGATTTCTTTGTAAACCATTGTTAACTTTCCTTGACTAAAGACATGGGACAGATCTTGTCTAAGCAAAGTTCATATCTTAGTCTGTTATTCATATACTATCACATAATAATAGGCTAGGCAAGAAATATTATATTTATGCTGACTTAAATTGACATAAGAACAAGAATATAAAAATTGTTAGTATTTAGTACTTACTTCCACATTTAGTTCTAGATGGCAATGGCTTGCCACACACACACTTGCAACATGTACATGTTTAACTACGCTTATGCTGACCTCATCGATAGGCTTCAGTATACGACAGATGCATATCATGTCAGAGTGTTTCACAGTTTGACAACAATCCTTGGATGGGCGAGCAGAGTCTCCATGAATTCCTATAGCTCGAATGCAATCCGTCTTAACCAGATCTTTGTCTTTGTAACAATCCTGCTCACCCCAAACTTGATGGGTTGTAAAAATGGTAAAAACTAAAGCAAACTGGAGGAGTTGAATTGTTCTTTTTTTAGCCATCCTACGCTAGGTAACACAAGGTCAAATATTTCTCTCTTTTTTTGTGACTAGGTCAAATATTTCTCTATACCTGTATGCAGTATGGGATGCTTATGTACCGTTCAATAGAGTGAAACAGTTATTTATAGGATATGAGGATTCATGTTTGGCTTTGTTAAATGTCTAAAAATTAGATCTATATCTATATCTATATCTATATCTATATGTAGGGTTGTTCCCATATCTGCTCGGCTAACATGGGCATCATCCTTTCTACCAACCTATCTTATTCACGATCGACACAAGGCCCTCAAGAGAGTGCCATATCCGCACCTCCTCTTAGATCTTTTTTAGCGGTCGAGTTACACTTACGAAACCAATATCAAGCAAATCGCACGTCACCATCATCATATATAAGATGCATCATTTTTTATTGGCAGAGAAACTACATCAGAGATTATCAACATTCTATTATTCTAAACCCTAAACTAAATAGGTACACTTAACTATGGCACCGTGAGTACATTGCCTACTCGTAGGACTTATTTCCATCATACATATTTGGTGGATGCATGGGCGATTAGCAGGCTTTTGTGGATTCGGATGCCTTTTTGTATGTGGTAAAAGGTAAAAAAATGATGCTGGATGAATCTATATATTTGTGTTGTTAATATGTGGATGGACCTAGGTGCTAATTATCTGTCCATGTGTGCTGGGCTTAAACTATTACTATGTGCTGGGGTCATGTATTCATGTTCTACTGATTTGGGGGTATTTTGATCTCATTTAACGGCTTAGCTGCTGAAAACTGGCTAAATGATATTTTTAGTTCACAGTGGCAACTTGTAGTGGTATTTTACAGGGCATAACCTTTCGATGGTATTTTAGTAGGTCGCAACCTGGTACAGAACCAATTTTTTCCTAAACGGTAAGTGAGCTACTCCCTCTGTCACATGGGTTTGCCGTTTTGACTTTTGAACTTCATATTTGACCATCCGTCTTATTCAAAATATTTATATAAATAATAAAATAAATTAATTAATATTCAAGTATCTTTATTGATAAAATAAGTCATAGCAAATTAAATTGAATTGGTGCAAAAATTTAAATAAAACAAATCATCGAAAAAAAGATGGTGCAAATCAAAGGGTGATAAATTTAATAGGGACGGAGGGAGTAGCTGCATTCCACCTACACATGGCGGTCAGGTCAGAAAATAACATGGCGGTCAGATCAACGGAGGATGGGTATGCATTGCGCCGTAAAATCGTAGTACTCCTTCACGTTCCGCGATCTTGCAATTCTTGGGCGCATATAAAGCGTGTTTATTTGCTCATCTTATTTAAATTTTTATGTAAATTATAAAACAAACAAAACGTCATTACAATATCTTTATTGATGTAATAAGTCATAACAAAAGTGGTAATATTTATTAAAAAAAAAAAATTGAATAAGGCGAGAGGTCAAACACGGTTTTATAGTCAAAGTGCAGTAATGTGGAATCGGAGGGAGCAATAGTATGAGCGAGTGGTGCAAGATAGTTTGGAATTTCGCTTTCCACTACGGAGACGGAGTACTGTACACAGGTTTTTGGCTGCGTATGCGGTGAGTCATGTCCAACCTGGGGCTGATCGGGCACATGTGGGGCGGCTGTTCTGGAGTTGAGGACCTGAGGTCCACGGCCTCCAGCCTAGCAATGACGCGATGACACTCTACACTGACTCAGCTGTCTGACTCAGCTGTGAGTCGTGAGGCGTGCAGAAGAGGAGTACAGTAGAAAGAAACAAGCAAGAATTTGAAGTGCTCAACAAATCCAACTGGGGTGTGAGTCCGAATCAATGAATCAATTCAAGAACAGTTGAAGCGCACACGGTGTTCAAAACAATGGCTTTGAATTTAGAGGCAAAGCTTCCCAAATGCTCTGGATTTACAAAATGGTGTTACACTAGGACTAAGACATTGACAGTGGCACGCAGGCCAAGCCTCATGCAACCAGAAGAACTCTGATGGAGGGAGATCGTCTTCTCCGACTCTCCGGCGTCCGCGGGCATCACTGGCACAGCTCGTATCAGACCAGCGCGACGGAGAAACGGGCCGTTCGTGCTCGATCACTTGCGTCCTTGGACACCTTCCTGGCGTACGTAGTGACGTTCACCAATCAGCTCACCACCGCGGACACCTTCCTGGCGTCCCGGTGCCCGCGCCGCGCCTCCGCTCCCCGACGAGTACGACGACTGCCGCCGACCACCGGACCTGGCGGAAGCCTGCCGCCTGGCGCGGACGGCGTCGAGCTGCATCTGCTCGTAGCGGCACTCCTCGCTGCAGAAGGGCGTGTCCCCTCTGTACATGAAGATGTCGGTGTCGCGCGCCAGCGGCGGCGCAGAGCGCGCACGCGTCGAGCGCGCGTGCGCGGTGCGCTCACCGACGGCGGGCTCGGCCGCGTCGAAGAAGAAGGCGCAGGCGAGATGTGCTGCTGCCATGGCTCTGGTTTCGGCTCTCCGTGCGCGCTGCTAGTGCTAGCTGAACTGCAAGAGTGTAGAGAAGATGGGATGGAGGATTTGAGCTCAGCTCGGAGGCGAGCTGCGGGCTGGTATATATGGCGGACTGGGACTGGCGCAGGGCGCCGGGGCGGGCGCGGAAAGATGGCGGTCTGGCGCGAGCGTGGCGAGACGTCTCGCTGTGCGGGCGGGCGGGCGGGGGCAATACCGCGCGCCGGCACTGACGGACGGACGGAGCCGACAAACCGGGAAGGAGAACGGGTGGCTTCCATTCTTTATTACGGCAAGGGGCCATGGACCAATGGTTCGGCGGTTTCGGGCATGGTTCTGGTTGACGGCGGCCGTGTCCGCGCCACGCACGCGGGTGACTCAGCTGCACCGCGACGAAGACGAGGACGACAGGAGGAGGCGGGTCCCTGTGTTGACGTGGATGGGGTTCTGGTCTGGATTCCCAAGCACACCGGAATGATGAGCGGAGGAATCGCACAAAAACGTCCCTGTTCTGTTACATGCGAAAACCGTGTGCTACGCTGCGCTCCTCCCATAGGAACCCAAGCTAACGCACCACCACTTGCTCCGCTTTTTGTATCGTAAATATCCAATGCAAAAGCAGATCATGTTGGGTTAAACTAAACCTGATGTCTAGACTCTTTTGCCAACTTATTAGAGGCCGGAACCCCACATGTGTTAAGCTCGCAAATGATAGAGAGCACTTGCCGTCAAAATATCATCACGGGCACCGTTGTTTAGGCAGGTGGCACCACGGCACACCCGAGGCAAACCATTAGGGGACTGGTGGTTTCGTATTACTACTCGATCTCCTGTGTATAAAAAACTTGGGAGGGAATAAGTGGAATGGCTTAGAAAACATGGTGAACCAGAGGGTGCCAGGTTTCGCCTTCACAATGGTGCACGTCTTGGAGTAGAGGGCCCGGGGTTGCCCTAGCACCTGGTGGTTGCAAGTGCACGGCACAAGGTTCCATCGACCATCGGTCAGGCATGCAGGCAGGTTTCGTCCAGGGGAGCAGCTTTCTCGAGATCGGCGAGTGGAATTTGTTTAAGGTCGCTTCACAGATCACAAAGCACCACACTATGACACTCAGTATTTCGCCTGGGGGAGCAACTTGGAGAACGTTCAAACCATAATTACAGTGTGCAAAGTGCGTGGTGCACGTTGAAAAACCATATTTCGCTGTGGTAGATGAACGTATTCTCCGAGAGAGATACGGTGACTGATGCTAATTACTGGAACTACGACGGCATAATGGATGCACGGAATGGTGAACACCGTTTGGAATGCTCTGTTCTCCAATACCCAAATGGAAATATAACTTGGCTGAAATGTGCTAACAGAGAATGTATCTGGTGCCCCACCCCTTCCCATGGTAACCAACCAAAATATGAAATTATGATTCAATAGGCGATGAAAGGTTCAATGTTCATTATATTTGACATGCAACAAAAATCCGTGCAAGGGATAAAAAGAACAAATTCAGCACTCAGAATAGTTGCGGCTACATTAAACATGAATACAACTCAATAATATAGAAATACTGGGAGTTATGAACAAGACAGGGAGAGAGGAAACGGGGCTGAGAGGGAGGTAATAGTGGACTGGGAGATGTCGTGAGCCTGGCCGGTTGCTAAAGGATGGAGCAAGGGACATCAATGACATTTTATATGTACTCTCGGACATGAGCAATTAAAGGGGAGGAGGTCGATTGTTTTAAAAGTTTATGGACCAAAATGAGCCTCGGGGCCAATAGTTTAGGGACAAAAATGGCTATTTCGCCTTCTTTTAGCGTTAGTGCAAAAATAGACATGATTTTAGGAGGTTAATATATTAATCTTTTGAATACATGAAAGATGCCCTTCTTAAAAATAATAATAAAAAAATCACTGGCTGGCCCTAAGCTGTCATGCTCATGGAATGGAGGATGGCGAGCCCTGCCTCCGACGAGACATATTTGGCTCTTCATGTAGCTATTGCTACAAGGATACCTATTGCTTGTGTTTTCTACCGATCTAAGCCAAGAGTAGCGATGGTCAGCCAGGTAGCTTCTTTGCTCGAGATGCTCTGACACGAACCTAAACTTTAATTTTAGAGCCAACAATTAGGGCGGAGAGGCCTTTAATTTTCTCAAAAATACGAGGCAAAGGGCTCGTTAGCACCACACCAAGCTATACTGCGCTCTCAATAAATATCATCAGTAGTACGGATTTTTTTATTCTTAAAGAAAAACAGTACGGGGTTCTAAATATCTGCCTACGGGAATCTTGGGGCTGTGGTGCGTGCACGCAAGCCCTATGAAAAAAAAAAAAAAGAAGAAGGACGGGATCACGAGACACTCGGCTGGTTGCACCACATATGCAGACGACGCCTATGGCTTCGTCGTGAGGCATCAGGATAGATGCCGTCTAAAATATAAGAACTCGCTTACCGGCCGCCAACTTTCGCTAGGCATCTGTGCACGCTTTGCAGTGCGTGCATGCGAAGACTTGAAGAACCTTGCTTTGCGCCGAGCTAGTGCCGTGTGCTGCGGGTGCGAGGCTCAGGATTCTCCAATTCCACCCATCAGCCAGGCAGGTTTCGCCCGGGGGAGCAGTAGTGTCCTTGTGATCCGAGCTGGGGCATTTGTTTAGATGGTGGCTTACCTGATAAGCATTGCGTTTGATTATTGGTGCTGCCTTTTGGCAATTGGCATGCTCCGCTTCAAATTCATGGTCCACGTCCACCGCACAGATGTTGCCAGCATTCAGAGTGGTGAACAGAGCATACAATACGTATGGGCATACAATACAACTATGGACGGTGATCGTACACCTAGGAGCAGCTGAATCACGCCCTACCTGTCAGTGAGGGGACACGTGTTGGATCGTACGTCCACGGCTTCTGCAGCCAAGCCATGATTTAGGCGGGCCTCTCCGATCACTCAATCATAGAAATGAGAGTCTGACGTACAGGGAAAATAAAAAGAAATGAGTTGTTTAACGAATCTGACGTAGGAATAGTATGGGATACTAGTTTGGTGTAAACCTAGTTTAGGCCTTGTTTAGATGGCTAAAATTTCGAGGTAAATGCACCCCGCCCCTGAACTTGCGCGGCCGGGTCAAATAGGTCCCCGAACTTGAAAACCGGTCATCCAAAATTTCCGAACTTGCAAACCCGTTCACCCCAGGCCGAACTTGCAAACCCGTTCACCCCGCCCCCAGTCGGGTTTTGCATGGCACTGTTGCGGACGTGATTTGCTACAGTAATCCCGGATTTACTACGAGTAACCGCGGTTTTTTTTTTTTTCCTTTTCTAATTTATTTCGTCTGAATCTTGAAAAAATCATAACTCTTCGATCACGACATCGGATGAAGATGATTTTTATATAAAAATTATAGCCCTCGGCGAGATCTATAACTTTTAGTTTTGAATTTTTAATTTGATGACGTTAAGGTGCTCAAAAAAATTATATAAAATTACAAGACTATAATAATCGCGTCTTACGCATGTCGCACTATAAAATTATAGCACCATAATAATGCGACAAGCGAGAAGTACGTGATTATTATGGTGCTGTAATTTTATATAATTTTTTGAGCACCTTAACGCCATCAAATGAAAAAATTCACGAGGATATGCTACACGTTATATTCTCGTACCGGTTTCCAAATTGACACTTCGCCAGGTGCACCAACATCGACGTGACACGCAACCACACAAAAGAAAACACTTAACGTGATGTATTTTTCTATTTTATTATGGCTGTCAACATCAGACCACAGAAACTAAACCCATCAAATGAAAAAATTCAAATGATAATTTTTTGAGCACCTTAACGTCATCAAATGAAAAATTCAAATGATATTTTTTTTTTTGAGCACCTTAACGTCATCAAATGAAAAATTCAAAACTAAAAAGTTATAGATCTCGTCGAGGGGCTATAATTTTTATATAAAAATCATCTTCATCCGATGTCGTATCGAAGAGTTATGATTTTTCGAAGATTCGGGCGAAATAAATTAGAAAAGGAAAAAACAAAACCGCGGTTACTGTAGCAAATCAGGGATTACTGTAGCAAATCACGTCCGCAACAGTGCCATGCAGCCATGCAAAACCGACCGGGCCTGGGGTGAACGGGTTTGCAAAGTTCGAGGGGCTGGATGACCGGGTTTTCAAGTTCGAGGGACCTATTTGACCCAAACCCACGCAAGTTCGGGGGCACTGGGGTGCATTTACCTCTAAAATTTCTAACCGCATGTCACATCGCATTAATCAGAACGTTTAGTTTGTTAGTGGTAAATATTATCCCACCATGGAGTAAGTAGGCTCAAAAGAATCGCCTCGTAATGTACATCTAAAAAGTGTGTAATTAGTTATTTTTTTACCTACATTTCATACTCCAAACATATGTCTTTTTGGTGCATTTAATGTGATGTGATGGAGAGAAATTGGAAAAAAAAGGTTAGAAATTTTAGCAATCTAAACAGGACCTTAGTTACTAAGTCCTCAACTTAGCGTCACCGGAATGCAAGAACCAGACATACCATAAAGCAAAGTTTCAGGAACTTATTTCATAATGCAGTCAATATCCAACAAAGAATTAATAAATAGGTTCATGGGTATAAGAAGAAGGTAATACTAGGTCCAACTAATTTGAAAATTAGTAACAGTAACAACAGTTTTATAGGAGCAATGCTTCCTGAAACTAAGCACTCAATAGGAACATTTGGGCTTTTGGCAATAATGCTAGGATTTAAAAGTCAAAAACAGAAGAAAACCTTAAAAAGAATGCCTTTGGAGTGCCACCAAAATGCGAGACTGCTTCTTTTACATCATCCATCCAAGGTAATCTAAAACCCCTCCTCAGTTTTCCCTACCCTAACAGAACGAATCTAATCGAAAACCAATGGGCTTCCAACAGCATCAACGCCAAAACAAAGTCTGTTATTACACGCTAGACTAGGGATGTTGCGCTCAGTGTCTCGTCCAGTCAGCAAAAGCCCAAGAGGCAGTGAGGACTGTGGAGAGAGGCGGGGCCGTTGCATCGGACAGATGTGTGTGGCTTGACCTGGACTATAAATGCTTCGTGTATTATGGGCCGAGCCCATGAGCACTGAGCACAGGCATTTGGGCTTTTATGCTTTTTAGTTAATGAACTTATTCTTCTAAAAAAAAAAAAAAAAAGTTAATGAACTTATAACTTGGCTCATTTTGTCTTCATGAATATTGAGCAAGGCAGTAATTAATTTTTTTTTTTGATAAAACTAGTTAATAAATTTAAGTTGAAGATGTTAATTTGTCGGCATGAGATATATTTGAAATTGCTATGTTTAGTTCAGCTATAATTTTAAATATGTTTAATTTAGATATACTTTTGGATGGCCACATAGTTTAAATGGTACATTGGACCACAATAATATTAGTACATTAACTCATGTGTGTTGACTTTAAAACAGTGAAATGAAACTCTTTACTGAGAGAGCTAGTTTCATTTCATTATTCAAATCTGCAAACCTAATGTGGCAGCTTTGGAAACAGTGAAATAAAATCCACCACCCAGACTAAGGGCAACCATAATGTTTTTGGAAAAGATAACTTTAAGCACTTATTTATATGCTATAATAAATAGTACAATGATGCATCTTAATCATGTATAGTAATGCACATTAAGCAAAAGATTCTCTAAAACCACCCTCAAGTGTCCCTCTTTCACTATTTTTAGTTGTGAGATTTTAGCTTTGAGAAGATTAGTTGTGAGAAGATTGTGAAATACTCCACTGCAACTTGCTCCGCGCTTTGTGCCACAGAAACTGGAGGCAAATATTCCAACACATTGTACGTAATCAATCGGAACCATATTCTGGAGTACACGTAGTATTGATTTGCATCGCATCAAATTAACACTACTACGATGCTTGTGTTCGAACTCCCAAACTTTGGTTTAGAGACACCAAACCTACACGGAGAGTAGGTGCATTCGCGCCACGACGCACGAAACACCCTGTGTCTCAGCTTCGCTGGGGACCAATGGCAGGTGGCGTTCAAGCAATGCGTCTACTAGGAGGTACGGACGCACTGGCTCAAGTCAAGATGCACATGCAAGCGATCTGTGGTTGCTCCGTCGGCATTGAATTTACTACTGTTGCTATGCCCTGGAGGAAGACCTTGGCAGACTTTGGAGTGGGCGCGAAGCACCTTGCACATGCTTGCAGCTGCACGAATGCACGAACCGCTCAAGATTCCATTGGTCAGGCAGGTTTCGCCTGGGGAGCAGCATTTCTCCTGAGATAGGAGTACGTACGCGCCAAGTTTGTTTATACTTGCAAGCGTACTAGGTGTGGCTTCACAGGGAAGCATTGCGCTTTGATAATTGGAGCTCATCGATCGTCCAAAACATAATCGCCGTCCCAATGTCCCATGCACGTGGCGGCACGCGATCAAGCAGTTCGGCACATCAGCTGCCGGCGACGGCGAGACGCACGGCGACACCTGCGGGATGCGGCATGGTGCAAAATGTTTGGAAAGCTGAAACGCTCTCCTCGTCTCTTCTACGTGTAAATCACACCACACAGTTGTTGGGCGCTGAGTGAAGATGACGCGTAAAAGTGCGAGCGGGTGCGCTGGTTTTGGTGTGGACGTTATACACCATACTGTACGCTGTACGTGCGGCACCGCTGCTGGCTGCTGCCACGCAGGCGGTGAGTCAAGCAAAACAAGGCAATGGGTGACTCGACACATGTTGGGTGTGCGCGTCCACGGACCACAAGCTTTGTCATGACGTCTCTCGCTGCATGATTGGGTAGGGGACTGACTCTCCGGACTCCGGTGACTCAGCGATGAGTACCGAGGTGTTAAACGTATCTGCCGTGGGTGCCATGATTTAACAGGCCATTTTGGATCTTTTGTTCAAGTAGCTTGACACCGACGGAACATAGTAGTCCTTCTGTCCAAAAACAGTGTAGTTTTAACTTTTAGACACCATGTTTGATCACTTATATTCAAGAAAGTTTATGTAAATTCTAAAATAAATAAATCAGCATTAAAATGTCTCTAATGAAAAATATCTTAAAAAACAGATGATAGTTATACAAAAATTTGAATAAGACGAATGGTCTAAGAAGATGACTGAAGCAACATTTTTTTTTTTTTTTTTTGACGGAGGAAGCATGTACTGGTCGTACATACTTGTAAGTTGTAATGGTCACGTATAGAAGTAACTCTGGTCACGTAACTAGAATACCTGCTTAATTGTTTCCTTGACATTTCATCTCTACGAAACCTTTGTTACATTTTACTCATCACTCCTATCTGTTAACTCACAGATCTCATGGCGCAACGTGTCAGTCTGTGCCTTGGGGTGGGGATCGGAAACCTAAAGAACTGATTAGTGCTAAACTCAGATCTCTAACATCGTTTGCCAGGCTTTATCTGCCCGTCAATTCGAAAGCACACAGAAAAGTATCGTGCGATTGGTGCGGACGCAGTCACTTGAAACACAAGAAAGCACACAAAAACGCTCAGAAACGAGATATCAAAATTTCATTACAGATGGACGGTGCTCTCCAACACACCCTCAGGCCTCAACCTCTAGCACAAACAAAAGAATCCCATCAGGGATAAACAGAAACAAGGGGAGCACGCATGGCGTCGATTTCAGTTTCCGACCCGCAGATCAGGTCTTAGGTCGATCTGCCATCCCACAGTTGCCTCTCTGTTACCTGCACAGAAGTTGTTGTGCGGCGCGGCGCCGCCCGGCCAGCCAGCATCTCTTTCTTGCAGGTGTAGCCGTGTAGGTGCTTGAACCAGCACGATCATCCTCGTCCTCCTCGGCCTCACTTTGCTTAGGTGGCGGCCACAGAGGCTCCCATGCTCCGCGGCGACTGCTGCTTCCGCCGGCTGCTGCTAGCCTGCCGCGCGTAGGCCGCGTCGCGGTGCATCTGCTCGTAGCGGCAGTCCTCGCTGCAGAACGGGGTGTCGCCCTTGTACATGAAGATGTCGCTGTTGCAGTTGAGCCGCTTAGAGCAGAGCGCGCACGCGTCCAACGCGGGAAGGCGGGGCTCGCCGATCGGCTCGGTGTCGAAGAAGAAGCCAGTACAGGTGAGCGAAGTGGCCATGGTTGCCGTGGTGGTGCACGATTCTACAAGGCAGGCCGGTTTGCTGAGTCTTGCGATGAGCTCGGCAGACGCAGAGCAGGGGGTATATATGGCGGGTGGACAGGGACCGGGGCGGGCTCGGCGGCATTTGCCGTCTGCGAAACTGCGGATGCACGAGCGGGAACGGGATAGCCCACGGTCCGGGCAGTCTCTTCTGTTTGGTGGCAGCTGTGCCTCTGGTGGGCCATGGTATGGTGATAGGCTGACTCGGCTTGATGGTGATTGGTGGCAGATGTGTCTGTCTGTGGCATGGTGGCCCGCGCACCCGGGTCCACGGCTGTCCACCCGTAAAACAGAACGACAAGCCAATGAGGCGGATTCCGACAGAGACCAATCGCGCCAAAACAAAAGCGCCTCTGTTTACACAAGCAAATCCGTGTGCTGTTGCTATCGTCCTATCACGGACAGGGCAAGTGAATCAACTTGTGTGAATTACAAATTTACAAATGCTGCTCCTTGCTCCGCTTTGGGCAGCAAAATCTGGAGGCAAATATTCTGACGCACCGTGATCAATCGGGGTCATATTCTGGGCTAGTATTGATTTGCATTACATCCAATTAACATTACCACGATACTGGTCCCAACTCACAAACTTTAGCTTAGACTAATCTAACCTAGACACCCTATCAGGGCTGATAATTGGTGCGCCCCCAACATCCACATGGCCAATTGACCATGCCCACGTATCTTTTTTGGCCTGCACACATCTTGGCTACACTCCCTAGATTGGAGAATCAAGCCATACACTGAGGTGTTTCTCAACAACATCCGTAGCAATGCCTCCAGGGTGCTAAAAATAGACAGGAGCAAAAATTATGAGGCCCACTTCCTTGCCTCTGAAGCTGTTCGTTGCAATCAGGATCCTTCAGACGTTCCTAGTTTAGTATGTATCAATCAAGGCCATGCTTCAAATTGCCCTTTTATCTGTGCCTTGAGGAATGTAATTATCAAACATTGTACTCTTTTGCAGCGATTTGCTGCTAGAATGAATCTCTGTTTCCTTGTCAAAAAAAAAAAAAAAAAAAACCCATGCCCACGTATGACAGAGGGCACTTGCACAGTTGCACTTGCAAGTTGCAGCACCCTTTGTTTGCTCTGCTCACACAACTTTAGCATGGGCAACGTAACATACGTACATGACTCCTTCCTGACAAAGAGATTCTTTAGAGCAAGTATAATGATTCCGCCCGCTCGCCCGCGATTGAGCACCAGCTCAGCAGGGTTTTTTTTTTTTTTTATTCGCATAATTTAATGCATGCTATGTGGAAGACATGGTGGTAGGGGTGCCAACGGTGCGGGCCGGGCGACCCTTCGCCTACCCGTCGCCCGTTCTTTGGTCGCCCGCGAGGATCGTGGTCGAACCGCCCCGTCATTTGGTCCGCCCCGTGACCCGCGGGTCGCCCGTGGCCTCAGCCCACGGTGAAGGGAGGGAAGAGGAACACCGAACAACTACCACGATGGTAGCACGAGATGTCCGGTGCGAGGCACGCCCAGGTGCGTGTAGACGCCGCTGCGGCGAGCCTGCTCCACCGCCCGCAACACCACGTCGGGGAACGCCGCCTTGTTGAAGAACACGCCGGGCACCTTGGGCACGCCGTCGTGTCGTTGGCGACGCCGCGCCGCACGCCAAGCTCCCGCTCGAACCGCTCCCGAACGCGCGGCTCCGTGAAGGAGAACAGCGCGCACGGCGCCTTCCTGCCGCCGTAGTCTAGCGACACGCGTTCGCGCCCGTCTCCGCGATGTTGAAGCGTTGAGCATCGCCAACGCCGCGCCCGGTCGTGGCGGTGACGTCCACGTTCACCGCCGCCGCCCCTGCCGTGGTACGGCTCCACCTGCTTGCGCACCTCGGCGGCGCCGCTTCTCGTGTCGAGTACCAGCAGAAACGGGGCGCCGCGTCCTTGCCCCGTGTCTTTGCTCGCCTCCGCGAACCCCATCTCCACCTTCACGTCGAGTCCGGGCACGGGGCGCCCATGTCGCTCGGCCAGCGTCTCGGTTGCCGGTGATCTCATGCCGCCTAGAGATGTCCGGGGTCGATTTAACGAGCGGCGGCGGCTTCGAAGGACCGACCCGAGGGTCACCGGGGTCGAAAGGGTCGTGGCCCTTCTGCCTACTCTAATCTGGGTCGACCCGATTTGCTCCACTTGAGAATTCCAGGGGCGGGTTGGCTTGGAAAGCGGGTCGACCCGAACCCTTTGCAGCCCTACATGGTGGATAGCCAAAAGGAGCGCATCAGCAACGCATGCGGGCCAAAAAATAGCGTACTCGCCCTGCTTTTCATCGACGATTCACTAGACGCCCGTGTTCATCTCTCTCCTCAATTCTCTCTCGTCCACGTCGGATATGGCCGGCTAGTCGTCAATCATTATACTTGCTCTTATGGAGAGTTGGTGCATGCACGCCACGAGGCACAGAGGCTCCACCCGGTGTGTGGGCATCGGTTGGGACCAATGGCAGGTGGCGCTTGAGCAATGCGTCTGCTACCTACAAGGTGGTCACGACTCACGAACTGCCTGGATGCACATGCACGCGATCTGTGGTTGGGCCGTCAGCATTGGCAAACTTTGGTTAAAAAATACACTCATTGTTAAAACAATCTGTATTGCCAGGTTTCAACTCTGGCGGCCGTGCACGCTTTGGGTGGTCGCGAAGCACCATGCGAACGCATGCTTGCAGATTCCATGAGGCAGGCAGGGCAGGTTTCGCCCGGGGAGCATCATTTTTGGAGATACGCTTTGATAATTGGAGACCACGCTTTGTTTATACTGTACTGTAGGTGGCTTTAGGCTTCACAGTGAAGCATGGCGCTTTGATAATTGGAGTTTACGGATCGTCCGATCCAAAACATAATCGTCGTCCCGTGCATAGCACGCGAGCAGTTCGGCATATCTGCTGCCGGTGCCGGCGACGGCGAGGGACGCACCGTCACACCTGCGGCCTGCGCTAAATTAGTTTGGAAGTCGGAACGCTCTCCTCGTCTCTTCCGTGCCGTGTTGTTGATTAGGGCAGTCCCAATGGTTCATTAATTGTAGTTTCTATCTATATTAATTACATCAAAAAATTAATGATTTTGCTGATGTGGCGGTAGAGTTAATGAAGGGAGAGAAGGAAAAAGATAGAAACCGTTTCTTGAGGAAGGAACGGCGTCGACTCTTGCCCCAATGCTCGTCGAGAAACGACTCATATGCCGTTGGGGAGACTCGACTCGAGTCGATACATCCTCTCCCGGATCCGGCTAGCGCCGCCGCCGCCGCGATGGCTCGAGCACCGCGCGCTGCGCCTCTTTTCGCTCGTCGCTCCGCCTCCGACTTCCGCTCGCCTCTCCTTTACGCACCGCGATAGCGAAACGCCCCGGCCCGGCCGTTCCGTCGTCTGAGCGAGCAGCTCGGCGCCTCGGCCAGTCACTAACTCGGCGGAGGCGGATCGATATGCCGAAGAAAACAGAGAACAAAGTGTCGGACATGGCGTCCATGGCGGCCTTGGCGTCGGGCGAGCGTGGCCTCTCCGGACTCCTCCGAGCGGCATGCGCAGTGGAATTGATCCCGCACGAGGAGAGAGCATCGGCTATGCTGCGCGATGGAATTGGTCCCGCACAAGCGTGGCCTCTCCGGACTCCTCTCCGGCGCTTGCGTGCTCGCTCTTTGTCTTTCGCCCGACCATCCACTTTGCCCATCCTTGCGATCGTAGAGAACGAGAGGAAGAGAGCATCGGCTGGCTGTGCTGGCTTGCGTTGTCGATCGTTGCGTTGTGTGCTTGCCTTGCTTGCGTCCGTTGTCCACTTCTTGATCTGCATAGAAAATCAGTGGAGGGAGAACATCTGAGGAGGAAGAAATAAATGGGAGAGGAAAAATTTATTAGGCCAAGAAACCACCATTGTAAAGGGTAGTTTCTATTTGTTATATTTTAACCATGGAAAACGTGCATAGTGTCTACCATTGGGACTGCCCTTAGTAGTACTTCGTGGAAAACAAATAACAAGACGACGCACTCCACTCCGCCGCACAATTGTTGAGCTTGGGCGCTGATGAGTGGAGGATGACGCGTAAAAGTGCGTGCAAGGGTTCCGGTTTTGGCGTGGACGGCGGGCCATACGTGCGGCACTGCCGCGAAGGCTGTGAGTCACGCACAACAAGGCAACGGGTGACTCGACATACTCCTATGTCCACAGCCATGGGCCCTTGACGTCTCTCGCTGCTGGACTGACTCTCCGGTGACTCAGCGATGAGTAGTGAAACAACAAAACTGTCAAGAGTTCTGACGTGGGTGCAATGATTTAGTCCCATTTGGATCTTTTGTGTGAGTAGCTTGGCACTGACGGGAAAATGGTATGTATACTACTATACTCTAGTTACGCAACTGGAACACTTGCGCAATTGTTTTATCGGCATCTCAGATTCTCAGCTCGACGAAACCGCTGTGAATTAACGTTAGATTATTGCTCACTCAGATTTTCGTAGACTTTGATGGATCTAAGACGCAACTTGTCAGTCTGTGGCTTCTAGTAGGGACGAGGGATCGGCAACCAATAGAACTGAAACTGATTATTGCTCAGTCAGGTGTTGTTTGCATGACTGGAGATTGGATTCCAGAAATCTGGATCATTTAGCGCGAAGTGAATTCCAAGATTTTAAGACTTGGAGTGATAAAACTTTGAGAATCTCTGCAATAGTTTGATGGAAATGGACCTTTTATGTAGCCAACAATTTATTTAGCGCGAAGTGAATTCCTCTCAACTCAAAGGGAGACGTCGCATAGTTGTGAAAGCAATCACTCAAAACACATGAAAACACAGAGAGCACTGAGAAACATTGATAAAAAAGAGAGAGAGTCAAGAGCAAGATACGTCTGTGATAAAAAATTTCAGGGCTACCATAACTTGTTGACAGAAATGCCTCAAACATTTACAGCCTTACAGGCCGATGGTGCTCAACCTCTGGAACGCACGACCCAAAAGATCCCATTAGGAAAACACAAACAAAGGGGAGGACGCAGGGCGTGGCGTCGATTTTAGTTTCCATCCCCGCTTCTTCTTCAGCCTTCAGAATTCAGATCCATCCCCGCTTGACTCTGTTCCCCGCACAAAACTCGTTTTGCGGCGCAGAGCCTGCCCGGCCGCCGGCCAGCCAGGGGAGGCTCTCTTGCGGATGTAGCTGGTTGAACCGTCACGATCTTCTTCTTTGTTTTTCCTCGGACTCACTCTTCTTAGCTAGCGGACACAGAGGCTCCCTTGCTCCGCTGCGACTGCTGCTTCCGCCGCGCGTAGGTCGCGTCGCGGTTCATCTGCTCGTAACGGCAGTCCTCGCTGCAGAACGGGGTGTCGCCCTTGTACATGAAGATGTCGCTGTTGCGGGTGAGGCGCTTGGAGCAGAGCGCGCACGCGTCCAACGCGGGAAGGCGGGGCTCGCCGATCGACTCGGTGTCGAAAAAGAAGCCAGCACAGGCGAGCGATGTTGTCATGGTTGCTGCGCTTCGTTCTAGCTTAAGGCAGGCAGGTCTACAAATCGAGCTGAGCACGGCAGGCGGGGAGCGGGGGTATATATGGCGGTTGGACACGGACCGGGACGGGCTCGGCAGCACGACCTGGGACGGGAAAAAGGCAAACGCCGTGCACGCCTGACGGGCCACACAGTGGCGGTCCATGGCTGACTCGGCTTGATGGCAGCAGCTGTGCTGTGTCTGTGGCTCGCACCCGGGTCCACCAGTACTACAAGGACAGACAGGCCAATGATGCGGGCCCAGGTGTATGACGTGGCTGGTTCTGGATCCCGACCGAGACGAATCGTGCCAAAACGAAAGTGTAAGTACACGTCAGTGTTTATGTTTTTGCTAGCAAAAACTGTGTGCTTTCACTCACAGGGCAAAAGTTTTTTTTTTCTTGAATACACACTATTTGCATTCACAAGGCAGGTGAATCCACCACTTGTGTGGAATAGAAATACTGTTGCTTGTTGCGTTTTGTGCAAGCAAAATCTCGAGGCAAATATTCTGGTGCATCGTGATCGACCGGAATCATATTTAGTAGTATTTGATTGATCTGCATAAAATTAACGCTACGAGAGTACGAGATGATGTTCCCATCTCCCAAACACGCGACGATGTGTTTGTATGGGCAACACCTCGGGGTAAAGAGGATGGCACACCAATTATATGTGCCGAAGAGTATGATAGAGGGCACTTACTCTTGCAAGTTGCAGGTTTTGCAACAGCCTTGCTCACGAATTCGGCATGGGCGCAGCTTTGTTTAGGTCGCTTCCTTGTTCCTGACGAGAGATTCTCTAGGGCCTAGCTGCTGCATGCAGGCCACGAGGCAGCAGTCTGCGTTGGAGCATCGGCTGGGACCAATGGCAGGTGGCGCTTAACCAATGCGTCTGCTACCTACGAGGTGGTCACGCACGCACCGGCTGAAGATGCACATGCACGCGATCTGTGGTTGCGCTTGCGCCGTCGACATTGAATTTACTACTGTTGCTACGGCGGCCTTGACAAACTTTGGAGAGAATCATATGAGTACTCTGGTTATATAAAACTCATTGTTAAACCCTGTATTGCAGGTTTAGTTTCAACTCTGGCGGCCGTGCACGGTGCACGCTTTTGGAGTGGGCGGCTGGGCATGCTTGCAGCTGCACGGACCACTCGAGATTCCATCGGTCAGGCATGCTGGGCAGGTTTCGCCCGGGGAGCAGCATTTCTGGAGATACGCGCCCAGTTCGTTTATGCAGTTGCATCTGTATAGGTGGCTTCATATAGAAGCATGGAGCTTTGATAATTGGAGCTCACCCGTGTCTGGTACGCTCGCTGCTTGGCGCACTCTGCTCGCTGTTGGCGAGAGACGAGACGCAACGCGACGCCTGCGGGCTGCGCGGCACGGTGCAAAATGTTTGGAACGCTCGCCTCGCCTGAGCCTCTCACTGTCAAAAAAAGAAAAAGAAAAGAAAATGTCTCAAAAAAAATCGCATCACACAGTTGTTGGACGCTGAGTGGAGGATGACGCGTAAAAGTGCGTGCGGGGTGCTAGTTTTGGCGTGGACGGCGGCCCATACGTGCGCCACTGCTCTGCTGCGCAGGCGGTGAGTCACTCACACACAACAAAGCAGCGGGTGTCTCGACACATGTTCGGCGTTTGTGTCCACGGACCAGCGGCTTTCTGCGCACCCATGGGCCCATGACGTCTTTCGCCGCATGATTGGGCGGGGGACTGACTCTCTCGGGTGACTCAGCGATGAGTAGCGAGTGAGACGTTACACAAAAGATAAAGAAAACTGTGGACTTCAACGAATCTGACGTGTGTGCAATGATTTAGGCCATTTTGGATCTTTTGTTTAAGTAGCTTGACACTGACGGAAAGAAAGTTGTATAACTCCGGATAAACATTTGTAATCGCATTTACAACTCTGGTTACGCAACGCCAACGGGGACGCTTGCGCCGTTGTTTCCTTGACAATTCAGCTCGACGAAACCTCTGTTACATTCTCCTACTACCATATTTTCTGTCATTTTCTCGTTCAAGAACTTCACGTACTCTTACGTGTCTGCTCGCAGATTTCCGTCAGATCCAAGGCGCAACTTGTCAGTCTGGGGATTGGGGATGGTATCTGAATTGGAAACCAAAAGAACTGGTTGCAACTTTCAGTCTGTGGACTGCTCACTCAGATCTCTGGCACGGTCTTCATCTCAAAGGAAAACTGGCGTCGCCAGTTTGCCAAGCTTCATCAAACTCCAAAGCACCCAAAAACACCGTGGGGTTGGTGCGAAAAGCAATCACTCAAATCACACACACAACCCTCAGTCAGGAACAAAATACGTTTGCGATCAAAATTTCTGACTATCATAACATGCTGAAATGCCGCGTACATTTACAGATCGATGGTGCTCTTGCACACACCCTCAGGCCTCACCCACACAACCCAAAAGATCCCATCAGGGGTGAAAACAAAAACAAAGGGGAGCATGCACATGGCGTCGATCCAAGTTTGCAACCTCTGCAAGTCAGGTCGATCTTCTTCAGTCTTCAGAAGTTGAGATCCATCCCCCGCTTGCCTCGTTTTGTGCGGCGCACGCAGCGGCGGGCGCCGGCCAAACGGGATCTGTAGTGGTTGTAGCTGCTTGAACCTCCTTCTTCATCGGGTTGCTCTCAACTAGCTGGCCACGTACACGTCCGACTTGGTGGAGGCCACAGAGGCCCCTCTGCTCCGCTGCGACTGCGACTGCGACTGCTGCTGCTTCCGGCGGCTGCTGCTGGACCGCCGCGCGTAGGCCGCGTCGTGGTGCATCTGCTCGTAGCGGCAGTCCTCGCTGCAGAAGGGGTGTCGCCCTTGTACATGAAGATGTCGCTGTTGCGGGTGAGCGGCTTGGAGCAGAGCGCGCAGGCGTCCAGCGCGTGCCGCCCGGGCTCGCCCAGCGGCTCCGCGTCGAAGAAGAAGGCGCAGGCCACAGACGTCGCCATGTCTCGTCTGGCCACTCTCTCTGGATTGTTGGTGTCTCTACGGACCAAGCTTTCCTTTGCCAAATGTTTTTGCTGCTTTGGAAAATGGGGAGGAGCGTGGAAAGAGGAGGGTGCGTGCTTGCGAGTTTTCCTCTGCTCTGTAGAGCTTAGCTTGGCTCGCAACGAAGTGGAAGGGGCGCGTATTTATGTTTGCGAGCTGCGGAACACGACAAGCGGGCCTGACGTGGAGCTTACAAGAAAGCTGAGAGAAAACCGTGGGTGGTTCTCGAACCAGCCGGCGGCCGGAGCGAGACGGTCCAGCGCGCGCGCGCGCGCTGCCTATCACAGTTCACAGGTCTCAGTTAGCAGTAAGCCGTCTTAATGGGAGGTTTCACGTCGCGGTTTCACGCACAGATCTTAATGGGAGGTTTCACGTCACGGTTTCACGGACGTGACACTCATCATGAAACGAGATGAAATTGCTTCTCTCGATTAGTACGGTTTCATTATACGGTTTCACATAAAAATTTTAGCCATTTATGGACGCCACGGTTTCTTCCCCAACCTCCGGTCGCGGCTTCTGTCGCCTTGTCTCATCAGAGAAGCGCTCGCGGCCTGGCGGAGAAAAAAAACAACCAAACAAATTCGATAGTCGATCGTCCAAAGGGAACTAATCAAAGGAATACATAATCAACATTACAGACAAAATCGCTAGCAGCAGCCAACGAAAGTCAGCAGCGCAGGCAAGGAAGCCAGCCGTGCCTGTTCGTGCGCTACGCCGCGACAGAGCCACATCGCGTCCGCCCGAGCTCGCCCAAAGCCGCGCGCCAGCGTCCGTTTGAAGCCCCGCTCGGCGCCGATCTGCTCTCCAGCGGCCGACCGGTGGCTGTTAGCGATGCTCCCCTCGCGGCCGGCGGATCTCGAGCTTCGCACTTCGCCAGAGGCCCCGACGGTCGGCGGAATCTGCGGAGTAGAGCGGAGCACCCACGGCGGACCGGCCGTTGCCACGATGACATGCCCGGCGGCTCGCGACGGACTGCCCGCCGGAGCACGCCGCTGGTAGGTAAAGGTCCTTCCCGTGGCGGGGGCGCGTCGCGCGCGACGGCGGCGCTCCCTCCCATGGCGGTGGGACTCACGACGGACGCCCGGCACTCTGCTCGTGATGAAACTCGAAAGGCCAATGGTCGTTTCATTTAGTTTCACTGCATGGGAAACATCGCCCACGAGTTTCACTATGGTAAAACTAATTCCATGCAAAAAAGTGCAGATCTGCTGATGTGGCACCCTATTTAATATGTATGAAACGCCGGTGAAATCCTGAGATCCTGCTGGGCTCGCTTCTTTTCTTTTTTCCTTTGGCACAGCAGGCCCCGTCTACGGTGAATACGGAGTACTACTGAGCTGTAAGGGTAACTGGGTACTGTGTGGTTAAACTCTCTGTGGGCATGCCTCCATGGCCCCATCCGATAATGCAGCAACCGGTCGTGGGGCTGCGCTTGATTAAAGCCGACAAGATTGGGCTGTGTCGAGCATGGCTTGGCCTTATCTTGACGTGGCAAACAGCTGGATGACTGTTACTGGAGGTGGATGGAGCCGTGGAGAAGGGTAGAGGTCAGGCGCATCCATCACCAACCACTCGATTTGATTTTTTTTTTTTTTGAGGCAGTACCACTCGATTTGATGGAGAGGCATGGAGCGATGGTGCCCGTGCTTTGGGCCACCAGGCCTGGGCGCCTGGCCCAAGGCCACCTTATATTACCCAAGGCCCAGTCATGAAGTCCCGCACTCTCTCTTGTGAACACGCTTCAATGCCGCCAGCCCGCAATCTAGCCGTAGATTTCCCAGAGCAAAGGCCCGCTTCAGTCACTGCTCTGCCGCCTGCCTCTACGGAGTCCGTCCGCGTCCACTCACCTCAGCTAGGGTTTCGGACTCGAGTCCTTCCCCAAATCGTTCCCCATTCGGGCATACCCCGAGCCCCGACGCTCCAGGCAGCCAGCTCCATCCTCCCAGCGCCCCTTGCCGTCAGCCGCCCCCGCCCGTCGCACCCGCTGCCGTTGCTCCCACCTCTGCTTCATCATCCACCCCTGCCGCAACCAGGTCGCCCAGAGCGCCGCTCCCGACAGTCGGCTGCCGTCCCAGCGGCGCGCCCCTCCGCCTTCCGCCACTCCAGATCCGAGGCAGGTCAGCGCTGGGACGCAGCACGCTAACAGGTATGCCCATGCTTCCATTTCTTTCCGAATTCGAATCCGAAAGGATGCTTGCTTAATCTGTATTAAGTTTTTTTTTTTTTTTTTTTTTTGGGTGGGGGGGTGGGGGTGATCACATTTCTGTGCAGCTCCTGTGAAACTACATCCATTCGTGCAAGTTTATGCTGCAAATATCTTGTGAATTTGCATGATCATTAATTCATTATGTCCATTTGGTTTAACCAGGAAAGTACTTCTGTAATCATGGATGTTAGTGTGGTTTAACCAGTAACACACTAACATTTTATGCCACACTTCTTCACTCCAGGTTTTTGAGAAGCGGAATATAATCATGGATGTCTTGCAGACTAGTGACTCTTCACACCATGGAATTGTAGAAAATAGCCCGTACAGAATTCCATATGACAGACATGCAGAAGGTGGTCAACTTGGTGCTTCATGGTATTTTAGTAGAAAAAGAAATAGAGGAGAATTCCCTATCGAGGAGAGATGGCATTGATCTGAAGAAAGAGTCTTATCTTCGCAAGTCATATTGCACATTTCTGCAGGATTTGGGGATGAGGCTTAAAGTGTAAGGATATATCACACCACAAATTCTATATCAATTGTTTTTACTTGTATTTCTTGAAAATACAATATGCATTAGCCTGTAATATCTTTTAGTTGTTGTTTTCAAATTTATTTACATGACCTGCTAATTTTCTGGATCTTAGTTTTCCTAGGGTGAATCCCATTTATCACCTGAACTTTGGGGTGGAAGTTGAGATTTCACCCTTACATAAGACCAAATATCTTTCTTAAGACTCTACACCATACAAACAACACCTTAACTTTGGAAAGTGTTTCTTGCCTATCTGAAAGGAGTGCATAGGTTGTTTACATGAGAGAACTGAATGCCACTTCATCTTGTTTTAATCTTTGTTGATAAGGAAAAAATATTAGGTCCCATGTTTCATATGAAGAAGTCTTTTTCTGCATGCAGCCACAGACTGGTTGTTTCACTTGTCGCAACAGATTTTTGTCTGGCTCAGCAAAACTATGCTCCAGAAACAATTCTCTGTCATATTGTTTTCAAAATCGCTAACTCGAGCTAGCCACATAGCTAAAAGCACCCTCAATACCTACTAGGTGTTATTTGAACGGTAAAATTTAGGGTGAAAATTGTTCCAAGTTCCAACTGTTTTTCACCTGTTAACTGTACGTATATATTAATGATTTATGACATGCCATATTCACATCTGTTAACCTGTAACATCTAAAGTACAAATGGCAGTATCTCCTTATGGTCAACACTCATCTGAACTATAAATGTGAGTGCTGGTAGATGACAGCATTTGTATTCTAGAATAGCTTGAGTCCTAGGCAGCACCCTTTATATGTTGATACAATATTTGATGGATGGTGGTAAGAATTGACGACATTAATAATTGCTAAAAATATACACCGTGAGCGTCTTTGGTTTGGACCTTCTGGATGGTAACATGTTATTCCGAAGATTACTGAGATTTTTTCCCTGGCGATTAAGGCCGCACAGAATGCAAAGAGTTAAGTATACATAAAATGGTTTTATTGAGAGAGATGGCAACCATACTAGTAGAACTATTTATAGTTGGTTGCCTAGCGCACCTTGGCGCTAAGGACATCCCTCAATGGATCTTTTGTTATGGCACTATGTCATTTAAATAATTTGTGCTTCCGTGTATTGAATGGACTTCTCCAGTTTTTCCTGGTATTTTAGTAGAACTATTGATTACTTATCTTTAGTTCTTTATAGTTTATACACACGTGTTATCTGCCCGTTTTAGACAGTTTAAGGCCTTACTATTTAGCCGTTCAAGTTGATTTCTATGTGTTCATTGATCTTTTTTTATAGTTCTCTATATGCAGCTCAGTTTTCTGTGCCTGCAATGTAGATCATTTGGTACCAAATAGATCTAATTTGCTGATTGTTATTGCACACACCTGTTAAATTTATTTTATAGCGGATAGTTAGCATATAACTGTCCACAACAGTGCTCCTTTTGTAATTAAAAAAGAAACTAAGACCTGATGGTTTCATGAGCACAAGTGTCAAATGGGTAAACAACTTCATTGGTAATCAATGCAATAGCAATCGAGGGTTGGTGAATTTTCTACTTCAACACTGGTTATGTTGTGGTTGCTAGTTCTTCCCTAGCATGTCATGAGCAGTTGATAACATCCTTGTTTTTAGTTAGGTGGAACAGATAACGATAACATTGTTTAGCACTGTATTTTTGTTGTCTACTAGCTGGTAAACATGCCTGCATGTTACTGCTCGGGTTATGATATCTTGTTTGAGTTGAAACCTTTTATATATGTAATTTTTTCTTCTAATGCTGACTAACTCTGTAATGCAGGCCTCAAGTGACTATTGCTACTGCTATAGTGTTCTGTCATCGTTTTTTTTTCTTCGTCAGTCTCATGCGAAAAATGACAGACGGGTAAGTGGTGCTTTTTAACCTTTTGACCTCAGTTTTTATAACATGATTGTAAAGAGTAATTTTCTTATACACATAAATCACTTGGACACTTTGGTATACATTATAGTCAGCGCAATCTCATTATGTGGTAAACGACGCTCACAGTTTTGGTGCCACCTGCCTGTGGGAGACAAAAATATGTTTTCACATATAAAATACATGTTTTTGTTAGATGTGTCCAAAAAAGAAAGAAAATCCTCATTATTAAAAACTGAAGTTCGTTGTCAATACATGAATTTCTTTTTAGCATTCTGATGCCGCTTGCTTATTTCTCCTTGATAGTTATTCATCATTTGCTAATGAAAGTTTTAATATATAAGTTCATTATAACATGCAGACAATTGCAACAGTATGCATGTTCTTGGCGGAAAAAGTTGAAGAAACACCCAGACCTCTGAAGGATGTCATACTTCTTTCATATGAGATAATCCACAAAAAGGATCCTGCTGCAGTTCAACGAATAAAGCAGAAGGTGATATGATTTAGAGCATTTAATATCTTGATATTCCTGTTCTAGGTAATCCGAACTTTGTAACCTATGATGTTATTATCCTTTTCTCTTATTATTATCCATTGATGATGCTTCATTTTCAATTTTTCATTTGTCCTATGGTAGTACTTTTTTTTTCCCTTCTTTTTTAAAGGGAAGGCCAGGACTTCACCTTTTTATGCAATTTTCGTCCTGATTGCTGTGTTGCACAACAATAGCTGAGGCTGTTTGTTTTGTTTCTTCAGGAAGTATATGAACAACAGAAGGAACTTATTTTACTTGGGAACGTGTTGTGCTTGTAACACTTGGTTTTGATTTGAACGTGAACCATCCTTACAAGCCCTTGGTTGAAGCAATAAAAAAATTCAAGGTTGCTCAAAATGCACTTGCTCAAGTTGCCTGGAATTTTGTCAATGATGGGTATGCTAAAATTATCCTTCCTCATTACAAATAATAATACACAAACATGCCTATTTACTACGCCTTAAAAGGGGTGTACAGGCTCCGCACTTCACTTTGCCTGCAATTTAAGCCGCACCATATTGCGGCTGGCGCAATCTTCCTGGCTGCGAAGTTTCTCAAAGTCAAGCTTCCATCAGAGGGCGAGAAGGTCTGGTGGCAAGAGTTTGATGTAACTCCGCGGCAGTTGGAAGGTTGATCTCTAGATGCAAAGTCACTAGTGCGCACCTTAACTGCACTACTATAAAAATTCATTTTTGTGGGTGCTAGTTTCCTACTAATTGTATATCAAGTAATCCCATGGAAATTGGACACCCAAAGATAATTGGTATGTCCAAAAATGGTCATGGAACTAAGATAGGTTGAAGGCACACACAATTCCACGGTCTATGGTTCTATACTCAAGGCAATCCCATTTGACTTTAGATGCATTGTAGAGACATGCCAAATACAGGTAGTCAGGAATAATTGGTTGGTGATGTTATTTTAGTGTATTTGTTTAGTTAGGTCTTGCCAACTTGCAATTTTGCTATATATCTTTTTTGCCACCATGATACTCCTTTTGGTCCTTTTCTTCACTTCTGATGCTATATGTTTTGAAAGATCATTTTTATGAATTATAGTTATACCATCGAAGATACATACTTATGCTTTGTGTTTTTGTTTACTCCTTTCAGAGGTTAGCAACCAGATGTTGGAACTCTATGAGCAAAACCGTGTTCAACCAACCACCACCATCACAAGGTAATGATACCGAAGGCAGTTCTGCAAGTGTTGTGAATCAACGTGCTCCTGGTAAAGTTCCAGGAGTTGCTGATGAAGCTCCTGCCCATGATCATAATCAAGCACCCAGACAATCGAGCCAGCAGAACATGTCAGGCTACCATGGCTATGACCACCCTCATCAGGAGAAGCAAAACTATAGGATACCTCCAAATGAAGCAAGGGATGGCACTGCTAATAGCAACGAAGGTCCCAATTTGTCATCCTCAATGATGGATGCAATGAAGTTGATAAACAAGGATAAGGTGAAAGCAGCCCTGGAGAAGCGGAGGAAGTCGAAAGGTGACCTTTCAAGAAAGGTTGATGTGATGGATGATGATGACCTCATTGAGAGGGAGCTGGAACATGGTGTGGAGCTGGCTGTGGATGAGAAGATCAAGCAGGAGATAAGGCATAGCGAGAGAAGGCAGAGCTGGCCTCATCCTGCACACTGTGTAGACCACCAGAGCACCAACCGTGAGAATACTGAAGAGGGTGAGCTGCCCATGGACAGTAAAGAATACCATTCTCTGGAACATGACAATCGGAAGAGAAAGGATTTGCATGAGCACCGGAACTATGAGCGTGACGAAAGGGATCTTAAAAGGCTAAGGTCTTGAGTCTCATTTTGTTTGGACAACGTGTAACATGATGTGAAATCAATCTTCCTGTCTCAGGTGTACTTGATGCTTATTCAGTGTGCTGGGGGGATTTGAACTCTGACATATGTATTAGTTAAGTTGGTTTCCCCACGGATCAAGTATGTGTTAAGCCATGTTGGCAATTGAGATGACGCTGTGACGAGTATTCCACAGGTTTATGCTGGAAACAATATTAAGGAGGCTGCAGACTACGGCTATCTGAAGTGTGTATGTATTTGATTCCAAGGTTACCTGAACCCTAAGGGTAGAATGAGATTTTATGTCTATCTTGGACTTGGAACACCGGTAGTGAGGATGTGATGGATCGTGCAAAGAGTATTGTTATTTTGGTACCATATAATGTGCATGTTCTCTCCTTCCTAAATTATGGGTTGTTTTGGCTTTTCAGATACATAGTTTTTTTTTAATTTTAATTTTACACTGATATAGGTAAAGAAACACATACCTAGTAGAAAAGTAAAAGAGTAGCATGGAAGAGAGAATTGTTACCAGGTGCTGTTCGTTTGCACGTTCTGTGAGTACATAGAGTATAAACCAACCTATTTGTCGCTGCATGGAACAGGATAACTTTTACACAAAACCTGGTACGTATGCAAGCTTATCTATAAACTCCTTTAAACCTGAGGATCGGATCTACAGTGGTTTCCTCTCACAAAGCCACTGTTGAACTACAGTGACTAAACCTCCACCGTCCGATCTCCGCTCAACTCTCCACAGCCGTCCAATCCACACCATCGATGTTGCCGTATCCTCCTGCCTCCGTCCCTGCGCGAGCTCTCCAGAAGCGTCGGCATCTCCAGAAGCGTCGCCACGGCCTAAAAAAAAAAGCTCCACAGCCCCATCCACGAACGTGGTGGCTTCAGTCGCCGTCGACGCCTGCTCCGGGCGGGGCAGCGTCCCTCCTCCCTCCCTCATCATCCAGCAGCGGGCACGACGCGGCGACGGGCGCACCCTGCAGGCGCAGCTGTCGAACCCGGTCGTGGGCGCTCCCCGGCACGGCAACACGCGCCGCAGCACGGGCCGACCCCGCCGGTTGCCGCGGCCGCCCAGCCAGTTCCCCGACGACGGGACGCCGCGGACGCTGGCCGCGACGGCATCGCCAGGGTGTTCGCCCGCGCGAAAACGGCCGAGGACGCCGCAGCCGCCAGGCAGCCACACCCACGCCCGCTACCCACGCCGGGCTCCCAGAACGGCCGGAGCGCCGCCAGTCCTTCGTCGCGCGGGCACGCGCGCCCCCGGCCCCGGCCAAGCCATGGCAAGCCCGCTCTGCCGCCACGCGCGAGCAAGCACGCGCACGAGTGGGCCGGAGCCGCCAGCAGGTTGCCGTGCCGCGCGCCGCGCCGGCGAAGGTGGCCGTGCTCCCGCTGTGCGCCCCCGGCCTTGGGAGGACACAGCGACTGCCGCTGCCGACCTCGAGCCACCGCCACTGCCCTACGCGCGGGCGCGCGACCTCGCGGCCACGACGACGCGCGGGCCCTGAAGCCCCGACGCGTGCACGCGCTCAGGCCGCGCCGCCGGCCGACCCAACCTGACGACTGGGGCAAGCGAGCGGCCCTGCAGGTCACGACGCGGGCGCGCGGAGGCCCCTGGCCCCGCCACCGCTGCTCCTTGGCCGCGCGGGCACGCGCGCCCCCGGCCCCGGCCAGGCCATGGCAAGCGCGGGCGCTCGCCGCGCGAGCAAGCACGCGCACGAGTGGGCACCGGAGCCGCCGAACCTGAAGGCCGTGCACGCCAACGCGCGCGGGCACAGGCGCGCCCGCCCGATGCCTGCTCTCCCTCTCTGTTTTCTCCCGTCCAGAAAGAAGATAAGGAGAGAGAGTAACCTGCGTTTCGACTGCAAAGGTACGTACGTTGTGTACTGTTACAAAACGTAGACTCTAATTAGTAATTACTCGCGAATTCAATTTACAGATCCTCTTTTGCCTATGGATATGCTACAGAAATATTTCAGGGATTGTATACAACTCTTCTACCTTCCTCCATGTATTGTTTTTGAAAGGTAAATATGATTGGTTGAAATTATGTGCATTTCACTTGAAGGAATAAATCACTACCAAATTGTATGTCTACTGCATATCCAGTCCTCCGACTAACAATATGCCGTTCCGTATATATTAATGGCCTCTCTCTTCCCGCTAGCATAAACAGTGCATATCCGTAGTGAACAGTGGTATACCCGTTAGAATGAACAGTAGTGCCCGTTAGTAAATAGTAAATACCCGCTAACATAAAAAGTAAATACCCGTTAGTGAACAGTAATACCTTACACCCTAAACTCTTTAAAAGCTGTTACATTCCATTTTCATTAATCCAACTTAAATAATTAATTCCAAAATTATAATCCTAAAAAAAAAAAATATTAACTCCAAACTACATATGAGTCTCAAATTTTACCCCAACCTCTAAGCTCTTACATTCCAGTTTCATTAACCCAATTCAATAATTAATTCCCAAGTTGTAATCCCCATAATAAATCCTTATTAACTCCAAATTGCATGTTTCCATAATCGCTACCAAGGCAGATAAAATGAACCCGCCACGCCCTACCATGATCCAACAAATGTGACTACTCGCAGTGATTCCTACATGTAAACAACAAACTATCCCATCAATATTCACACATATACTTGCCGCTTTACATTTCTAAAACCATATTATTATTACTAAATGCTCATATACCAAACTTCCATGCTTCTATGTGACCACATCCAAACACTTCATACATTGGCGGACTCTCACATCTACCGCGAAGCGAGATCTTAGCTAGTTACTATGAATGCACGCATGCACTGTTCGGCTGCCACTTAACATCTACTCTCTCCGTCCCAAAATAAACGACGTTTTGGGTTTTTCGTGCCACAAGTTTGAATCGATTTATAGAAAATACATAGAAGATTTAAATCTTCAAATAAATTTGTTAAAAACTAGATCAAAAGATCTTTCCAATGATACTAATTATGTAATATAAATATTAATCTTATTGTAATATATAATTGCCGGTAGATGTTTCTAAAAACAAAAACGTCATTTATTTTTTGGACGGAGGGAGTAAACCAAAGAGCAAAACACTATAGAAAAAGCAAATGAAGCTGCACACATCCTTATGATTTAGGTGGCACAAGGCAAAGTCCAAAAACAGGCATCGTTTTAGCCTTTGCAACACCAAAGCCACACCGATTTGCAATTAATTGCTCCACTGCTGTTAATACGGATCATTGTCGACAAACTTGTGACTTTGCTCTGCAGTCGTTCATCTGAACCTTCCATGTGACTCTCACCGGCGTGGATTCTAACTTGGTGAAGGCAAGTCACAGGTGACTTACCACCTACTAGATGTCCTCCATTTCTCATCCAATGGCTAATAAACCAAAGTAGCTCTTTCACTTCAAATATGATAGCCCAGTTGCAAATTTGGCCCAAATAAAGCCCAACTTAGAATTACATGACGACAGTGAAATAAGGACATCAGCACTGTGCACAGTAACACACTAGCATTTTAATAAGCATGTTCAATATATACATGCTCCAAATAAACTCCACCGAAGGTACCACTATGTTATATATATAAATATATGTGTATAAAATTAGCCACATAATTGTTAGGGCTAAAAACAAAATAATCTTCACCAAAAGCCATCAGTTAGCGCATGTGCTAGATGAATTGCCCAAAAAAACAAAATATCTTTCCATGTGGTAGCAGCCTAAAGAAGATCCGGAATAGACATATAGTCAATTGTCCTTGAACCCTAGAAATACAAAGGGAAGAGTTAAAATAGGGAGAAGAATTAATAGTAAATTCTACACAATAGAACAAGAGAGTTACTGAAATTACCATTATCAATTCTGTCAAGCTACTGAAGACTGAAGTATTAAGGTTGTTTTGAGCATTATCCATGGATTCTTGAGTTTGTACACCACCAGCATGCTCTTCTTGCTGCATTAAGCATTCAATCTTGTTTGTTAGCAAAGAAATAAATAGTTACAACAAATTGCAAGGGTTTTCAGCAACATACATTAGACTCATTTGGTACTTTCTTTGTGAACTTTCGAGTCTTGTCGAGCCAACTTCTATGCCCCTTTGAATTTTTTGGTTGAATGTCTTTTTCTTTAAGCGTGACATGTCTTCATGTATGAATCAGACAAAATACTTGTAGATACACTGAGTTTGTCCTTCAGTTGATTACTAAGACAATCAAGTGCATTATCTACCAAAAGGCAACACTCTGTTGAGCTTGCAGCCTGATATGCCAAGTTTAGAAATTTATGAGACATACACCTGTAGCGGAGCATAGCATCTAGTTTTGGATTTTCAATGATGCTCCTTCCTTTGTTGTCTTGTATAGTGCCATACCTTGCTTCCCTTGTCCAACGCTTCAGAATGTAATGGTTGGGCAATAACTTGATATTCATTAAGTCAAGAACTTACTCCTCATGATGTTAAATGCTTCTTCAAAGGCTACCTTGTCCTCAATGCTATACATACAAGCACTAAAATCTGTCAAAATATGTGATTCTTCATCATCATCTTCATCTTTTTTCTTATTGCATAAGTGCTTGACAGCATTTTGCATTATGTGATGAGTGCACAGTCCATGCCAAGCTTCTGTGAATACCTCCTTAACAGCATTTCCCATTGCTATGTCTTGGTCGGTAAATATTGCTCTAGGTTGTTTCCCATTGTGTGCAGCTAGAAAAGCTCTAAATAACCATGAAAAAAGATGCACACGTTTCATCAAATAGAAGAGCAGCTCCAAAAAATAACAGTCTCTCTAAATTGATTGAATCCAACAAAAACACCAAAAGGCCTGTATTCTTTGTTTGTGCCAAAAGTAGTGTCAAAAGTCACCACATCACCAAAGTGAGCATAATCAATTATCATCTTAGCATCAGCCCAGAAAATATTAGTTATATGTTCTTCCACATCTAATTGTAGAGCATAGTGGAAAGAAGGGTTCTCAGAGATCTTCTCTTGAAAATACTTTGCTTCCTGCCTGACCATATGCCAACTCCCTTTGACGCCTGCCCTGCAAGTAATTTTTTGATCATCACGACATGTGTAGCTGAGATTCATTGGTCCTCCAACTTGGCGACTAGCTAACTCGTGTGCATCTTTTGGCCTAATTCCTGAATCATCGGCAGCCTCAATTTCAAAAGCTTGCACTTCTGATATCTTTCTTTGTGATAGCATCAAGTGACAGGTTTGTGGCAAGTAAAGAACATGATTGTGCGCAACAATTAGATCAAGCACTTCATAGTTCTCTGAACCTCGATCTAATGTAAGAGTCATACGAACCGGACAACCTGTTCTTGTTTCTGCTCGAGGATTTTTTGTGGTGTGATCTCTCTTGTCTCGTGCTCGAAAACCCTCCTTGGCACACACATATCTGCATGAGGTTACCTTCCCATCAATTTTGCTTTCATTTGTGTACCTTTTTCTAACCTCAAAACCAACACAGCCTCCATAGTTTACCCAAAATGACCAAGCATCATCCAAGTTTCTAAATTTCTGACCAACTTGAGGTACCCAGCTAGGATTCACATTCTCTCTGTACATGAAAAAAATGCATTTTCATTGCTCGCATCTGAATGTACACAATACAAGAATAAAGTTTGGAATGTAAACATAACTTACTTGTTGAGTTGTGCTTGTGCCATTGAATCTGAATGTGAACACAACAGCACCAGCCTGCAGCGACAATGGAGGAGCCACAGGGACAACACACGAAGCGGACCGAAGTCGACGAAGTTGAAGCAGACTGCGAACGCACACTTTGCTGGTGAAGCAGGTCGGCAGCTGATGTGGGCGACGGAGCTAGGGCGGCAGACTCGAGAAAAAGCTCGAAAGGCGGCGTCCTTTACGCGAGGGAAGCTGGGCAAGCGGCGGCACGAACGCAGGCAAAGCAGAGGAGGAGATCACGGTCGCGGCTGGGGCTGGGGCAGCGGCGGCGCGATGCTCGACCCCGTGCGGCGGCTGGGGAAGCGGCGGCGCGCCAATCCCGCCCAAATTACCCTGTGCGTGTTCTGTATGGCGCCATTTTTCCGGCGGCGGCGGGGAGAGCTCAGCCATCGTAACTCATCTAGTGAACCTGAGCTGGGCCTTATTGGGCCACGAAATGCGGCACGAAATTATAGTGGGCTGTGTACTGGGAAGTGGAACAGGTGATCCGTCGGATGGCCAACGAACGGCATCGGGCAAGGGGCATGTCACCCGTGACTTGCCGTCAGCACGGTAGAGAATCCGCGCCGGACTCTCACGGGCTGTTGGGCGCTCGGTCATTCTTGGCCGCCGTTGTTTGCAGATCGGTGCTCCTCCCCACATCAGGCCGCTACAGCTCGCCGGCGCTCTCCTCCCCGCCACCGACTACCACAGGTACTCCTTCCTCCTGTGCGAAGCCATGCGAGCACACCTTAACGTAGTTTGTAGGTACGCTCTCCCCTTGTTCTCCCCTTCCTGCTGCGCGAAACCGTGCCTCCAAACCCTAACATACTATTCATATTCGGGTCTGAATCTAATTAAAAGTGTATATGCATGTATTATGCCTGCTAATTTCGATTGCTTTGCAAAAATTATCGGGTGTACATTTAGTGGGTCCGCCCCTGCTTGACAGAGAAAACAGAGCAAGGGCCAAGGAGATAGTAGATTAAGAATGTCTGCGCGGAGCAGTTCTATGGCCGCCGAGGATGACTACGAGGTACGTTCCAGTTCTTTGCTCTCTTCCTGGCTGTTGCTATGTTTCCCCACTTATTGTTGCAATTAAATTGTACTAGTTTAGACACATGCAGAGGTCCTGTTTGGTTTAGGGACTTTTTAGTCCTCGAGACTAAAAAAAAGTCCCTTCTAGTCTCTACTCAACCAAACAGGAGGGACTTTTTTGAGACTTTTTCTCTAGTAGTCCCTAAAAGACTCTCTTGGAGGACTTTTTTTATTAGTCCCTAGGACTAAAAACAGTTTAGTCCCTAGGAACCAAACAGGACCAGAGTTATGGCCTTATTGAGGTACAGGAAATCGCTTGATGGTGGATGAACAAGTGACATATAGGGCAAGATATTTAGGTGATAAAGTAGAATTGGAATATCTCTTGTTGTTGGATGAGTTGACCTTTAGTTTTACTTGTACTTGGGTAGATTTCTCGGTTGATGACTTCATGTACTAGTATACAAATTCCAGGGATACAATTGCTCTGAGAAAGGTTAGTAGCTCTGTACAGTTTTTGGGGATATATAGCAGTATAAATACATACTCCCTCCATTCCAAATTGTAAGTCATTCGGGCTTTTCTAGTCTAGATACATAGTTGCTTTTACTATGTGTCTAGACATCATAATGTATATCTAGGTACATAGCAGAAGCTATTATCTCAAAAAGCCAGCACGACTTGCATTTTGGAATAGAGGGAGTATTTGTTTTGAGTTACATTCAATGTTTTCAAGTCGGCTGGTCGAACCTGGGACCGACCAGGACGCCTGTTCGCGATTAATCGGACGACCTGAAATCATTGGTTACATTGAACTCCAACTAGATCATGATATTGAATCATGTGGCAACAGAATAATTGGGTTTTGCAGAGGATGCAAATATCATCCACAGTAACATAGCATTTTTTTTTGTCACTGATAGGTCTAAGTTGACTCATTTGAGATTGTATGTGCTCTTATAGTGGTGATGTAATGCAGACTGAACAAAAGAAGCAAGCTGCTGCAGATGTTCTTTTTCATTATTCACAATTTGTTATGGTCTGCATCGGTGAGGATGTTCGTCCCTACTGATCTCAGGTTGCATCTTATGAAGGTACATTTATATTTGTTATAATCAAGGTTGACCTTTGTGGTTCCTCTATCTTCTGAATTTATTATTATATATATTTCTTTTGCAAAGAATTGTTGTTTTTTTTCCCTGAACACACATGAAGCTGTGTTTCATTGCATTAAGAAGAAAAAACGGGACCCTTACAAAACACCTCACACACCCAAAAGGAAACTACAAATCACCTTCGCGCTAGTATAATAAAAGGATGCGACCACAACCTAAAAAACACGCACACCTTACTGAGTCGGCAGACGATTGGGTGAAAAGGTTAAAAATATCTTTAGCCCCAGCCAAACCCCACATTTTTTTATAAGGGAACCCCACAACTGTAACTCCTCACTAGCAAGCAATAAGGCTCTAGCTAAACAAGGAGTTTTTTTTTCCCGATTAAGGGCTTTCATTCATTCAGCTTTGATTCACCGGATTACAATCTTTAGCCAACAGAAGATCAGTACAAGTTGGGGCTTAGCTGCCACTCCCAAACCTGATATCTTCCGTGACTTGCTTTGCTAACATATGAGCTACGCAATTACAAGATCGATCGGCATACATCAAACTAAATCAGAAAAGTGCATACTAATCTTAGTTCACACCAAACAAGGTGGTACACCATAAAAAACACATCTATGGTGGTGATCCGAAATGGTCGAAGCCCCAAGAATCACAAGGGAGTTGAGGCCTTTATGCAGTTGTCCTCCAACAGGAGGAATAATCTTCTCCCACCAATCATCAAATAACTCTTCTCCAATCTCAGGGTTAAGGATCTGTAGATCTATTATTTGGAATAATTTGAACCAAAATCCGCTGGCCAAGACACAAGAAAGGAGAAGTTAGTTTATGAATTCCTCAGCTTGATCACAATGAGGACACCTCTCTGGATGAGGGAGCCCTCACTTTGCCAGTCGGTTGGCCGTCCAACACCTTTCATGAGCTACTGGCCACATGAAGAAAAGAATTGTTCCCCTTGTGTCACGCAGGTGGACACAACGTAGGCTGCCAAGCCTGGGAGAAGACGCATTCCAGCAATTCAATGTAATTTACGTTTTCATTCTAGTCTATGACTGGTGGACCCAAGTGGTCAGTCTGTAATAAGCTACAAAGACCCAAAGGCTGAGCCTGGGGGAGACATCGTTCATTTCTGAAATTCTGAATCGGAGCTAAGGCAGAGGGGTTTGCCCTGCCTGCTTCCTCGCCAGCGATTTCTCTTGTGCTCTTCTCACGTCGCCGGCGCTTGCCGACGGCCAAGGGTCGTGACAAGTGGTATCAAAGGCATCGTATCCTTGGCGCTGCCGCGAGGTGCTCCCGCATCTCCGCCACGCTAGTTATCCCCACCACCACCACAACCACCACCACCGCCGCTGCCGCCGCCACCAACTCCATCTCGCCTATCTCATCTGGCAAAACGCAAAGAACCAGTGGCCTCGACCTTCAGTCCGGAAATCCGGTCGGTAGGTAGAGCCTGATCTCCGCCCACGGGTGTTGATCGGGATCCCATAGTCCGTCTTCGGTGGAGCTGGGTCGGCTACCAGGCTTTGTGCTAGCTACCACAACACACCAGAAACTATTCCGGTGACCGGCGGCAACATCTTCGTGTTCGGGGGTGCTGCACATCACGCACACCACCTGTTCGACTGGGGTTCGGCTTCGACAAAGTGGTTCGGCGCCGACGGCCAAGGGTCGTGACACCTTGTAGATAATTTTTTTGTTCTTGTTAGTTTCCTTCTTATTTATCGTTTCATGACTATTTGCTGGTGCCAATGTCGTTTATGTGTCTCGAATCTCGATACTAAAATTGAGAGGTGCCTCTACATATTTAGTGAGAAATGGTAAGCCTCGCATTGGTTGATCGGCTAGTACAAGCAATGGGTAAAAGTATCCCCAAAATCAGTCATCTACGTTTTATAAAATGTTCTGCTTTATCCTCTTGTCATGTGTGCACCTCCTCTGTATTTTTTGGTTGCTCATAGACAGGTCTCATAATTTGTACCAAAAGCTGTACTACAATCAATTGAACAGATGAAAAGCTTTTTTTTAGTATTCCCATTGTTCCCACGATCTCCATCCTAAGGAATGGCAACTGTTGGGTATAACCATTGTTTTAACATACTTATTGCAACCAGTAATAATTTCATCAAATCAATTAGCTATTCTAAGCTGGGAGGTCAAACTAGATATACGGATAATATCCACTTAATTTTGTTTGGTGAATTATAAAGAGGGGTTTGAGGAGTTTGATTTATTTGATCCTACGTGACAAGCTTGGTGGGCCTTAATTTATTTTGTTTTTCTACCATACAGATTCTTGCCTGATTCTGTTTTTTCTATGGAACATTATGCTACTTGCTTTGAGTTGTTGGGATCATATAAGTTGCTTTTATGTTGTTTCACTATCAGAAAATGATTTACCTCTTGTCAGATCCCTTCCATTATTGTCAGTTGGTTTTGTTGCTTGTGCATTAGCTGATTTGTCTGTTGATCTAACTTCCCCAAACTCAATGTATGATTTGTACTTTGGATTAATATTTTTCAGCAAGGCCATTAACTCAATGTATACCGATTGAGTCTTTAAAAGGAATAAGAAAATGAACTATTTGCTAGAAAAACTCTTGAGATGATGCCTCACAGTGCAAAAGGTGAGGCGCATGTCATTAGGACTAGCACATCAGTGACGAACATGCTTGTGGCACACTGTATAGTAATTTAAGCTTCTAGTGCATTTAAACATAATTAATTGGGACGACTCGGAAACTAAAATGGTATGGTACTATTGTCAAATTGGTGTGCTTTAGTATTCAGGCTTTGTTATACAGAAATGCCTCAGCTTGTAGTGCATAAGGTGAGGTCCTTGTCAGTAGTCAGCGCACCAGTGACTAACTCATCGTGTAAACTGCATGATTAGTTTGGTAGTTCCAAGTTGCATGGGTTTCTATACAAATTGATATGCAATTTGTTTGGGTATACAATAAGGTTCGACTCTGAGTTGTCTCTCTCTCTCTCTCTCTCTCTCTCTCTCCCTCCCTCCCTCCCTCCCTCCCTCCCTCCCTCTCTCTCTCTCTCTCTCTCTCTCCCTCCCTCCCTCCCTCCCTCCCTCTCTCTCTCTCTTCGTAGCAGTTTCGTATTTTTGTTCTTGATTTTTGATGTGGTCCATAAGGCTCATATAATGATAGCATGCATCATTTGCGTTCTCTTTTCTGTAGGAAGTTTCTGGAATGCCCACTTCTCTGAAGGAGCCTCAACAGACTGCTGCCTCGCCGGCTTCCAGTGGCGAACCGTCTTCCTCTGGAACGATGAAAGGTGACAAGAATGAAATCTCCTAAGCTTCATAAATTATTACCCAACTCAGGTCATTCGGAACTTCAGATGATGAGTCCTACTTGCATTGTAGGAATGTAAATATGTTAGGAACATTGTTCATAGCTGTTCTGCTGCTTTAGCCTCTTCGTGTTTGAATCCATTTTTATTCAGGGGGCAGTAACGTAAATGATGTTGTATTTTTCTTAATGAAAATGCAAATGCTGTACACTCCAGTATGAGAGAAAGACAAGGGTTTTTCACCGATGCCTCAAAGCATATTCGCAGCATCTTCCTTCCAAGCACCGTTCCTGTGCTCCATGGCCCAACGGAAACCTACGTTTTCTGTCACAGCCCAGAAATGATTATGGTCCAAACTGTAACTAAGTGGGCCACTTTAATAAGGACCATCATTCTCAAAAAAAAAAAAAATAAGGACCATACCATTCCCCTAAAAAAGGGGCCATACTATGGAAGATACGTTTGCAGCCCAAGGTTTCTTCTCTGATCCCTGTTCTTGAGCTTCATTTCCAATGTGTGACGTGCGAATGCGCCGGCGGACAGATGTTTCTTGGTAGGTTGCCGCTGCTTTTCGCTCGTCTTGGTGAACAACAAGTTGGTAACAAATCTGGGCGTTTCCGCTTCCGATTCCTCGTCACGGAGTACGCACTTGGCCGGATTTCGTGGTGGACCAACCGAAATGGAAGCTTGGAAGGGTGTTTTCCGTGTGGATGCAGGCAAGAAAGAGCCCGTGTCTCGCGACAGCATTCCCGGGTGATGTCACGGGGAAATTCGGTCACTTGCGGCACCATCACGGAGATCGCATGGTGTCATCCGTGGGCAACCAATGTTCAGGCACGTCTGTCTGGTTGGATTTCTCGCAGCACGAGTTTCAGGTAAGCTGCATCATTGGGCTGAACTGGTTACTCGTCAGTCGCAGTCCGTGGCACGTCGTCAGGTAATCAACATCTGTGCCAGTCTAATGAGATTTAGTAGGTGTCTGCAACCATTGCGCGGCGGTGTCTTGTATTCTTAGATTGTAGCTCGTGTCAGCAAGTTAATCAATTTTACCTGATGTGATTTTCCAAGTTAATCCACCTGCAAGAAAAGGTCAACGCTCAGCGAGATAGAGACTCTGACAGGACAGTTCAAGTGCATTTCTGGTGGCGCCACAGCGAGAGTTGTTGGAGAGCTACTCCATTCGAATGTTTCAGGGCCTGGCATCACCATCATGATTCATGAGAGCGGACTCCAGTAAGATCGATCGAACGAAAAGAAATGGGCGGACACAGTGCACAAGTGCATCGCATGCTCATCATAACTGAGGCGGCAAAAAGGCAGCGCCATGAGGCAGGAATTCATCACCAAAGCGCCGGTCCTTCACACCCCTCCCCCCGATATGGCTCTCCGATGGATCCACCTGTAGCCACGGCACGGCGAGGGAGATGAGATCGCAGAGCCAATGCAATTGAGAAAGAAACCCGACCCAGGCCGGCGCATGCTAGGTGTGCAAGCCAAGCAATCCTTTTTCACGATTCCTTGCTTTGGATTAAAAGGCACGGGCCTCTTGATCTTTCGCGCACTAACGAAAGACACCTTCGCCTTATCTTTGTGAGCTTGTGCTCCGTACTGGACTACTGGAGGCAAATTCGATCTTTGCAGTCTGCACTAAGAACAGAAGCATAGTACTGTTAGTATGGTTGTAGCAGACTCTCAGTCATTAGTAACTCTGAAACGGGTTACAAGCTTGCTTCAAGAACAAGAATACTACTACTAACCTGGTTGTCAAATCTCAAACAGGGGCACAGGGCTGCTTAATAGTACCAACAGTTGATTCCTTTTGACGCCTATCAATTGTCAACTACCTGTACTGCCAATCTACTGATTACTGATCGGTACAAAAAATAAATCAATACTCCTCCTCTCATCTGCACGGCCTATGTACATGTGGTGCCGCCGGTGGATCCAAGTGACTAAATGCAGAGCTAATCATGGATGTCCGACATTTTCTAGAATTGCCACACGCGCATCTCTCATGATGTATGTAGAGTAATGTTTTTTTCCCGAGAAAACTCTTCCACCTAGGAGTATCGTTTTCCTTCTCTTCCTCTAGCTCTAGGTCAGAGGTGTTCTTGCAACTGTCAGATGATGGCACGTCATTACTCGTCGACGTCGTCGTAAGGATGCATCTGGCCACGAATTGCGACGTGTTTTACACTGAGGGTGGCATCACAGCATTTGGTACCACCATAATTGGACAATACGTGCACGCGGTGGCGCTTTACGCTACCTATTGGTACGTCTCCGGATCCGACGGCGGCTTTATAGCTAGGCTTCCACTAGTTCGGTGGAATACAGTGGCACAACAGTGAACACCTACGGTGCGATACGTACGTACAGCCGTAATGCTGTCGATGTTATCATTTGTTGTTTTGCTACAGATTCGGCTCGGATTGATGGCTCCATGTACTGCAATCAATGCTCGTCGGTCACTGCGGCACTCCATCGCCGTCCATGCATGCATGGATGGATGTGCAAGCCTTAACATGCATTTCAAATTGGATGGATTAATAAACATTCTTCAAAAGTAACTTAAATTTGACTATGTTTGCTTAATAAGACATTCAAAATTGGAGTTCCCTTTTACAATTTGGGAAGGATTATTCATTAGTTCGCTGGGAAGGACTATACTACAGGAGTAGGAGTAGCTGTTAAGAAAGAACACTGATCAGTTTTACGCAATTACACAATCGGACCTTGTCTATTCACTTCAGTGTTGTTGTGCAGCTGCCGAGTGCAGACGTGGATTGGTTTACACGGCTGACCTTCTCCAATTCCGGCAGCTGTGTGACCGAGGGATGGATCGGATCGCAGTGACTGATGACCGAGGGAGGCACCGAACTGCGCGCACCCGGCAAGGCGGCAACCACTATTTACTCCCGCGCGCGCACCGGCCGGCCGGCCGGCCTCCGTTTCCGCACCCGTGCCACGCACTCCAAAGATCCGCGCGAATAAAAGGCGCGGCACCCCTGTCCCGGCCAGCTCTCGCGGTGAAATGAAACCCATCGTCCCTGTCTAGGCAGCGGCAGCTAGCCACGCTCGCCATCATGTCCTCCTCCCCGTCTCTGGAGCCGCCTCCCGCCGGTGCAGTGGGCGGCACCTCCCCTACCCGCGTCCACGTCCTTCCTCCCCTCGTTCATGATCATCGCCGCGCTGCTCGCCTTCGTGTTCCTCGCCTCCGTCTCCATCCACCTCCTGCTGCGCTTCCTCTCCGACCGCGCCTCCTCCTCGTCGTCTGGACCTCGGCTCCCGCAGACCCACCGCGACGAGGCGGCAGGCCCGACGGGGAGTACGGCAGACGCAACGTCCGCGGCGACGCCTGCCGCTGCCGTGGGTGCGACAACCGACGACGCGGGGAAGAAGGAGGCCGCGGCGGGCGACGACGAGAAGCAGCGCCTGATCGACTCGCTGCCGCTGTTCACGATGGCGTCCGCGCTGGCGGCGCTCCCCAAGAGCTCGCCCGACTGCGCCGTCTGCCTGTCGCCGTTCACGCCCGACGCCGAGCTGCGGCTGCTGCCCGCGTGCCGCCACGCGTTCCACGCCGCCTGCGTCGACGCCTGGCTGCGCACCACGCCGTCCTGCCCGCTCTGCCGCGCCGCCGTCGTCGCGCTCCAGCACCCCTCGCTGTCCGCCATGCTCGCCGCCGCGACCGCGCAGCAGCAGCGGCCGCCGTCGTCGCCGAGGACCAACAGGGACCGGTCCGCGTCGAGCTTCCTCGTCGAGATGGGCCGCACCGTCAGCAACCGCGGCTCGCCCGCGGCGACCGGCATCGGCGACGGGGACAGGGACAGGTACAGGAACAGCCGCACCTACTCGCTCGGCTCCTTCGACTACCAAATCGACGAGGAGGTGGAAGCCGTGGTGTCCCGCGTCGCGCGCATCACCACGAGGGAATCCGCCGCCGTCAAGGAGCAGAAACCTTCGGCCGAGGAAGCGTCGGCGCGTTTACCGGCGCCGGCGCCGGCGCCTCCCGGCGAGACGGTGGCCGAGGCGGCGGGCTCCTCGCGCGGGTGGCTGCGGGAGTACGTGGACCGGCTGGCGTCGTCCGCCTACACGTTGTCGGAGCGGTGGAGCTCGCGCTGGAGCCAGGGGCAGAGCCAGCAGCAGCGGCAGGAAGAGCCGTGGCTGTGGGACGCGGAGGCCGCGGACATGTCGTCGGCGCCGGGGTCCGACGAGGAGGAGGAGGAGACGGCGTTCATGGTGATGTACCGCTGGATCGCCGGTGTGTAAACGTGACGTAGTCGAGTAAAGAAAGCTACGAGGGGCTTGTGTGTCAAAAATGTCTCCGTAGTTGAGGTGATCCAAGATGCTTTGGAACCTTCTGTTGACTGTGTGTGATGCAAGTAAGACATGGTAGGCGTAAGCAGCAGCAGTGAGTGATGTATCAGCATCTGCATCTGCACATAAATAGTTCATGGATATCCTCGCATTTTGGAACGCCGAGGAGATAAGAAGACGCCAAGAAAAACGGATACGAGAATGTGCTTGCATGTTAGCATAGCTGTAGTAGGAGTGAGTAATTTTCTATGGTGGTTGGTTTCGTTTTCTTCCCTAGCTTTCCTCCCAGGATGTGGCTGTGTCATCCGTCTTTGCACTGTGCGTGTGGACCGTGTGGTTTCTCACAATTCACGACGTGGCGGTTAAACACTCGACAAGTGCCAGCATATGGACTGCTCAGCGAACCCATGCGTATCGAGCTGAGCGAAGAAAAACAGATCCAAATCCAAATCCTTTGTCGATTATGCAGATTGCCCTTGATCGTTGTTCAGAAAGACAATGCCTGGTCAGTCTTGCAGACACAGACGCTTTGGTTGAAAGCAAGATTGATGATACTCAGGCTCAGTATCAGGCGTATCCACCGTGTAGTATTGCCAATGTAGCCCGCTGAACTTGGAAGACAGGAACAAGCAATCCAATGATAGAGAGTCTTCATTCAGGCTGGCCGCTGTGCTTGTGACAGTGTGAGTGTGACCTCTCGGGGACGGCATGGATTGCATTGCAATACACCTCACTTTTTCCTCCCTTGTAGACTTGTACGCCTACAGATATTTGCGTGTGACTGTGAAGACTCACGAGCAGACATTGCACTCACGAGCAGATATTCGTGCATATTCCCAGGTGAGTCCAGCCAGATCATTCGGACACGAGAGCGCGCCGCTTGCCAGCGACAGCGAGTGAGCGGCGGCAGCCCAATTGAAAGCAGTAAGCAAAGCCGGTTCGAGCCGAGGGAGCGGCCTCACCCGTTTCCCGTGCGCAGCTAGCTAGCGGCGCGGCGACCTGGGGGCAAGGGCAAAGGCAAAGGCAGGCAAGGCAGTCCTCCAACTGCGCTGTGTTCCTGCCGGCCGGCCGGCGGTGCCCCTGCCATCATCAGCACAGCAAGCAGGCAGCAGTGGATGTGGTTCGGTCACCAACTGTACCCATCCACGAGGAGCTGAGTGAGTGCCTGAGTGAGGATCACGACGAGGGCGGCGGCGCGCCCCCCTGCAAACCGTCTCGTGTCGTGTTCAAAGCCACGGCGGCACGGGCGTTTGTTGATTTTGGCAGCGAGCTAGGCAACGAGCAGCGCCCGCCCGTATGGTTTGGTTTGGTGCAACGATTCCGGCGGAGGTCTTGTCACTTGCTAATACTCGTTTTCACGCTCCGCCGTCGTGTTTAGCTTACCAATACCATTTAGGTAGGCGGAGAGCACTAGACCAGCAGCATGCACAACTGCTCCGTACAAGATTTTGTTGGTCTGACCACTAACGCGACACTGGTACAGGAGGACTACAAACAGGTACTGGAGGAGGGAGCTCCAGACTAGTAGTAGAGTAGGTGGCGAAAACCGACGAGTCCAGAAACGGGCGTGAAATACTGAACGTTTAAAAAGTTTAGACCAGAATTTAAGCACTACTGGTGCAGCTAGAGGGCACGTTGAATCCATGTTTCCTCCGTGTCTGATACAGTCAGAGCTTCTTCGTTCTAAAGCATGTGGCGGCAACCGACGATGTCGGTGCGCGCCTCCCGTCGTAGCGGGCGAGTCCGTACGGCTCCGCGGCGTGTGGTGGTGACCGACCTTGTCGGTGCGCGCCTCCCGTCGTCGCGGGCGAGTCCGTATGGCTCCGCGGCGTGTGGTGGCGATCGGCGTTGCTGGTGCGCGCCTCCCGTCGTCGCGGGCGAGTCCGTATGGCTCCGCGGCGTGTGGCGGCGACCGGCACACCTCCTCGTCTTGAATGCTCACGATGGTTCAGTGAATGCGTCGCTGTTGTTGTTTTTCTTATCCCTCTTTCGCCCTATGCTTGGGCTTTCATTTGTAAACAAATACTTTGTATTATCTAATGGGTCATTTTAGGCCAATATATTATATATATATTCAGGTGGGGAATGCCTCCTCCCAATGACCTTAAAAAAAAAACAGCAAAACAGACTGCCTGGCTGAGCAAGCTAGACCGAGATTGACCACTCGTACATTCATGATATCAGGATTATTCATTCAGGATCAGAAATGAAATAGATGCACAAAAAGTTCATCTTGGGCCTGCTAGCAATAGCTTCTAGCTGACTATATCATGCTTCGTCGCCACTGGCGAGCAATTCATCAGCATCGGGCGGTTTTCTGCCGTACCCTTCCAAGTCCCTTGGGTTTTCTCTTCTTTGGCAAGGAAGCAGGCTAGGTCATCGTTGGGATGGTCACCTGTGTTGTGATTATATATCTGGTGACTGGACAAATTGGAAAGGCTATATGTGTTTGGTGCATCAGCTGAATCCTTTCCGTTTAGAAACATAGCATTGTTATAGTAACAGGGTATTACGGTGTGACCATTTTTTCTTTGGCTCCCTGAATCTGAATCATTAGTAGCGAGGGGGGAATGACAGATGTTATAAGATTTGAAGACCGGTTTATCAAATCAAATATACTGTAACCGTTTCATCAAATAGTGCAGTTGTTTTCGCAAAACGTTAAACATTGCCCTTGTTATACGTTGTGGCTGGCCTGGTGTGTTCTTACAAATTGATGCAGTTAACTAGCTGAATATGGTAAGCCCGGTTGGAATAGCGAGCACTATCAGGCTGGATGTTCAGTTACAACTAAGCACTATTTGCCTAAGCGGCCCTTTAGCTAGTTTAAAGGCGTTTATATTGTGTTAAGCCATTTTTTATTAATCAGTTATTTATTCTATTTAGCTGGCCCCTTTTATATCCTAAATAATAGATAAACAATAGGTGACATCTGTCTGGCGTTATATGCCACATTACATCAAGATACAAGTAACAGCGTATGAACAATGGAACTGGATCACTTAGAGCTGTAGCTTAGGTGTGGACATGTATTTATACATAATATATATAATATATATTTAAGCATACAGGTATAGGGCACACCATAATCCAGAAAGTCATCTTCGAGGCACACTACATCAACAAACTTTGTACCACAAAATGTAAGCACCGCAAGAAAAAAATTGCAAAAAATAAGCACCAAGACTAGGTTAAATTACGAGGCATAAGAAAAATGAGTCTTGAATGAGCAATCAACAACTCAATCGTATCCCTCAGAATGCCAGATCTCAACAGTGTATACACAGATATTGGTTCCTTCAACCTCCCATCAGAGTGATGAGGAGGGAGCACCAACTGAAGAGAACTCAGATTACTAAAATGTTTATCACAGGGATAGAAATTACATAGGAAGCATACAATAGCCAAGCTAAAGGGAAACTGACATCCTGCCAACATGCCACAATGCAACTGATTTGAACTAGTCGTATCAGCAAAAATTTTGAAGCAAGCAAAATGCGTCTCAATCAGCTTGCTGGGAAACCTTTTCCTCGGTTGTAAATAGAGAACTTCCAAATGATAGGCCAGGATCATATGCTCTACCATGGCTAGTTGCTACTGTAGGAAAAGATGCCATTCAATGTTGATCCAATTGGATTATGAGCAAATTAAGGTTCCACAAAATTAAAGGTCCATATACTAAGAAGCAATGTTGTTTTCCTGCTCTACCAGGAGTCTGGATCATAAGAAGCAATGTCGTTTTCCTGCTCTACCAGGAGTCTGGATCATATGCTCTACCAGGAGCAATGTTGTTTTCCAGCAGGACACGCTGCATACTACGGAGTACATACATATACTAAGAAGAAAACATGTGATCTCCAACTAAGCCTGCATATACTAAGAAAAAAAAAGCATAGACCACACACGCGCATCTTGTAATTGGGAGACCTGCCATCTCTCATAGCAGAAGCTAAGCAAAATACTGAAAGACCAGTCGATCAAGCTCACTCGGTAAGCTCTCCATCCGTGTCACTGTCCAGGTCCTCCTGCAAGCCATGCAGAAGGTTACGTTATGCCAAATATCAACACTTAAACCACTAGTGGATGCATATGCATACTCTAATCTCTGCCACAATCCCTCCATGATCCAACTCACTATAATTATAATATGAAAACTCAATAACATACTCCAATAGGATCAAGTCTGAGTTCTGCCAACATAGGGGCAAAAACAGTAGAGTATGGTCCAGACTCCAGAAATACCTAACCAATTTCAATTTCACATTTTTATCTGAAATCAAAATCAGAAAAGTCATTTGGGAAACGATTCAGGTATGTCGGGATGTCGAAAGCAGGCCTATTCCACTGCAAACATCATGTCGGTACCTATCCACAAACCGTAATTGATATTGGGGAAATGTGACCATGACTTAGTAGAACAGAACTAAATATGATGGCCAAACCATATTACTATACAACCCATCGGACCAAGCTAAAGGAAAAAAGAAAAAAGGAACAGATAGCACAAGAGGTTCCTGCGAGAACCCTTGGCACTAGAACTCAAAGTGAGGTGGCCCAATCAAAAAGGTTGAAACTATTGGTAATGACTATGATGTGAAACCCGAAATCTATAAGATAGAAGTTTGCAACCCAACAAAAAGTTTCATTACCTTGAACAAGACCTGAGCTTGAGTTGAAGCTCTTCTGCATTGTAGTAATTCATTTAGTGGGTCATCTTGGGAGATTGGGCATACATCCAGAGACAATGTGTGAAGGAGGCTTGCTTTAGAGAGAATAAGCTTCATAAAAGGCAATGAAAACCACCCATACCCATTATATTTATAACCATCTATGTGCACAACCTGAAGATTGGCACACATGCCATCAGTCCATTGTGCATCAGTCCACTCTTCACTTTGAGATGTCTAAATTTGTAACCCATTCTGGCTTCGAATCTCGAACCTTCACCAATAAAAAAGTAATAAAGAAAATCAGCAGTCAGCAGCAAGATGACTTTCAAAAACATAATGATGAATATCCAAGAGATAACATTCAACATTACCTCAATTTTAAGCTCTTCAAGGTTTGGGGAGCTCCTCAACAAGGAGAACAATATGAGAATGGGTTCCATGAAACCAAAGAGCGTTGATATTTCCAAGCTCTTCAAGTTGTGAAATGTAAATGGAATTCTATCTATCTTAACCTTGTCCTGATTGCCCTGCGAGATAACAAAGATGTGATGGTAAAATGAAATATAAAAAAACTGAAAGCAAGTATGGAAAGATAGATGAGATTTGTAGTATTGTTTTCAAACAAGGAAGCATAAGCCCACAAAAGCACTGCAGGAATGGTACCATCAAACATTTCTCCTTTATTAAGGCAGCATTTCAGATTATTTCGTTAAGTCAAGGTAACCAAGTTTACTACTTATTATGAGTACGAAACAACTACTAATGTTTCTACCTTGATCATGCCAGTTCATAAGGGTGTGGGACATGCAATTACTTAGGCCCCTTAGCTTGCTCGAGCCTCAACAAAATCTTACATTCCAGCTAATTCATATTCATACAAAAATTTTAAAAGCCCACTTACTGGAAGCCAGTTCATACAAGATTTTAAAAGCCCACTTATTAGACTCAACTACATGCATAGCTAAGGACTCAATATCTGCTTCAATGTCTGAGGTTTCAAAGTTAAGTAGCATGTGTTATAAAACCCACAGGACGATTTAAAAAATTTATCTATATGGACTAATATAGAGGAGCCTATATTTTTATGTTCTTCCATATGCCACTTGACCTAAAATAGAGCATCAATTAACAATTTTTTTTTTTTCGAACAAGGGGGCTTCCCCCATTTCCATTACGAATAACGGAAATACAGCAGTTTTTAAGATAGTTCAGACATCAACTAAGACAGTTTAGACATACGGCAGCCATGGGGGACAAGTTAACCCCAAGATACTGCGACAGACAGTACACATCATAGGAGCAAAACAGTGCTCATGATAGAAATACGATATGTAAAGACTACTCCTCATCTTCTCCAGCGCCATTGATGTCATCAGCATCAATTAACATAATGCAATAAAATTATCTAATGACAGCATTCACTGATTTTAACTACTAAGAAAGATTGCTAGATAGGGCCAAGGACGGCCCAAACCTTGAATCGTTGATTTATGCCAAACAACACAAAATATATATGGTGATACTAGGGGAAAACAATTTACCGGCGAGTAAAACTTTAGCTTCCGGACTTGAGAAACCCCAGCAAAGAACTCTAGCAAACGATGTCCACCATGCTCATACACTGGCACCTCAATATTGGCATATTGGAGGCGCGGCAACCTCCCAAATTGCCAGCCAATGTCATAACTCGACATAAATTCCAAAGTTTGGAGATTTGGCGCGTCAATCACGCAATCAAGAGGGCTGAACATATCCACATCCCATAACTCAAGGACACGAAGCAGGGGAGATCCCCGAATAATAGCTTGCAATTCCCTCTCTCCTTTGAAGTTGACATGCGTTAGGTATAGCTCCTGGAGCACAGGAAAGCCGGCGAATCTAGATGGAGGGAGGGGTGGAATGCTGCAATTCTGGAGATTGAGGAACACGAGACGGTCGCAGGAGAAGATAGAGGAGTGGAGGGTTAATTTTGCTAAGTGCACCCCCCACTCTTTGACGATGGAGATGGACTGGACGCTGCGGCGGGAGAGCGCGATGACACAGTCGTCCACGCCGTCATTGTCGGCGACGTAGGCAGCGAAGCGGGAGATGCTAGGTCCGGTGTAGCGGAGGAGGACGCGGGCGATGACGGAGGGGTGCGTGCCTTTGGGGAAGCAGAGGGCGAGGCCGGGGAGGGACTCCCAACGGCGGCGCCAGGCGCAGGAGAGCACGGAAGTGCGCACGGCGTCGCGGAGGTCGAGGCGTGTCAAAATCTCGTCCGACAGGTGCGGCGGGAGAGACGACAGCATGTCGGCGGCCTCCGCCTCCGCCGGCGGCAATGGCTCCATCACCAGATGGATTGATCTGCCGATAATGGTGGGACGTGTCAGTTTGGAATGCTAGAAATGCGAACGCAATGAGATGATGCTAGTAGGCTATACCACAGTGTGGGTAGTAGGCAGCCCCGATCTGGACCATGACGGGAAAGATGTAGCAACGAGCAAGGAGGACCGCGGCCGCTGGGTGCCGGCGGCGGCGGCGGCGGCGCTTGGGGAGGAACTGAACTGGTAGCAAGGAATGGTGGAAAGGGGAGAAGAACGGACCGGGTGGCGTGCGCGCGGTGTTATGGACTCTAGTTGGTTGGGCCCTCGGCCCATCCGCACGGGCTGCGCACACTCGCCGTTGGATCGTACAGCTTGTAGCGGACGACGCAGATTGCGCCACTATAGAGTGACGACGTCGCCCTGAGCCCACCTGACCGACGTGAAGCAGCCAAGCGTGTGCAAGCAAAGCAGGCGGCGGCGGTAATAATGGCGGCGGCTCTGCAAGCGACGCCGCTCAAAACCCTAGCCATCTCCCGCCGACGCGTCGGCAGCGCGGGCGCGCTGCCGCGGCGGATGGCGGCAAGCTTCCGGTGCTTCGCGGCGGCGAGGAGCTACAACATCACGCTCCTCCCCGGGGACGGAATCGGCCCGGAGGTGGTTGCCGTCGCCAAGGACGTGCTCTCTCTCGCCGGCGCTCTCGAAGGTAAGCACGCCTTAGCTCCCTGGACTCCGAGGCGCTAGCACCTTGCGGGATAATCATCCCCTTGTTCGCCCGCCGCGGGCGTCGAGCTCCGGTTCCAGGAGAAGCTGGTGGGTGGCTCGGCGCTGGACGCCACCGGCGTGCCGCTCCCCGACGAGACGCTCGACGCGGCTAAGGCTTCCGACGCCGTCCTCCTTGGCGCAATTGGAGGGTGAGCGAGTTGTTATTGTCCGTCATTTCAGGAACATACACAGAGCCCTCAGCAGTATTGACACTGCAGCGAATTGCATCCGTCCCTTTAGTTGGAATTGCTCTCCGGCGCCTTCCAAGTACTCAGATCACATTTTCGTGGTTGCAGCTATAAGTGGGATAACAATGAGAAGCACCTCAAGCCTGAGACCGGGCTGCTGCAGCTCCGTGCCGGACTCGCGGTTTTTGCCAATCTGCGACCAGCTGTAGTGTTACCACAGGTATGAGCACATCAGCCGTTAGTTTCAGTACAAATTCTGTAAGCACTACTATGCTCTGGGACTCACAGCTAGGTTAGATTGAGTTGAAGTCCATCTGATTCCATTGAATTCCATCTGATTGACTCTGAATGCGTTCAACGAATGGTAACATATAGTTACTTCTTAATTGTACGGAGAAAAATTAAAAGGTCATGCAAGCATTATTCTCATACCATTTGTTTAATTGTTCATGGTTGCAATTATGAAACTGAACTCTGATGCAAGTTTAATTGTCCGTCATTTCTGTTACTTGACTGCCATTTTTATAGCTACTTTTTTTTTGACCTCATGCTCTTCGTAGTTGGTAGACGATCCACTCTGAAGATAGAGGTTGCTGAAGGTGTTGACATTATGGTTGTCAGAGAGCTTACTGGAGGTAATTCTAACTGAATTATGATAAAACACAGACTGTGGTTTTTGTTTCAAGACCAATATAATATTTGATTGTTCATGCTAATGGAACTCGTTGCTGCAAAAAGTATATAATTCATAATTTCACGTGCCAGGCATCTACTTTGGCAAACCCAGGGGTTTTGGAACAAATGACAAGGGAGAGGATATTGGGTTCAACACAGAAGTTTATTCTGCTTCTGAGGTGACTCAACCCCATTAACTATTCTACCATCTCTCCTTGACCAAAAAAAAAAAAAAAAAAAAAATTGAGAGGCCATCCGTTCTGCCATCCAAGCCTTAATCAGAACCAGTTAGTGATGCAGGATGTGGTTTGTCGGAGAATATCTATACTTGTATCCAGAACTCTTTATTTGATATTATTCAAATTAAGGATGCATTCATTTGTCAAATTTTGGTTTTTGATGATGATGAAATTCTGTGTTTCGTCCGCAGATTGATCAGATCGCACGTGTTGCATTTGAGGTTGCTCGCAAGAGAGGAGGGAAACTATGCTCAGTTGACAAAGCAAATGTGCTGGAGGTACTTTTTTTACTTGTCTTAAATGTATACCAAAACTTGTTTTGAAGTGATATTCTGTGTGAATGTTACTTGACCCTGTCTTTGAATTGAAATTCTAGCTTTTGGTTACAAAATTTAAAGAATTAGTGCTTCTATTTTTAGATTCTATTTTCAGTTACTGGTATGCAATTATTTTTTTAGCATTATGCTGACACTAGAAAACCCCTTGAAGGTTAAATGTATATGGTTGTGGACCCTTTCTTATTGCATATAGTTAATACAACCCTTTTTCTGCAATAATACTGTAGGCATCCATGCTTTGGAGGAAAAGGGTGACTGCGCTAGCTTCTGAATTCCCTGACATTGAGCTCTCACACATGTATGTTGATAATGCTGCTATGCAGCTTGTTAGGAATCCAAAGCAGGTTTGCTTCTCTTCTTTCCCCTTTTATCTTGACTTAATGCGTTGCACCCTGGCTAAGCATCAAGAAGATGTGTTGATCTTAATTTCCTTTATTGCCGCAGTTTGACACAATTCTCACAAACAATATTTTTGGTGATATATTATCTGATGAAGCATCAATGATTACGGGTAGCATTGGAATGCTTCCATCTGCCAGTGTTAGTGAATCGGTAATTGAATCCCTCCAATGCTTTGGAGTTCTCTCAATTGTTTATAGATGCTGTTATATTCTGATGAAAATTTAAAAGTGCAGCTGAAAATGCCATTCTATTTCTATGCAGGAACCTGGTCTTTTTGAACCTATTCATGGCTCTGCCCCTGATATAGCTGGACAGGTTGAGATGACTTCTATTTCGAAATGTTCTCTGACACTAGATGGGCTTAAATTATGTTGTCTGAATTTGCTTTCCCTCCTGTTATGTGTTGACTGCAGGATAAGGCCAATCCATTAGCTACAATTCTTAGTGCAGCGATGCTATTGCGATATGGCCTAGGAGAAGAGAATGCTGCAAAGAGAATTGAAGCTGCAGTTACAGAAACACTGAACCATGGGTTCGAACTGGGGACATATATTCTCCTGGAACAGTAAGATATTTTTTTTTGCAGAACCATTATTGATGCATTACAGGAGTGTTTTGTTTTTAGGAATCACCTCATCCTTAGTTGAGATGGTCCATCATAAGTTCATCCCATGATTTTGGGTGGAATGAATCCAACCTTTGTACTTTTGCATTGCTTAGTTATTTTAATGAAGTTTTATTCCTACCTTCTCTATAAAGAGGGTAAAACATTTTAGCTTTATATTGTACATGTTTATCAAGTGCTTGGTCCTCACCTAGAGAAGGTATGAAGATCCGCGCTAGACAAAATATTCAGTGTAATAGTATTTAATTTTGAGGCGTTGTTTCTTAGTGCTTCAAGAATATTAACTCTCATGTCTCCATGGAAGATAGTAATAGCTAGTTTGCGAAGGCATGAATTGTATTTGAATTTTGGTTGATCTCATTCTGAGTGGCTTATGTTCTCAATTGGCAGACATTGGTTGGATGCAAGCGGATGGGGAAGAAGTCTTGAAGACAGTGGAGTCACTAAAAGAAGTGGCTGCTGTAAACTGATGCGTGCTGGTACTATACCCTACAGGATGATATGTTTAAAAGGAATTTACATTTTATTAGAAGCTGAGTGGTGGAAGAGAGCATTGTGTCTGAGTTATTGTTGCTGTTGAATTGAGTGGCTGAACCGGTGGCCACTTTCATTTCTGTTGTTTGTTGGTCTCCCTATAATTTAATTTTATACAAGGATAAGCATATTCGCTCAATAAAATGGGAAGGTTTATGCCAGTTGAATAAAAGATGGAGCTTTGTTTCAGACTAAATATACCTTTGTGGCTGTGTCTTCAATTTATATGAGATACACATACTGAACATTTGACATGGCTGACCTCATTAGGCCATGTCACAAAGATTATCGAAAAACTGGACCAATAATCTTGTTGGGAGCTTGTTATCTGTTGTGGAGTTCGATACACATGACCAAAATTCTTGATGACTACACTGTGTAGTGACAACAACGACAGCGGGGCGAGCTGGCTAGTCTACTTTTAGCAAACTGAAGCAAACACCAGCGGATCAGATGAACGTGAAACCAGGGGGTAAATTCTTACATCTACGGAAGCTGATACAATTGCAGTCTGGCAGAGATGATCCAGGCAGGGCAGGCAACGTCACCAGTAGTCCTTGCACGAGCAGGCGCCATGCTCAAACCTGTGGAACCTGTTGGCATCTCTGACTACCAGCGCCCTCCTCACGACCGCCGACAGCCCCTTGAAGAACTCGTGGCAGTCCCCGCACACCCGTAGGTTCTTGTACACCCTGATCGGCTCCCCGTACCCGCCGCCGTCCACGCCGTTGCGCATCAGCCACAGGCCGACGGCGAGCCTCTCGCTGTGAGCCCGCAGGCTCTCCGCGCGGGACTCCTCGTCGACGTCGTGCAGCGCGAACTGCGCGCCGTCGGCGCTGTACCCGAGCTGCTCCCGCATCCTCGTCTCCACGTTCCTCAGGACACGGCGGATGTCGCCGGCCTGCGGGTGCATCTCCTGGTCGTCGCCGCCGTAGAAGAAGTGCACCTCCTTGCCGACCTCCACCCAGCTGCACCCGCCCTGCTTCTTTAGCCCCCTGCGCCTCATGGCGTCCCTCACCTTGTGGCACTCGCGCCACGCCCCCGCCTCCGCGAAGACGTTGGACAGCGTGACGTAGTTCACCGGGTTGTCGCCGTCGATGGCCAGGAGGACGTCGCCTGCCTCCCTGCCCACGGCGACGTCCTTGTGCACCCTGCACGCGCTCAGGAGCGTCTGCCAAACGCCGACGGTCGGCTCCATGGGCATTGTTCGGATGAGGTCCCTGGCCTCCCTGAGCTCCCCGGCGCGGCCGAGGAGGTCGACCATGCACGCGTAGTGCTCCGCTTTCGGCCAAACCATCCGGTCCCGCCGGATGCAAGAGAAATACCGGCGGCACTCGTCGACGAGACCGGCGTGGCTGCACGCCGACAGCAGCGCCAGGTACGTCACCTCGTCGGGCTCCACGCCTCCAGCTCGCATTTCCTCGAACAAGGCGACGGCTTCACGGCCAAGCCCGTGCTTCCCGAGGCCATTGATCATCGTCGTCCACGAGACGACGTTCCTCGCCGGCATCTCCCGGAACATCCGCTCCGCCTCGTCGGGCAGCCCGCACTTGAGGTACATGTCGACGATGGAGTTGCTTGCGGACACGTCCGTCCCGTCCGGGCTCTTGACTGCGTAGCAGTGCACCTGCCTGCCCTGCTCGACCAGAGCGAAGTCCGCGAGCACGCCGACGACGCTGGACACAACGTGGGCGTCGGCTCGGGCGCCGGAGCGCCAGAACCGCCGGAACAGCTCTAGCGCCTCCGTCACCTGCCCCTCCTGCGCGTGGCCGACGACCACCGTTGTCCACTGGATGGCGTTCTTCCGCTCCAACCTCTCAAACACTTGCATTGCCACTGGCAGGCGCCCGCATTTGACGTACATGTCGACCAACGCGCCGGCGAGGATAGCGTTGGAGGCCGTCGAGAAGCCGCTAGCCGCCATGGCCGCATGAACCTGCGCGCCCTCGCGTGTCGCGCCAAGACCGCTGCAGGCTTTGAGCAGGCTGGCAAAGGTGAACTCGTCGGGCTGATGCTGATCCTCATGCCACCGCCGCCGCATATCCCGGAACACGAGCAGGGCGTCCCTGCCGCGGCCGGCGTGCGCGTACCCGGAGATCATGGCGTTCCAGGTTTCGAGGACCCTCCCGAGCCCGGCGCCGTCGAACACTCGCCGCGCGTCGCCGATCCTCCCGCCCTTGGAGTAGACGAGCACCAGCGAGCTGGCGACTAAGCCGACATCTCGACGATGAGCGACGAAGACATCTGGAACGCTACGGTGCCAACCGGCCTCGACGCCGCGCTCTGGCCATTCGTCCTACAGTGCGTTCTTTGGAGACTCTGGGATGCTCGGAATGGAGCTGTCTCTAGACATGAAAGTCCAAAGCCTCGTTCTGTTATCTCTGTAATTTCGGATGACCTTGTAATATGGCGTAGCAGGCTTAAGCCTGAGCAAGCCACTAAGCTAGATGCCTGGCGATTGTATCTCTTAACCTGTAACACTGCAACCTAGCTCCAATCTGGGGTTTTGGTTATCTTTGGAATATATAGGTGGGGAAGCTCCCGCGGCCACCCCCACCCCCACCCAAGAATACCCGCAAGGGAAACAGGGGAACAAAACGACGAAAGCATTATGCCAAAAAAAAAAAAACGAAACCGCATCTGGAGAGGTATTGGATCGGAGCCATTGAGCAACCAGGTTTGCCTCGACGGAAATGGTGGCCGGATCGGAGCATTTTATGAGCCTCTGTCTCTCTGAGGATGGATGTAGTGCAGCAGACAAGCGACGCAGTCGCTGGTGAACCGTGAGCGAGGGGAGGAGGGACGTGAACCGGGACGCCTGGTGTACCGCGTGCAACCGGAGGGAGAGGGCACTCGTTCAGTTTCTTACGGAACGGGCCGGTGTGGCAAGGCAAACTGACAGCCAAATGGCACAAGGATCAGCATCGGCAACGCTTTTCCTGCCGTGCCTGCGGAAATCGTCGACGGCGACAAACAGTGGCACCGGCGTGCGGCCGCCCGCCTCGCAAAAACGTCGCACGGACGTTCCGGCTCGCTGGCTGTTCTCCGGTTATGGAGTGCGGAAAGAGCTGAAGCCCATTATTTTGAGAGGAAGTTCAAGCCCACCTAGCAAGTTCATTACGGGCCTGTCTCTGTTTTGGATTTTTGCAAGCTAGTTTAGTTACGCCTTAGTTATTTGACTGTCACTTTGTTTCAAAAATCAAAATAATCGCTCGTCAAGGTTTGATATACGATTAGTGTTTGATGCTTTGTCAGGATTTTAATTCAATCTCTATAGATCATTGTAATAGAGATATTAATAGAGCAGCGCGCAACTTAGCTACTTTAGTAGTCATTCAGTCAAAGAATTCTTGTATATGGGTCAATGAACCCTCTAGCTTCATTATCGAAGCCCTAGTGAATGATGTAACCTTATTCTCAGATCAATAAAGTGTGCCACATGGCTTCCCTAAAAAAAATAGTTTACATACTTACATACTAAACAATGACATTTTTTTTTTTTTTTTGAGATTACACAGATGAAAAGCAACAACAACACGCACGGGGACTCACCCCTACTGCAACACGTACAAAAACCCTACCCCTATGAGCACCTTCGAAGGACTGAGCCGGCAACCTATAGACCCAATGAAAAGAGCAACATCCAACGGTGGAGATGGACTGCAGCTCCAAAGTATGTTATAGGTGGCACGAGGAGTGCTCTAGCCAAAGCATTAACAAATAAGAGAAGCATTAACGAAGTCACCCATCATGTTTAGCTCAATACTTGGGACCCTGTTTCGCTAGGCGCTTACCCTCAGCCTAGCGCCTAGTCAGGACTCAGGAGTAATCATGTATAAATTCTTCCGCCCGCGCCTCCGCCCGGCACCGCCAACAAGCTGCCAACGCCTATGGGTTGCTTATCCCCATAGGCGAGGCGTTGACCCTCCGATTAGCGATTAGGCGCGCCTAATTGACGCCTAGCGGAATAGGGCTTGGGACTTCCGATATACGTTGGACAATCAAGAACCAAGGCGTTCACAAACTTGATGGAAAAAAACATGGCAGAATATGAAAAGGTGGAAGGAATAAAATGTTTCTAGGGCAGGAAAAGAAATTAAATCTTGATTGCAGTAGCACAAGCAATCCCGATATTTGCTTTGGGATGCTCTAACATGACCAAAGAATTAGCGATCAAATTAGTACTCCGTCCGTCCCGGAAAAAGCGTCGTTATGGGAAGAGCGCCGGTCAAATTGTCTCAACTTTGACTAAGTTTATTAAAAATACATGCAACATTTTTATCTTCAAATAAATTTAATAAAAAAACTAGATTCAAAGATTTGTCCAACGATATTAATCATGCACCGCAAATATTAATATTCTTTTATATATAATTGGTCAAAATTTAAAAGTCTTTACTTCTCGGAAAACGAGAATGACTCTTTTTCTGGGATGAAGGGAGTACGATGATAGCAAAATACTACTAGTGGAGTAACTGGGACAGATGCACTGGATTAGCTGGTTAGGGGCAGAGTCACGGAGATAGGGGGAGCAATTGCTTAGTATAGTACCTCTCATTAGTTATACTAATTCTAGATAATATAGATAAAAGTCACATCAGCTAACATAAGTCCCACTAATATAAAATACATCTCCTTATTATGTTTTTTTTTTCAAGTTACATAGCTATATAATTCTATGTGGCTAGATAAAACAAATACGATGTGAGTTGTTGGTTTTATAAACAATGTCCCTTTTATCTTCGGTTTCGACAAATTTATATCACCTGACTAAGGTTTAGACAAATTTATATCACTTGACAAAGATGAAGAAAAAGAAAGAGATTAAAGATGATTTACTAACTTTTTAAAGTAGATATTATCCTAATTTTTTTTGTAGACACTTGGCGGACTGGCCTCCTATATCTGAATCTTGGCCTCACTCTTACACCTAGACAACCTTGACAAAGCCAAAGAGAGAGGGGATGGGTTTTAGAGACAACCTTGACAAAGCAAAGGTGACACATCTCATAAAACAAGCTAACTATTTGTTCGCTCAAATATTGAAGGCAAAAAATTATTAGAACTTAGAGCTTAAAGTCTTTTGTGGAGTTAAAGTCATTGCCATGACATGAGTACTTGTTTTTTCTTGGATTTATTTTAGGTTTTAGTGACGATGGTATTCTTTGAATGATAGATGTCACGTTCATCGATTGCAAGATATATGTGGCTATTTTGTCAATCCCGAGATCTACTAACCTAGTGTTTGGGGGCTTTCGTAGTTCAAAGAAATGAAGCAATGAATTTTATGATTTTGAAAGATCCTTTCTGTTTAAATCACAAGTTAAATCTAGTTTGTGAGATCTTGCTTTCTTGGATATGTCTAAACCATGAATTACATGATTGGTAGATTATATTTATTGCTGGTTTATTATGGAATCAAATTTCGTGGAGGACATTGACTAGTTCATCATTCAACAATCTAATCCATTTGTGGCAGGGGCAATACATAATCCAGCAATATAATCCATTTTAGAGTATATTTGTATCCGCTATTACTAACAGTTTGCTAGCTAATAGCTAATAGGTACTAACTATTAGATAGCCAATTATTAGCAAGGGTTGTTTAGATCCAAGTAATACATTGCTAGGTGGTTGTGGTATGATTAGCAGTCCTAAACTTGCTAGTGGAACTAATGTTACAATGCCCTCGAAATTACTAGTGCCAATTTAGACCCTATTTATTAGATCCATGGAGGTAATTATTGGTAATAATAATTAGCTCAATTGGACCCAAACGGGTTTAGGCTACTAATAGTTAGCAAGTAGGTTTGGGATCTAGAGGAACTAATTACTAGCAGCTAACTATTAGCTCCATGGATCCAAACAAGGCATTATAATCATCTTTATATTACAATCTACACGCTGGTTACTTTGCTAGAAGCTCAAACACACATGAAATTTCAAAAGCCCGAGGGAATCAAACCAAGAATTCCTTAGAAAAATCGAACCAAACAAATAAGTAGGAAAACCATGAAGCTCCTGCAAGCTACTGTCTCCCTGGTCTTCCTCCTTGCCTGTTCCACGTCGAACGCTTCTGTTTTACATGACGTGTGCCAGTCCTTCGCCGCTATCCATTACAAGGATGCCGACTTCGACTACTGCGTCAAGTTTTTCCAGGCCAACAAGGAGAGTGCCACCGCAGACCACCATGGCCTCGCCGTCATCGGAGCCAAGTTCGTTGACGCGACTGCTAAGAGCACCGCCTCTCTCATCGCCACCATGCTGATCACGGAGAAGAATCAGGATCTACTCAAGTGCCTCATCGTGTGCGGCAGGGGGTACTTGAAAGCCATGGACGAGATCGACAAGGCGGCGAAGGGCATCGTCTCGAGAACGGATGGGGGCATAAAGGACGCGGTGACGGCACTTGACGGGGCGCTAGACGCGCCCTTGGACTGCGAGGGTGGCTTCCAGAAGCTTCAGAAGCCGTCGCCACTCGCTGCGGATGATGCCAGGTTCCGCAAGGAGACGTCCATCACCCTGTTTGTAACATGGACATTACTCCCCAAAACCAACACTTCGAAGTTAGGGATCTAAAGTCCTTTGGAAGATCAATAGATTAACTATATTATGGGATTTTGTAAGGTTGGAAACTGGTATCAACTATCAATAAATTAAACTTAAAATCTTGGGCGCAAAAATTTCAAGCAACTGTTATGCGATTACATCAGTGTATATTATGAAAATACTACACCCATTCGTTTCAAATTATAAGTTGTTTTGACTTTTTTTTTTCTATACTTTTGTTGAATTCCTTTTTTTCTTTCAGTGTTTAGCGATGGGGACAAGGTGAGGCCCAGTCTAGCTACAAAGTTTTTTTGAGATGGGCCCAGCTACAAAGTTGATTCAGCAAGTGTTTTTTTGCACGTATGCATACAGAGGTGAGGCCCAACCCAGTTACAAAGTTGATTCGGCCTTTTGTCACGGATTTGGGGCCTCCATCCAGTGCCTTATGTCATGTCCTTGTTTTTCAGTTTTTATTACTTCCACAGGCCGCCGCCTGTTCTTTTGGGCCAAAAATCCGGATCGCGGTTGCTCAAAAAAAGGTATGCAAGTATATTTGGCTAATTTCAAAAAAAAAAGAGATACTTGGATTCGAGGTCCAGTTCCATATGGATATACACTTTATCCACGCTTTTATCTATTTTGTAATCTTCAAATTAGTAGACAGAGTACAAATTTGAACCTCACATCAGTTCGATTTGGAACCCTCAACTATGAGAGCGAGTAACAAATACACTCTAGCTATCAAAATAGAATAAATTTGGTTTCTCACTAGATTCAAATATGATTTTCTATTACCAAAAATAATTAAAAATTTTGTTTTATCCTTTAAATTTTATATTTAGTTTATTTTAAAATCATACAAAATGAAACTAGTGCTAGTTTTCTTCTAAAATTATTATCTATATGTTATTGTTCTATTATAGTTATTTGGATCTTAATAATTTGCATGAGCCAAACAATAAACCAATAGTGTTCGAAAAACATGATAAAATTAACGTGAATTTTGGCGCCGCCATCACAGTTTTAGTTATTTTTACAATATAGAATACCAACCAAATAACCAAATTTTTTTATCTTGATAGTTGGAGGGTGTTCATTACCCTATTTGGATTTCAATGTAATACGGTTCAAATGCACAGTTTGGAGGTTGGAAAATTATATTGTACCCCCGTTGAAATTTAAAGATCTCTTTGTGTGAGGTGTGGAGCTGCTAGTCTGTGCGACATTGCCATGATTTCCATGGATGTTGAGCCTAGAGGAACTCGACGAAATCAACCTGACCATGTGGTTGATATAGACTCAAGGTTGGCCATGGGTTGTTGTGTTGGTGTGGGCCTGGGGGAGGGGGTGCTAGGGTGGGGAAGACCAGAGAGATGGAAACTCGTCGTTAAAACCACTCTAACAGCTTTTGTGTGGTGGGGTAGCAGTGATGCAATGACTAATGGCAACCAAGATGATTGAGGGGGCAAGGACATTGAGGTTGTTAAATGGCAGCAGATGGAGTGGATGGCCATGCAAGCCAACAAGACGGATCATATGACATCAGTTTTAGAAACCAATTAATGGTTAATTTTAATTAGCTAGCTAAATAGGTAGACATCAGTTGGTTTGCGTGACCTTAGTTAAATTTTAGTGTCTAACTACACCGGTCATTTCCAATTATAAACAACTTTGACTTTTTTCGTTCATCTATTTTATTGTGTATCTAGACATATTGTTTTATCTAGATGCATATAGAAAAAATATGTGCAAAAAAAAAGTAAAATCTTTGTTTTTGAAAAATAAAAAGAGTATTAGTTATTTCCACATAAACTCATAATTAACATAATGATACATGTAACTACAACCAAAATTTTAGACTTCTCCAGTGATGTGGGCTTTTTCTAGTATTTTAGCATTTAAAATTTTGTATAAAATTTTTCCTCCTAAGTTGGCTAATAGTGATGAGTTTAATGCATCTCCGACTAATGATAGTGTTTTACTATTTACTTCAAAACACTATGATTTGCCGGTAGAGGGTCGGGGCCTGGCCTGAGACCCAGCTGCAGCTGCCCGTGTTTGATGCAATTGACTTAGCATTGGATTATGTTCTGCATAGAAAAAAGCACTTGGTCAGGCTCAAGAAACGTTCCCCACTATTTTTCCAGGGCCTGTCCCGGTGGTGCAGCATGTTGCCCGATGGTGTGCGTTTGGTAATCTCCTGGCCTCTCACCTTTCGTTTCTCTCACCTTGACGATGGTTTATGCCATCTATGGCACACCGCGAGGACGACCCGCTCCACCCTCTTCCGTCTCCCGCTCGCGACCCGCCCGTCCGTGCATGTTGGTCAAGGCCGCCATGGATGAGACCCAGAGGTGGCTTGCAGACACCATGGACCATGTGTCCCTCTTCCCCTTCACCTTTAGCCACTCGGTCGCCAGTGAGCACCAGCCCGGCCATATATACGACGGCGAGCCAAAAGATTGCCCCGCGCCGCCATGGCTGCGTCGGAGCTGGCTGCCGCCGCCACAACCGACAGTCCAAATCGGGCTGCCCACATCACCTTGAACGCGTCACTCATGAGTTGGACGACGTTGCCCAGACACTCCGTTGTGCGTGCGGCCATGAAGCTTCTGCCAGGTGAAGCCAGCGGTTCGCCATCCTCGAATGGGCAGACGAGCCTACAACAGACGTTCGGTGGTGCGGACAGGGTGTGCGTGCAAGTGGAGCTGCTCGTCGGGGTGTGCGGCCGGCGCCGTGGTTTGCGTGAAGATGTACGCCTGTAGGGTGCTCGACGAAATGCCAACAAGAGAGACAGGGGATGTAACTCGGTCGGTTTGGTACAGGCAACCAAAGAAATGGGCTTGCCCCATTCGGCCTAGTTGTGGTTGGTCTGGGCCTGGCCGACGGGCCTGGCTACCTACTGCAACATTCCTAATACCCCTAGAAAAATTCTACCATTTTAGTAGTGATATATGCTTGTTACAATGATCATTTCAACTAACTATGTTGAGAAATATTTTAAGAGTATCATAAATATTCTGAAATACTTGTGTGAATATCTATGCGTGGATTTATTTACTTTCATAATGTCATAAATTTTTTACTACTGTAGTAAGATTTTCTTTTTGTATGAGCAAACCGCCGTCAAAATTGAACTTGCGAGATCCTTGCCGATATTTAAAAGAAACCGTCGGTCATTTATGGTATGTGATTAATAGTTTCCATGGACCAGCTAAAGAGCATCTCCAAGAGACATGCTATCCGTGTTTTGTACGCTCCCATTTAGCCCCATATATAAAAAAGTGAACTCCAACAGGTTATGCTACTCCTTGTTTTGTAAAATAGCACCCGGCTATTTCTACAATCTCACATGATATAGCTTGCATGTGCCGGTCTACTTACCATAATAGAAAGATGTTGGAGTTTTCTTGTTTTTGCATGGTTTTCTATTTCGAGCTTGGCTAAATTATGAGTTTAGAGCATCTCCAACAGTTTTGTAAAATATACTTGGCAAAAGTTATGATTTGCCAAGTCACAAAAATATATGCCAAGTGAAAAAACCATGGTTCTCCAACAGTTTTGCAAATTTAGCTTGGCAAAAAAGAAAAAAAAGGCAACATGCAACATGCAAGTAGGAGATTATTTTATTTTCGTGGTCAATACGCAACATGCAAGCAAGGAGAGGATTTGCAAAGTCTCTCCTAGCTTTGGCATATTTGCCAAGTTGATGATGGTTTATGCCAAGTTGGCCAAAATGCCAATCCAAATTGCAAAACTGTTGGAGACCACTTTTTCATGTTTTTAGCAAATTTAAAGAATGCAAACTCTGTTTGCAAAACTGTTGGAGATGCTCTTAGCAGTTTATTTTTAGCAACTCTCTTGGAGTTGCTGTAAGGACTGCCTATATATACCCCAAAGGCCAAAACCCTCTCTACATCCCTGCTCACGCTGGCTGCCCTGCCCAACCGACAGTCCAAATACTCCAAACACACTTGAACTTCGATTTGCAATTTGCACAGACACTCAGGCCAGCCATGAAGACCATGAAGCTTCTGCTAGCTCTGTGCCCTCTTGTCTTCCTCCTCGCCTGCTCCACTTGCAACGCCTCCGTCTTACAAGACGCGTGCAAGTCCTTCGCCGCTCAAAACCCGACCACCGGCTACTTTTTATTTTTCAAGTTCTTCGAGGCCGACAAGAGAAGCGCCCACGCCCCGCCGCAAGCGTGGCCTATCCGCCATCGCCGTGAAAATCATCGGGCAGCCGCCAAGAGCACCGTCAAAAGCATTTACGCCCCTGCGGGCCTCGAAAAACAGGAAGCAGCTGGCGGGCCTCCGCGACTGCTGTTCAAGCAGGCCGTGGCCGAGACCGGCGTGGCGGCGAAGGGCATTGCCTCGGGCACGCCCGGGGCCGTGCGGACGCGGCGACGGCGCTCAGCGCGGTGGAGGACGCTCCAGGCACCTGTGAGCAGGGGTTCAAGGACCTGGGTGTTCATTCGCCGCTGGCCTCGCAGGACGCCGGGTTCCGGAGGGATGCGTCCATCGCCCTGTCTGTAACGGTAGCGCTGTAGGCATCGTCATATTTCGACAAAGTGATGAATTGTCTAAACTAGGTCTGGAATCCTTTTGGATATGCCAAAATATCCTTTGAACTAATAAATAAAGTTTGCAATCTTCGTTGATCTGTTGTGATTATCTCGGGCTTAAAGAAAACTGCAGGTCACGATCAAATCAAGCTGATAATTAAGTATCAATCCACTGAGTACGTCATTACTTGGGGATGATGCCAATCCATTTTTTGAAACGGACAAAACTACGAAGATAGCAATCGAACCTGATTGTATTGTACTAGCATTTGGATGTCGGTATAATTAGGACATATCAGAGCCTGAATTTACGTACACGGCAAAGGAACTGGCTCCACTGATCATTTGCAGATTTGCAGTAAATCCCAAGGGCATCCGCAACGGTTCTCATTGTCGTCGCCAGTTATTGCTAGTGATCAGTGGAGTAAGTTTACTGCAAATATGTTTAATCATCGACGGTTAGCAGGGAAATCTCCGTGGATTCTGTCTTTTGAGAAAAACGGACTGCTTCATTTTGTAGCAGAAATGCCCTGACTTCTGATTGCCGTTTATCTCGGTTATTACGCGCATGTTGCAGGGTTCCATCTCGACAGCATCAACATTGCAGGCTGATGTTGGAGTAGTGATCAGGAACCTGAGGTAACCGGAGGCGGAGGGATAATAGTAGAGACGGCAAGAATAACTGAGATCAGCTCTGATTTTGTGACATTGGTTCCGTTTGCTTGTGGCTCTGTTTCACCCCTAGCGTAAATCGTCAGTTAACTTTTGAATAAAAATCAAAACAAAGAGCTGGCGGCTATCAACTAGAAACAAGAGCGCGGTTTTTTCCTGCACCGACACGATTGGACCAGCTTAAACCGATGACCAGATCAATCCTATGAAGAGATCTAAGCTAAAGGGTATGGCACTAAATCTAATGACATACTTTGAAACAAAAAATAGAATGCTCAAATTTGACCATGAAGTGATGCACCGGCTGAAATAGACACGGCTCCATACCATCAGTTAAGATGCTTGCTCAGAGATAATCTTAATCTATGTATACTTAGCATTTGTGTACCATCCAGCAAAGGCTTTATTCACTGCAATCTTCCATATCTTTTGGAGAATAACTTGTGATGGCGAACGACAAAACAAGGTCCTACCGCCAGATGTATAAACGTCACTCAAAATACAGGCCGCGTCGCGTTAGGCCGGAGGGCTCAATGGGGGTTTCACTACACCGTTTCCAATACGTGACACTCATCGCCGGCATACCGGCGAGTCTCTCAATGCACACGCCTCCCCCCAGTTCCATAGCCTCACCTCCATTCAGGTCCCATCGGGGTTCCCCCAATGAAGCGGCTCGCCTGGCGCCTCAATGGCGCGTTCATCTTGTTTCACATAGGGAAGCGTCAGCCTCATCCATTTCACCATGGTGAAACTATCCCTCTCTCTCTGCTAGTTTCATGCAAAAAGTACAAATTTGATGGGATGACACTCTATTTAATGTACATGAAAGCGTTTAATGTACATGAACAACGTTAAGGCGCTATGTCATATTTCTGCCATTAAAGCATTCCTCATGCAAGAAATCGGCCAGAGTTCATGTTTTTCTTTGGAAAATAAAGGTGTGAAGTTGATAATTGAACTAAATTAGTGTGTTTCTTTGTTGAATAAATTGGGCAAATCCCCACCCTTTAATATCCTGACTTCAAAATATTTTTTTTTCAAATCTTCCCATATAATGCAAATCTTCAATTTTATTTCAGAAAAATAATTATTTTTCATATTTACTACAAAATTTAAAAAATAAAATTTAATTATATAATTTTTTGATTTGTGGGGCCCTCCAAAAAGGATCCCCTCTAAAATTGGCGTATGCTTTGCTTTTTTGCAGCGCACACACGGTATTCTTTAGTAAAAGGCGAATAGTTCGCTATGTGTTCACCGCGCAGCTGCGTGCCTTCTCTCGGTCGCCCAGGCCCTCCTATATGCCTCTCCCATCGGCTGCAACTCAGCTAGTGTAGCGAGGTGGTACTAAAACTGCTAATGCCTCCGCACTCGACTGGTCACTGACTCACTGCGCCCTATGCTGTGCGGCCGCGGCTGAGCGACGCAATTTGGGCCTGGCCTGTTCACTCTGTGAGATTCACTCCCTGCAACGCCGGCCCAACAGAGAAGATGAAACGCGCCATTGTCGAGGAGTCGTAGGCCCTCCCGAATGCGCCCCCTCGGTAGTGGAGGGTTCGGGCATTTCATGTGCTCTGACATGGCGCCGCCGCCACGCTGGAGGCTGGCTTGAGCCGGGCCGCTATGTCCGGAAGTGGGGGTACCCGTTAGGTCGCCGCGTCCACCGGGCCGGGCCATGATCAGAGGCGCTCTTGGGGCTTGCCCGCGTCGGGACTTTCCCCGCTGGATGTTGCGCCCGGTTGTCGAAATGCGCGATTCTGCGCGGATGCGGTCCTGCGAATCCGTAATTTGCGCGGTACGGCCCGGCCCGGTATTAGTACGGGCCAGACGAGGCTGGCGCCCGTGGCCGCGACCGTCGATGGCGATACGTCGCCTCATCTTCGTCGGAGGCGTCGGTGAAGGCGGCCATCTTGCTCTGGATCTCTATATTGAAGCATTCCAGCGTGGGGTCATAATGTCGTCCTCGTCGTCGGTTCGGGCGCGAGCGTCTTGGAGGAAGTTCACATTCTCGGGCGGTAGTGTAATTCCGCCCGTTCTCGGGACACAGCTAATCGTGCCGGGCGAGGGAGCGGGATGGGGTCGTCGGCATCCTTGGCGGATGCGCTCTTCAGTGATTGTCCGGTGGGATTGCGTTCCCGTGGGGACGGCGGGAGGTGCGGCTGTGCTCTCCCTGTGGCGGCTTGCCTCTCCGTCGGCGAGGAATTACGGGTACTCCTTCCGGTATCAGCGGTGCGGGCGTGTTCTCCCGATGATTAGGGTTTCGGGAATCTGCCGCGGCCGCGTCTTGGGTAGGATCTTCCGGCGCCTAGGGTTCTGGGAGCCCTTCGCGAGTCGACACCGAGGGGTGTGTTGTCGGATTCGAATCCGTTGCTTGGATGCGCCTTGCGCTGGTGGGTCCGCCTTGCTCGTCTTGCGGCGGGCGCGTGATGATGGGCATGCCGTTGCGGCAACGCCGCCGCCTCCTTTCGGCCGTCATGTCGGGCAAGAGGATCATCTCGTGGTGTGGCGAAGCGCCCACGAACTCCGGCGTCCGGAAACGGCCAGTGTTCGCGCGGAGCTCGTGGTCCCGGCGAGGTGGTGGAAACGAAGTCGAAAACGCCATGGAGGCGGACGGGGATGCGGATTGCACCGCGCGCTCCCCTACCGGGCGCCAACGCCGGCGTTCGAGAACCGGGGGTGCCTCGGGTGCCGGGTAATAAAATTTATGGGCCGTGTGCCCCTCCTCCTATGGCGTGGCGCAAGATGGACACAGACACGGCGATTTATCCTGGTTCGGGCCAACGGGGCCCCACGTCCGGCGGGTGGTGTCTGCTCGTGTTACCTCGCTCAAAAGGTGAGCTTGTAGTAGGGGTTACAAGCGGTGTGGGGGGGAGACGCTGGTCTCAAGCCCCACGATCGTGGTGGTGGTGGTGGTTATGCTTTTTGTCGTGCGGGATCCCCTGCTAATGGGGCATTACTCCCCCTTTTATAGAGGGAAGAGGGAAGTAATGTTTACATATGTGGATGCCTAGGTGGCTAATTCGAGGCTATGCTCGTTGCATGCGCACTCGGTCGGTTGGGTCGGGCCGCTTGGGCGTTGTTTGATGAAGACACGCGTCCTAATCCGATGGCGGACGTCTTGGTTTCTGGTGCGGCCCCGAGGGATGCGTGGCGTCCCTCACGGTCCGCATGGCGGGCCGGTCCCGGGGAAAGTTGGCCGTGGCGTGTCATAAGCCAGTGCGGCCCGTCGTGGCGTCTTAGCTGCGTTCACGGAAATGAACGGTGTTGTCTGGTTTCCCGTCTTTGGGCGGCGTAATATGTCACCGGTTCAGCCTTGTGTCCCATCGGTCGGATTTGGGAAGTGATCTTGGCAGTCGATTTGGTAGGCGTGTCGATGGCCACGGCGCCTCGTCTGCCGTGTAACCGCATTAAATGCAAATTGTTTTCCTTCCTTGAGACGGAACCTCACGCCCGGGTCTATGACCCCGGGTGAGTGGGGATTGAGCCACCTCGCTCGAGGATGGAGGCTGGGTCTCCCTCGGGCGGGCGGAGTTTTTGCGCCCGGTGGTGAGCTAGGCCACCCTCGGGCGAGGCGGAGGTCTCTCATCCGAGGCTGGTGAGCTAAGCCACCCTCGGGCGAGACGGAGATTTAGGGTTGAATCCGAGCCTTAGGTTGGCCGATGATGGCGTGGGGCGCCATGGTTTGTCGTCTTGCAAAGGTCCTCGACCTTGTCCTCCGTGGCGTAGCGAGCTCTTTCATCAGCGGTGACTCCGGTTAGGCCGTCAGTGGGCCAACTCCGTCTTCACGTGGCGTCGTGGCTCTTTGGCCTGGTCCACCGTCTGGCCGGGCCGTCCTTCTAAGCGGGATGATAGCGGCCCGAGTTTTTTTCTTGGGCCACGGACCGAAGACGATTTCTCGTTATATGAGAATGTCACGGGGCCCGATATTTAGGACCCCGGTAGCCCCAGAGCCCCAGAGCGAGTGTGGACTCGCCGGGGGTTGTGCCATTCCGTCGCCTTGTTTTCCCGGGGTGGTTCGTCTACTATGGGTGCTGCTGCTGAAGCTTAGGTTGGAGTGTAACCCAGGGCCTCGAATGGAATGGCGGATTCCTTCGAGGTCTTTTTATACCTCGCACGGGGCAAAGTGAAAACGACTCTTAAATTGCGCTTATTTGTGCGAGATGCATTCGTTTTGCGTGGGCAGCCAGGCCCGCGGCTTATGTGCGCCAAAGGTCGACCCGCCCGCTTCCTCGACTTTGATTATACGCTCCTCTGTCGCCCTCACGAAAGGGAGGAGGAGGGAGACACACCTCGGTGCCACGAAAGCCGACCATGGTGCGCTCCGTTTGAGCGTCATAGCGGGTCGGTTTAAGTGGGGTGCCCGTGCCTCGCCCGGAGCAAGGGTCGGCTATGTGATCTAGGATTCACCCCATGAGAACCCTCGGACCGCTTAGCGGATCCCGGGGTTTGGCGGGTCAACCCCGAGGGCACATGGGCCTCCCACGGATGGGACATCTCTATAAGCAAAGACTCCGGGTCTTAAACACGTTCGGAAATCCGGGCCGGAGGGGTATAGGTATAACCGGTTGTGCATTTCCATCCTCGTCCCCTGGTTCGGGTTATCCCGAGGCGACAGAGAAACCCATGTGGGCCCAGCGGCAACCTCACGGATCGTAGGATGCACGTTGGCGTCGCGCCCGGCCGAGGCTCGTTTGGTTCCCGCCGGGTGAGAACCCGTCATCGGGCCCGACTTTTTTTGCCCCCTAGGGTCGGGCGCGCTGGGATATGAACGGCCGGACGGTTTTACCCCCCGCCGGGAGGCGAGGCGTCTCCTGCCGCGCCCGGGTGACGCCGGTTCGATCCGATGGGGCGTGGCTACGTGGCTTCTTGTCGGGGCGTGTCGAGAGCACCGTCAAGGTGCATTAATGCTCTTGACGGCTCTACCGCACGGTGAGCCGTTGGATGGCGGTTCTGTTTCATCATGGGCCGTTCATTCCGTGAGTCGATTCGTTTGCCCAGGCCGGGCGGTTTGCCTTCCCGTCCCTATAAATATGGGGGTCGCCGCGGCGGCGGATAGTTGCTCCTTTGTTCTTGCCATCGCCTTCTTGCCTTCTTTGCTACAAAGAATCGGGGAGATAGAAAGAAAGATTGGGAGAGATTAAGGGAGAGATCCACTTGCCTTTGGCTCGTGCGAATCGGTGTTGCCCGATGGTTCTTTGTTCTTCGTCCTCCCGTTTGTCCATGGCGCAACCTGGGTGGTGGTGACGGGGAGGGAGGTGCTCGATGCCAACCGCGGCGAGAACGACGGCAACGGAGGAAAAGCTTCAGCGCCTTGTCGAGGAAGGGCTTCTTCGCCCTCGTACCAATGCCGGCGGCCGGAGTGGATTGCGCCACATTGGACCGAGGAGGAGCCTAACCCTCCTCGATGGCTATGTGGTGAATCGATGGATCTTCACCGGCGCGGGTTCGGGATGCGGCGGGGCGGTTTTATTCGGCGATTCTTCATCATTATGACGTCGAGCTCCACCATCTGCCCCGAACTTCGATCTCTCGGGCGGCTATCTTTGTTACCCTCTGTGAGGGATTCACGGGGATCGAGCGCATTGGGACCTTTGGGCGTGGTTCTTCAAGGCGCATCTCACCCACCGCCTCGGTGGTGAAGGGAGGGGCACGGCGGGCGTTGCTTGCGTTGGTGGTTCTTGTATTTGCAAGTCCAATCGGGCTTGAACAAGGCCGAACCGAGCTGATGGGTACATCGTGTCCAAGCTCACCTCCTCCAACAAGGGGTGGCGAGGACCGGTGGTTCTACCTCCGCAGCAGCGAGGCGCTTCCCGCATTACACGGGCGTGTCCTCAAGCGGCGACCAAATAAGTGGAATTGGGGTCCACCCTCGACGGATCATCCCGGTTGGAGGGCACGGCGGCGGTCCTCGCGGCTCAGAAAGGGAGGTGAACGCCCAGGGCCGTGGTTGCCGCTTTTCATCGGTGGCCGGGTGTTGCCATTGATGGCTCGCCCTTTGTGCATGTACCGAGATGACCCCTCGGCCGTTGGTCTTGAGGAGTCTCGGATGTCGCCCTTTCTCGCTTTCCACCGATGGCTTTGGCCAAGAGGGTGAGGGAGGCGTTGGTCCAACACTCCGTCCTGCATTCCCGATCCCTATGCCCCCCCGCCCGTGGGTACATCTCCTTGGTAAGTGCTTTTTTTGGCTTCAATGTTCTTGCATTGTCTTGTTGTTGCTTGGCTACCACCGCGGTTCTTATTCCATCTTCTTGCGGGTCGTTTGAACTATCACGACTCTCCTCCGCCTGTGCTCGATCTAGATGCCGCGCGGGCGGCAAACCGTGCTCGAACGGAACGAGCAGGCGGGCCTTGGGCGAAGGAGAGGAGGAGAAGAAGAAGAACGTGGGCTCGCGCCAACGCCGGCCGAGCAACGGAGGCGGGGCCAATCACGATACCTCGACCGAGGGAGGGACGAGGGATGAGGAGGACGAGTTCGTCGTGAACTCGTCGGATGACGATGTGGCGGCCCGTATAGGCCGAGCCTTGGGGTTGCCGACCCACTCGGGGCTTCGCTACGTGCCCAGAGCACGAGGCGTCGGAGGGGGTCGCCGGGACTCGTGCGCCGGGCTTCCTCCGGTAGCCCCGGGACTAGTGGCGGCTCGGGGGTTTCCCCCGATGTGGGCGCCTTGGCGTTGCAAGGTGAGGCTCGGCGTGAAGGGCCAACGACTCTGGGCGTCGCGAGGCGCCGCTCGAGTGAAAGCCATGACGCCCCTTCACGGCTCCAGCGTCGTCGCGAAACCGTGGGGAGGAAGCGGCCCGTGCGTCAAGTCGCGATGCCCGGTCGCGATCTTCCGTGCCTCGGCCACACCCGGGGCGTCCCTCGGGCCTCGTGAGTCCCTTCGTGTTTTTCGCAGTTAGCCTCCTTTACGGTATTTTTTGGCTTCTTTTTGGCGCGTTCTTGACTTCGAGAAGCGGGGGCCCCACTGTCCTTGCACCCCAAGAAGGCCACGAAGGCTAGTGCGTCATAAGCCTCGCCTGGGCCCAGGGGTTTGTCTCACCAAGGCGTTGTCCCACTGCGTTGGGCTCCCCCGTGGTGTTAGCCCCCCCGAGCCTCGGGAGGGGTCGGGCCCGAGCCGGACGGCATCGAGATTTCTCCCGAGGGGGTTCAAGCCCTACGGTGGTGATGGTGGGTCGTCCACCCAAACTATGGTGATCGACTCGAGAGAGCTCGGCCGGGCTGCCCATGGCGCCAACCAGGCCGGAGCGATTAAGCGCCGTTTGGGGTCCCCGACGACGCAGTGCCCTCCCCAGGAGCCAAGCCCCTTCGTCAGAGTTCTCTCGGGAGGAGCTCTTCGAGGCGGCGAGACACGGAGGTCTTCACTTGTGTCGGCTCCCACCGTCCAGGGGCTCATGAGGCGCACAATCGACTTCCCGTTGCTCCATGCGCCCGGTTGGACACACCCTTCGGCAAAGCGTCGTCCTCGGCGTTGGTGAGGTCGTGCACGTGGTCGGCGAAGGGCCTCTGGACTTTCTTCGATGCAGGGTTTCCCAGGAAGCTCGCGGAGCTGCCGGTGGATGAAATGCTTCCTCCCAGCCGACTCGTTGGGGTGGTCCCCCTTGACCTTGGGTGATGTGCCGGGGGTCCGCCGTGGTGATCGATGACCGTCCCCGAGGTCCCGGCGTGGAGGACTCATGAGCAGATCCGCCCGTGGATTCGCCGACGGCCTTGCGAAGATGGGTGACACCATAACCGGTCGTCTCACCGAGGCGATCGGTGAGTGTCTTGGCTGCCATTTTCCGCTGTATTTTCTTTTACGTATGTGCCATAATTGGTGGTGTCTTTGCCGCGAGAATCTCCGGGGCGATTCGCCGGGAGAAGTCCGAGCTCCTTCGCGGGAATGTCTGGCCCGGACCGCCCTCGGGCGAGCGGGTGAAATGATCGAGGCCCAAAGCGAGGCGTCCCGGCTTACTACTCGCCGAGGAGAGGGAGTCTCAGCGACAGGCTCTGAGGCCGAGCTTCGTCAAGGTCAGGTCGAGGCTGCCAAGGTGGCAAAGAAATGGCTTTCAGTGAGCCGGGACTTTGAGGATGCCCGAAGCGGTCCCTCCCAGGCCACCCGGAGGAGGCCAATGGCGAAAGGATAGATCTCGAGAAGAGGCGAGGAAGCAGGCGGAGATGTGCGATGCCCTGAACACCCGTGACGGGAGTTGGTGTCCCAGGAGGAGACCCTCGGAAAGGAGAAGGAGGAGCTCCACAAGTCGCCATGGATGAGCACGGCGTGATGCTTGGCTGGCGGTGAAGTGCCAAGGCACGTTCTTTCCTTTTGGCGGGTTTTTCCGCCTTTGATCGCTTCATGTTGCCGACATCACCTTGGTGCCTGCCGCCAGAGGCGGAGAAGGTCCGGACCGAGGCCGTGGAGACCGCGCTACGCTCGCCAAAGGCTGGGCGGAGCGAAGTCGTGCCGGGGGGAGCTAGAAGAGGCCTGTCGGACTTCATCCGCCCGGGCGGACAACCTAGAGGTCGGGCCCTCGGCTCGTAGTCGCTGGCGCCGTGGGCGGTTTCCTCAGTCCCGGGCTCGGAATGCCTTCGGCCCAGGCGTCATGGGCGTGCATGGCGGTGTTCTGCTCGCACTTCCGATGCAGCCCGTGATGCTTGAGCAACGTCGCGGGGGCTTCTTCCTCGGCTCGGATGGCGTGGACGTGGCCGACCCCGCGGGAAGGATGCCGCCGATGCCGCCAAGACCCGGGGAGTTGTATAACTTCATGGACAATCTTTGCGGCGCAGTTGGCCTCCCGCTTTGAAGGCGAGGTATGCCCTCCGTATTCCCCCATAGAATCAAGCTATGAGGCGGACACGGAGATGCGGGATGCGTCTCAGAGGATCATGCCGGCGGGTCCGGCGCCTCCCTCGGGAGATACCATTGCCGAGATGTCGCCCGCGACCGATGCCTCTTCGCCGGGCTGTCCGTGGCGCGTGGTTGGACGAGGCTCGCGATGCCCCTGATCTCCCCTTGTATAAAAAAGTTAAATGGATAAGAAATGTGTTCATAAACAATGGTGCTGCCCGAGGCCTTGTGTCTTGGGCGCGTGCGTTATGATTGTGTTGCGTCTCTCGAATTTCTCGTTTATTGTGTGGCCGGGTCGCTTGCTTTCACCGCCAGCGAGATAGTGAGCATGGATGCCACTAGGGGTCCATACGGGTGTCACTAGGGACGATCCGCTTGGCTCGGCTACCTCACTTAGGATACGTGCGTGTGCGACCTTTCGCAACTTAAACGATCGATCCGAGTGTCTTGGGGAGAACTTTTTTTTGAAGAAAAAAGTTTCGAAAAAAGAAAGAGGAGGGGGTCCCCGAGGGGGTCCCCGTGTAGCCCCCGAGGGAGTTTTAGTCTTGTCTTTGGACGAGGCTAAGACTCCCTTAAGGTATGCACAAGAAGTATTTCTTCATAAAAGATGTAGATCTTTTATTGAGCGAAAAAAAAACATAAGTGTTTGACTTCTAGTGCGAGGTTAAGGGTAGAAGCGACGTAGGCCGTTCTATGTTCCGGCGTTGGAGTAGACTTCACCCTTCTCGTTCTTCAACTTGTAGGTCCCGGGCCTTAGTATTTCGGCGATGAAATAAGGCCCTTCCCAAGGTGGAGTGAGCTTGTGGCGCCCTTTGTTATCCCGCCGGCTGAGTGCGGTCGTTGACTTGGAGCTCCCGGAGGCTTGATTAAACTTGGCATGATACTTGCGTAGAGCTTGTTGGTATCTTGCTGAATTCAAGAGTGCGACATCTCGGGCCTCATCGACTTGGTCGATGGAATCTTGCCTTGCTGTTGGTTGCCCCGCCGGTGTAGGCTCGCAACCTTGGGGACCCATATTCAATGTCTGTGGGCAAGATCGTCTCGGCCCCATAGACTAGAAAGAATGGGGTGAATCCCGTGGCTCGGCTTTTCGTTGTTCGAAGGCTCCATAGTACCGACGGTAGTTCACGGTACCATTTCTTCCCGCGTCTTGGTTCGGTGATTGAAGATCCTCGGCTTGAGTCCTTGTAGGATCATGCCATTGGCACGCTCCACTTGACCGTTGGTCCTTGGGTGGGCTACGGCCGAGGTGTCCACCCGGATGCCGTAGTCGTCACAAAAGTCGAGGAACTTTTTTCCCACGAAGTTGGTTCCGTTATCCGTGATGATGGAGTTCGGGACTCCAAAACGGGCAATGATGTTCGTAAAGAACTTCACCGTTTCCTCCGTCCGAGGGTTCACCACAGCTCGGGCTTCGATCCACTTGGAGAACTTGTCGATGGCGACTAGGACATGAGTGTGTCCTCCAGCGCCTTTTCGAGGGACCGACCATGTCGAGCCCCCCATACCGCAAATGGCCATGTCGAGGTATGGTCTCGGGGCTTGTGCCGGAAGATGTGTCTTGCGTGCGTAGAATTGACACCCCTTGCAGTGCGCACAACTTCGCTTGTGTCCCGCATGCCGAGGGCGATAGAAGCCTTGTCTCAAGACTTTACCAACAAGAGTCCTTGGTGCGGCATGATGGCCACACTCCCTTTATGGGTGTCTCCGAGCAAATCTCTCGCCTTCCGCCGAGGGTATGCATCGCATGTATACTCCCCGAGGCTCCTTTCTTTTGTAGAGCTCTCTTTTGTCTCCAATTAGCGCGAAGGACTTTGCCCTTCGGGCCAATCCCAGCGAGCCTCGGTTTTATCCTCGGGTAGTTCTCCTTGGGATAGGTGTAACACCCGTGTTTTTGCATCATCTTAAAATTCACTAAAATTTTGAACTTTTTATAATTACAACTAAAACTTGATTTATTTTCCGCTAAACCGAAACCCGTTTTTCGAAAACCTGCATGACACCATCTAGAAAATTAGGTTCCCTTTGTTTGTTGCTTGATGAGCTTTATGGTGACCAAAGATGCATGGTAAGCCCTAGATTTGATTTATGGAAAATGTTGCATGAGTAATGGTTTACAATATTTCTCTCGGGAATATAATACGAAAACAAGTGTGTACCAAAAAATATATATGAATATTTTTATAAGCCCAATAAATGAATATTCTCGACAATAATAGTCCCGGGAATATAAAGGTGCTTGTGAAAATATTTATAAAATATAGAGTGCACATGAAATGATAGAATTGGGGAGTAAAGTGTGTGCACCTATATATGTAATTATTTATATAAGTACAATTGGATAGATATTTTCATGAATATAAAACATGGGAATATACATGTACTTGTATAAATAATTATAATCAAAATATATATAAGTGACACCCATGGAATAATAGGCAAGGGAATGAGAGAAAGAAATAGAGAAAGAAAAAGGAGAAAGAGAAATAAAACGGGAATCGCTCGTGGGCTTATTTTCCATCCGCCCAAACACTCCGCATTTTTTTCTTCCCTCCTTCTCACCGCCCCGGCCCAGTGGCCTCTTCTCTCCCACCTCTTCTCTCAGCGGCGCCGCGGGCGACCCGGCGAGGACGAGCCCCAGCCCAATAAGCGAGACCCGTTCCACTTTGCCTCCGTGCGTCTTTCTCTCGCCGCGGCGAGGGACAATCGCGGTCCCGCCCACCCCGGCGACGACCAGGGCACGCGGGGAGCAAGTCGGGCGTTTCCTCGGGATGTTCGCCCATCGGTGCACCCCTGGCTCCGGCGACCGCGCCCGGCGCCATCCATGCCTCGGCAATCGCACTTCGCCCGACTCACCGCCCCTGCCGCCGCGCGCTGAAAGTCGGCGAGCCGGGGCCAGCGAGCCCGGCCCGAGCGGTGCGATGATGGAGGCCGGGCACGAGGAGCTCACTAACCTCCCCGCCGAGCCATCACGCCGCCTGAGGGCGCGGGTCGGCTCCGCATCATGCCGCGGACCGCCTTGCCCGCCATGACCGGCGACCGCCCGTTCTTTGTAAGTGATGCGACCCGGCGGCCAGCTCACGCACCGGAGACGAGCACGAGGCGATCGGCTCGGGAGCACCGGTCCAGAAGTCCACGACGAGGGGAACGCGGTCGGAAAAAGATCACCGCCACGGCGAAGAATCTCGCCGGTGACCCTCCTCCTCGCCGGCCTATAAATAGCCCCCCTCGGGCTCTCAATCGGACTCGCCCCTCACACGACGAGCTCCGCTTCCCCCTGGAACGTCACGGTGCTCGCGCTCTCTCCTCCTCTTCCCTCCTCCGCTCACCGTGGGGATTTCCCCCAACTCCGCCGCCGCCGCCGAGATTAGGGCAAGGCGTTCGGAGGCATGCGTCGCGAGGAGGCTTAACGGTGAGTCGGCATAAGTGCCCGAGGTCTCCATCATCTTTTCCCCTACTTCTCCCTGCGCGGTTCCTCTCGGTATCGCACCGCCGGGGCGCCGCCACCACTCGCCGCCCGTCACGCCGCCGCCCGAGGAAGGACCCTACCCCGCCCCCCCAGTGCACTCCAACAAGGACTGGGAGACATGGGGAACCCAAGGAGCCCCTCGCGACGAGCAACGGACATCGCCGGCCCGAAATCTCGGCGAACTTCCGTCGAGGCGCCGCCGGAGAAGGGCGGACGGGATCGGTCTTCGCCGCCGCCAACGACGGTAACGACGCCACGACACCGACCACTCGAGGCGCACACGCCGCCTCCCCCGCCTTCCTTCCGCCCCGACGCCGTCCCGTGCCACCGAGGCATATGTAATCCACGTGGCGCCTACGTGGCGCCACCGTGGCGTCCCACTTGGACCCACGTGGCACCCACGTGTGTAGATGCCTTGCTGTGTACACACTGTAAATTGCTACTGACTACCCCCGTATTTGTACCGCAGATGTTTATAAATACCATTTCCTAAGACGTAAAAATTCCCGAAAAATTTGTAAATTCATTATTTGATTTATAGAATTTTATCATGTAATTATTTACAATTTTATTACATGATAAAATTATATTATAATATTACCCTAATGATTTAATTAGGGATTAATATTATAAAATCCATATCTCATGCATCCGAACTCCGTTTCGCGTGAAACGACTTCCATAATTCATCTAAAAATCTAGCTCTATGCATCTAACCCATTGCCACCATAATGTTCTATGTTTGTTTTATATGTCATAGTTCGAGCTAGGGTTTACCGCCGATCGCAAGTAGATTCGACGACCCGAATAGGAGCTTCCCGCCCGAGCGAGCTAGGATCGTTCGACGCCGTGCCGATTCGTAAGAACATCCCAGCAAGTCCTTACCCCCCTTAATCATGACCTTAATATGATGATATAATGATGATGATAATAATAAATCGGATTAGTAAATAGTGGTGTGAGCCTGATAATGTAGCTATGGAGCTAAGCCGGATGACGTAATCATCCACGTTATCTACGCTCATACGTTGTGATCAAGAGAAACATGAGAATGCCTAATGAACCCTAACCAACAAAAGAGGTGAGTAGTGGTAGTCCGGTAGAGCCTAAATACCACGTCGGGAATCGCCACGAGGGGTTCCTGCGGAGAGATACTCGCCTCCCTAAGGACCTGGTTCATAGACCTTCTACCTAGTATAATGTTACGCATGACCACACGTCGTTTATGGGGCGGCTTGATTCACACCCCGTTGGGTTGAGGTATAATTGGGATCCAAGGTGGCCTGAGCGTGCAAGCGACCTATTAGGAGCGTATGTGGGGAGAGTGGCCCCATGTCCGGTTAGGCGTGGATGCCGAGTGGTCTTCCACGGAAGTGTTTGGGCGCGGTGGCGCGGCTAGAGGCACATATTGATGATTTGAGATTGAGAGTGGTGTTGATGTATAGGTTGGGTAATTAGGTATTACCCAGTAAAGCCGTGGGTGATTTGGTATCACCATATTGTCTAGGGTGATGCGTCATCTTAGGGTGGCGTGTTGTCCTTCCAACCCCGAGAAGTCGTGGTGAAGATTATACCAATATACCTAGAGTAGCACTCAAGCGGGTACGGATCTCGTTGGACCTCTCATCGACCACCGATCATGGAAGAGGATGTGTCCATCGTGTGGGGAAATTTGTACAACCTCTGCAGAGTTAATTGAATCTATTCGAATAGCCACGCCCTTGGAATGGGCAAGTGCTAGGACGAACATCTATGATTAGATATACATTTTGATGATGACTAACATGTGGTGTCATGACAAAGGGTGATGACATGAGATAAACCGAACTAGCGAGAGCAGTTTTAGAGACTCGCTAGGGCCCAAAACCCCTAATAATTACAACCCCTCGTTGGGACTTGCCGAGTACGTTTGTACTCACCCCCTCTATTTTTACGATATCGGCATATTCGGGTAAGGTCGCCGTCGAAGTAGGAGACCCACGACGTAGAAGTTTACAAGACGCCGCTTAGAGAAAGACGAGAAGTCCGGAATTCCATCCGCGCTCAAGTTGCCTCGTGGAACATGGAGTTGTGCCTGCATCGCGCCTAGCCCTCTAGCGTAACCACGCCACGTATAAACCATCGCTTCACGCTTGGCTACTCCGATCAATATAATCCGTAGTGGTGTCTTCAACACCGCTGTACATCTATTCTATGTCAATATATGCTCGGAATAGTTCATCTATAACCGATTTCCACTACGTGACTCGGTAATGTATTGGTAGCGTGATCCCGGCGCCAATACGCGAGATTAAAAGTCCCATTAAAAGTGGGGCGCGATGACAGTGGTATCAAAGCCGAGCTTGACCGTATAGGATGGAAAAATAACTGATTAAATTATTGGCACATACTTCTCAAATTTTACTTAAGGATTTCTACTTAGAGACTTGAGCACCAATCCGAATAACCTTATGTTGCTTACATGTCGATATTATCCGTGAAGCAACAAATGGACGGATGGTCATACACGGATGGACTGACCTTTGGGACATTTCCAAAGCTTCTCTCGGGAAATTCTCTCACAACTAGGGTACACTCGTAAGCCTCGGTGACTACTACCGAAAGTGACTTATGAGAATGGAATACCCAAATGTGTGATGATTGTGCAAGAGTACCGTGAAGCAAGATCCCACAAGGCACCATTATGTGACAAGTCCTAGTTGAGTAGCAATGTCCTAAGTTAAGCGACCACGCGACCGATGCTTGTTGTAACTACGAACCTTGTTGCTAGACTTCTAGCAAAGCAAGTACTAGTAGTTGCGAGCCCTATGGTAACCCATGGTTCTAGTCTTAGTAGTAGCAAGGTCGCACAATAAGTCGTCATGACAATCGCAATGTGTGATGTGACCTTATATCATCTATGTAACTCGTCTATGATGTAATATATTGTTGCGCTTGTTTGTTTAATAAAATGTTGTGATTTTTTTTCAATCCTATGCAAAATTTTTCCCATTATTACTACTTACAATAGTCGATGAGAAGGAAATTTCGATAGGATCGAAACGTCTTGAAAAGTTTCCTCAAGTCACGAGTAATAAGACAAGTTTCCCTATAAACTTAGTTCGCCGTGATGACTTCTCATACGATTCACACCGGGTAAGTTTGTGTTGTCTCCCAACACCCGTGTTACTAGGATACCCCAAAGTCTATCCCTACCTAAAATGCTTGCTTTCCCCTAATCCTTAGTTAGGTAGATCCCTATCGTACCTTGTGCTTTTCCTCCCAATCCCTTTCTAGTCAAGTAGAATAGGAACTAACCTGCAGGTACGCGACAACACACAATGGACTCCACGACTGTAGCCGTTGAACTGCACCAGTGTTCTTCCCTACAGGCCGTCACACGCCGTCGCCTCGGTGTTACTGTGCTTGACGGCCGTGCAACATTGCCGATGTGCTATCACCTCAATGCCGAAAGGCTGCGATATCTGCGATACCCTCGACTCAACCACAACCGACGAAGCCGATCAAGACAACCTACAACAGTTCAAATGACGACCAATGCCAGAGATGCAAGATGGAGCCGAAGATCAGTGTTGCAGACAGAAGATGGACAGAAGGTTACCAGGATTGAAGACAGTCATCAAGCCCATAAAGGATGTTTACGCCCAGGAGCAAACAGATACCCAGAGACATATAGAAATGCCAGAAAGCCGTATACCGACAGTAGAGAAGACACAAGGTTCCCACTATGGGGAATCCACCGGCCAAGACCACACAGTCACCACAACCACGCCACTGTCGCCAGGTCAATGTATACAGGAGACTAACTCCCAATCCTTCCACTATACACCACCACACCCCAGCCACAATACCAGTCGACCAAGCTTCTCCCGGAAGCCATCACCTTCGACCCACTATAAGAAGAGCACCACCCTCGCTCTCACCATCATCCTACTCCAAACATTTCACTGCTAGCCACCATCTTCCACCCTCTACCATCACTCTCCTTGCCATCCACCCACCAAGAATCATTACCAACCACAGCCAGAATGGCCGGCAATTGGGTTAGCAGCCAGTGCATCAACACCCCTGGATTTCCCCAACTTCTCTACCAGACCGCACAGAACCTTGGCATCCGTGAACCCCCTGAGTATGAGGGTAGCGAGTATGAAGAGCGCGGCACCCATCGCGCGAAGTCACCGCGCCTACATCGCCAAGAGTCGAGACTACCCCGCCATCACCGACGACCGGGAGCGTGACCACTGTGGTTTTCGCTTCCCGACACCTACCAAGTCGTCGCCCACAAGGCACTCCATCGCCTTTGCCGGATCTATAGGGGCCCATCGCCCGCACTCCCATGAGGCACCTACCACCCGAGGGAAAGAATCACCCCGCCCTGGATTGCTCGCCTAGAGGACGTGCGAGGTCCACAAGGCAGCCCGTCATCACGCACCTGCTATCCCATTCGCCGCTCTTGACGAGCGCATGACGACCCGCCAAGACACCGCCATAAGGAGCCTCGATTCGCGAGCCGAGCGAGCGAGCTACGTTCAACGACTCCTCGCGATCACGCCCACGCCAAAGAGCAAGTCGCCACGGCATCTCGCCGAGGCTACACTTCTTGAGACCCCCGAAGGCCATCTAAGAGCGACACGTCCGAGAACCGGGGACACCCACATCGCCCTCCAAGCAAGGCGAAGAAGACGCCCCACGGCCGGCCGAAACCTCGCCACCACCGGGCGGGATGATCGCCAACCCCTTCATCGGAAGAAGAACGGACTCCACCAGGCCGTCATCCCCGCCGAAAGACCGACAACGAAGCACCCCTTGCGATCGCCCAAGCACCACCAAGAGAAGAAGCCCCAGCCAAGCCAAGTACGGACCCGAGAGAAGCGAAGCCACCATGACCAAATCGCCGAACCGCCACTCCCAAGGGAGGTGTAACTATAGAGTAGCATTCCTTTTCACTCTCTTTGTTGTACTCCCCTTGAAGTTATCAAAATCCATGTGTGTGATCCACCATCTTGGGGTCGTGGCACGCCGAGGCCTTCATGACTTGGTCAATAACTAGTTGAGAATCTCCCCGGTTTCCAACCGCCGGATCCCGAGGTCAACCGCGATCCTGAGACCGTTAACCGGCGCCTCGTGATTCTGCGACGTTGTTGGAGGCGGGAAATGCAACCGATGGCATACCTTGTGTGGACCCCAAGGGGTGAGATGAAAAGCAAACCGGCTCCCGCACCCCTTCATCATGGACCCGTCAAAATACATGGTCCAACATTCGGCTTGGATAGGTGCCGGGGTAGTTGCGTATCATCCCACTCGGCCACAAAGTAGGCCAAGATTTGGGACTTTATCGCCTTGCAAGGCAGAACGATATCGTCTCGCCCATGAGCTCCACCGCCCACTTCGCCACTCTTCCCGTGGCCTCTCGATTTTGGATGATTTCCCGAGGGGAATGAGGATACCACGGCGGCCGGGTGCGCGAGGAAGTAGTGGCGAAGTTTTCTTCGTGTCGAAGACGATGGTGTACGCCAGCTTTTGCATCCGCGAGTATCGAGTCTTGGTGTCGGAAAGTACTTCATCGATGAAGTAAACGGGGCGTTGAACAGCAACGTGTGCCCCTCTTCCCGGCGCTCTACTACGACCACCGCTACCGACTACCGGGTAGTGGTCGTGGACGTAGAGGAGCAAGGTCTCTCCCCGGGTTTGGTGGCACCAGATTGGTGGACTAGTCGAGCTTCTTGAGGTTGCCGAGGGCTTCTTCGGCCTCGGGGTCCGGGCAAAGTGCTCGCCCTTGCGAAGGAGCCGATAGAGGGGAAGGCCCCTTTCCCCGAGGCGGAGATGAACCTCGCTTAGTGAAGCCAGCAGCCCATGACCTTCTCGAACTCCTTTGAGGTCTCGGATTGGCCCCATCTTCGTGATCGCGTCAACCTTGGTTGGGTTTGCTTCGATGCCTCGTTGAGAGACGATGAAACCCAAAGAAGATCCCTCGGGGACCCCAAATACGCATTTTTCGGGGTTGAGTTTGACTCCCTTCTTGTTTAGGCACTTTCGAAGGTTTCCCCGAGGTCTCTCACGAGGTCCGACGTTTTCTTGGATTTGACCACTATGTCGTCGACGTGAGGCCTCCACGATCCTTCCAATGAGTTCCCCGAAGATGATTTGCATGCACCGCTGGTATGTTGCCCCGTTCCTCGGCCGGGGGCATGGTGAGGTAGCAATACATCCCGGCGGGTGTTATGAACGAGGTCGCGAGCTGGTCGGACTCTTTCATTTTGATCCGGTGATAACCGAATACGCTGCGTCAAGAAAGGACAACGTTTCACATCCCGCAGTGGAGTCGACAATTTGGTCGATTCGAGGCAAAGGAAAGGAACTTTCGGACATGCTTTGTTGAGACTAGTGTAGTCCACACACATCCGCCATTTCCCATTCTTTTTCTCTACTAATACAGGATTAGCTAACCACTCGGGGTGGAAGACTTCTTTTATGAATCCGGGCCTCCGGTAGCTTGTGGATCTCCTCATCGATGATCTTCCGCTTGGCGTCATCAAAACGGCGCAAGCGCCGCATGACTGCTTTGAGCCCGGCCGGATGTCTAGGGAGTGCTTCGGGCGACATCCCCTCGGTATGCCCGGCATGTCCGAGGGTCCCCACGCAAACGTCTTGGCATTCGCCAAGGAGGAAGTCGATGAGCACGGCTTCCTATTTCGGATCCAGGTCCGAGCCGATGGTCGCCAGCTTCTCCTTCGGGTTCTTAGGATCGAGTGGGATCTTCTTGGTGCCCGAGGAGGGCTCGAAGCTCCCGTGGCGCTTGGCCTCATGCTCGATCGTGATTTCGTCAAAGCTTCTCTTCGCGACGGCGATGAGTGCCTCGGCAATGGCGAGTGCCTCGCATACTTCACGCTCTCCACGCGCGCACTCGTATGCATGATGGTGCGAGGGGCTAGTCGTGATGACACCCTTCGGCCCCGGCATCTTGAGCTTGAGGTACGTGTAGTTCGGGACAGCCATGAACTTGGTGTAGCAGGGCCGCCTCGAGGGAGTGCGTGGTAAGTACCGCGGACCCCAAGGATCTCGAATGTGAGAGTCTCTTGCCTGAAGTTCGAGGGGTCACCGAAGCAAACCGGTAAGTCGATCCGCCCGAGGGGCTTTAGCCGCTTGCCGGGGGACGACGGCATTGAATGCCGGCCCTCCGGGGCGGATCTTAGACTTGTCTACCCCGAGGAGGTCGAGGGTTTCTTCGTAGATGAGGTTGAGGCTGCTCCCTCCGTCCATAAGGACTTTGGTGAGCCGAGTGTTGGCGATGATGGGATCCACCACCAGTGGATAAGCCCACGGGTTCGGGATGTCTTTGAGGGGTGATCCGACCGGGTCGGAAGGTGATGGCCTGGTCCGACCACTTGCGCGGCCGGGGTTGCTTGGCTCGTGGCATAGACCTCCCGACGCTCCTTCTTCTTGCGCTGCGGCACGGGACATGTTCTTTGGTGCCGCCGCCGAAGATCATGAAGCGCTTATTCACCTTCGAACTCCTCGTTGCCCTTTGGCGCCACCCTCGGGAGCCTCTTCCTCTTCACCCTCGGGGATGGCCTTGAGCTTGGCGAAATGTTGGCGTACCCTCTTGCACTCCCCGAGGGTATGCTTGACCGGGTAGCTATGGTTCTGGCATGGCTTCTTGAGCATGTCATCGAAGGTTTCTTGTGGCGGGGGTCGGGGCCCCTTGCGATCGACCGCAGCCACCATGTCTTCATCGTCCGCTTGGGCGGCGTGGCCCTTGCCCTTGCGGCTCTTATCTTTCTTCTTTTTCTTCTTGCTCTCCCGAGGTTGCGATCCCTCGGGCTCCTCTTCCTTGCGCTTTCCCTTGCCAGAGCCCTGATTGAACAGAGCCCCGACAGCCTCCTCACCGCTGGCGAACTTGGTGGCGATGTCCATCAGCTCGTTTGCCTCGGTGGGAGTCCGGCGCCCCAGCTTCTTCACGAGATCACGGCAAGAGGTGCCGGCCAAGAAGGCCCCTATGACGTCAGAATCCGTCACATTAGGGAGCTCGGTCCGTTGCTTAGAGAAGCGCCGGATGTAGTCACGCGAGGGACTCGTCGGGTTTCGACGACGCTTTCGGTCCCATGAGTTACCCGGGCGTTGGTACGTGCCCCCGAAATTACCTCGGAAGGTTCTCTCCAAGTCCGCCCAGCTTGATATGAGGTCTGGTGGAAGATGTTCCAGCCAGGCCCTGGCTGAGTCGGAGAGGTACAGGGGCAAATTTCTGATGATTACCCTTTCATCGTGTGCCCCTGCAAACTGGCATGCTAGCCGATAGTCAGTCAGCCATACCTCGGGACGAGTCTCTCCCGAGTACTTCTCGATGTGGTTGGGCGGCCTGAAGCGCGCGGGGAGTGGTGCCCTCCGGATATCCCTTGTGAAGGCCCGTGGCCCGGGTGGATCTGGGGAGTACCCTCGATCGTCCCGGCGTGCTTGTGCGTCTCGCCCCTGCCCGCCCCCGAGGTGAGCCTCCTCGTGGCGAACCCGCCGCCGCCGATCTCGTCCCCCGAGGTCAGGGGCACCTCGGCCGCGGTCTTGACGGGGGGTCTTCTATGCGCTCCCAGGACCGGGCGATTGCCGCGGTTGTCATCCAGCGTTCCGGACCGGCCTCGCCGAGGCTCGGCTCGCCAGCCCGACGGAGCCCTGGCGACCCGCCCGCACTCTTCTCGTCGTCGTGATGTCACGGCCCGGTCCCGAAGCGGAGCTCCTCCGCTGTTGTACGGCCGCCTTGTCGAGGAGTTGTCGTGAGGCCCTCCGAATGCGCCCGCCTCGGTAGTGGAGGGTTGGGCATTTCGCGTACCAGATGGCGGCCGCCGCCACGCGAGGCCGGGCTCGGAACGGGGCCGCTATGTCCGGAAGTGGGGGTACCCCATTAGGTCCGCCGCCCACCGCCGCCGCGATCCGAGGCGCTCTGGGGCTTGCCCGCCGTCGGGCTTGCCCCGTTGGATGTTGCGCTCCGCTTGTCGGTCGCGCGGATTCTACGCGGATGCGGTCCTGCGAATCCGCCAGCTGCGCGCACACTCGCCGGGCGCGCCGGGCGCCGCTACGGGCCGACAGGGGCGGAAAAGCCGGCCGGGCGCCAGCGGCCACGTCGTGTGGCGGTACGTCCGCCTCATCTTCGTCGGAGACGCGTCGGTGAGGCGGCCATCTTGCTCCCGGATCTCTATATTGAAGCATTCCCGCGTGGGGTCATAATAATCGTCCTCGTCGTCGGTTCGGGCGCCGAACGCGCGGAGGAAGTTCCCATTCTCTCCGGTAGTGTAATTCCGCCCGTTCTCGGGACCCGCCCCAATCGTGCCCGGACGAGGAGGCGGGGATGGGGTCGTGCGGCATCCTTCGGCGGATGCGCTCTTCCGCGTGATTGTCCGGTGGGATTGCGTTCCCGTGGGGACGACGGGAGGTCCGGCTGTGCTCTCCTCGCGGGCGGCTTCGGCCGAAGTCTCCCGTCGGCGAGGAATTACGGGTACTCCTTCCCGGTATCACCGGTGCGGACGCGTTCTCCCGATGATTAGGGTTCGGGAATCTGCGCCATGTCCAGATCGGGTAAGGATCTTCCCGGACGCCTAGGGTTCCCGGAGCCCTTCGCGAGTCAGCACCGGGTGTGTTGTCGGATTCGAATCCGTTGCTTGGATGCGCCTTGCGCGCTGGTGGGTCCGCCTTGCTCGTCTTGCGCGGCGGCCGTGATGATGGGCATGCCGTTGCGGCAACGCCGCGCCCTCCTTTCGTCCGTCATGTCGGGCAAGAGGATCATCTCGTAGTTGTGGCCTAGCGCCACGAACTCCGGCCATCCCGAAGAACAAAGCGGTGTTCAGCGGGAGCTCGTGGTCCGGGCGAGCGTGGTGGAAACGAAGGTGGAAACACCATGGAGGCGATGGGGATGCGGATTGCACACGCCGCTCCCCTACCGGGCGCCAACCGCGGGCGCCCGAGAACCGGGGTGCCTCGGGTGCCGGCAATAAAGAATTTATGGGCCGTGTGCCCTCCTCCTATGGCGTGCGCAAGATGGACACGCACACGGCGAGTTTATCCCCGGTTCAGCCAACGGGGCCCCTCGTCCAGCGGGTGGTGTCCCGCTCGTGTTACCTCGCTCAAAGGTGAGCTTGTAGTAGGGGTTACAAGCGGTGTGGGGAGAGACGCTGGTCTCAAGCCCCACGATCGTGGTGGTGGTGGTGGTTATGCTTTTGTCCGTGCGGGGATCCCCTCGCTAATGGGGCATTACTCCCCCTTTTATAGAGGGAAGAGGGAAGTAATGTTTACATATGTGGATGCCTAGGTGGCTAATTCCCGAGGCTATGCTCGTTGCATGCGCACGCCGAGGGCCACGGCCGGCTTTGGCGTTGTTTGATGAAGACACGCGCCCTAATCCGATGGCGGACGTGCCGCTTCCTGGTGCGGCCCCGAGGATCCGTGAGGCGTCCCTCACAATCCGCATGGCGAGGGCCGGCCCCGAAAGCTGGCCGTGGCGTGTCATAAGCCCGGGGTCCGCCCGTCGTGGGCGTCTTGGCCGCGCTTTACGAAATGAACAATGTTGTCCTGGTTTCCCGTCTTTGCGGCGGCGTAATATGTCACCGGTTCAGCCTTGTGTCCCATCGGTCGGATTTGGGAAGTGATCCGGCGGTCGATTTGGATCAAGCGTGTCGATGGCCCCGCGCGCCTCGTCTGCCGTGTAACCGCATTAAATGCAAATGTTTTTCCTTCCTTGAGACGGAACCTCCCCCACGCCCGAGGGTCTATGACCCCGGTGAGTGGGTTGAGCCACCTCGCCGAGGATGGAGAGCTGGGTCTCCCTCGGGCGGGCGGAGTTTTTGCGCCCGAGGGTGGTGAGCTAGGCCACCCTCGGGGCGAGGCGGAGGTCTCTCATCCGAGGCCGGTGAGCTAAGCCACCCTCGGGCGAGACGGAGATTTGGGGTTGAATCCGAGCCTTAGGTTGGCCGATGATGACGTGGGGGCGCCATGGTTTGTCGTCTTGCAAAGGTCCCCGACCTTGTCCTCCGTGAGCGTAGCGAGCTCTTTCGTCGCGGTGACTCCAAAGTGGGCCGCTCAGGCCAACTCCGTCTTCACGTAGGCGTCGTGGCTCTTTGGCCTGGTCCACCGTCTGGCTGGGCCGTCCTTCTAAGCGGGATGATAGCAGGCCGAAAGTTTTTCTCGGGCCCCGACGGGCCGACGATTTTTCGTTATATGAGAATGTCACGGGGCCCGATATTTAGGACCCCGACAAATAGTATTGCTGCCAACACCTGGAGTATCTTTTTAAAAAGAAAAAGATGCTAGACATTATTGATCAAAGGAGAAATAAGTGTAGCTCCTCCTACCAACTCATCAATAATAATGGAGGGTTCTCTGCTAAGGGCCTGATTGGTTAACACCCAAAAATTGTCCAACCAAAGATTTGGCTAGCCATAGTTTTGGCTATCATTTGGTAGGCTACCAAAACTTGTCAATCTCTCACATTTAGCTTACCAAATCTATGGCAAAAGTTTTTACTTAGCTTTGGATTGTCAAGTTGTTGGCATGGCAAAATTTGGCTGAAACCAAACAAACCCTAACTGTCGTTAGACATATCAGAAAACATAGGTGGGTTATAAGTAAAAGAAACACAACAAATACAGTAGTTGATAGTTCCCATGTTAAGTTTTTACTTGGCTATACTATCAGTATTGCTCCCAAAAAAGACTCCTTAAGTACTAAGTACATCTCCTTTGCCACACACACACACACACAAAGACTCCTTTTCGTATTAACAAGCATTTTTGACTATTCGCATGCTGGCGTCGATCAGAGCTAGTGACAAGTGATCACTAGTTCTTTAATCATTCTATTCTCTGTCATTTCGATCTAGCTAGTAGATTGAGCCTGTTCTGCTGACGGATGTTGACGTCTGATTACGGTTGACTTAATAGTATTCTGTGAGAGAGAATAAGCTGAAACAAGTTGTGGTTGGGCGCCCGCTTCCTCTGTGCTCTTTTCCGCCGTTTAGGGCCACGACGATGGTTAATATAGTGAAAATTGTTAAGAATTCCTCAACTAGAGGACTGGTGAGCTCATATCATATGGGCCTTGGAGACTACCTTATATACACTGATGGCTACATCTATGTGTACCTAGAATGACTAATGAAGAGATGGTTCCCACTCATACATCTGTGTTGTGTGTTCTTTTTGAGATCGGGCAAGTGAAACGGAATCCATCTACAACTTCTAACGTCTCTTTCTTGGATTAGGAACGAGAAAGCGGATCTGATAATCTGTGAACAAGCCAATTCTCAACAAAAACAAGTTGAAACTTGAATCAAATAATATGTTTTATAGTTTTAGTTGGCTTATGCTACCTGAATCGGGAGCTTAAAGGCTTAATGACTGTCCATCTATAGTAAACCATAGGGACCATCAGATTTCATAGGAACCGGAAATAAGTAAGCGAGGATTAGATGGCGAGGCAAAGAGTGAAAAGAGCGAGAAACCTCCCAAAAAATGGATTTTTTTGCATGGGTACTTACTACTTAGCATGTGGGTGCCACAAATGAGACGCAGAAAAGCGTGGACATGGAGGGAAAACCCGCATGCGTAACCGTGCATGCAGTCGCCGGGAACGAAAGAGGACCGGAAACTCCACAACAAGGAGACTGGAGACGAGATCGAGGAAAGCGGCGAGAGAAGCAACAGACGACCGGGAGCCGAGCAAACTCGTCTCTCCTACTGTCAAGCGCAGCCATCCGCGCGGCCGCCACCGAGGAACTAACGGGTGGGCGCCCTTCCACTCGTCAGTGACCACCAGCCAGACATCTGGTTTCATTTCTCTGCATGGAATAGGCCGGCCGGGGTCGTCGTCGTCGTCGTCGTCCCGGAAAATTTCTATTATTAGATTACGAGACTTCATTCGGATCCCTCAGCGGCGATCGATCGATCGACGGATGCCACCAATCTATTCTCTTCTCCCCCACACCGCTAAGCGCGTGGTGGCGTCGCGATTTTTCTGCCCCCCTCAGCGCAGTCAGCACTGCTCTCGTCTCCTCCTCCTCCCTCTCCTCCTCCTGTCTTGGAGGATCTCACAGGAAGTGGAAGATTAGAGTGCCTCGGAGAAGATGGCCGACGACAACAACGGTGGCAACAACAACAGCGGAGGTGCCAATGCGAACACCAACGGCGAGGTTCAGATACAAATCCCAGCAGGTCAGTTTAATATATTGATGCTTCATGTTTGATCGTCAAGTTCAATTCAATTTTTTATGATGTTCGCAGTTTTATTTCCTTTGATTGGAGAAGTTTGTCGAGTTCTTTTCATGATTTAAATTTTAGCTTTTAGTAGCTTTTCAATGAGTGGCATGGTTGTTCTTATTCTACAATTATTTTTCTTTTTTTAGTTTTTTTCTTACGCTTTTTGCAAAAGATTGTGATTCAGTGTTCTCTCGTCAATCACACATAATGTAGATATGGAACTATGAAAACAGCACAACGTTCTCGTTTTCCCCATGTATAAGGTGGTTTTATCATAATATATTTTCACAGAAGAATGCAAATGCTACTACGCCAGATATTTTCTATTAATAGCAATGTTGTTAACTTTTTACAGTTTTATTAATTATGACGAACACCCAAGAGAGGGTAATCTTATTTCCTCTAAAACTATACAAAGGGTGTGCGCTAGTACCTCATGACCGTTCATACCATAGGACCCTAGCATGTTAGTTGTATGAGGGTGAGAGACTTTCGAAACTTGAGGACACATGTGAGCCACTTTATCTTTATATTTTTTGCCCCATATTAGCCTAATGTGTACAATGTTCGCCTATTTGTACTTTGCTAAAATAAAAGGAAGGTTGTTACTTGTGTTAAATGCAAAACCTTGAAAGGGATTTTTTTGTAAATCCGCTTCATCTCTGAATCATTAGTAACTTCTATTATATTGTATCCATTATGAACCACAGGTCCGCCGAAAACCGAAGCTCCAGCAACTCAAGAAGGACCATCGGGAAGCTCCAAAGCTAAGAGTTGGAAACGGTGGTGTGTAGTGGCAACGGATGCAGTCATCCTCATTGTTGGTCAGACATCAGCAACACTGTTAGGGAGATACTACTACAGTCAAGGTGGCAACAGCAAGTGGCTATCAACATTTGTGCAGACTGCTGGGTTCCCTATATTGTTTTTCGGTTTGTTCTTTTTCCCTTCAAAGTCGTCTTCCAGCGATGAAACTCCGATCGGAAAAATTACCATGATATATATTGTCTTGGGGCTTATCATAACCGGGGACAACATGATGTATTCCCATGGACTATGGTTTCTTCCAGTCTCAACTTATTCACTCATCTGTGCTAGTCAATTGGCCTTCAACGTCTTCTTCTCATACGTCTTAACCTCTCAGAAACTCACTGGTTTAATCATGAACTCTGTGGTACTGCTTACCTTGGCTGCTTTACTCCTTGGAGTCAATCATGAATCACATGGACCTACTAGTGGTGTCATAGGAGGAAAGTATCTTGTGGGTTTCCTGTTGACACTAGGAGCATCAGCGACCTACGCACTTATCCTTTCCCTTATGCAACTTACATTCGAGAATGTGATCAAGAAAAAACGTTCTCAGCAGTTTTAAACATGCAGATATATACTGCACTTGTGGCAACTTTCGCCTCTCTTTTGGACTATTTACAAGTGGAGAATGGATGGATCTAAAAAGAGGAGATGGATAGGTTCCAATCAGGACAGTTCTCCTACCTGATGACACTGGTGTGGACATGTGTGTCTTGGCAGGTCGCTTCTATTGGAGTGGTGGGCTTGGTTTTTGAGGTATCGTCCTTGTTCTCGAATGTGATCAGCACATTTGCTCTACCTATTGTACCTCTTTTTGGTGTGATGGCCTTTCATGACGAGATGAATGGAGTTAAGATCATAGCCATGCTAATTTCGATATGGGGTTTTCTTTCATATCTCTATCAAAACTATCTCGATGATAAGAAAGCTAGAAGTGCGTAGGGGCTCCTAGGTCTACAATTTTCTTGTGATAGATAGCCCTTTATCGGTTTAGTTTGTTTGTTATTTATGTTAATTTAAGTACATTTCACCGTGAGGAAACTATAGTTCTTTAGCATAGCTTTGAAATTAATTTCTCTTAGTAACTATTGGTCCTTTTTTTTTCTGCATATGCGGCATATGTGTAAGGGTGTGGGACATGGAATAAACATGATATACAGATTTATAGGTGGAATTTTGTATAGCTGTTTTGCTGACGTTGTAACCCTTTAATGAAACTCTGTTATCTGTCGCCCATTCTAAATTTTGTTCTTGAGTGTGTTAAAAGTGGTTATCATATTAAACTTGGTTCCTAATAAGAGAACTTTTACGATGGTTGAAAAAAATGACAGGCCATCTATTGGGCGAGACCGGATAATGGAAAATAAGAGGTACCTAATGAGTAGGGATAGTACCAAAATAAGTGGGACAATACCAAAACAGGTGGGGCAAGATCTATTTATTTAAAAACTTTTTAGTATATTTTTTAATAAGTGTAAATCAGTCATTTTAGTGAATCAGTCAAAATATGTTGTGCACTGTTGACGTAAAGTTAGTTCCTTACAGAACCATAGAGTGCATTAGTGCACATAAACACCATATACATTGCAAACTTGCAACTATATCAATGAAATTGCTACATAATTTCCAAAATTTTTACTATAGTTCCCCCCTTTTCATGCCTCCCTAAGTCCCTATCCCTATAGAACAAATTCTTTAAATGAAACAAACTTCAGTCCCCGTTTCTGCCACTTCACATATACTCCATGGTCCGGTGTGGAGCTTCACTTCACATAAAACTTTCAGGGACAACAATGGTATAATACTTAAGTTAGCTATATCTAAGCTGGACTTTTTTGGGTGAAGGGGGCGATATTATCGACCATGAATCCAAGTATTGTTTAGCCATATTTAAACCTAAGTTTATGGTCTGTCCATCCCTCCCCTAAGTCCCCTTCCAACCACGCCCACCATACCACACCCAAAAAAAAAAAATGCCAACCACGTATATGTCAACACATTCCTTTAGATTTTTGCTACAAAGTGCACAAGCTAGTTGAGATCTTGTCATTTCAAGATATGTCCAAAACAAGTTTGTAGGCAATAATTTGTTCCAAGTGAGTTATTGTTGGAAATCCCATGCACTACTAATTACATTATTGTTCAGGAGCTCTGCCGTTCAATTGTAAACAAGGAAAGTTCGGCATAAAGACATGACCTACGTAACCTACGTTCACAACCACACAATGGGCAACCGCTAGCATATAGCGACAAACACATGTACAACCGAGACAAGCCATGTGTCATTCTTCTCAAGCTCTAGTGCAAAAGCAAGGAAGCAACTTTGACTTCACATGTGCAAGCTACATGATTCCAAGGTGGTAAAAGATGGGGAGTGAAAGTGCTATGGAACACATGGTGATCAATCCTGAGTAGGATCTAGAACGCAAGTAGGCTACTACACTTTTAATTGTTTTTTAAGACAGGCTCAATGGTAAAGGCCATTGGTTGGGGGCTCCTACCCGGGTTCAAATCCTAGGTGCGATACTTTATCCCTGGATTTATTTCAGGATTTTCCGGCGCTATGCATTAAGTGGTAGGCGACGCCCCCGTCGATAGCGAGGCGCCGGTGGTGACTTCGAACTTCAAGATTTGCCGGCTCAGTCCTTCGAAGGTGCTCATAAGGGTAGGGTTTGCGTCGTGTGTTCATAGGGGAGAGTGTGTGTGCGTGTTGAGCGTCTGCGTTATCTTGTGTAATCTCAAAAAAAAAAAAGATGAAGCACCCACTTCTCTCTCTCCCTCTCTTTCTAGTATGTAATTATAGAGAGAATAGGAAAAATGGAGTTTAAAGCGACCTCGATTCGATGTTGGATCACTAACCAAATCAGGGCCGCGGCCGCCATGGCCTCGCCGACCACGCTGTTGGAGGCTGTCCATAGGGAGGCCGCGGCGTGGAGTGGAAGCAGGGTTCTCGCGGAGTGGGCGCCCTCTTGCGTGGTTCTTAGTTCGTTGTTTGTTTTCACCGCTCACTACCCTTGTCGGACAATGAGTTTCCTAGTTAGTACAAACCCTCGAAACGCCACCGTTCGAGCCGGTGCCCTAATGGTTCGTGTGTAACCTAATGGAGTCCGGGGCATCTCGCCACGGGTCTCTCTTAGGATGTAATTGAAACACTCTCACTTCTCTTAATGCACTACGGGCACAAGCCCGCTTTCGAAAAAACTAACCAAATCAGGAACCCTCTTCGTGTTTCATAAAAAAAAAAGAGCCCTCTTCCTAAACTTAATTAGGAATGTGTTTGAGAGATTCTATTCAAATGTATTTTTATAGAAAAATGTCTAATCTAACCACAGAAATAGGACTTGATGCCCTTGCGGAAGAACTTTAGACAAAGCCAAAACGAGACCTCCACCTACACAACCAACACATCGTAAGACCAAGGGATCATGTCGTACTGACAGAAAAATCGTATATTATCTATCGGGTTTTCAAAACGGACAGAAATATTGCAACAGGAAAATTCGTTGACCGACAGAAAATTATATTTCTCCATTGCTCTATTTTTGTCAGTGATTCTTTTGTCGGCATCTACATTTCTTTATCAGTTTGACAGGGAAATTTCAGTTTCCATTAGTGTTTATAAGCAAACATCGGCTCTTCGTCGGCATGGTTTACTGAATTAGTGTGTGCCCTAGGAGCAATCTCTTGTGATAAAAGTAGTTTTTTGGCATTCTAGAGTGTGGAATATGTTTCTATGTGTAATGTGTTTGTGAGGGAACACACGCTTTCTCTTACAAACCAAGGACATTGTCTGTCTGTGTTAATAAGACAACAGGAAGCAGCTAACATGCGTGGAGCCAAGAATAAGAGCCTGCTCAGCAGATCTGAAAACAGTTAAGCATCAGAACATCAGAAACTAACAGACAAAATACCGTGGATGACGATTACTCTATTCTTAAGGAACTCCTAGGGCGGCTAGCTAGATATCTTTGCGCCATCTTCGCTCTTTGATTCCTGTTCCTGGAACAATTGTTACAGGGTTTTCCTCTGTTCCAATTGCAACTGCAGATGAGACGTACATGGAGTTGGGACACGTACGCCCATCTTATCCTAGGTGCAGGTGCAGCTCAATAATTGGAAAGCTCAAAGCTTGTATGCTTAGCCACACAGTCGACAGGCCGCCCTGATGATAAGTTTGTGAAGGACCGAAACGGCGACCAGGAGGGGGTGAATGGGAGCCTCGATTTTCCTTTTCAGTTTTTGGGTCATCGGCTCAACCCCCAACCTCAAAAAAGCTAACTCACAAAAAATACGAAAGTGATAGGCGACCGGAGGGGGTGAATGGGAGCCTCGATTTTCCTTTTCGGTTTTGGGTCATCGGCTCAACCCCCAACCTCAAAAGCTAACTCACAAAGATACGAGTGATACACGTGCTTAACCCAGGTAGCAAGATATCAAACGCTTGCAAAGTGTTAGGCTCAAAGAGTCGAACACAAAACTCGGTTCTCAAATCGAGCTCGAAAGTATAAACCGTGAATTAAATTGGCAAGAAAGAAAAACCAAGGCAACAACTACACGCTCAACACTCAAGCTATGAGCAAGCAAGAATGTTCCTGTAGCTTAAAACGTCAACTCAGTAAAATGTCCAAGTCAATCATGTGCTACTGAACCTGCTAGACACTAACTCAAACTCGATTAACAAAATCAAATGACAGCTCACAAACACTGGCTAAGAACAGAAGCTAGGCACGCTGGTCAAAACACCGAAAAGACAAGGTCTGCACTTGCCCGAAGTTGTCACCGAACAAACACAGGGAGCTGAGAACAAGAACAAGATAAATAAGCCTTTAGCCGATGAACAGAAAACTGCATCTTTGCAAACCGTGAACTAGTACTCCAAGCTAAATAAAACAAGTCAAAGCTCAAGCACCGAGGACCTGCTGCAGCTCCAAATTGATTTCTAAAAGTACTAGTTCAAAGTAAATGGAATTACGTGCTCAAACTGACTTGCTTTACCTTGCTGCCCAATGAAGCTGTTACCTTGCTGTGCGTCTGGTGGAATTGAGCGAGCTGCAGCTTGATGAACAACTGCTTCAGACGGCGCTGGAGAGCAGCAGACCTGATGTGACGAGATCTCCACCGATGAGCCTGCACAAGGATGCTGAATACGAACCCGATGTCTACAAACAGAAGAAGCGGACCAGAGCAACAGCGGAGATCGAAGAAACAGCACAGCCTGACATGAGCGAGCGTCCTATCGACGCTGGGAGCACGCAGCTCCTGATGCGCTCTGCCAAAACGCTGCTTGGGCGAGCAGCTCACCGTCTGAAACAAAATCGCACGGCAGCGACAGAAAAGAGCCGCTCCCAAAAATCCAAAGAAATCCGGACCAAAGCTGAATGATTCGTCCCCAAAATTCGCACAGGCCAAATTCAACTAGGTACGAGCAGATCCCCCAAAAATCACTGCCTAGAACCCATCCAAACTCCTGCAAAATTAGATCGTGACAAGAACGAAAAACACGAACAGGAAACTCAGACAGGGAAGAGCGAGAACAACAAAATCACAGCTCCATAGCTAAAAGCCCAGAGGGCATGAGTGGACTTAGGGCCACTCTTCCTACGAAACGAAAATCACAAAGACAAATCTACACAAAAATGTGTTCTTTGGACCTCTAAACAAGAACCTAAAAATGGAGAAAAATAAAAACGAAAATGAGAGAGGCAAAGGAGGAGGAGGTCTCATCATCCTCCACATATAGTCCGAAATCCTCTTTCCCAAATTACCCCTAGATACATATGAGTCGATCTTCTAACCCTAGGGCTATTTTGGTCGACTGCGGGTAATTATCGATCCGACGGCCACCGCGCCTCCTCATCCGTAGCATCGCTCCACGCAATCTCCCGATGCCGCCACGCCGCCGCTTCCGTCCCACCGGAACGTCCCACCCGGGTTTTGAGGCCCAAACCCGTGAAACCCGCCGATGGTTTTGAGGCCCAAACCACCAAACCCTCGCGCCGTGGTTTTGAGGCCCAAACCACGAAACCCGCACCGATGGTTTTGAGGACAAACCACCAAACCTCCTCGACACGTGTCATCGCCGTCTTGACCACCCGAGTCGCCAAGTCATCCGAGCTCCCCGCTGCCGCCGCACGCTTCGTCGTCTTGACCCGATCGACACGGTCACGCCACGCCCTCTTGCATTCGTCGATGTCCTAGATGTCGCCCACCATGGCTAGCCACCCGGCGATCCGGTCCCTCGGTCCAAGCCTCACGTCCGTCCTTCACCTCCAGCGGTCCGTCGGCCCGCACGCCCTCCTTGGCTCCTTCACCTCGCCGTCGGCTACCATCTCCGAGCTCCACACCTGCACAACACGAACCAAGAGATACGTCTTCGACACACTCTACGTGTGCCGGTGAACATAGCCGAAGCATAAAAAATAAAGGAAAATAGAAGTAAAATGTTGACTGTTGACAATCACTCAATCACAAAACTAAACACATGTCACCTAAATCAACCATGTGTTCGCAGTTTGCTTCCGTCTGGATATTCCCATGCGATCGACGTCATTCTCCTTTGTCCTTTAGTTTGGAATCTTTTGCAGACAACGTTGAATTCTTTGGTGAGCCAGGGGACACTGAACCGTAGCTCATGAGTGATGCAAATGTTGACAGCAAATTTTGACTCTTGCGCCACGTGCTGTCTGTGTTCTATATCTTGAGTTCTTGCCGATCCATTTATCGAGGAATTCACACGGGAAAAGAACAAGTAGTGCACGTACGTAAGATCAACTCGCTTGATAGGACGGCGACGGTTGCGTGTACTTTTACTTTTAGAAATTTCATATCTGCAGCGCATACAAATCTTGGTTGCAAGCCAAGATGGGTGACGCTGGTGAAATTCAGCTGCAAATCGCAGGTCTCTTTCTCTCTGTTTCTTTTACTAGATACTGCAATTAGTTAAGCGAGACAGCAATTGATATCGAACAGCTGAAACGATTAGGCGGACATGCAGGTATCCGAGGCCAAGAAGCTGGTGGAGACGATCATGGACAGAGAGCAGAGAACGGCGGCGCATGTCATGCAACTGCGCCGCCGCTATCGAAACTGAAGGACCGAAACGGCGACCAGAGGGGGGGTGAATGGGAGCCTCGATTTTCCTTTTCAATTTTGGGTCACCGGCTCAACCCCCAACCTCAAAAACAAACTCAAACGAGAGACGAGCAAGACGTCACGAGCAAGCGAGCACCGAGATGTCCACGACCCAAATGGTTGGGTGGATGAGCGGGACACCTCAAACGACCACACACGACCGGCAAAGGGAATTTCGAAACGACAGAAAAATCATCGCAAAAACCGGATCTCAAAACGAAGCTCGGAAGGGCAAACTAAGACAAAAACAATCAAGCTGGAAAAGCTCACAAGCACTGAGCTAAGTACCTGCAAATACGAAATATATGCACAATATAGCTAGAGGAATTATTAAAGCCACTCTAAACAAATGAGATAAAATGATGCTTGAAGTAACTCACGGATGCAGGATCAAGATAAAAGGTCAATTAAAAACTGCCTGCCCTCTGCAAAAGCTAAGCTTACTGACGAACTATTTTACAAGCTACACAGAGAAAGAATGTGACAGCAAGCTGTACTCCTTGCACACCGAGATAATCTATCCAAACTGATATAATTTGAAGATCCAATGATTAGCTAATGATTACTAGGAGTAGAGATCACGTATGCAGCAAAGACAAGAAATTGCAAACTGAACTTTGAATTAAATCACTTGCCGACCAACAAAGTTGCTGCTTTGCAAACTAGTACTCAAGCATAATAAATTTGATCAAGGCTCAGGCATCGAGACTACTAGCAGCTTGCTCAAAATCGATTGCTTGGACTAGATAAAAGGATGAAGTACTGAACTAGAATTGATTCACTGCCCAAACAACGAAGCTTTTACCTCGCGGCGCTACAGAGATGAAACGGATGAGCTGCAACGACAAGACTGCCTTGGTCTTTGGAGAGCTGTCCCGACGAAGCTGGTTCCCCACACACGGACGAGTTCCTGCACAAAGATGGTGATCGACAGACGCTGTTCGGGCGACAAGAATTTGACCGAGCGGGAAGAACTGACCGACGAAGAACAGAATGAAAAAGACAGAGCCCGACACTGCTATGAATGCGAGGGGCGGAACCAAAAATCAACGAAATCTAACTCCACGCTCCATGAATCGAACCCAAAAGACAATCGATGAAACTAAACTCGCTACAAGCAAGATCCCAAAAATCAACGCCAAACAATTTACCCGGACTCCGGACACTCGGATCTTAGCCGAGAACAAGAAAAGAGAAAACGAAGAACACAAAAACAATCCAAAATCAAAAGGAACGCTGGACAAATAGAAAGCCCGGAGGGCACGCCGAGAGAAGGGCCTCGGCTTCCCAACACGAGTCACAAAGAACTACACTCACGAGTTTTTCGAACGTGACCTCTCTCGTGCCGCAAAGAAGAACCGGAAAAACCTAGCTAAAAGGATAAATGAAAAATGAGAGGCCGTGGGAGGATGAAGGGGTATGCCTCCGCTAAATAGCCCCAATTCCCTCTCGCCTAAACTACCCCTAAGATACATGAGTCGATTTTGTAACCCTAAGGCTATTTCGGTCGACTCGGGCAATCTTCGATCCGACGGCCACCGCGCCTCCTCATCGGTAGCCTTGCCTCCATGCAACCTCCCCGATGCCGCCACGTCTTTGTCCTTCCGTCCGCCGGAACACTTCGGGTTTTGAGGCCCAAACCCGCTGAAACCCGCGCCCGTGGTTTTGAGGCCCAAACCACTAAACCAGCGCCGATGGTTTTGAGGGCAAACCACCAAACCTCCTCGACACGTGTCATCGCCCGTCTTGACCGCCTCGAAGTCGCCAAGTCATCCGAGCTCCCCGCTCGCCTCGCACGCTTCGCCCGTCTTGACCCGATCGACACGGTCCCGCAACGCCCTCTTGCATCCGTCGATGTCCCGGATGTCGACCACCATGGCTAGCCACCCGGCGATCCGTCCCTCGGTCCAAGCCTCACGTCCGTCCTTCACCTCCACGGTCCGTCGGCCCCCGCACGTCCTCCTTGGCCCCTTCACCTCACCGTCGGCTACCATCTCCGAGCTCCACACCCGCACAACACGAACCAAGAGATACGTCTTCGACACACTCCACGTGTGCCGGTGAAACATAACCGGCGAAAAGATAAAAGAAAATAGAAGGAGAATGTTGATCGTTGACAATCACTACATCACAAAACTAAACACATGCGACCTAAATCAACCATGTGTTCGCAATCTCCCCCTTGATGAGTGCATTGTCAACATTCAACACAAAGACAGAATAAGATAGGAGAAAGCACATCCAGGTGAACAAAAGCTAGGACAACCTCACTGGATAGCAAACATGGAGCAAAGACTTGGTTCCCAAAGACATGGGCAAAAGGCTCGACACAACCAAGCTAAATGCAGACCTAGTCCTCAAGAAGAGGTAGAACAAAGACATCCGGTGAACAAAAGCTAAGACAACCTCACCGGATAGCAAACATGGAGCAAAGACTTGGTTCCCAAAGACATGGGCAAAAGGCTCGACACAACCAAGCTAAACAGACATGCTAGTCCTCAAGAAGAGGTAGAACAGGGCTCAACACCACTAGCAAAGCTCCAAACCAAATACTATCACACGCAAGCGGCTAGACCCTCAAGACAGAGGCAAAGGCTCTACACATCTAGCTTAAAGTGCTACTCCCCCTGGATAAATGCAATCACTGTCTTTGTATCAATCACTGTCTTTGTATCCTTCTCCCCTTGTTGGCACATGCACTAATCAAGCTATGAAATGCAATATGTCACAATGCAAAGCTTCAAGATTATATTCAACCGAATGAGAGAGTGCTCAAAGTGGTACCATAGCAACAAACTACAAGTGCTAGCCGAGCTCAAGTTAATCGATGATATGAAATATGACAAAAAGCATTTTGAGCAAATTTCAGTATCTTGCAAAAAGGAGGTTCACAATCAAACGTAGCACCTAGCACAAGTAGATAGGAGATCAACTAAGTGCTCAAACATGTAAACCGGGTGAACTACCCCAAGCAGCGTTCAGACATCATGCTAGACATTGTTGCACAAACTTGTGTTCATTTTAGTTCAGAGTTGCAGCGGTTCACAAGTTACAAGAGAGCATGCGAGTGGTTATCCACATTTGCCTCGCCTTACTAATCAACCATGTCAAGCCTATGCGTGAGCAATGATTAGCTTAAGACAATGGTCTGGGTCAAACACAATGAAGTCCAAGTTCATACAAGAGTGCAAGTGAAAGCGCCTCGAACTTCAAAGTGTGGCAAAATGGACCCACTCGATCTTTTCATCACTTTAGCATTAGACTTCATGTTTTAGCATGGTATTATCATGAAAATCTAAGCAAGTGAATGAATCGAAAGCATGAGACATAGCTACCAAGCATACACATAAAAGCTCAAAGGATCTCAACATCCTACTCATGATAGAAGCTAGCTCAAGGGTGAACCAAGATTAAGTTTCATCATTCATTAATCAAGTTCACATGTGAAAAAGTCGCTCAGCTCATAACATACATCACATGATTAAAAAGAGCTCAAACTAGAAGCACTACCAAGAGCACAAACTCATTCCATTCAATATAAAAGTGAAGCTCATGATATGCAAGTATGATACAAAAGTTAAAAACAAAACTAACACTAAATCTGTACATCAACTACAAAGCTACCCCTCAAAAGGGTAGCACACGCCCAACTCTCCACGGAGCCGAGCAAAGCGGACTTGGTCTAGTGGTTTTGTGAAAATGTCCGCAATCTGTTGTCCGTGTACACATGTTGAACATCTATGTCCCCTTTCTCCCAGGTGATCTCTCGGGAAGTGGTACCTCACCTCTATGTGTTTGGTCCGGGAGTGAAGGACGGGGTTTTTGGCTACACTCACGGCTCCCATGCTATCACACAACAAAGGTACACGAGAAAAGCTCAAGCCAAAGTCTCTCAAAGTGGCAACCATCCACAAATTGAAACAACAACAAGCGGCGAAGAACATACTCGCCTCAACCGGCCGATCGAAATACACCGATCGCATTTAGAGACGACCAAGACACTAGAGAAGTACCAAGAAACCGACAGTACCGTGAGGTAGACTTTCTATGCATACGATCACCAGCATAATCGTAATCAATAACCAATCGGGAGAGGGTGGAAGAGGCCGAGTACCAAAGGCCAAACTCGTAAGTAAACCGCAAATACCAAAATCCTCTTCACAAAACAAGTGAGAGGTTCGCTGGCGAAGATTGAAAGCGTCTTGCAGAGGCACACCGCAACCGGATGTCGGGCGTGTCGCCGTCAGTACAACAAATGAACCGATCATGCTTCAACTCCCTTTGGTCCACAAACTTCTCCATCCTTGTCCTCGCCCGGGGGCCGTCGTCGTCGACATGGGCGCCGAAGAGGCTTGGCCTCACCCATGCGAACTTGCGGATGATGTCCTTCGTGTACTTGCCCCGGTGTACGAAGATCCCGTCCTTGGTTTGCTTGATTTGAAGTCCAAGGAAGTAGGTCAACTCGCCCCATCATGCTCATCTCAAACTCCCCGCTCATAATCTCGCAAAACTTCGATACCATAGCATGTGAAGAGCCACCAAAGATGATATCATCCACATATATCCGGACAAGGAGTATGTCATTGCCTTTCCTAAGCGTAAACAAGGTCTTGTCTACAGTCCCCATCACAAAACCCTTGGCTAAGAGAAAAGCTTTCAAACGCTCATACCACGCTCACGGGGCTTGTTTCAACCCATACAAGGCTTTGTACAACTTGTACACATAGTCCGGGTGTTTAGGATTCTCAAACCCCGGGGTTGCCTCACATACACTTCCTCCTCTATGAACCTATTTAGGAAAGCACTCTTGACATCCATCCGAAAGAGCTTAAAACCCTTCGAGGCTGCAAAGGCAAGCAAAATCCTAATAGCTTCTATGCGGGCTCTGGGAGCCGAAGGTTTCTTCGTAGTCTATTCCCTCTTTTCTCGACAAAACCCCGGGCAACTAATCCGGCTTTGTTTCTCACCACCACACCATCCTCACTCTGTTTGTTTTGAACACCCACTTAGTACCTATGGGATGACACTCGCCAGAGGTGGGACTAACACCCAAACTTGGTTCCTCTCAAAGTTCTCGCAACTCCTCATGCATGGCATTAACCCAATCCGAAATCCGATAAAGCAAGTGTTAACATCTTTGGGCTCAAGGGAGGAAACAAATGCGTAATGAGCGAAATGACACATGGCATAAGCTTTGGAACGAGTTACCCTCTCGATTAAGACCTCCAATCATGGTCTCCCCGGGGGTGGCGACGCTGAATGTGCCGAGGCGCCGTGCGCGAAGATGTCGCCTCCCCTCGACCGAGTGGGAACCTCCTCAGTGCGCGCCGTCTTGGCCTCGAGGGAGCCGCCCACGGGACCCCGTGAAGTAGTGGTAGTAGGGTCCGGTCCGTGAGAGCGCCGTCGCCGTCACGTGGTCGACCGGGGGGGCAGCGGTGGAGTCGCCGGGATCACCCCAGCCAACGTCTTCCCCGCTCCTCCTCCACAAAGATGCTCTATTCCATCTCCTCCTTCCCCGCACACTCAAACACGTAAGAGGAACAAGGCGCAGCCTCATCGAAGGTAACCTCACATGTCTCTACAACGCGGTTAGTCTCAAGGTTTAGAACTCAGAGGCATGTGAGTGTAAAGCATATCCAAGAAAAATGCCATCACCTGATCGAGACTCAAACTTGTCGAGATTACCTTGCTTGAGAATGAAGCACCCGCATCCAAACACACGGAAGTGGCTTACCTTGGGCAATCTCCCAAACCGCAGCTCATATGATGTCTTCTTGGTGAAAGCACGAAGGAAAATGCGGTTGGAGACATGGCACGCCGTGTTGATTGCCTCAGCCCAATACTTCCTCGAGTCTTGTGTTCATCGAGCATGGTCCTCGCCATCTCCACACAGCGTCCCGGTTCTTCCGCTCAACAATCCCATTCTCTGCGGGACATAAGGGCTAGAAAACCGGTGCTCGACACCAAGGTTAGCGCAAAGAGACTCGAACTGAGAGTTCTTGAATTACGTGCCATTGTCATCGCGAATCGCCGAATGGTCGTCTCTCGTAACTCGCCTCGGTCTCAAAATCAGATCACGAGCAAAACCGAAAGCCTCATCTTTGCCCTCCATGAAAAAGACCCAAGAGTATCTCGAAAAATCGTCAACGATCACTAGACAATACCACTTCCCACCCACTGACCTCACCCGAGATGGACCAACGGTGTCCATGTGAAGGATCTCTCCGGGTCTCGAAGTCATAATCTGAGTAACTGGAGGGTGGGAAGCAGATACCATCTTCCCGTGACGACAGGGGTGACAAACCAAATCCTTCTCAAATTTGAGTTTAGGCAATCCTCGGATTAGACCCATTGAACTTAACCTCGTGAGAAGGTCAAAGCTCAGGTGTCCAAGTCTCCTATGCCACTTCCACAAATCAGAGGAAGAACCAGCCAACAAGCAACAAGATGTGCCAAAAGCTCGAGAAAAATCAGCACGAAAGACTTGCCCAAAAGGCACAATCCAAAGAAATGAGATCATCGCGAGAGTCCAAAACTTCGAGAACACCCAACCTTGAAGCGTACCTCATACCCGTCTGCCATGAGCTGAGAGACAGAAAGCAGGTTGAAGTGAAGGTTGGAGACGAGCGCCACATCCTTGAGCACAAAGTGGTCATTGATCCTGATTGACCCTCGAGATAGAATCTTCCCTCTGTTCTTGTCCCCGAAAGTGATGTACTCTTTTTGTCTTCATGGGGGTGAGGCCGAGAACCACTTGGAGTTACCGGTCATGTGTCGAGAACAAGCTGAGTCAATGAGCCACATGTCCTCCAAATTCCATCCTGTATCAACGATAGAACATGGGATGAGCATATGGCACAACACTGGGGTTAGTAAACTTGGAAGAGTACCAGTGTTGACCATCTTGCCCCAAATATGCATTAGGCAAAACAACCATCCCACGCCCCATCTTACCAAACTTCTCACCACGCACGACAAAGCATGGTGCACTCCTCTGTCAAGCTCAAAACTCCCAAAGCGAGGATCTACATCCACTCGCGGAACACGACCACCAAAGGGTCTCACAAACCGTGGCCTAACCCTCTCGAGGCCTCCTACCTTCCGGCCTAGCAAACCGCCTCTCGAACCAACCGCACACCTCTCTCAAACATGCCAAGTGGTGGGTGATACATGTCACGGTTCTCAAACTCCACTCGACGCCTAGCATCCCTCTTCCTCCTAAAGCGTAACTGAACCAAGTGACCATCTCTCCGGCAATACTCACGGTGATACCTCACCTCTCTCTTGGGTGGTGGTTGGTTCACTCTCTTGGGTGGATGGTTCACTCTTGTTGTGGTCTTGGCCTTAGGAAGGGTTTCCTCAGGGATCCTGGGCAAAGTGTCAAGTGGGTTCTTGAGGTGGTTCGGTTTGGGAAGCCACACTTGTTTGGGAGGTGGAGTCTTAGTTGGCTCTTGGAGAATGCCATCTTGCACAATGGGCTTGGTAGGCTCAGGTGGAGTGATCTTGGTCAATTTGGGAGTGTTGGTTGGTTTCTCACTCGAGCTCAAACCACTACCTTGACCAACCTTGCCATAAATGACTTCTCCCTTCCCACCTATAGCAAAGCCTAAACCCGATGTGTCGGTCCCCCTCTTAAACCGACTCATCATCATGCCAAGCTGCGGCTCTCCACAAGACACCCAACTCAGGACAGAGCGAAGATACTTGATCTCCTCTTCGACTCTCCCCTTGTCATGCCTACAAGACATGAGCTCCAACTCCAAAGCTTCACACTTAGCACATCCCAAAGACGGTGCTATCCGAGTTGGCCTTCTCAAGCATAGCAAGCTTGGCGGCCTTCTCTGCCAAACTCGGATCGCAAGTCGAGGACAAGACTTGCACGCACTCAACAAAGATCGGCCTAGACTTCAAATCAATGTGCTCATCTAGCAAAGTCGAATACTTGGACTGCAAAGACATGATGCTAGACATATGCACAAAGACAAGCATCACACTCCGTCTCATCGAGACATCGACAAAGCTTCCTAAGCAACTCTATCTCCGTCCACAGCCATCTCCCACTTCTCTTGTACTCCTTTTCTCTCCCTAGCGGCACGCTTAAGCAACTTCTCTTGACACACAAGCGCATCGCCCAAAGATTCAACCTCATCGAGAGAGATTCGATTGTAGGAGGTACCTCGAGGAAGAAGAGTCGTTGCCGTGTGGCTTGGCACCGCCGGTCCACCGCTCCATCGAGGGCCATGGTGCGTAATCCCCGAGCTTGGAGTCGGTGAAGAAGCAAAGTCCATTTAGCTTGTCCTCGACCTTGCGCCGGACTCCTCATCGCTTGAGGAAGATTGCCCGTCCGAATAGTCGTTGTCGAGGTCGCCGAGGGAGGCAAGGAAGGCGTGCTTGTGCTCCTTGGCACGCTTGAGGTACTTCTTCTTGATCGCCTCCTTGTCGAAGCCCTTCTTGGACTTGTGCTTGCCGGAGGTGTACTCGCGCTTGTCCTTGCGCTTGTCGGAGTCGTACTTGTTGGAGTAGTACTTCGCGGAGTACTTGTCCTTGTTCTTCTTGGGGCATGCGGCGACGTGGTCCGGATCTCCGCACTCGAAGCATCCGCCCTTGGATGGGCCGCCACGCCGACGGTTCAAGCGGTTGTTGTGGAACCGCGAGAATCGGCCGATGACTAGTGCAAGCTCATCATCCCCAAGGCTCTCCATCCGCTCCTCTCCCGCACGCACACCAAGGAAGACAAGGCAAAGCAAATCTGTGATGGGTTAGCAGAAGAACTGGAACCGCCCTTACCTGAGACGAGAGCAACATTCGGCGCAGATGGGTTCTTCAGCTTCGCCTGGATCTGAGCCTCGATCTCGGAAGACTTGAGCTTGCTTGTAGAGCTCGTCGGGTGTGAGGGTGTCATAGTTGGCGGAGACTCCATGATCGCGGACATCTTCACATCCCACACCTTCCGATCCGAGGCATAAGAGCCGCGACGCCTTCTCGTGCTCGTCCAACCTCTCCGACGGCTTGTTCGCCCGAAGCTTGTTGCAGATCGTCTGAAACCTAGCAAAGAGAGAATCGATGGACTCGCCATCAAGCTGGATGAGGTTGTTGTACTCTCTCTTGTAGGTCTCGTATAGGCGGGCCTTGACTTGTGGGGTTCCCTCGTGGTAGCTCTCTAGTGTCTTCCACACCTCACGAGCGGTCTCACAAGTAGCAACTCTCTCGAACTCGGTGTCTTTGAGGCTAGAGAACAAGACGCTCCTCGCTCGGTTGTTGGCATTGTGTTGGGCTATTTGATCCTCACCCACTCGAGCGGCTAGCACTTGGTAGTTCTCATCCTCGACAATCTCCCACACTCTCCAATCTATCCCCATAAGATGTGCTTGCATCTTAATCTTCCAATAGGGATAGTTGGTGCCATCGAACTCCGGAGGCTTGCCACCAAAGTGACCAAACCTCTCCATGTCGCCTTCTGCGGATCAAGAACCGATTAAGGTGGATATGACCCTTAACCTGCTTTGATACCAATTGAAGGACCGAAACGGCGACCGGGGGGGTGAATGGGAGCCTCGATTTTCCTTTTCAATTTTGGGTCACCGGCTCAACCCCCAACCTCAAAAACAAACTCAAACGAGAGAGCGAGCAAGGCGTCACGAGCAAACAGAGCACCGAGATGTCCACGACCCAAATGGTTGGGTGGATGGAGCGGGACACCTCAAACGACCACACACGACCGGCAAAGGGAATTTCGAAACGACGTAAAATCATCGCAAAAACCGGATCTCAAAACGAAGCTCGGAAGGGCAAACTAAGACAAAAACAATCAAGCTGGAAAAGCTCACAAGCACTGAGCTAAGTACCTGCAAATACGAAATATATGCACAATATAGCTAGAGGAATTATTAAAGCCACTCTAAACAAATGAGATAAAATGATGCTTGAAGTAACTCACGGATGCAGGATCAAGATAAAAGGTCAATTAAAAACTGCCTGCCCTCTGCAAAAGCTAAGCTTACTGACGAACTATTTTACAAGCTACACAGAGAAAGAATGTGACAGCAAGCTGTACTCCTTGCACACCGAGATAATCTATCCAAACTGATATAATTTGAAGATCCAATGATTAGCTAATGATTACTAGGAGTAGAGATCACGTATGCAGCAAAGACAAGAAATTGCAAACTGAACTTTGAATTAAATCACTTGCCGACCAACAAAGTTGCTGCTTTGCAAACTAGTACTCCAAGCATAATAAATTTGATCAAGGCTCAGGCATCGAGACTACTAGCAGCTTGCTCAAAATCGATTGCTTGGACTAGATAAAAGGATGAAGTACTGAACTAGAATTGATTCACTGCCCAAACAACGAAGCTTTTACCTGCGACGCTACAGAGATGAAACGGATGAGCTGCAACCTGACAAGACTGCCTTGGTGCTGGAGAGCTGTCCTGACGAAGCTGGTTCCCCACACGGACGAGTTCCTGCACAAAGATGGTGATCGACAGACGCTGTTCTGGACGACAAGAATTTGACCGAGCGGAAGAACTGACTGACGAAGAACAGAATGAAAAAGACAGAGCCTGACACTGCTATGAACAGAAGAGGGGGCGGAACCAAAAATCAACGAAATCTAACTCCACGCTCCATGAATCGAACCCAAAAGACAGTCAGATGAAACTAAACTCGCTACAAGCAAGATCCCAAAAAATCAACGCCAGCAATTTACCCAGACTCCCGGACACTCAGATCTTAGCCGAGAACAAGAAAAGAGAAAACGAAGAACACAGCCAATCCAAAATCAAAAGGAACGCTGGACAAATAGAAAGCCCAGAGGGCACGCTGAGAGAAGGGCCTCAGCTTCCCAACACGAGTCACAGCAACTACACTCACGAGTTTTTCAGAACGTGACCTCTCTCGTGCACAGCAAGAACTGGAAAAACCTAGCTAAAAGGATAAATGAAAAATGAGAGGCCAGGGAGGATGAAGGGGTATGCCTCTGCTAAATAGCCCCAATTCCCTCTGCCTAAACTACCCCTAAGATACATGAGTCGATTTTGTAACCCTAAGGCTATTTCGGTCGACTCGGGCAATCTTCGATCCGGCGGCCACCGCGCCTCCTCATCGGTAGCCTTGCCTCCACGCAACCTCCCCCCGATGCCGCCACGTCTTTGTCCTTCCGTCCGCGAACACTTCGGGTTTTGAGGCCCAAACCCGCGAAACCAGCGCTGTGGTTTTGAGGCCCAAACCACTAAACCAGCGCCGATGGTTTTGAGGGCAAACCACCAAACCTCCTCGACCGCGTGTCATCGCCGTCTTGACCGCCCGAGTCGCCAAGTCATCCGAGCTCCCCGCTCGCACGCACGCTTCGCCGTCTTGACCCGATCGACACGGTCCCGCGAACGCCCTCTTGCATCCGTCGATGTCCCGGATGTCAGCCACCATGGCTAGCCACCCGGCGATCCGGTCCCTCGGTCCAAGCCTCACGTCCGTCCTTCACCTCTACGGTCCGTCGGCCCGGCACGCCCTCCTTGGCCCCTTCACCTCACCGTCGGCTACCATCTCCGAGCTCCACACCCGCACAATACGAACCAAGAGATACGTCTTCGACACACTCCACGTGTGCCGGTGAAACATAACCGAAGCGAAAAAGATAAAAAGAAAATAGAAGGAGAATGTTGACCGCTGACAATCACTACATCACAAAACTAAACACATGCGACCTAAATCAACCATGTGTTCGCAGAAACGGCTCGCGTGGTGGGCGGTGGTCCTTATCAACATCGTGTTCGTCCTCGGCGGGCAGAGCGTGGCCTCGCTCCTTGGCAGGATTTACTACGACCAGGGTGGCAACAGCCTGTGGATGCAGACGGTGGTGCAGTCCTGCGGCACGCCGCTCGCCATCCCGCTGCTCCTCTACTTCCGGTTCCGGGCCAGGCCGAGTCAGTCCTCCTCCTCCGTGGTGGCTAATCGGCCGCCGCTCGTCAAACTCGCCGCCATCTACGCCGGCCTGGGCGTCCTCCTCGCCGGCGACAACCTGATGTACTCGTACGGCCTCCTGTACCTGCCCATGTCAACCTATTCGATCATCTGCTCGAGCCAGGTCTCGTTCAACGCCGTCTTCGCCTACTTCCTCAACAAGGAGAAGTTCCGGGCGCTCGTCCTCAACTCCGTCGTGCTGCTTACTTTCTCGGCGGCGCTCGTCGGCGTGAACCACGGCTCCGACGAGACCGGCAGCAGCATCCCGAAGGGGAAGTTCCCGGCGGGGTTCGCGCTGACGCTGTCGGCGTCGGCGCTCTTCTCCCTGATCCTGTGCCTGACGCAGCTGACCTTCGATGAGGTGCTCAAGAGCGACACGATCCGCACCGTGCTGGAGATGCAGTTCTGGAGCAACACCGCGGCGGCGTTTGTGTCCGTGGCCGGGCTGTTCGCATCCGGGGAGTGGCGCACCATCGCCGGAGAGATGGAGGCGTACAAGAAGGGGGAGGTGGCGTACGTGATGACGCTGGCGTGGACGGCCGTCTCGTGGCAGCTGTGCACGATGGGCCTCATGGGACTGGTCGCGACGGTGTCATCGTTGTTCACCAACGTGATCAGCACGGTGGGCACGCCGCTGTCGCCGATCATCGCCGTGATCTTCCTCGGCGACCGGATCGACGGGGTGAAGCTGATGGCCATGCTCATTGGAGTGTGGGGGCTCCTGTCCTACGTGTATCAGCACTACCTCGATGACCGTGCCACCGCAAAATTTCCGCAGAATAGTGCTTGTTTTTTTTTTCTTGAAAGTATCACAATCACATAAAAAAAGTACTTAATTTCTGTATGCAAGTTGTTGTCCATGCCACTGGAAAATCCTGAAAGTTTAGGCTCCGTTTAGCAGAGCTCAGCTTCATTAGTAAATCTATTTTTGTTTTTGAAAAGCAACATGAGCAATTGTCTAGTGAAAGTGAGCTGTTTTGAAAAAAATGTTTAGAAAAATAGCTTTACCAACAACATTATACATGAATAAACTATTTTTTCAGCTCTCTCTCATTCCATATCTTTGTGAAGCTACCAAGCAGGCCCTTAGTTCAGTTCTATGTCGATAGAAGTACAATAGGCATAGTTCACTACCCTGTCAAACTATTTTAATGCTAAATATATAAAAATATTACTTAATCCATCTCAAATTATAAGACGTTTAGTTTTTTACACTAAGTTTGATCACTTGTCTTATTCCAAAATTTGTGCAAAATATTAGTTTTTTTATCGTGTCTTGGTTTATTAATAAAAGTTCTTCGAGAATGACTTAAACTTGACTAAAAATTCAATTAGGGACTATGTTCATTAGCTACTTCTTTCTAGTAAAAAAAACTTTTTTTTTTTTACAATTTGCATCATTGGGTCCATAGAGTTATTTAGCCAAGCGTGTGGAGCCTAGGATGCATATTTAAGACAACTATAGAAAATTATTATAAAAAAGAACAACATTCATGATTTAATAAATAAAAACAATAACAGATAAAAAAATGTATATATACAATATATAGAGTGAGCGCTCTTTTTTTTTAACAAGTAAACTTTTCATTCATTAACTTAACAATACGAAGCTGAAAGAACCATTACATTATTAATGGTTACAAGCTGGAGTGCCTCAAGAAAAGGGCACCATGTTCATTATAGTCGATCTGATTAGCCTGAATAGAAGCTAAAGTTTGCCCGAAGGTGCCAAGGCTAAGAAGAGTAGCCGAGAAAGCTGACCAACAAGACCAAGCCGCAAAAATCTCCGCGGAATAATCATTGGTTTTTTTTCCTGCTACGATCACATCACAGACCAACTTATTTTCTTTCTTGATAAGTCATCACATCAGGACTTAATTGCTGTATGGAAGTTCCTGTCTGACTGCGCCACTGAAAAATGCTGAAGGTTCAGTTTTTTGTTGACTGAAACACAGTTCACTTGATTATCTTGGACTAGTTATTAGTCTGCGTGTTTAGATGGACTAAGACAATTTTTAATTACTAGCACTTATCAGCTCAAGTGAACCAAACACAGCTCTAGCTAGTTCAAAGCTGGATCAAGTAGTTGTTTGGATCCTCCAATCGTGGGAAACATCCTGGATACTTTTCAAAGCAATCATGAGAGGAGAAGAAAAAGATCGCCCTCTGCTTAAGAGTCAAGAGATATATTGTATAAAAAAATGTCTAATCAACCAACCAGTATATCCTGATCGATTCCGCTCTGCCGGCGCCGTTGCTCACAGTCGGAGGAATAGTATAAGATAGCCGGCAAAATGCGATCGACAACGTGAAGACATGGACATGCAAGAACAGAAGTTTGCTAGCTCTTGGATCGTGCCTGGATTCTACAGCAAGTGATATATATGTCACACGTGCCTCTCAGAAGCTGCCAAACTTAAAGACGATTTGTACGGAGTACTTGTCAAGCCTCCTCCTTTCATATGTGACTGCTACTTCTAAGACTGAAAATGATCTACAATATCAGGTAAATCCGATGAATCTATCCATAGTGCAGACTTGAGTACTTGACGAAATGCACGAGTTAGAGGTTAGCTCCGATAGGAAACGGTTTAGCTTGTCAGACCTCCTTTCACACACCTGGTTGGCTTGATGAATCGGCCGACTTGCGAAACTAGTCTTTGCTCTAATCATCATTCATCAACGCGATGTGACAAGCGGAGCATGTCGATTTCAGTGGGACTCTACTAACTGATTGAGCTGCTCCAGCGAGTAATCTCTTAGCGGCTTCGCTTTTGAGGCATGTCGATATTACTTAAAATCCCGCTTGTATTTGCTAATGTGATTTCTTCTTCTTATAATGACAAAACGCGCAAAGCTTTTGCGTGATTGAGAAAAAAATTAACTCATTGAGCTGCATATGAGCATATCTATATCTCCAAATATATAGCTGAAGGGAAAGAAAAAATCGAGCTCTGTATCTATTACCATCCAGTTAATTGAGTCCGTGAATTGGCGTTTTATTTTTCTTCAGAAATAGTGTCTTTTTGCCATGGACAAAAAACGTTCCAACCACCTGTGTCCACCCATGTGTAATGTGTGCATATGCATCGACTGATTGAAGCATTTTTCCTTGCCCATTAAACCTTCGTCTTATCAAATTGGTTTAGCTTTTTTGGGATTTTTTTGTGAGTGATCAAATTGGTTTAGCTATGATTGTCCTTGTTGTCTGGTTTGACACCACTATGTCCACCATCTGCTAACATCACGCCCATGCATGCATCCTCACCCATTTTTTTTTTTTAAAGAGACTGGAGGGCCTGAGGCCCCTACAGATCGAGCTTTATATCCTCACCCATCTGTGACATCACTATAACTCCATCACAATCAGACCCTAGCATTTGGCGGGCTAGGCTGGCCAAAAACCCCTTTCCCCTTTTTTTTTCACCCTTTTTTTTTGTCTTAGTTCTTTTCTTCTTTTAATAATTTGTAATTGTCACTTTTAATTCATTAAAGTCTTCTCTGCCCCCCCCCCCCCGATTTTAAGATCCAATTTTCATGTCCAGTGACATCCCCCACTCTTTTTAGTTGAAGACAAAATAAAAGAAACAGTTCATCCCAAGGAAATCGGCTTGCTTCACATATGTAGGCCAACTTGGCCAAGGCAAGCCTCAAGCCTAGCGGGCTTACGATGGGGTAGGTCTGTTTTGCTTAAGTCAGCTATTGACGCAACAGCGAACTGATCATAGATCATGGAACCTACCTGTTTAATTAAGTCCACGACTTGACACGGGCGCTTGCATTTTTTCTGAATTTATTTAAGGATTTTCCGTGTTATGCTTTAAGTGATAAGTGACGTTCCTGTCGACAACGAAGCGCCAATAATGACTTCGGGAATCTCTAGATCTACCGCCCAGTTCTTCGAAAAGTGCTTATAGGGGTAAGGTTTACATACGTGTGTTTATAGTGGTGTGTGCGCTTAAGTGTTCTGAGCATTTGTATTGTACTGTAAAGGCTAATGACGCAACATTGCCTTGTTGCTCCACCCTAGCCTCTCCTTGGCTGGCATGGTTGCCCCTTTCTAAGGCCACCAAGAACAATATGACCCCAAAACTCCCTCTCTTTTTTTTTTTAGACCACGCCGAAGCGTGTTTTCATTAAGCAGAAAAAGTATGACAACACAAGTACAACAAAGTGTTCTGGTAACAAGTTACCAGACTAGAGCCTACAACTACTGGATCCTCGAAACAGTTTGATTACATAAGAACATTTGGTGCTCCAAAGCCGGTGGCGATTCCACCTCTTGCAAGCAAAGTCGCTAAGTGCTTGAAACCAGCAGCTGCCCACGAAACCTTAACCTCACGGATGGTCAACGCAAACTGTACCGAGGTCGTAGGAGTCCCATTGAAGGTCCTAGCATTTCGTTCCTTCCAAATGAGCCAACCAACTAGGAAGAGAAGAGAGTCGAAGCCTCGATGAAAGGGTTTTGGAATTTTCTTTCGATTATTCAACCACCCGGTCGAAGATCCTATCCTCCCCGACCGAAACGATGTGCTTTTGCAAATGAAGTTTATTTAGAACAATCCGCCAAACCTTCCCGCTGAACGGGCATCCAAGCAAGATATGATCCATAGTCTCCGGGCATTGATCACACATGATGCAGTCGTTTGAAGGTTGTAGTCCATGGCGGTATCGCCTATCACCCGTCCAACAGCGGCCATGGAGCACCAACTAGAAGAAGAAGCGAACTCTAGGTGGCGTCTGCACCTTCCAGAGTTGCCGTGCTCCAAGTATCGGAGAGGAGCCGACGAACTGCACTAGGGAGCTGCTGGCGCTAGGACGTCCTATGCCTTTGAGGCCCATAGGACGGTCCTCAGCAAAGCCCACGAAGCCGAACATCATGACCAGCAGCCGAACGGTACACCGTCTCCTTTCGTCCACACCCGCAACCGAATCGCGTTCCCGATGACCTCCGTTCGAGGCGGCCTTCCTCATCGCCCGATTCGGGGCGGCAGGCGCTCGGCGGAGTTCCCGTCGGGCACAAGCGGCACCGCCCGGCGCCGCCGCCGACTCCTCCCACCCCGACGCCGAAGACGACCTCCCCACCCCAGGCATCCGGCGCGCCACCTCCTTCATCGGGTGCGAGACCACGGCGGCAAAGCGAGTGCAGCCCGACATCCCATCGCATCGCTCGGCGGCAGTAGGTACGGCGAGCCCTGGGCTACTTCCCTGTGCTCGAATTCAAAGCACGTGGCCCTCAAGCACCTCACCTCACCTCCCACACCCCCTCTTTTCTGCTCCCTAACTCTGAATTTGAATTGTGAATGCAGCAGATTTAGAAGGAAAGCTATACCAATGTCTCGCCCTCATCTGCTACTTGGGATTGAGTTCCCTCCTGAGAAACATCCGTATGCTCGTCGTCCTCCTCCAATTGTCTCATCAGATTCAATGGATCTCTTCTATCGAGACACGTGAAGATGCAAAGCGGTGCGAGTTCAAGGCACATTCATGGAGTATCTGAGGTAAGCAAAATAACAGATGGAAAAATGCAACATGTGTTATGAACAGATGAGACATTATGAATAGGAAGATTTGCAATGTGTGGTTGATGTGGCAATAGTCAATAGCACCTTACAAAAAATGCAACAATGCTGTCTTCACACTTTCAGACTTGAAAAAGTCCATGTTCAAAAAGGATTAGGCCATACTAAGGACTAGCAGGCCAATGCTTTTTATCACATTTAGCCTGAAACTTATTCCTCTCAGATTACTATTCTTTGCTGATTCCTAAAAGTTTATGCATCTTAATGTTCAATTTGAACATGCTCTACTTTGGTACCTACTAAGTAGTACTTAGAGATATTACTGAACAGTAATGAACACAGTTGGATATATAGATGTTGCCTCTACTTTTTATCACAGTTGGATATATAGATGTTGCCTCTACTTTTTATCACAGTTGGATTCCTGGTGATAAGTCAGGATTACTGCCTAGGATGTACAGTATGCATGATTCAATTTTTTTTGTTCTATCAGGCTCAGGCTCATGGAGGGGGCGCTTCAAGCAGCAGGTTACCAGGTCATGGAGGGGGTGCTTCAAGCAGCAGGTTACCAGGTCATGGAGGGGGTGCTTCAAGCAGCAGGTTGCTAGGTCAAAGTTCAGATGCTGGAGATGGAGTGGGTGTTACTTCCATGAGGGTTTATGGTGTGTCCGAGGTAAGGCCTACGATTGTAACACCCCAAATTTTGCCTCTTTTGAAAATAGAATAAAATGATTTATTTATGTATTTACGTGTTCATGAAATATAGGAAAATAAATATTTTTGACAAAATAAAATTCATCATAGGAGTTAGCAACATTGTGTGTGCATTCATGCTGCCTCATATGATTTATTGTGATGTGTGGTTTTGGTTAAATCTCAAAAAGGTTTTAAAAGTATTTGGAAATTTTGTTTAAATAAAAGAAAATGTTTTACGTTATCTTTCTTTGGCCCGTGGCCATTTTTCTTTTCCTTGGCCCATGTGACAATTTTTTCATTTGGCCGACGGCCTGTTTCATGCCCTCGTAATGTCCGGCCGCTAGCTACTAGAAAAACCACCTCGTTGTGCGAATCATCTTGTATACATCTACGTATGTATATATATTTATGTTCCCTTCACAAAATCCTGCAGCATCAAGCCCTATCTTACCCAACACATCCACGCCGCCTAAGCCCCGCCTCGATATCTAATCTCGCCGAGAACAAGACCGGAGCTCTCGTGCCACCGCCGAGCACGTCCACGGGAGGCACCTCGCCCTTGCTGTAAGACGATGTAGTGCATCTTCACCTTCTCCCGAACATGTTGCTGCTGTTCCTTCAATTTGATTTTTGCTCATGGCCTGTCGCTCTACATGGCGGATTGAAGTCGTCAGTATTTTTGATCCGTGTGTTGCCATTGTTTCTACTCCGCCATCGATTTCAAGCTAGGTGAGTTCATCGATCATCTCTATCCGGCTGCATGTATTTACATCGCGAAAACCAAGAGCCAAGACCTATACGTTTGAAACTCCAAAGAAAGTTCCATATCGCTAGCCATGGCAGCACCGCGCATGCATGCTCATGCGTGCTCGCTCTAAGCTGATCCGATTAGCTTGTTGACGTCCACCTTAGCTTCTTGACATCGATCATACACCTTGTTCCAAATTCAGTTGATCCGATTCGTTGTAAGCTTGCTTGATGACATCATAGGATGACATCACATGTTTTCTTGCCGCTTTCCTTTAGCAAAATAAATCTAGAAATACAAAGGAAATACATATGTGCATCCAAGCTAATCACAGCCCTCCATCTGTGATCTAAAGCTCCATATTCATTCATAACCTTTGGGTCATGCCATTTACCTAAAGAGTCCTCCCACTTCCTCATAATTTTGTCCTCATCCTCGAACATGGTTTAAATCTGATTTTTATTTATTTTATTTCGAAATCAGTTTATTTACAGAACTGCCATCAGATTTCAAATGCCCATAACTTCTCCGTTTTAAATCCGATTTGAGTCGTTTCAAGTTTCGTTAGATTCGTAATTTCGTAGTATACATGTTAATATCACTGTTAGTCAGGTTTTGCAACTTTTAAATTTCGAGATTATATTAGGTTTATTAATGTTAAACTTGTAAAATTCATATCTACGCCGTTTTAGCTTCGATTTCGGTGATCTTTACGTCTGCGTGATCGTAGAGACGTGTAGAATAGTTCTATGTACTTTTGAAACTGTTTTCCGCTATTGGTGTACTGGTCTAATTTAGATCTATTGTTTGCTTCGTGTATGATTGCTCGGATATATGTTGGTGCTTTGTGCTGATGTCCAGTCGGTGAGCGTTACGTTGGTGACTTAATTGATGATCTATAAGAAGTTGATGGAGAAGGTGTTTTTGGGAAAGCTTTGGACTTGAAGAAGGATGTCTATTTAAAGGCAAGTATAGTTTTGGGATATGCTAGCTTTAAACCATGATCTTATGACTTGCTTAATGTTTATGCACCAACGTTAAATATGAATTGTTGATAACATGGTTCATAGGGCGAAGGAGCTTATGTTTTGTTTATGATGCTCTTAGCTCTCCATAAGGACTTATCCTTTGGCAAAATCCGGGATTTACCGCACAACTATGGGGGCTACGTGGCTCGCGGCTTTAGTCGGTCAAAGGACCTTATCTATCTTTGTTGGTGGTTTGCCGTAATTGGGAGAAACGGGGTTGTAGCTCTGTTGGCCACTAATATTTTTAGGTGAACCTTTGAAAGGCTTTATAATGGTTTCTTAGGTTTGGGAGTTATAAACCCATGCTTCGGGAAAACATTAACCCGTAGTGAAAGTGTACACCTCTCGCTTGCAGAGTTAAAAAAACGATATATCAGCCGTGTTCGCGGTTATGAACGGCCCGAAAACCGAGGGAAGGATTTACTTTCTGTTGATGATGTTTATGATATAATTGTTGTCTATACATGCTTATTAAATTGTTCATGATTTATCGTTTTCATGTTATTCATTATTTATGTTATAATGATCATGGGTTTTGGGTAGATAATTCCTAGCTATATTTGCGGAGTTCGACATGGACTCACTCTTGCTATTCCCCACACCTCGGGAAGAAGTTAGGCTTGTGATCAACCAATCGATCGTTCCCCTGTGGAGTCTACACTAGAAGATCAAAGTGTCTTTCCGCTTGTTTGCTAGCCGAGGTTAAGTCTTTCTTGTTAGGTTTGTTTTATTTTAAGCATTGTGAATTGATTACCATTCATTTGTAAACTATATGTGAGATTTGACTTCCGTGGGCTCACATATGGCTTCATCTGGTTTTGTTCTCAAAACCGGTGTTACAAATTGGTATCAGCTCCGTGTCTTGTGTAGGGGACGCAAGCCTAGTTAGAATTGGACACATCCTAAGTATAAGAGTCAACTAGAGTTTGGCAGAAATAAGGAACATCATGGGGAAGATCTTAAGGAGACTAATGAGTGGAGAAGTCATGCTAGACTACCAAGGATCAACGGAGTAGAGGAGGTGTTCCGACCATCCACCTGCAAAAGGTGTATCCTGGATGTCACTACAATCACACCATGTTTAAGTAGGAATTTATGCCCTCATGCAACAAAAACGTTAGTAGCGAAAAGTTGAGTCTGTGGTGGTTGTGAATTTGAAATGTTTAGTTGCTTTGTGTTTATGAATAATGTTTGTCTTGGATCTTTGTATTGAGTGCAATGATATTGCTGGCTTGTCCACAATTTCCTTTAGTTCATAGGCCTAAGGTATAAGGATTTAGTGAAATAAATAGTCGGGTTTTGGCTTTCTCCTATTCTCTCTATGCTGTCTTTTCAGAGTATCACGTCTTCTTTGGTTTATACATATGTTCTTGAGCAATCAAAAATCATGGAATAAATCTGGACAAAAGTAGACTTCCATATCTTTATCTGAGCGCAAGAATCACCTTCATAGCCTGTCTGGTTTGAGAGTTATGAAAATCACAATGTGATGCAACTGTGCTGTCGGAAATCTGGAACAGATTCTGTTGTGTGTTGTTTTCGACCAACTTAAGTGCTGAATCTGGAGAAGAGTTCTATAAGGAAGTTGTAGAGAATTTCATAATCTTTCCAACGGTGTAAAGCACGACCTTATTGGATTAACAGAACTCGAATTATTAATGTTTTACTGAGCTGCTGTTATTCTACTCGCGCAAGGAATTTCAGAATACTTGGTCTTGCCTATACACGTGAGATTTCTTGGATATCATGAGGTCACTAAGATGGATTAACTCACATAAAGAGAACATTTATGCTACCCCTTGTTGATCCCCTAGTTAATCCTTTCTTAAGGGGGGTAGCCACATTGAAGAGATTACAAGATGGAGGTTGCATGCGTTCTAGTTTTTCGCTTGGAAATATTATTGGATCAAAAGTCAACATCAAGTGCTTTGGCATCGCTCGATCAAGATTCAAGATTGATGATGGTTGGGTCCTCTTCAATAAGCTTGTATGCTCGTCGCGTTTGGATTTTGGCTCGAGTTATCACATCCCTTTGAGTTCAATCTACAAACTCAAGACAATTGAGCGCTTGGTACATAGGAACGTGATGTTTGACTTCTCTACACTTAGTTCTATGATAAATTAGGAGGACCCCGATACCTATAAAAACCTGGTGAGTGAGTTTTCATAAAGTTCTCTTTTGGTTATGATGTCTCCGATGAATCTTAAGGATGTCTTCGTGAGCTTTTGAGTTTGAGATATCAATGTTGGATGGAATTAACTTTGGTGTATGACTTAGAAGTGTGCTATCCTCTATGTGAGGGAATTTCTCTAATTTGGATAACTTATCTCTAGGGGTTTAAAAGAGGTCAAAAAAAAAAATTGGTAATATAGGACTCAACTAAAGATGTAGGATTGACTCAGAGAGCCTTTTGGATGTCGAAGTTAATTGAAGGTTGAAAGAAGGTTTGTCCAAGTCTCTCAAGATGCCACTCGAGAGGAGATATTAAGTGATGGTTGGATGTTAAGTCGACTGTATGGCATATGGATTTGGAGGTACTATCCTATTGATGAACGGTGGCAATTGTATGGCTTAAAAAGAGTGATGTCTAAGTTGGTCCTGAATTTGAAATGTTCTACTTGGATTGGGCTAATCAAGTGTTATGACTTGGAAAAGGTGATGCTAGCTTAGCTATAGATGCATAAGACATTGTCGATGTCCTTAGAAAAGAAGAGTTATGCTGAGAAGCATTCGAACGACACCACAGGTCAAAAATTTAGATTCAAGGATTGAGTAACCAATCTTTTGAAGTTGGATGAATAGTCAACTTTGGGATAAAAATTTGTCTTTCCCAATCTTCGGTGCTCTCTATGAGAAGCATAAACAGAGTGGATGAGGGGAGTATGTTACCTCTAGAGAAGTGGCCTAATAGTTGAAGACTATTTGGGAATTGGTTTGGAGTACCCATTTGGAAATAGTTCAGCAAGTCAGTTGGAATAACATTATGAGGATAAGAAGACTATGGCGAAGTCATTACCGAGACAACAGAACTACTCGAGGAGTGACAAAGATTCGCAGACGGAGTATCTCAATCTCTTCGATCTTTATCTTCCGAATCTCGGGACGAGATTCATCTTAAGGGGGGTAGATTTGTAACACCCCAAATTTTGCCTCTTTTGAAAATAGAATAAAATGATTTATTTATGTATTTACGTGTTCATGAAATATAGGAAAATAAATATTTTTGACAAAATAAAATTCATCATAGGAGTTAGCAACATTGTGTGTGCATTCATGCTGCCTCATATGATTTATTGTGATGTGTGGTTTTGGTTAAATCTCAAAAAGGTTTTAAAAGTATTTGGAAATTTTGTTTAAATAAAAGAAAATGTTTTACGTTATCTTTCTTTGGCCCGTGGCCATTTTCTTTTCCTTGGCCCATGTGACAATTTTTCATTTGGCCGGCGGCCCGTTTCATGCCCTCGTAATGTCCGGCCGCTAGCTACTAGAAAAACCACCTCGTTGTCCGAATCATCTTGTATACATCTACGTATGTATATATATTTATGTTCCCTTCACAAAATCCTCGCATCAAGCCCTATCTTACCCAACACATCCACGCCCACCCTAAGCCCCGCCTCGATATCTAATCTCGCCGAGAACAAGACCCGAGCTCGTGCCACCGCCGAGCACGTCACCACGGCACCTCGTCCTGCCGTAAGACGATGTAGTGCATCTTCACCTTCTCCCGAACATGTTGCTGCTGTTCCTTCAATTTGATTTTTGCTCATGGCCCGTCGCTCTACATGGCAGATTGAAGTCGCCTCAGATTTTTGATCCGTGTGTTGCCATTGTTTCTACTCCGCCATCGATTTCAAGCTAGGTGAGTTCATCGATCATCTCTATCCGGCTGCATGTATTTACATCGCGAAACCAAGAGCCAAGACCTATACGTTTGAAACTCCAAAGAAAGTTCCATATCGCTAGCCATGGCAAAGATCACGCATGCATGCTCTGCGTGCTCGCTCTAAGCTGATCCGATTAGCTTGTTGACGTCCACCTTAGCTTCTTGACATCGATCATACACCTTGTTCCAAATTCAGTTGATCCGATTCGTTGTAAGCTTGCTTGATGACATCATAGGATGACATCACATGTTTTCTTGCCGCTTTCCTTTAGCAAAATAAATCTAGAAATACAAAGGAAATACATATGTGCATCCAAGCTAATCACAGCCCTCCATCCGTGATCTAAAGCTCCATATTCATTCATAACCTTTGGGTCATGCCATTTACCTAAAGAGTCCTCCCACTTCCTCATAATTTTGTCCTCATCCTCGAACATGGTTTAAATCTGATTTTTATTTATTTTATTTCGAAATCAGTTTATTTACAGAACTGCCATCAGATTTCAAATGCCCATAACTTCTCCGTTTTAAATCCGATTTGAGTCGTTCAAGTTTCGTTAGATTCGTAATTTCGTAGTATACATGTTAATATCACTGTTAGTCAGGTTTTGCAACTTTTTAAATTTCGAGATTATATTAGGTTTATTAATGTTAAACTTGTAAAATTCATATCTACGCCGCTTTTAGCTTCGATTTCGGTGATCTTTACGTCTGCGTGATCGTAGAGACGTGTAGAATAGTTCTATGTACTTTTGAAACTGTTTTCCGCTATTGGTGTACTGGTCTAATTTAGATCTATTGTTTGCTTCGTGTATGATTGCTCGGATATATGTTGGTGCTTTGTCTTGATGTCCGGTCGGTGAGCGTTACGTTGGTGACTTAATTGATGATCTATAAGAAGTTGATGGAGAAGGTGTTTTTGGAAAGCTTTGGACTTGAAGAAGGATGTCTATTTAAAGGCAAGTATAGTTTTGGGATATGCTAGCTTTAAACCATGATCTTATGACTTGCTTAATGTTTATGCAATCAACGTTAAATATGAATTGTTGATAACATGGTTCATAGGGCGAAAGGAGCTTATGTTTTGTTTATGATGCTCTTAGCTCTCCATAAGGACTTATCCTTTGGCAAAAATCCGGGATTTACCGCACAACTATGGGGGCTACGTGGCTCGGCTTTAGTCGGTCAAAGGACCTTATCTATCTTTGTTGGTGGTTTGCCGTAATTGGGAGAAACGGGGTTGTAGCTCTGTTGGCCACTAATATTTTTAGGTGAACCTTTGAAAGGCTTTATAATGGTTTCTTAGGTTTGGGAGTTATAAACCCATGCTTCGGGAAAACATTAACCCGTAGTGAAAGTGTACACCTCTCACAAGCAGAAAGTTAAAAAACGATATATCGGCCGTGTTCGCGGTTATGAACGGCCCGGAAAACCGAGGGAAGGATTTACTTTCTGTTGATGATGTTTATGATATAATTGTTGTCTATACATGCTTATTAAATTGTTCATGATTTATCGTTTTCATGTTATTCATTATTTATGTTATAATGATCATGGGTTTTTGGGTAGATAATTCCTAGCTATATTTGCGGAGTTCGACATGGACTCACTCTTGCTATTCCCCACACCTCGGGAAGAAGTTAGGCTTGTGATCAACCAGTCGGTCGTTCCTCGTGGAGTCTACACTAGAAGATCAAAGTGTCTTTCCGCCGCTTTGCTAGCCGAGGTTATGTCTTTCTTGTTAGGTTTGTTTTATTTTAAGCATTGTGAATTGATTACCATTCATTTGTAAACTATATGTGAGATTTGACTTCCGGGGCTCACATATGGCTTCATCTGGTTTTGTTCTCAAAACCGGTGTTACAACGATTCAAACTTACGTGACCTATGTTTGGTTTTGTGACTAGCAGATTGGTAATTGCAAAAATTAATTAATGAACAATAAGACATGTGCTTAGAAAATTTTGCAACATTAGTTTCAAAGTTCATTTGCAAAAACGGGATCAGCTTCATGTTAATGCTTGTGGATTTAAAATATGCATTTGTCGTAATCTTCTTGTATATACCCCGCTTGTAGAATTAGAACATATAATGTGAGAACCTCAAATAAGAAATCGCTCATCACATGAATACCCCAACTATGATGTCAAGATTCATTTAGTGATTATTAGTTGGTTTTTAGCTAACTGCTTTTTAGATATTTAGTGTTTTACTATACCTTCCAGGTTTATAAGAGCGATGACATCCAAAGTTTCAGTTAGTTTAGTCTCTATGTTCCATTTTTTTTTTTTTGTTTTGTCTCACTACTCAACCGATGTTGGTCCATTGAGCGTAGCCTTATGAATCCATCTCTGTTGGTGATATTGTTGCCTCCTATGTGTAATCGTCATCATTTTTCCCTATTTCCGTGCCTGCATCATGCTAATTCAATACTTTTTTTTTGTCCTGTACTGCTACTATTAAACCAGATGGATTCATACATCTTAATGGCTTAATGTGTCTTCGATTTTGCACTAGATCTTTGTCAGTCTAGGTGCTTGACTTATGTTTCACTTTGATGCTATGCCAATTGTGTTTGGATCACGTTTCGCTTTTTGTTGATGCTTTATGATTTGGGTCAGCTGCTGGGTTCATCATTTACTAGCATTGTGAAGGATAGTAATGTAGCAACCCTTATGATATTCAATTTCAGTCTATTCTCGCCACTTTTTTTTTTTTTCGTGTGAGAACCTCAAACATAGAGTTTGTAGCTTGTGAAACATCACCTAATACTATTTTGCAACATTGATATTTTTAGTCGTTGATAGTGGAAATATGCAACACCGTAATATTGTTGGCCTGATCCAAAATGGCGAAACAATTGTTCATACATCACATGGGCCTGTTGTCGAGGTAAGGAAACTTTGCACAATATTAAAAAAAATTGTTTCATTCGTTTCTTGTAGAAGAGGGAGCATATATTAGTCACACCTAAAACTTTTGCAACACCTTTATGCAGGGACAAGGAGAAATTGATGTCAATCGGAGTGTCTCCAACAACACAACCGGTGCGGACAAAATTGATTGATGTGGAGGTGTCATCGAGGAAGATATCTACTATGAAGAAGAGGATGTTGTCGGCTCTCGGCCGGTTGTGCCGTTTCAAGGGATGGTATTCGACCACGCTTGAGGAGGCAAGAAAGGTCTACAATGCTTATGCAATGAAGATGGGATTCAAAGATACATGCTACGTCACACGAAAAGAGTGCAAATCACTAATGAGCATATCGATGAATTTGAGTGCATGCACGCCGGAAAGCCGGTTGTTGAGGAGGAAAACACGCAGCAGCAAGCAATGAATCCTTGAAGAGGAAGAGGCCTACCAAAAGTGTAGAAGAAGCGAAGGCATCCAAGAAGAAGAGCACTTCAATTTGTATTGACTATAGGATCAAGAAATGCTCCAATCGTCAAGAGGTACGATCGCAAAGGCGAAAAATGGCAATTGCTCAAGGGAAGGAAAGTGGAAAGTGATGGTATTCAGAGAGGAGCATACCCATCCACTAGTGAAACAAATTGGCGTAAGGAAGCATTTGCGATCCCATAGAAGAATTTCTCATGCAGACACGAAGTTCCATCAAGACTCTCCACCACGAATATTTCAACTATGCATATAATGGTCGTGGCTTTGCCGACTTGCATGGAGGGTCGGAGAACCTCACATTCACAACAAAGGACGTCTCCAACTTGAGAACCGACCTGCGGAAGGGAATCCATTACGAGAGACATGGATGCCACTCTAGAGTACTTCGAGCGGCGGTCGAGAGTTCGTCCCTTCTTCTATGCGGTCTTGATTGATGCTCGGAATCTTTGTCGGGGGGCTCTTTTGGATGGATGGTAGAACCGAGAGAGTTGTGCAAGACTTTTGGAGATTGTATCTTCTTTGACACAACCTTCATGTCAATAGGTACAACCTGCCCTTTGCTCCCATAGTTGGGATAAACAACCATATGCAATCCATATTGCTTGGTTGTTCGTTGCTTCCAAACCCGAGCACCGAGTCCTTTGTCCGGGTATTCAAAGCATTGAAAAGAAGCAATGGGGGTTTTGAGCCAAAGAATATCATGACAGATCAAGACAAGGCAATGAAAGCTGCAATTCCACTTGTCTTCCCTGATGCTGTACACAGGTAATGCCTAACCAAAAAAACATCTTCCCGATATAGTGAATAGACACGTCCATAGGCGCTTTTGCAACATGAGTTTAAATGCTTGCTGATGTGGAACTAGGGAATAGAAAATTGCAACATATAATTGCTGAACATGAAACACATGCTTACGCAGTTTGCAACATGAGTTTAAATGCTTGCTGATGTGGGACTAGGGAATAGACAGTTGCAACATATAATTGCTGAACATGAAACATGCACTTAGGTTGCTTGTAACATTAGTTTAGAAGCTTGCTGATGTGGAACTAGTGAAGAGACACAAATGCAACATATAATTGCTGAACATGAAACATGCACTTAGGTTGCTTGTAACATTAGTTTAGAAGCTTGCCGATGTGGAACTAGTGAAGAGACACAAATGCAACATATGATTGTTGAACATGAAACATGCACTTAAGCCGTTTGCCTTGAGTAGTATAAAGCAAGTTGATATTAACACATCTCCCCGGTGCTATACGCAGGCATTGCAAATTTCACGTGGTCAGCAAACTCAGTGATAAACTTGGTTGGTTGATCGGCAAGGAGAAATGTGACTTTGCAAAAGAACTCGACTACTGCATCAACCATACCGACACTCCAGAAGAATTTGAGGAATTGTGGCTCAAGTTGGAGGAAAAGTACAGCTTGCAAAGGAACGATGCGTTTCAAAATGCATCGGCTAATAGGAACATGTGGGCTCCAAAGATTCTCCTGGTGGTGGAGGGGAAGGCTTCGGGCTTGATGGAGGCGAAGGCTTGGGGCTTGGTTGAGCGTAAGGCATAGCCTTTTGGAAGCCCTTGGGCTAACTGTAGGAGAAGGTGGGATAGTTTGCTCGGTTGTTTGAGAGGTTCTAGCATTGAAATCGAAGTTGGGACCCGAGAAAGCATCCACCTAGTTGCCAAATTAGCAACATCCCTTGCGGTTTTGGCACGGCTGATCTTGGCAGCAAGCTCAGCACCATGCTTCTCGAAAATAGCCTTCGATTGAGCCTTTAGGTCGGCAGCCATTTTTTGTGTTAGCTCATCAATATCACTCTCCACTCGAGGATTTGTACTCGGCCAAGAAAATTTGGCACTCTTTAGGGAGGGTCCGAAAAAAAAAAAATGATGGGAAAAACATGTCAATGTAAACATAGTGTGATAACTCATGAAACATGAAGGAAAAAGCGGTGAAACCTAGTGTGATCATCCCAAAAACATGTCAACGTAGAGGACCAAAACATGAAGAAAAGAGCAAAGGCAACATGTATGCAAAATCATGATAGTTTGTATTCAAGATTCACCTCAAAAGATCCCGAAGGCATATCAGCCGACCATGAGTAGAGGTTCTGCTTTGATCCATCCAAATTCTTCAAGGCTCGACACCACGTGCTCTTCTTCATTAAAGGATGCACTATTGTTAACCCCAACCATGGGATCTTCTTCATTGATTCTTTGTTCCTGTGGAACATAGCCACTCAACGGTACGGGGTTGGGGTACGGGCCGTCTGCTCAAAACTATCAATCAATGAAAAACTAGTGTCGAGAGAAAGAATGCAATGAATAAAACAAAGAAGACTCAAAACCAAACAACACAAAAGAAACTCACGGATAAACGCCCAAATGCACGAAGCTCGACCTTATCAAGCGGTCAACCCTTGAGATGAATTCGAAGTCCTTGTTGCTTGCATGGCAAATGCGAGGCACCTGAGTAGTTAATTTGATGGGAGCCACGGTCCGGAGAAGGTATCATAAGGCTGTCCATATATGCAATCTGCACATTTATTTCAAACTAATGAAACTAATGAAACTAATCAAAGTATTGAAACATAAAGGCAAAAAGGGAGAAAACAGCATATCATATCCAAACTATTGAAACTACAAAGAAGTGATAATGAAACATAAGAACAAATGAATAAAAGAAGACAAAGAGTAGTAAAATATACCACCAGGGATCGAAGGCAAGAACCAATATAAGGGCTACCAACAAATTTTCTTCAAGACCAAGCAAGGTCCGGTACTTAGAGATTTCATTCATCAAATCTTCAATAATGAATTCAAATTTCCAATCAAAGGTGTTGATTTCAAAACATCAACCAAGCTATGCAACAACCGGTAGGCACCTTTGCATTATCGTACTAGAGCATAAAAAAATGTACCCAAATGCAAGAAGAATGAAAGCCCTCATGAAAGTTTCCTTGTCCTCGGCTCTGTCAAGACATCAATGCAATCGAAAACTTGCATCGGCTTCCTGACATGAATGGTCGACGGATCTTCGAGGAATTTGTCAAATTCATCCGGATCGAGGATGAAATCTTGACAGGTTCAACTCCACTACCAACCCCAACAATGTTGCTTGGATCACCGCTTGTCAAACACAATGACTTTTTTCTTGAACCTAAACTCTCTCAACTCTGTATCAATGTGCTTCATGACAAAATGGGCAAGCTCAATAGGAACCGAAAGCTCGGACATGGAAAGTAGGGCGCCAAAACCAGCATCAACTATCCATTTAGTCTGCTTCGGCGTTGATCTTGCCATCACGCACCAAGTCACGTATCCCGTGGACCGAAAACCTTGTCTTGAATAGTGGTTTTGATGACTGATTGGGAATAGCACTTGCTGCACAAAAAATCAAACAGGAAGAAGAACATCGGTTCAAAAGAAATATCGAGGTGAAACAACAAAAACCGCATAAAAGAACATTCACTAAATGATCACAAAAAAAGTGGCGAATAGACCGAAATTGAATATCATAAGGGTTGCTACATTACTATCCTTCACAATGCTAGTAAATGATGAACCCAAAGAAATTTACCCAAATCATAAAGCATCAACAAAAAAGCGAAACGTGATCCAAACACAATTGGCATAGCATCAAAGTGAAACATAAGTCAAGCACCTAGACCGACAAAGATCTAGTGCAAAATCGAAGACACATTAAGCCATTAAGATGCATGAATCCATCCGGTTTAATAGTAGCGATGCAGACAAAAAAAAGTATTGAATTAGCATGATGCGGTAACGGAAATAGGGAAAAATGATGACGATTACACATAGGAGGCAACAATATCACCAACAGAGATGGATTCATAAGGCTACACTCAATGGACCAACATCGGTTGAGTAGTGAGACAAAACAGGGAAAAAAATGGAACATAGAGACTAAACTAACTGAAACTTTGGATGTCATCGCTCTTATAAAACCGAAAGGTATAGTAAAACACTAAATATCTAAAAACAGATTAGGCGAAAACCAACTAATAATCACTAAATGAATCTTGACATCATAGTTGGGGTATTCATGTGATGAGCGCATCGCTTTGAGTTCTCACATTATATGTTCTAATTCTACAAGCGGGATATATATACAAGAAGATTCCGACAAATGCATATTTTAAATCCACAAGCATTAACATGAAATCGATCCCAGCTTTTGCAAATGCAGACTTTGAAACTAATGTTGCAAAATTTTCTAAGCACATGTCTTATTGTTCATTAATTAATTTTTGCAATTACCAATCTGCTAGTCACAAAACCAAACATAGGTCACGTAAAGTTTGAATCGTAGGCCTTACCTCGCACACACCATAAACCCTCATGGAAGTAACACCCACTCTAACTAATTCTCACTAAATGAAACATCACAACATAATGGCAATATCATCGCGAAACAACACATGAATGTCCATACCTTGATTTACACATGGCTTTTTAGAATGGGTTTGACAACCGGGCTCTTCATCTCTCTCTCGGCTCAAAGAGGCCACCCCTCCATGCTTGTTTGCCACCCCGGTGAGGCCCCGACGCCGCTTGGTTGTCACCCCGGGTGAGGCCCGACGCCGCTTGTTTGCAACACTTGCCGAGGCCTCATGCTTGCCGAAAAGACACCTTCGGCTGCACATCGGGTGTAGGGTCTATTGTTGGGATCTTGTTCTCGCATTACGTGCTCGGAGTTCAAACACATCCTCTTGAAGTCATCATCGTAACCCTCGCCGCTGCTAGACATACTCACATCGGATGTGAAGCCCGTATGCCCTGACCTCGTATTGACCATTTACGCAACACAAAGGACAAAGCGAGGTGCGAAATCCGGATCGATTGAGATACAAATGGCATATTGAAGCAACAACAAAGTGAAACAGATGAAACATTGGGATGAAGAGGTGAAACACCATGAAACATAATATTGCAATAACATAGAACAAATAGATGAAATAGCACAAGAGAACAAATAGCTGTATCAATTTCCACAATAAATGTACACTTGTGATTTTGTGGGAAACATAACAAGACACGTCAAAGTTCAGCTACGAGGAGTGAAGACAGCAAGAATGCAACAACATTACGGGTTAGAATGTCAATGGGCTTGCAACCATCATTGCAATATGTGTGTATTAGTAAATAAAAGTGACAGGGAGCATGATGAAACATGCACAAAGCAAGTTGCAAACAGTACAAGGAGTATAGCTGAAACATCGAGGAAAAAAAAACTCAATTGGCAACATAGTATTTGCAGATACATAAATCAGCATGGTACCCCTTCCTACTTGTATGATAACCACATGTAACATAAACACATAGATTGAAAATCGGTAATGCTCGTTCGAGTCATCCATACCAGAAATCAGGGGGCTTCATCCCTTTGCTTGAGGACACCTTCCCCGGCTGCCGCGACGGTACGCGCAGCGGCCGGCATCCTAACTTTTTCATCACGAGGTCGCAAGTCGAAATCCTCCTCCTCATTGCTGGTACTACCGGATGATTTTGATTCAAAATCATCCTCATCAGAGGTGCTGCTCTCGGATGAATCCATCCCGGGTGGTGGCTTGACCTTCGAACGCGACCTCGTAGAAACCATGCTCGTGATAACACAGAGGCTGGCTGCATGGTGTACATGTTATTGTAGGTCAACGACGTGAGCAAAGGTGAAAAAGGAACTACATAAATAATTGAACATAGGAATAGCTATTAATCTGGCAAAATATTGTTGAGCTGGCATCAGGAGGCACACATAGAAGGAACCATTCCACCTAGGCATAGCAATTCAGCTTGTAGTAATAATGAAATACTATTGAACCCAGTGGGGAAATGGTGAGACAAATTATCTGGAAATGCATCCACTACAAGGGCAAACCAGAGGCATAATAACCTAACCACAAACAGATAGGTGCAAGTATGAACCAACGACAGCCCCACAAGTAGCCGCCACACAATATCAACTAGGTCTCAATGACGGGCACTAGATCAATGTCAGATGGAGCGGCAAACCAAGGCCTGTAAGCAAGCACGTACAAAACCCGAGGGAAATAGGGGACATAGGAGAGGAGGCCGCGATGGCGAGCAACCCTTACCGGCGACGAAGATGAAGGCACCCAAACACGACGCGCAGCAGCAGGCAGCGACACAACGAGAGAGCGGACAACGGTGCTCGGAGGGAGTAAGGCGATCCACGGACGTGTAGGCCCACAAGCAGCGAACCCCGCCGACCGGATCGTCGGCGAAAGCGGCTACCGCCTCCCGGACCCCCGGTACCGAGGCGAGCCGGCCGAATAGCAGCTACGCCCTACTCAACGACGGTGAGAAATCGAGGGTCAAATTCAAGTAGGGGGGCCGAGCGGGAGGACGTATGGCGCCGAGCAAAACAGAGGGGCATAGGTGGGAGGAGGAGACGGTGACTAACCAGGTTTCACCGAGGAAGACGAAGAGGAGCAGCGTGCAGCGGCGACGCGAAGACGGCGGAGCAGCGACACACCGTAACAATAGCGAGGAATAGACGGGGTAATGGCGAACCACGAAGCTGTAGGGGCGACGGGGCGGTGAACCAGGCGGCTGGATCGTCGCCGCCGCCGGCAATCGCCTCGAGCACCCCTCGCCCGGCCAGGAGCGCGACTGGTTGGGGAATGGCGATTGGGTTTCCGCTCGATGCGGTTGGGACGGGATGGTTGGAGAGGCGTTACGGGGAGACTATGCGGTCGTTACGACGCGAGCCGGCCCAAAGAACGCCTCGCGGCCCAGCAACGCCCGGCGTCCGATCGCTGGGACGCCCGAAACAGAGCATTACCGACTGCACTATGGTTAATAAATAAGGCATTCATATATACTTGGGGTTGATAGGGCAACCGTTGACACTACTAACTCCAAAGTCTAGGAAACACCGCAAGTAGCACACAGGTATAAATGTGTGACACCTCATTGGGTTTATGAATGTAGACATATGCCAAGAGATTGAGGCATGGGCTCCATCTAGAGCCTACTTACCCCCCTTAGAAAAAAAAAAAGAAGGGCGAAGAACTAGCAATCGATGTTTGCTAACTTGTACACTTAGCGAGCAATACAGGACTTGGGCAGAGGTAGCCAAGCCCAAAACATAGCAGCCGGCTAAAAATGCCAGGCACAATTAATATTGGCCCGAGGAAGCTGGGAATTTTGTCTACCCAGCTTGGCCCACAAAATGCCCATCTAATTCCTGCTATATAAAAGGAAAAAAAGTCTACTTTTGGTCCCCCAACTTTTTTGAAAAGTCCGATTTTGGTCCCTCAACTCTAAAACCGGGACAAAACGGGTCCCTCAACTTTTCAAACCGTGCAGATTTAGTCCCTCGGCGGGTTTTGGGCCGGTGGTTTTTCGCTACTGATAACTCCGGTTTTGCTACGTGATCGTGGGTTTCGTTTTTTCCCTTTTCTTATTTATTTAATTTGAATCTTTCAAAAATCATAATAAATCACGTAGAAAATTCATAAAATAGAAAATCAATTTTGTTGGACTCCACATGAGTAGTGCTACGCAATGAATATATAATATGGTATACTTTAGTACAAATTTTTTACTAGAAGGTTTTGCATTTTTCTTTTTTATTTATTTCATCTCAATCTTTAAAAATCATAGTAAATTATAGAAAAATTATAAAATAAAAAAATTCAATTTTGTTGGACTCCACATGAGGCGTGCAATAACACAGTACACATAGTTACTATGGCTCTTTTAGCTGGGTTAGGTTAGCTAGGTTTGTTGTCTTGATCTGGCGTGCGTGCGTGCAGCGGAAGCTGTGAACCTGATCGATGGAACCTGACCAATAAATTAAATAGTACACCTATATATCTTTATTGTGTAAATATGCTCATGTGGAGTCTAGCAAAATTGGTTTTTCAATTATATGATTTTTATAATTTATTATGATTTTTAAATATTGAGTTGAAATAAATAAAAAGAAAAAGGCAAAAAACCTTCCTAGCAAAAATTTTATATTAAAGTATATCATATTATATATTCGTTTGTGTAGCTCTACTTATGTGGAGTCCAACAAAATTAGATTTTCTATTTTATGATTTTTCTGTGATTTACTAATGATTTTTGAAAGATTCAAATTAAATAAATAAGAAAAGGGAAAACGAAACCACAAATAACTGTAGCAAAACCGGAGTTCTTGTAGTGAAACCACCGTCCAAACCCGCCCGAGGGACGAAATCTGCACGGTTTGAAAAGTTTAGGGGCCGTTTTATCCGGTTTTGGAGTTGAGGGACCAAAATCGGACTTTCGCAAAAGTTGGGGGACCGAAAGTAGACTTTTTCCTATATAAAATGGTAGAACATCTGACAGTGCTGTTTGGTAAAAGAAAAAAAAAAAAGTGACTAATTGATTTGATTGAAACCTGTAGTCCATCATGTCCGTCCGTGTACTCTGCGGGATGGCGGGGTCCGGTCCATTCTGATGGAAGAAAAATCACGCAATACAATAGCATTAGAAATATATGTTTTTTTTTAGCAACCATGCCGTGGTACGTATTTCATTGATATTAGAAATATAATATGTCTCTATCTTATTAATGTTGGGATCGATATATATGATGCCCAAGGACCAAGGTGCCTACTGCGTAGAGAGTCCATTCTTCATTAGCAAGTGTCAGAAAACAACAACCGGCGACACAGTTGAGGCAGAAGCAGCCTCTCTCATCCTGGTGTTTGAGTTTCAGTAGGCAGCATGACGCATGCTCAAGAAATTCAGCTCCAGATCAGAGGTACTCAAATCATTTGCCTTCTCTTCGTCCTGGTTGCTTATGTTGATGATTGTGCCTTAAGGTGTGTAGAATTGATAAACGACTCTTTTTTTAGAAAAATAGAATATATTGATATCTCAGCTTATACATCAACTAATACATATAGTTGTTTGAAAAACGACTCTTGAATTTCCAGAGCGGTTCTTTCATTTGCCTGTTCCCCTCCCCCCTGATCTTGAAAAGTTAGCAAACTTTGGAGTCTTGGAGAGTTCTACTTCTATGTTCATGCATGATGTTTGATGCATGGTTGGAAACTCTTCTATGTTCATGCATGATGCTTGATGCATGGTTGGAAACTCTTCTATGTTCGTTCAAGCATGATGCTTGATGCATGGTTGGAAACTCCTCATCCTTGAATGATTGATGCGTCTGAAAGGTCAAGCTTAGCCTGTGGCTGTTTTGCAGTCCTGCCAGAGCTAGCAAGATTGTAGGAAACAATCAAACAACGTTCTCGCATTGAGATCGTCTCCCCTCTAAGATTGTAGGAAACAATCAAACAACTTTCTCGCATTGAAATCATCTTTTTCTTTTCATAACAAGTCGACCGGTCAAACAGATTTCTTTTCTAAAAAAATAAAACAGAGTAGCTTTCCGGCAGTCACTGAAAAATAAATATATAAGCCAAGAGTACAGCACTTCCTGCATGGTCCACCTAATCAACATTGAATTGGGTAGTTGATTGGTGAAAGCAAGCTGAAACCGGAAGTATTATTGCCCTAGCCATGCCCCAAAGGTCCAAGAGCTCGTGAGCTTGTTCGTTTGGAGATCGTTACCTTAGACCTCTACTTCACCAAGAAATTTTGATCGATTTACCTCTTTAGTTTGTGTCCTAATTTCTCTCATGTTTTTGTTCAGTTCAGATGATTAACTAAAAACTTTTGTGTGCTCATTTTCTAAAAAAAAATTAAAAATCTGTCGCAAAAAGCAGATCCAGTGCTTATTTTAGTCGTACCAAATTTGCTTCTTTTTCGTTTCCATTATTGCAGTGCTCCGTAGCACTACGTACTAACCACAACTTTGTTTTTTTATATATGCTGTATGTAATTACGCAAGGCATTCCGGACGACGAATCCGTCCATGACGACGCCCGTGATGAAGCCAAGGCCGCCACGCGCCGGGCCACGAGACTCAGCTTCCGGTGGTGGATGACGGTGGTGGTGGACATGATCATGGTTCTCTGTGGGACGACCGTGGCCACCCTCCTCGGCCGCCTGTACTACAACTCCGGCGGCAACAGCAAGTGGATGGCCACGCTCACGCAGTCCGGCGGTTCGCCGCTCCTGATCGTCCCGCTCCTCATGACGCCGGCGTCCTCGGCGGACGAGGAGGCCGGCCGGCGGCGTCCAAGATGCTGGCCATCTACGCGGGCGTCGGTGTCATGATCGGCTTCGACAACCTCATGTACTCGTACGCGCTGCAGTACCTGCCGGTGTCCACCTTCTCGCTGGTGGCCGCGACGCAGCTGGGCTTCAACGCCATCACCTCGCGGCTCATCAACGCGCAGCGGTTCACGGCGCTGATCGCCAACTCCGTGGTGGTGCTGACCTTCTCCGCCGCGCTCCTCGGCGTGGGGTCCTCCTCCGACGAGACCTCCAGCGACGTGCCGCGCGGCAAGTACCCGGTGGGGTTCGTGCTGGTGCTGGCGGCCTCGGCGGTGTTCGCGCTCATCCTGTCGCTCTTCGAGCTGAGCTTCGAGAAGGTGATCCGGGTGCGGACGGCGCGGTGGGTGCTGCGGATGCAGATGTACACCAACCTGGTGGCGTCGGTGGTCTCCGTGGTGGGGCTGCTGGCGTCGGGGACTGGCGGACGATCCCGGCGGAGATGGCGTCCTTCAAGGACGGGAGGGCGAGGTACGTGCTGACGCTGGTGGGCACGGCGGTGTCGTGGCAGGCGGCGGCCGTGGGCGTGGTGCGGCTCATCATGAGGGTGTCGTCGCTGTTCGCCAACGTGACGTGCACGCTGGCGCTGCCGCTGGTGCCGGTGTTCGCGGTGGTGCTGTTCGGGGACAAGATGACGGGTATCAAGATCGTGGCCATGCTCATGGCGGTGTGGGGCTTCCTCTCCTACATGTACCAGCACTACATGGACGGCCGCCGGGCCGGGAACGCCGAGTGCCGCGTCTGCGCCACACGCGCGGGAACCGACACGGTCTTGCCCGCTTGAGGTGACGCTCCGCTGTGGCTCACTACTCGATGCCACGCATATTCAAGTACCCGACGATCTATTAATTGTATTTGTAGTCTCTTCTCTTCCAGTGCATTGCACAGCTAGTAGCAAACAGAAAGATGCCTAGAGATAGCAATCTTTAGAGAAAAACAAGCATACTATGCGGCATTTTGTTAAAAGGAAAATAGACATCCAAATTCGTCTCGACGAGAGGACTAGCACTTGAATGATCTGAGTACTCCATTTGCCGGTGTGGAAGCTAGCCATGAGTGGATGATCGCTGGGCCCCATATGCTGGTGCACAAAGGTACGCTGAAGAGTTCGTATTAATTGTTCCTATGGGCTTTTTTGTTTAATAGGATTCCTCTAGGCCTTTTTTTGGATTCCCCTGGGCTTTTCTATGAGTAGATATGAACCTTTCTTCATATCTGGCTTAACTCTTTAGCTGGACTGGATTTTAAATGGGCCAAGCTAAGCCTCCAAGGCCCATCCTCTTTCTCCTTCCAATCGGAGAGAACCATGTTGCAAAGTACAAATCAGATTGGGCAACTTACCGGAGTTATTATGAGTACCTGAAAGGGCCAAACACAAAGAAGGCGCAGATGATATACCACAAGCAGTCAAAATGCCTGAAAGGGCAGATGATATACCACACCTCGTTCCTATTGAAGCAGACTTAGGGCTCGTTCGTTTCGAACAGGTAAGGCAGGATTCACTCTGAGCGATGGAATCTTATACAGATATAAACTGACGATCCGGCCGGAACTAGTCAAATCCCTGGAACTGAACGATGCCTTATTTGTCATCCCATTGTTGTTGCTTTCCCTGTCTGAAACGCCGGCCGATTGCTTATCTTCCCGCAGAAACGACAGCTGAGGCGGACACGCAGCAGCAACGGCTTCTCGCGGCGTGTTCACTTCTCCTATCCGCAGCTACGAAAGACGTCTTCACGTATGTACACGAAGTGCTTCACCGTACGAGTATATGGCACGGGCGCGTACATACTGATGGATGCAAGATACCTAACTATCGAGATGCGTATGTATACTGCCAGCGAAGCTGACAAATACATTCATCAATGCTGAAAGCGTCAGAAACTCTTGGAAATCTTCCTGGTAGCTAGTATAATTTGACGACAAGGTATACGTATTTAATGTATGTTTTTTTTTTAGAAATACTTGAAAGTCAGTTTTTTCTCAAAAAGGTATTCATAGTAACACCAATCGTGTGGCACGGTACCTGGCTACACGAACAAGGGCTACGTGCCCTATTGCGTCGGAGCGTCTCGCCTCCGTCTCCATGTCAGTTAGCCTGCCCATCGTCGAAGACGACATCTGAACTCTGAAGCTAGAATTTGCATCATAATCACTCCATTTAGCGGATCCAATTATACAATGGTCGGTGTTTACTTTTGTTGGCCTAATAATAAATCCATGAGCATCCCCCCTACGCCAATCATACTTACTTGAGCAAGACAAGCACATGTGCGCCTGTGGAGGGGCGGCACACACGTACGAACAGCAAACCCAGCAAGGAAGCATTGGCTACGTTTCCTTCATCAAAATATACACTGTAACCACCAAAAGGCGCTAGTAGTAGGAGGGAGTAATGCCGGAGGACGGACAGATGGAAACCGGTGGTGCAACCCAGGACTAGCTCTCTCACAGCTCATCGCGATTCACCGGATCGCATACACAACTTTTGCAAGCCCACCGGCCACCACCACCACCACCGCACTAGCTTTAAACCGTAAAGGCAGGCGTCGAGCTCAGCTCGGCCAAGGCGCGAGCGAGCACCTGCCATGATTGCGCCTTTACGTTCCGGAGCGAAGCGAGCGCGCAACCACCTCCTGTCGAGGAATTATTTCAACTGTCGTCACAGGCTCGGCCCGGCACAGAGCTGAGCCCAACTGCTCCGCTCTGCTCTTCTCTGCTCTCAAGAGTGTGGTGGTGGTTTCAAGCTCAGCTTGTCCATTATTGCGAGCTTGTTCATTCATAATTCATGGCAGTCGTCAGTCCTAGATTCGTGGTTGACTTTCACTCCAGGGCTGGTGGGTGTATCTGTAGTGGCTGGGGAAGCAACGTAACGATTTTTCGTACGAACGATCGTGCTGTCGGATCGGATGGGTTTGGCGGCAAGCCGGCAATCGTCGAGTGGAAGCAAGTTTGCACTGGGAGCCAGAGCCATGATCGGAATTGGGAATGATGACGGAATTCCGGATCTGGCCTAGTATAGCTATAGCACGAAGTTGGAAGCATTTTGCTCTGGTCCACCGTCCGCCAGCATGTGGTACTACGTGTAGTATAGCCGATTCGTTTGCTTCCTCGCGCATGGTCAAGTCAAGTGTGTGTGTCTCTCTCTCTGACCGAATGCGATGATCAATTGGATTTCAGAGACCTCATCAAGCTCGGGTTAAAGAACTTTTTTACTACTGACTGTATCATGAGTCTTAGTACTATTTTATTTGCAAAAGAAAATCATTTTATTTCATCAAGGATGAGTGAACTGATTGTAGGAGTACGTAGTATAGTTGAGTACTGATCCACTCGGCATCGCACTCTGACGAGAGCGGAGATATCTCCGTCCTATTAATAATTCCAGCATTAATTCCACCCACATGACCTCTATACCATCTAACCAGACACCACTAATGCTTCTTGACCGGAGAATCTCAGGCAGGACGCAATAAGAATTCGAGCACGAATCAGAGGAAAAAGGCTGTACATGAACACTGAGCACGGGGAGCTTGATCCTTTTTACAGCGGTGCAACATGTTCCGCTGACAAACGACACCGTTAGAAATGTCGGTGCCCACATGTCAGTGGAACAGCTTGCGAGGCATAATGCGTTTTTTTTTTCTCCCTAGCTTTGACGTCAACGTACTAATAAATCGTAAAAGAAAAAGGGAGGGAAAAAAAGGTAAATCCCCCGAAATGTAATGGTCGTGTAAGTTTTGGGGTAAAAAATGAACTGGGCATCATGTGGGAGAATATGGTGAGAAAGAAGAAGTTTACAGGGAGGGTCAAGGGACAGGTCGACGAGTTCACCGGAACCGGCCGCCGTCGGCGAGCTTCCAGGAGCGGCAGTGGTGGAGCGAGGCGCTGGACGTGAGCGGGTGGAGTGGCGACGGGCGAAGGTCGCCGGAGACGACCGCGTCCGGCGGGTGGCCGCCGCGGAGGTGCCTCCCCAGGCTGGGCCGCACGAGCGGGCTGATGCACACCGAGAACCCCGACACGCCGGCGCCGGTCGCGCCCAGTCCCAGGCGGCGACGGCACGGGGTTTTCCGCATCGGCGACGGCGAAGGCAGCCACGGCGACTCCGCCGGCGAGGTGCTCTCCTCGCCGTCCCCGTCGGGGTAGTACCTCACCGGCGAGAGCCCCGGTCGCTGACCCCGCGGCACGAGCGACGTGGCGGGGACGATCCGCAGGGCGGCACAGCGGTCTCCCTGTCCTTCCTCCTCCGTCGGGCGCGCGGCACGATCCCCGCGAGCCAGGAGGAGGAGGACGACGCCCTGTACCTCCGCTCCTTGTCGCCGCGCTTGTCGTCGTCGTAGTCCGGTTTGTGGTGGCCGAAGAGCGCGGCGAGCACGGAGAATCTGCTGCGCCGCCTCCGGAACGACCCGATGTCGCCATCCTCTAACCCGGCAGCAGCTGCTGCTCCTGACCCAGCGCCGTACGCGGGGCCGACCTGCGGCGTGCGGAAGAAGAGCAGGTGGCTGCCCGGTGGGCGGCCCCCGCGGCGCCGACGACGCGTCGGACTTGCGGCGGGGACACACGTACGGCGACGACACCGACCTCGGGAACGGGAACGCCGGCTCGGGCTCCGGTGGGGGTAGTAGGGGCGGGGGCAGCGAGGACGCCGCGTTCTGCGCGGCGGCGAGCGCGAGCAAGCGGTCGCGGAGGCACGGCGCGCAGACGCCCACGCCGCCCTCGTACGGGTGCCTGCCGCACCTCATCGCGCTCCCCTTGCCGCTGCTGCCTCGTCGACCATTGCCCTCTCGTGGTCTCTTCTCGTTCTCGCGACGCGGGCCGAGCAGAGCAGAGAGGAATGGAAGGAGGAGGAGATGCCGGAGGCCTCAGGCCAGCAAGTGAGCTCTCTCTCGCCCTTTTCGTTACACACGGGTAGGTGTAGGTCGTTTCTGTGGCGAGGCTGTCAGCGTGGTCAGCTCCCTGATGGTAGGGTATCTTCTCTGCGATTGGAAAATTCGATTCCTCGAGAGGTCGCGGACGGTGTTTAAATATGGGCTGGATCACGTGAAAAGGTGTGCGTGCGTGAGAAAGAAAGAGATGGGTTTGCGGTAAACGAGCTGGTTTCGTTTCAGTAAACCGTGCTCAGGCTCGCATCATGTCTCTGCAAACGAGTACTTCTACTACGGGCAGTGGTAGATTTCGTGTCCCGATGGCGGCAGCGCGTGCGCGTGCACACAAGCTACACCCGTGTGGGAATGGGATGGATGCACGCTTGGCTAATGTTAATGTTAGTCCGTATCATTGATCGATAAAAATGGTTTGTCCGGATCCGTATGCTAGTGCTGTACTGTAGAGCGTTCGAGTACCGGTGTCGAATTCAAAATGCTGTGCTAATGAAGAAGCCACGGATTAAACCGTGAAACGGGATCATCAACGGCTTTCTTCGGAGTAAACACAGAACGGTGCTCCCACTGTACTCACTCATCACTGTATAAGTCCCTGTACGCTGCGGCTCGTACCGCGTACAACCGTTTGTGTGCGCATCGATCCAACCGTCGCTGTGCACGGCGCGTCGGCGCCGTATCCTGTACGGCTGACAAGGCCACACGGGCCTATCACGTAGTACTGTACACTCCGTGTCGTCCGTGACGCGCGGCACGGACACTCAACCTCAAAGCGACGGACAGGCCAGGCGATCAACCGTCTCCAACGTTCTCGAGCTCGCCGGGCGCCGTCGACGAGTCAGCTCGCGGCGCGGGCTACCGGCCGGGAGAGCTCCACGACCAGAACGAGTCCACGACGTAGGCGCGCGCGCAGCAGGCAGGTCCGCGCGTGTCCGACCCGAACCTTCGTGCGCCTCTGCAATTAACCCGGCGAAAACGAGGCGTCACCGACGCTGCGCCGCGCGCCGGGCTGCTTTCTCGTGTCTCTCGGGTTCCAGAGTCCTTATCTGCCCCGTTGTTCCCGGCGGCGTGTGCAACAGCATCGTCACACAGACACAGACACACAGTGACGGGTGCCTCGGTCAGGTCACAGTCTCACAGGCCGGCTGCACACAGCACAGGCCACCGAAAGCTTCCGCTTATCATTTCGTTCTCCGACCAACAAAGTCAGCAATCAAATCCCATAAGCGTGAGCGATCTAGCCAGAGGGTTCAAGAATAAGGTAACGCGTAGCGGTTCGTTCAACTTCGCTGATCAGTGATCACCCGGTTCGTCTGTATTGTCACCGCGATCAATCGATCATCAGGCGCCAAACTCCCAACCACCAGGTTGAGAAATGCAGCGTCGTCAAGCTACCAGCAGTGAGAACCTGAAACGACCACTGCCATGCAAGAACACGCTAGCTCCTACTCGATCCGTACCTCTAGCAGGGTCGGCGTCACAAATCTCTGCGGCAGGAGCAACACCGTCAAGGATCGGTCGGTAAGCGACATGGACGTACGGTCACGCCAGGTCTTGGAGAAGGTGTGGAGCGAGCGAGCTAGCGACGAATTGAAAACAGCTCGACCTTATTCTAGACCCTAGAGCACAGCACCCGGTTCGTCGTTCTCGTTCGCTCGAGAATGGAATCGATTGACGACCTGGTCGGTCGAGGCTAGCTAGTACTACTAGCGTCGCTACTTGCAAGACAATTGTCTACCCTTCTCTTTCTCCAACTCGCCTGTCGGATTGGTCATCTTGACTGATGTCGTCTTCGGTTTTGTGGCTCCAATCCTTTGGACGTCTCCGATGGTGTCAAGTACTTACTCCGGTCCTAAGAACATCTTTAAGAGTATATCTAAACTCACTCCCTAAATTGTCATTTCGAGAATAATCTGAGTACCAATTGTTTTTCTATATCTTCCACTCTTCAATAGTTTTTCCATATTTTAGTGCGTGTTCTAGAGAGGCATACTCGTTCTTGTTTTTTTTTTTTGCTAGTGAGAATACGAAATAGAGGGTGGCTATATTTAGATATATCCAATAAAAAGAGTCTGCTGGTGTGTATTTCTTTTAACAAAAAGAACTATATTCCTAACAGTTACGAAGAATATAAACAATCTGTTGGATTTTTTTTTGTTTTTACCAAAAGTCTCTTGTAGTTGCTCTAGAATAACTCATGTTCTAAGTTCTGAGTTAAACTAGTACGATCTGATACAAAGTAAGTATTATTATATTTATCACAAAATATTTTTATATATTATACTTATTCGTGTTATAAATATTGATGTTTTTCCCTAAAAATTTGGTTAAACTTAAAATGTGATAGTAGAAGATAATTTCTAGCTTATTCAAATGGGCCTTACAAACACTCATGTTCTTTCTCCTGAGGAATAGTTGGCTTTGTCAACGCCGTGGGCCTTGGGAACTGCCTGGAGCCAAGAGCCATGAAATGTGAAATAGGCCCAAAGTAGGGAAACAAGCCCACGGAGCCTCTGCTCCTCCGAAAAACCGATACGCAGGCCCATTCCTCACCGCCAAAATAGCTCCGCGCGGGAATTCCAATTTCCTTTCCGCCTCCCCGCCCGCTTCCCAGTTCCCAGCGCACTACCGAATTGCCGATTCGTCTCCAACCCCTCTTCTCCCTTTCCCTCCCCAATCCGATCCCCCATTTCGCCACTGCCGACCGCCGCCGCCATCCTGCTCGCCGAGAACCCGCCCCAAATCCATAGGGGCCATCCATTAATCTGCAATGCCTCCGAAGAGGCGCGCCGCCGCCTCCTCTTCAAAGAAGCCGCAGCCATCGCAGCCGTCGCAGCCCACCAAGTTCGGCATCCTCCACTTCTTCGAGCGCCAGACCCAGGCCTCCCAGAATGCCAAGCGCCAGAAGACCGACCCCCCTGCGCCTGCGCCTGCGCCTGCCCCTCCCCCCTCCCCCTCCTCCTCCTCCGCCGCCGCCACCCAAGGAGGAGCCCTCGAGGTCTCGCCGGAGGTCACCAAGACGCTTGCGCCCAAGCGTGTCAGGTTTTCTCCCGGAATGGTGAGCGTTAGCAGCCGCCTTCTGCTTTTGATGCAGTTTGGGTGGACTCTTTTCTTTCACCTGATGGGTTCTTGCGGTTCAGTTGATTAAGCAGAGCCAGGACGATGGGGCCGCGGAGGTGGTGACCTGGAAGATCTCGCCGGTGAACCAACGCCTTGGTACGACGAAGTCGAAGCAATTTCTGGGGATGTCACCTCATCCGTACTCAAGCGAGGTACACGAACTGTCTAATTATGCTGTTCTTTTGCGCAAGTTTGGGTCAATACGCGCTTGCGCTATGTGCACTGAGGATGCCTGTATTTCCGATTTTATTGAATGTTCTGGAGTTATTGTACGTCCAGTTGATGTGCTAGATGCAATTCTTCATTGACGGGGTTCTGATCTGTGCCTCTTGTGTTTGATTGACATGGTAGAAAAATTCCTCCCTTGAGGCTATGAAGAAGTGGCATTCATCTCCATTGGGCTTGTCAAGGTGTACTACTTCTGGACGTAATTCAGGAGTTCTTGGATCTGCTCTAGTTGGTTGTGATGGTGTGGAGGATACTCAGAGTCCATTTCGGACCCCACCTTCACTTTCCTATGGCTGCAATGAGGTACATTGGTTATGCGCTTGCTATAATGCATGTTGTCAGCTAAATGTGAATGCCAGTCATTTCGATTGCTAACCTTCTTGTTGCCTGAGCAGCAACTGAGTAGTTGTGTCACTTCTGAGGGAGGTCTTGAACCATCGGGAGCAGGGCAGCACAAAAAGGTGACTAGATACGATCCTCAAAGAACTAGGCTACTAGAGTACTAGTTGTTTCAGAAAAAGTCAGCTTAGAGTCAAATTATTCTCATCTCAGGCATTACTTGATCTTCTAGACCAAGTAGAGGATGCAATCACGGAAGAGAAATTGCCTGCTGATCCTGGACATAACGGAGGGCAAGCCATGAACGAGGATAATACCAACAGTAGCCATTCTCCTGTTGCTGATACTGACTTAACCATCCCATCCAAGAAAACCATTAATGTTCCACCCTTCAATAGTTTTCTTGTCTTGGAGGTTTACCTTTTAACTTCCACCTGTTGGTTTAAGTTGACGTGAAACAGCTCTCCTATAGTGAAAATATGAGTTTTGTGTGTTACTGTACCTTTCAGGTGTCAGAAAAACATAAAGCTGATGATTCATCATGTGACCGCTATCCTGTTAAGGTGTCTGCCTTTACCTTTACGCATGAGATAAATGTGTGATAGCCTCTCTTATATTGTCAAGTCATTGATTATTTTGCCAGGTTCTGCGTCTGCTGAATGAACACTCTGGTACAGAACGCGCCGTACATCTGTGTGATGAGTGGTCAGTACAGAATAACCCCCCTCCCCTTACACACACCTCCAATTTTCTGAAAGACAACTTTGCCTTTCTTTAAATTCCTGACTTAAGCTTTGGTGTTTACTGCAATTGCACACTGTTAGGGCTTGTTGAATATAGGCTGAATGGTTCTTAAGATGTGTCATCTGTATAGGGAGCATTTACTACCACCATCAGCTCCTTTGAACTTTCTGCTTCGACTCTTGCAGGTTCCACAGTATTGTTGGGCCTGGTGATACTGTAAATGTCATTGGAGAATTTAGTAACCAAGGAAAATGTATTGTTGATCATAACAATAATCTTGTTATTGTCCATCCAGAGCTACTCATTTCTGGGACACGGGTTAGTACTATCACTTATGTTCTGGTAAAACTTTTGTTACATGCTCCAACAACTACATTAATCTGAATCACAGAACAGATTATTGTGGGTCTGTGGCCTAACCATAAACTGCATATTCTAAAAAAATCTATAACTAAATGATGTATTCATCTGTTTTTTTCCTACAACATATTTTGATAATTAGTGTATTTTAGGTTGCTTCTAGCTTCCATTGTTCAAGAAGGTCTGTTCTCGATGACAGACTAAAAAGCAATGAATATTCTACCATCGCGTTGACTGGTACTCTGCTTCACCAAGTCTTTCAGGTTATCTACACCAAATATGCTAATTGTAGTTACTACACATTTTGGGGTCAATTAATACTACAATTGTGGCCATTCCTGACGTTTTTTTTTTTTGCCTTTGCCTCAGGCTGGGCTACTCAAGGATGATCCTTCACAGCAATTCTTGGAACAACAAGCAAAGGAAGTTCTTCTGAAAAATATAGAGACTTTATATGCATGTGGAGGTAGGATTCTTGCCCAAAAAAATGCCAACTTTGTCACAGCTAAATAACATAATTGCTAGGATTTTCTGTCAGCATATTTGGTCAATGACTGGACCTGGACCTCGGAGACTTGTACTTACTATGATGCTATCAGTTTGCTTTAAATCGATATATGGATAATCATTAATGGGTGCATCATATATGGTATGGAGTATGAAACATGGATGTATGGTATAGTACTATGTAATTGTATATGTTAGTATGTGTTAATCTATTTATTTGATTTAAGGCTTATGGATGAGTTGCTTTTGTATTATTACTATTCCCAAGTTTTAGATAAATGTAGAGATTATGTTTTCTGTGTTTTTTATTACCTAAATGAACCGATCTGGCCTTCTGGCTTGTTAAGATAATGAGCCGTGGCTTGTTATCTTAATGAGCCGAGCCGATCTGTCTTGTTATCCAGCCCTAGTGGGGAAGGGGCTATACCATTTTTTGTAGAGCAACTTGCTGGCTCATACTTTTCTCTTATATGCAGCCAATGAAACAAACATGTACTCCACACTCGTTGAAGCTATCCCCAAAATATTGAATTGGTTCAAGTGTTTCTTAAAGGTACAAAATAACAGAACCTTCCTTTTTAGATTACAGATAAGTAGATCTACTTCCTCCATCCCAAATTGTAAGTCATTCCAAGAATCTTGGAGAGTCAAAGCATCCCAACATTGACATTAGATTCCTTATTAGTTATATTTTCATAGTATACCTATTTTATGTCACAAATCTTTGTAGTTTTTTCTATAATTTTGGTCAAACTTGAGATGCTTTGAATTTCCAAGATTCTTGGAATGACTTACAATTTGGGATGGAGGTTTGTTTCTATGCTTCAGTTATTTCCAAAAATTATGTAGTTTCTAAATGAAATTTGGAATCTATACAGTTGTACCAGAAACCATGTTTTCTGATCAGCTGATTGTTTCTAATCGATCAGGGACCGATCAGGACAATCAGGACGATTAATCAACCCCCTGATCGGTCTGATCGTCCATATAATCGCCCTGCATATAGCAGGACTATATATCATATATGTATGGTATTTGGTATATATACCATGTACTACTCCATGTATTTATATAGTATCAACTATCAATTCAAGACTATATTTCTAGTGAGTTGGCCCAACTAAAGCAGCCCAGTATCTATTTATTTCTGACCGACCAGAGAGCTAATTGGGCGATCACGACGATTAATTAGGCGATCAGGTTTCTGATCGAAGGGCCTAATCGAGTGCTTAGAACCGATCAGGATGAGTAATCGTGATATATCGCGATTAATCAGACGATCAAAAAACATGGACCAGAAATCCATACACTTCATCTCAATTGTGTTAAAAGTACCATTCCATTATAGGTTATTCTAGTTTAACTTAAATATTATAAGGCATGGAATTCTGAAACAGGTGATATAATTTTCAAGAGAAGGTATCTCAGCCTATGCGTAATCACTGGCAGAACATATGCCTTGAAGCTATTGCACTTTATGTTTTGCTTCTGTACGTTTTTACACTATATATATGACCATGTGATTAGTTGTTTGATTGTTTCCTAATGATAAACTGCACTTTCAGGGTTCAAAGTGTTCTAATGTTGATTTTGGACATAACGGAAGAGAGAAAGACTGTTGGAGTGACTGAGGTAGGAAAAATACTTAGCTGACAATCGTTTCTAACAGGCTTCTTACCTTTGCTTGAATGTTTTTGTTTTTGGTGTATGGATCACTACCATGTCTTTCATGGTGCCTGCTATAAAAAAAAGCAGTACATATTGTGCTGATGCTTCATGTTTCTTTATGGTTTCTATTAATTAAAATTTGCATTGTCCCCATGTACTTTTTTTCTGGCTAGATCTTGTGCCTTGTTTACCAGAGATCTATCCAAGCAACCTTGTTTCTCCCTTTAAATAAAATAAAATCCACATGTGCCATAGGTGATGGATATTGAGGAAATGGCATGGGCGCCAAGATATGGTTTGAAAGGGAATATCGATGCTTCTGTTAGATCAAGAGTCGAGTCACGCAATGGTGGTTCATATGATAGAATAATGCCATTAGAGTTCAAAACTGGTAAAGCAACTAGTGGCCAGGTAAGCACATATTCTTGGATGGCAATGGTAATGCATGTTTATGTCTGTTCTTGGCATGATTTATTTGTTTCCTCACTAAGAAAAATAACTCGACCACAAGGATAGGCATTCTCCTGGCATTATTTTATTGCCCTAACATTCTGAGACTGTCAACATTTACCTACTAAGCCATACTGTTGGGGCTGATAATAATAACCTAGTAAGGTGTTCAGAATTGGGATTTATTATTTACCGCAAAAAGTCTCAACTGAGTTTCTCCTGGGGACATTTTGCTGATTTTATCTTTCATATAATTTTTACATGTAAACAAGGCTGAAAACTGCAATTAATGAACTTAGTTTCTCTATGGTTGCTGATTGCATACTTTTAAATAGATTCTGCAGTATTGCTCCTCACTTTGCATACAAACTGTTATCAATCGCCTGTAAATCATTGTCAACTACATAGTGTCACCCAGTCCTTAAGTAGCAACCATTGAATAGCAGGCTTTATCTTTCTTGCTCTTCCACAAGGTCATTCTTTGTTTCCATAATCACTACACGGTACACGCGGAGTTGTTATGTTGGGGGTCCTTGTGTTTTATATATACCAAGTTTAAATGTCTTCAGCTTATGCTTAGTATTACTACTCTTTCTGGAAAAGAAGGCTTTGTTTTATTTCTTTTGCCTGACCTACTCCGGGAAAAGAAACATCTATTCATTCTTTGTTCCTTTCATAAATTCATTTACTTGTGTAGTATTACCATTTACAAGCGTTTATCTATACACAGGCAGCTACGGAACACTCTGCTCAGGTGATATTATACACATTGTTGATGACAGAGAGGTATAACCTACCTATTTCTTTTAAGTTTTTTTTTCTGTGATCCTGGGTTCTGCAGTTTTTCCATTAACCCTTTGTGATTTTACATTGCCCTTCTTCAGATACTTGAATCAGAATATTGACTTGGGCCTTCTGTATTATCTTCACACAGACCAGACATTGGTAATATTATAAAATTATACTCAACATGCATGCTTGTGTACCCCATTCTTATCCATTTTCCTTACTTTCTTAAGGGAATTAAAGTAAAGAGGTCTGATTTAATTGGGCTAATAATGCGCCAAGAACGAGCTTGCTACCGAGATCCTGAAGGCATCGATTTCACAGAGTTTTCCTCAATGTTACAGGTGAAAATGGAAACTTATTCGTAACAAATTCATTAGTGAAAAGTTAATCTAAACCTTATTGTTTTTTTGTTCAGAGCCCATCAACATGTAATGGATGTCGACACCTGATTTCTTGTACCATATATCACAAGGTTTGATTTTTCTCCCTTTTCTTTTGATACATGAATATTTTCTTTTATGGTACTCTTGGAAGTTTTTACAAGCTGAGAAGAAACTATATAATTACATAAAATATACATGTTCTAACAGGCACATGGAGGCAATGCTGCAACTAGTGGGCTTGGTGATCTATTTGACAACCTTGTGAATCACTTAACAGTCAGGCATCATAGTTTTTCTTAAACATTGGGATAGATTGATTGATCTGGAAGCTAGAGCTTCTCAGGTATATTGGTTTGTCTACTATGCCGTGGAACTGAAGTTTATGTGCTTTTGCTTAATCTCAGTTTATTCTAAATTCAGGTAAAAAGAAGAACATTTTCCAGCCTCATAATTCAAACTCCGGGAGTGGGAACTCTGCTGTACCTTATTTTGTCCTTGACATAAAAGATAGGCATTCAATAGATTCTTCAGGAAAAAGCAAAAGCTACATATATAATTTTGTCCAGCAAAAGATGCAGTCGAAACAGCTGATCAGTTAGGCGCTCAATTTGACAGCCTAGATTTAAGCCTCAAAGGTGGTGATCCTGTGGTAAGTCTTGTTCACTTGCTGTATGGGACAACTGGACAAGTAACTGTTATGACTTATGAGTTATTTCATGCCTCTTAAAATGCTTATACTTACAATTGTTTCTTTTTTGTATAAGATTCTTTATAAGGGTACATGCTGTCCTAAAATGCTTATACTTACAACTGTTTCTTTTGTATAAGATTCTTTATAGGGTACATGCTGTCCTAGACTCTAATAATTATCTTGAAATGTTAGAGAATTTTTATTGCTTTCACCATCATGTAACTAAAGTTAGTAAGAACAAAGAGGTATCGATAATCTTAGTAACATGCTCATTGTATGTAAGATAATCAAATGTGATACTGATTTGAACTTTTGCTGCTGTGGCCACACAAGTACTGGATTAGGGAGTGCCATGTAATGATGGATGGAAATTGCCGCTGATATTGATGCCATAATAAAGTTTTATATTCTATAATGACTGCTCCTGCTTTGCTAGGTGCTTAGCACTCAGTCTGGGAGAATAGCAGTTGCAAATGGATATATAAGAGAAATAAGTCACTCCCACATAACGGTATTACTTGACCGTAACAAACCTTCAGCTATTTTGTCCATTTAATTTTGTTAGGTTGAATATAAGCATTTCCAATTGAATCTATTTAGGTCTCTTTGCCACGCCGTTTGAGAATTCCAGATAGCAATTCCTTGTCAGAGCAAGAGGATCTGACACATGAAATTTGGCGGATAGACAAGGATGAATTTAGTTCTTCATTTGCAATAATGAGGTTAGCCCTTGTTTTTATTTGATTTCTTCTACCCTTTTGATAATGGCTGATTCACAAAAGTCCAACCTTTCTAACTTGAGAGTTCACTTTGAAATGTTGTTAGATTCAACCTTGTCAACTATTTGCTCAGAATCCACGAAACTCTCAACCGTAAGTTGATTGTTGATCTTGAGGTCTGTTCATACTCGATTAGATTCATTTAACGGCATTTTTTTCTACACCCTTTTTCTTGTCTGGAATTTTCTAATTTGGATGTCTGTATTGTAGGCGCCCAGGTTTGATAGTGGAGGCTGTTTAGTCAAGATCCTGCACTATCATACATAAGGTCACTACCAAATTTGAATAATGACCAACAAAGATCACTGCATAAAGTAATTATTTTGCTCTTTCACTTTTTCACCCCTTCTGTAATCTGGATATTCATGTCTAGGTGTCTACTCTGCAAACTAATGCATATGTTGCTAGCAGATTCTAGGAGCAAAGGATTATGCTCTTATTTTTAGGAATGCCTGGAACAGGCAAAACATACAATGGTGCATGCTGTGAAGTCATTATTGATAAGAGGGGAATCTATTTTGCTAACTTCATATACTAACTCGGCTATTGATACTCTGCTCATGAAGTTGAAGACTGAGGTTTGTGTTCTTCCCTTGATGTCTTTTTTAATGCAAGTTCTGTCTTTAATGTAGTATGTACTTTTGCTTGCATTTCACTCCAATTGATTATATTCAATGGACAACATTTGCCTGCTACCTTGAGCACTCAACTGCAATGAACTACAACTTGAATACACTTTGTTCTGATTAATGTCTCATATTGTTGTAGGGTGTAGATTTTATTCGGATTGGAAGGCCTGAGGCTGTACATCCTGATGTCAGGGCCCACTGCTTGTCAAGTAAGAACTAAAACTTTTATGAGTGTACCTACAGTTTTTAAAAAGAAACTGATTTTTTCTTTTTCTATGTTTTTTTTGGTTGTGGAACAGCAACTGAGGCACAATCAGTTGATGCCATTAAAGCAAGGATGGAGCAAGTGCAGGTTGTTGGAGTTACTTGCTTGGGAATGTATCATCCTTTATTAGCACATAAGAAGTTTGACACATGTATCATGGATGAAGCTGGACAAATTACATTGCCGGTAAGGAAAAACTGGGAATACTTGGTAATTGTTTGGTTGGTTAAGGAGCAATGATTGCTAGTTTTGTACTTTGGTGTTATAAAAGAGAAAATAAAAAAAACATGCTGCCTATTTAACTAGAGGACTATATTTTAAAAACTTTACAGTAGTTGGGCCAATTCCTAACCAGAAAATTCTGTAAAAATGATACCAAAAAGAGGTCCATATTCTCGTCCATTTATAGTATCTTATTACATACTATTTTATTCTTATTACATACTATTTTATTGCACTTGCCAGGTTTCACTGGGACCTTTAATGCTTGCAACAAAGTTTGTTCTAGTAGGAGACCATTATCAACTTCCTCCACTTGTTCAGGTATCTAACTATTTGCTGATGTGCCTATTTTCTCATTTTTATGCCATCTTTGCTTTGTTTTAAGTTTGTAAATGATTATATATAGAGTTCTGAAGCCCGAGAAAATGGGATGGGCATCAGCTTATTTTTTGAAGTTGTCAGAAGCACATCCTCAGGCAATTTCAGCACTGCGATGCCAGGTCTTTCTTAACTCTCCATCTTTTATTACGATCTTGACTATCCGTACTTATTTCCTGCTCAGAACTCACTTTTGTAACTGCCTTGTAGTACCGTATGTCATCTGGCATCATGGAGCTCTCAAATTCATTGATTTACAGCAATAGGTTGTGCTGTGGTTCATTGAAATAGCAAATGCCAAACTCAAGTTTTCTGGTAGAGAACCAGTGCACTTGAAGTTAAAAGAGGTAACAATTCTTTTCCTAAAATTTCCATGATTTCTCAATTTAGAAAACTCCATGGCCTATCTAGGTCATAATTCAGCAGCATCCTTTTTTAACACCTCTGTCTCACTTTTAATTGCAGATCTTGAATCCTGATAGGGCTGTGATCTTCGCCAACACAGGTTTTTGTCTAGTTCAATTAGTTATTCCAGTCTGATGCTTTCAGCTTCAAATCTAACCATGCAATTCTGCAGATCAAATACCTGCACTTGAGGCAAAGGAACACAGAACTGTGAACAATCCTATAGAAGCACACATTATTTCATGGGTATGTGGTGATCTATCTGTGGTAGTATTGAGCGTGAACCATATTTTACAACTCTGTCTATACTCTATACGTCTGATTAAATAATGCTGCTGTCTGTCTGAGTGCTCCTGCAGTTGCTTTGTGTACTCTTGAATGATAATCTTTTATTTCTTTATCTTGTCCAAGTGGTATACAAACTTCAAGTAAATACATTTTTTTTTTGTTTTTTTTGGGTGCGATAGTATGTGGTTACTGGTTTAACAATATTTTAAGCAACTGAGATGCGTGGATGTGAATTGGGCTGTTTGGCTGAAGGGGCGCTAAAATGTCAATTTTAACTTTGTTGGTGTCAAGCTGTTTCCGCTGACTGTCTTGGAGATTTAATAAGCCTTGTGCTTTATATGTCGTGCACATACCCCAACTTCCTGATACAAATGTATTTAGTTATTTATTCTAGTGAAATATATGCCTTTTATGCAGATCATCAAAGAATTACTAAGAAGGGGTGTAGCTCAAGATGCTATTGGTATCATCACCCCATATAACGCTCAAGTGAATATCATTCAGCAATGCACTGATGGTTTGGTTGAGGTTCACACAATCGATAAATACCAGGTTGACAATTATTCTGAGTCTTTTATTGTGCTGAACTTTTGTTGCTGGTTTTGCATACATTGGCAGTGACATTCTGTGTTAACAATTAAGTGGAATAGCATGCTAGTTGCATTCCCATCCCAATTAGTTATGTATTTTTGTGCTTTGGTAATATTATAGTAGTCAAACTTAGAATGCTTACTCAAGAATCAGTTTCATTAGCATGCTTCATCAGTTCATTGTTACGTTTGGTTCTCACACTAATGAAAACAGTCTAGATTTGAGATTTGAGAGCAACCCTGTTTTTGTTTGTGGTTTTGAGTCACGTTTGTAACTTTATGTTCTAATAGAGGTCTCTGCATGGTCTTTTAGCACTGAAGAATTCAATTTGTTTCAGGGTAGGGATAAGGAGTGTATAATAGTATCTTTTGTGCGCTCCACTGCAAACTCAAGGGCTAGTGGTTCTTCTCTGCTTGGTGATTGGCACAGGATCAATGTTCTGCTGACACGAGCAAAGGTAATTTGCAGCAAATATGGTTTTTCATGTATCAATTGTTCCACCAAGCTGTCTTCTTTGAAGAAGTATCATGAACTTTCACACTGAACATTATTTACTAGACACAATTGCCTTTTGTGTGTAAATGGAGAGATGCATTTTTTGTGTGTGGGTGTGTGTAATGGAGATATGCAGCATGATACCATCAAAATGTTTGCATCACTTTTTATTTTACTTTACATAATTCACTGAAAAGCCTAAAGATGTGACTTGCTTGGTTGAGCCAGGCATAACTTTTTTAGGCTTTCTGTATTTCGATAAATTTTTTACCTTGCTTGGTTATTGTATGTTGCAGAAGAAGCTCATCATGGTTGGATCACGTCGAACGCTTTCAACAATACCTTTGCTGAGGCTTCTTGTCGACAAGGTAGCAGAGATTGGTGGCCTGTTGGATCTGACAAATAAGGATGTGCATTCTTTTTGAGAACTTAAAGGTTCTCGTTTGAATGCGCAATATGTTGCACGGTAGACGAATTTGGTAGGTTTTATAAGGTCAAGCTGTAAATAACAATATGTTGTAAAATTTTGCTTTTTGAAATGTATAGTAAGCGTAGTAGCCAAGAGCCAGACAGCTAGAGCTTGGGTTTTGTATAGCAAAAGGTATCATCATAACAGATGATACTTTTCACGTGTAAATATTGAGGGGTCCCAACTAATTAATGACAATAGTCGGGTCATTATCAGCATGTATTGTATCTGTCATCTTTTTTAGAGAAAAGGTTTTCCTTGCTTAAAAATTGCAGAAAGTGAAAACATATAGTAGAAGTACAGGTGTTTTTGGCGTGCTTGCCACTGCCCTTAGCCCCTCACACGTGTTCTCAAACTTAGCTTAATGACCGTCCTCAAGCAGATTATTACATTCATAGTTTGAGGAAACCATCGCCACCTTGTAGGGGAAAAGATGGTACGGTTGAGAAGTTATGATTGGGGTGGACTACATGTTTTTGGTTTAGATGTACACCCCACCTCCGTCCTTTATGTGAGAAGACACTGACATAGTTATTGGTTGTTGGAGCAAAGAAAAAAAAGTTACCCTCAATATGACAACTTTCTGGAGTAGTACGAGGCGGAAGCAACTGTCGTCGTTTCCGAGTTCAGTTCGAACTCGATCAGGAATCGGATCAGCGCGTATACTTCCTACATTAAAAGGGACCGCGTACAGGGAAATACTTCCTTTTTTGTTGCGCGATCGCCGGCCCCTCGCTCTCTCGCAATCACGCACGGCGTGGCCATGGCTTCCCAGCCGAAGCAGATGTTCGGCGAGCCCATCTCTCTGGTTGGCCCGACGCCCGCCGACCTCGAGGCCACGGCGCAGCTGGAGAAGCTCCTGCGCGAAGCGGGAATGTACGAGAGCCCAGAGGAGTCGGCGGTCCGCGTCGAGGTGCTGCGCGACCTCCAGGGCATCGTCGACCGCTGGGTGAAGCAGCTCACGCTCGAGCATGGGTACCCCGACGCCATGGTCGACGAGGCCACCGCACTGCTGCTCCCCTTCGGTTCCTACCGCCTCGGCGTCCACGGCGGCGGCTCCGACATCGACGCGCTCGTCGTCGGGCCCTCCTTCGTGGACCGCGACCAAGACTTCTTCGGCGTGCTGGCGGGCGTGCTGGCCGAGACGGGAGGCGGTGACAGACCTGCAGCCCGTGCCCGGCGCGCACGTCCCCGTCATGAAGCTCAGGTTCCTCGGCGTGCAGGTGGACCTCGTCTACGCCAGCGTCAACCAGCCCGTGGTGCCCCGGGGCCTGGATCTCAGCGATCGCTCCGTGCTCCGCGGCCTGGACCACGTCACCGCGCGCAGCATGAACGGCGTGCGCGTGGCCGACGAGGTCCTGCGGCTGGTCCCCGACGCCGCCGCGTTCCGCACGACGCTGCGGTGCGTGAAGCTGTGGGCCAAGGCGCGGGGCGTCTACTCCAACGTGTCGGGCTTCCTCGGCGGCGTGGCGTGGGCCATCCTGGTGGCGCGCGTGTGCCAGCTCTACCCCAACGCCGCGCCCAGCATGCTGGTGTCGCGCTTCTTCAAGGTGTTCGGCCAGTGGAGGTGGCCCACCCCGGTGATGCTCTGCGACATCGAGCACGACGCTGAGCTCGGCCTCCCCGTCTGGGACGGGCGCAGGAACCCGCGCGACCGGAGCCACCTCATGCCCGTCATCACGCCGGCGTACCCGTGCATGAACTGCACCTACAACGTCTCGCAGGCCACGCAGCGGATCATCAAGGAGCAGATCCAGGCCGGCCACGTCGCGTGCCAGGAGATCGCCGGCGGCGGCGGTCGCTGCTGGGGCGCGCTATTCCAGCCGTTCCCGTTCTTCAGGACGCACAAGAGCTATCTGCAGGTGGACGCCACGGTGGCGGGCGGCGAAGAAGAGCTTCGGGAGTGGAAAGGGTGGGTGGAGTCGCGGCTACGGCAGCTGGTGGCCAAGGTCGAGAGGGACACGCTCGGCGAGCTGCTATGCCATCAGAACCCTCGCGCCTACGACGCCCAGCCACAGGGATTGCGGTGCGCGTCGTCCTTCTTCGTGGGCTTGTCGAAGCCACACCAGCAGCCGCAAGGGCAGCAGCCGCAGTTTGACCTCCGTGCGACGGCGGACGAGTTCATGCAGGACGTCTACACATACAGGTTCTGGAGGCCCGGCTTGGAGTTGGTCGTCAAGCACGTCCGGCGGAAGGACCTGCCACCGTACGTGATGGAGAAGATTCGTGGTCCGAATAGCCATGAGCTCAAGAGGAAGCGCGCCGACCACAATTCTTCACCTTCGTCGTCAGCATTGTGTTCGTCGTCCTCCGCCTCCTCCGGTGACGATGACTCCATTCGAAGACCCAGCAGCAGGGCAAAGCTGTTGCATCCAACATAGGCAATGTTGTTCGTCCCTAGCTGATACATATCACCAATCCAAGCAAGGTCAAGCGGTCGAGGCTTCATGGCACAAGGGCATCGATTGGTATCAGCGACTGAGATACAGGGTAGCTTCACGCAGAGATAGACAATGGTCCGACGAGGGTGCAGGCGACAGGAAGACACGACGATGCACGGTTATAGTTGATGAGGATTGAAGGAAGAGCGACGCTCAGAGTAAGACAACGATGCTCGGAGTAGGACTGTATTAGGAATCGTTGGTTGTCGCAAGTAAGCAACTGATGAATGGTGTATCGTCAGGGATAAGCCCCTCGAATTGTGTTATTGTATATACTTAATAAAGATGTTACTAATGATTTTGTCAAAATCTTATTAACGGTTCTTGTTCTTCAATTTATGCATCATTTTTTCAGAGAACTCCAATGGTTAAATTTGATTTGTGACATCAATGATCAAACTAATGAGCCTTTAGGTTAGACCAGTCTTGCATTGTGAGACATCGGTATCCAAGGCGACACCGGAGGCAAATGGAAGACACTTAACTTTTAAGTGGCAAGATAGAAAGACCATTATAATTTATATTGTCTAAACTAGAAAACAACTTGCAAATGGACCAAAAACTATATTTCTAGATCTAAGCTCTAGGATGATCTCCCACTCTTCACCGTTAGCGAAGATGCAGGAGGACCAAGGGGGGCGGTAGTGGGGCGTGGTGCAAAGACAGGATCCGGAGCTACGTATGACTTAGTTGAGGCCATAGTAGCTAACTTGATCTCAATAGTAACTCCTTAAACATTGATGACTTTGTGGATATGAAAACATGACCTATGAAGACAGCTACAAACACATCAATCAAAACAATGAAGGCTATCATGTCAACTTGAGTGTATTTGATTAATTAAGGAATAAAGGTGTATGATCCCTTTTTGTTTGAGATGGAATCATCTTAGCACACGTTTGACGTGTGTCATTTCTAATTCCCTGTTTGGTGTGTGTATATATATGGGGAAGACATATTTTCTATTCTGCCGGATGCAAAGTTGTGGTGAAAACATGCTATCTCTGGAGCTCAAGTTGATACACTTGTTGAGTAGCATGGTGGAGAAGTTGACGACAAAGAACGACGACATTTCGCAGGATCTAGTCGACCGGAAGCATGACCGGATGCTGGACCCCCTAACCGGACGGTCCCTGGGTCCGGTCACTTCCAGTAACCTTGATGCGGTATGAAACAGTTGAGATGCATTTATAAATCAATTGTACCCATTGTTCACATAAACCAAGCCTTCACATCATGTCGAACAAGAAACTCCACTCGACACGGTCATATGCCTTACTCATATCAAGTTTTATGGCTGCGTACCCCCTTTTTTTCCTTCTTGTTATGTAGCAAATAATGAGTCAACATTTCCTCATCTTAATACAAGGACAAACAAACCTTTTGCATGATGAAGAGAAAAAACTCCTCCTTATCAGTTTTTTTTTTTTTGAGTTCTTTTCCAAATCTGGATCTGAGGTTGTAAGACTGCACATACACACGCACACCACACACACCACCCGTGTCTGGTGCATCCTACAACTACACACAGTTGAAGATCACGTCCTTCTCAAGATCACCGTAATCAAAATCGACTCCGTGGCGAGCGAGGCGCATCGCATTCTCGTTGAGCGGATCACGCGAAGAAGGCCGTGACTCGGAAAAAATCCGAGCGAGATTTGGAGAAAAATCCCCGGTGCGAACCTGCGTCCAGCAGTGCTCGAACGCGGGCGGAAGGCGCTACATCGAGCAGCCCTTACCAACGCACTACGCGTGCGTTCGCAGGCTCAGGCTGCCGGGCCTAGCAGGCTCGAAAATGGGCCATCGAAGTGGGCCTTGTTGGCCAGACGGCCCAGCTGCACTGCTGCGTCTTCAACGTCCCGTCGCTGCGTCGCTCGGAACCGTGTTCGCACCTGGAACTTGGCGGACGCCGTCGCGCCCGGAGGACAGCGTCGGGGTAGGGATGATGCTTGCCGCAGGTCGGATGCCCTATCTCGCTCTATAGGTCGGTTACGACGAGGCGTCAGTCACCGCCACCGCCACCGCCACCGCCGCCGCCACACGCTTCGGCCTCGCCCCTACCCCCAGGTGCAAGCGCCGGACATCCAACCCACCCCACGCCATCCTCGTCACCGAGCCGGGTGGCTGGACCAAGCCCCCACGCCAGAGCAACCGGGGCTCACAGCGCCGCCACGCTCCCAGGCTGGAACTGCAAAGTCGCGGCGCCGTCCTCACTTCGGCAACAGAGCTGCTCGATCTGCCCCGCCCTCCGCCCTCCGCCCTCCGCCCTCCGCCCTCCGCCCTCCGCCCTCGCCCCCGTGCCGGAGCTCGGAGGGCGCGAGCTCGCAAAAATTATTGGGTGTGCATTTGTACACCCATGTCCTTTACTGACCCTGTCTGGTAGCAAATTAAGGTCTGGTTGCGGAAGATATTGGAGAGTTGCCCACCATGGCCAGTCCGCCAAGGGTGAGCATGGAGATCACTGACGACATGCTCAAGAGCATGGAGGTCGGCCTAGCCTTCCGGGACTATGTAAGCAACCTCTATTCTTCACTCCAATTCATATATGCTTGACCATGTTCCATGGTGGGAGTGGGATAAACATGACATTGCTGCCGCCTAATAAGTGGTGAAAGCAGTGTGGGAATATGGAACCTTCTACCTTCAGTGATAACGAAATTGATCCAATTGTGAAAAATGGCATGGAAGCATGGAACTTTCTTAACATCTGTAAATAGTTAATTTTCCCAGATCCCAGGTTAGGACATGGCTGAACCAACAGAAAACATAAACCTCACCTTGTTTCCTCCAGCTCCCAAATAATTAGCACTTTACCCTCCTTTTCCAGTTCCTCTTGATTTTCACTTTTGAAACCTAGCAATATCGTCATAAACCAAAGACTTCAAGGGTTCATTACACGTGTTCATGTTATCAAAGTCTGGTGATGCCAAAATGCCAGCGATGTCAAACTTCGACAAAAAAAGAGTGACGTATTTGAACTAAAGTGATGCCAAAACTTGCTGCATTTGTGATTTTGACATGTCGACTCAATTTTCATTTATTCTTTCTTACTAGAAGTCTAGAATATAGCAAGGTTGATTCCTTTCTTTATGTAGATATTATAGTTGGGAAGGCAATAGTGCAAATTGCATTCATGGTTTATGAAATGTGAATCTGTGATCCATTGAAGCTAGTTAATACAAAAACTCAGTACTTAATGTAACCAATTTGGTGGCACCATTGCACCAGTTACATGGCCATTTGGCTCAAAATCTCATCATGCAAATGATTTTCCATTGGGCAGACATTGGTACTGGATAAACCAATTTTGGCAACAATCAAATGTTAGCCATGGTGAGGCTCATAGGGCTCCAAACCAAATAGCCTTCAAGAGTCCTATGGTAGTGCAGCCAAGCAGATGTCTGCTGGTCCCTCCCTCTCTTCCTGCCGCTCCTCCTTGAGCCTAGTAGCAGAGATCCATCCATCCTGACCTCGATTGGCTGGTTCCTTCTGCTGTTGAGGACACCTCCCTTTTATTGGACGGATTCCGTTTTTCTTTGGGTTGGATTCCCACTCAAGTTATTGCGGATTCGCTTGCAGTGACTAATCTGAACCCATCCATCCTGATCTTGGTTGGTTCTTTCCTTCTGTTGGTGAGAGTTCCTTCCTTTGCTTGGATGGGTCCAGTTGCTCCCAGATTTCCCATTCAGTTCTCTACATTGCTACCGATCTGAATCCATCCATCCATGGTTTGATTAGGTTCTTCTTTGGCGCTCAAGGCCGTATCCCTGGGTAACTGATTGACTGAAGTGCGGGCAAAGCTTTTCTTCTTTCTTTTGGGTGGGTGTGGGGGAGGGTTGGTTTGTTGCCATGATAAGTCCACCCAGGGTGTCAGCATGGAGATCACCAGTGAGGTACTCAAGAGCATGAAGATAATGGCTGACCTTCCAAGGGTACGCAAGCCTCTGTTCTTCACCTAAATTACACACTGGAATCACCTGCTGGAATTAAAACTGTTCTAGACCCACGTTCTAAAAACTCACCTTTTAGAAATCAGTGCTAACTTGATAACTGTGTGGAGTTTCTTTTTTTTTTTTCCTTATTGAATTTACTTAACTTTCTCGAAAATGTATACATTGTATAGAGTTCAGTTTAGATTGCTGTAAGAATGTGAATGCAAGGGGCTGAGAAGTTGCACTGGACCCTATATACTGCCTAACGGGTATAGCCATTAGTATTAATTGTGTTACGGTGTTACCATATGTAGTGGCCTGGTGGAATTGGAGTTCATATTTGTTAGATGCACTTGCAACTTTCTTGATACAACTATGTATATATACATAATGCAAGATGTGTTGAATGAAGTGCCCTCTTTATTAATTTTTCAATAAGCTTGGCATGTAATAGCACTGAGATTTTAGACTGGTGCAGAGCATCTAACTATCAATCTATTGTAACATAAAAAGGCTTCCGTGGTGTGTTCTGACTTGAAAGTTTGTTTGACCTGTATCGTGTATCTATTTAGGGAACTGCTCAATGTACATCAACATAATACAGCTATACTCATTTCATTCTTATGGTATATCATAATTCTATTTCAGAATGGCAGAATTAGTTCTATGGATTTTCACAGCAAGGCTACCAACTATCTCGTGACAGCTAGTGATGATGAATCAATCCGCCTATATGACACTCAAAATGCAGTGTGAGTGTGAATCATTACTGTCTTCGGAAATATTTATCCTAAGTAAATAGGCTCATTATTATTGATTCATTTTTGTCTTAAAAGATGCAGTTTGTTACATTCTAGTATTTTTGCTAGTTGGTGTGTTCAATGATATTATGTAGAATCCACTCTTAATTTTCAGTTCCAAACAATAATACCGTGCTGATACAAATTCTTGTGTATGTTTATTTTAGTGTCTAATATTTGGAACTTATGTTCAAATTTAGTATTGCACACAACAAGATTTAGTTTATGATGACGATTCAGTAACTTTTTGTAGTGATTTTTTCATCTAAACTATTTCTTTCTTTTTGTGATATGTATTGGTTTCTCACTGATTTAAGTTTTCAGATGTTTGAAGACTATTAATAGCAAAAAATATGGGGTCGAACTAGTTTGCTTCACTGATAACCCAACTATTGTCTTATATTCATCGAAAAACGGCTGGGATGGTAAGTCCTCTTTCATATTGATTTGAAAATGATTTATATCATGTACTAAAAAATAATAATATTGCAGAATCTCTCGTCTACTCTCACTGAATGATAACCGGTTTCTTAGATATTTTAAAGGTCACCTTGACAGGTATGCCAGTGCCACACTATCTTAAAATAAATTGTACGCCCTACATTCTAAATTATAGGCCACTTTAGCTTTTCTAACTTAAACTTGTCTAACTTTAACCAAGTTTATAGGAAAATGCTCTAAGATCTACAATATAAAATGAAACATTTTGGTAGTGTATTTATTTGTACTTGTAGATGTTAATATATTTTTCTAAAAACTTGGTCAAAATTAGAGATTGACTGAACTGAAGACAAAAGCCAAAGTGAACTATAATTTGGAAAGGAGGAATAGTTAAAATTCGGTCATGCTAATTCCAGCGGAGGATGCTTATATGCTTTGTTTTGTCCAGGGTTGTCTGCATATCATTTTGCTCTGAGAAAGAAAAATTTTCTCTCTGGTTCACTTGACCGTACTATTCTCTTATGGGATCAGCGGGCTGAAAAATCACAGGTAAAACTAATGATGACGTACACAATTATGTGACCCCGAGTTAAACTTCAGATTCTGCTTTTACTCTTCTTAATATAATGATACGCAGCTCTCCTGCCTGTTCAAGAAAAAAAAACTTCAGATTCTGCTTCACTACCTGTTTAAACGAACTGCATTTCTAGCTGAGGGAACCTATTTTGGATTTCTCCTCTTATTACTTCGCTTGTTCCCTGCTAAAACTCCTCAAACCACCTGGAAGTTGGAACCAAACTTGTAATATTGTTGCAATTGAATCGTTAAAACCCTTGTTACATATTCCCTCTGTTCAAAGCTTTGCTCTTTTAGATACATAACTTTTGTTTTGCACCTAGATACTATGCTATGTCTAGGTACATAACAATTGTTTGACACCGACATGTGTCCAATGTGATACTTTCTCTAGAAATTACTACAAAATTGTTTATTTTATATAAAGTGTTCTTATGAAGGAATTTTCATGGCAATAAATCCAGTAACATCAGCCTTATGTTGTCACTCTACATAAATTTATATATACTTATGGTCACACCTGAAACGGTTTAAGCAGCAAAAATCCTAAAAAAAAAGAGTTATATTCTGGATTGGAGGAAGAAATGAGTAACTCTGCTATTGAAATGCACTCCTCATCAGAAACTTTTTTATTATACTAATTAATATCATTATTCAATGTAACTAGTTGTTAAAGTAGTTTTAGTCAGCAGAATACAGGGTAAAACATGGCTACGGCTGCACATTTGGATCAATCTTGAGCTTGTGCGGGTCTAAACCGGGCATTTCTTTATCCATGCGAAACAGTCAACATATTTCAAGGGGAGAGCTTTTAGTGACTCTCGTCTTTCTGGGAGGAGGGATCACGCTAACAAACTGATTCTAGCTGGATTGAACTAGACTATTTGCTGAAGTTAGATATCCCTTCTTCTTTGAAACAATCAACTCATGGGTTGGCATTGTAATTGAATTACTATATTTTGCTGCTCATTGGCAAAATCATCTCATGGATTTTTTAGGGCTTACTGCGTGTGCAAGGGAGGCCTGCAGTTTCATATGATGATCAAGGCATGGTATTTGCAGTGGCCTATGGTAGTCACATAAGGATGTTTGATGCTCGAAAATTTGAAAAGGTAGTTGTGATTGAATGCGTTATTTGGCCATCAGTGTTCATCCCTTCTAACTTGTTACGTCCATAGGGTCCTTTTGAGATTTTTCCTGTCGGTAATGGTGATTCAGATGCCCATGTCATAAAGTTCAGCAGTGATGGTAGGCGGATTCTATTAACCACTAAAGCTGGACATGTTCATGTGCTAGATTCATTCCATGGCAATAAGCGTAAGCATACAACCTAGTCTACTTTATATCCTGCATACTATAAGACTAGTAAAATGTGGTTCTTATGATTATTCTTTTAGATTGCATCGTACAATGTTAAGGCAGTGGTAACCAATTCAACACTGGAGGCATCATTCAGTCCTGATGGAAACCATATCATATCAGGTTAGAAACCATTCCTTAGCACGCTTTGCAATCATTGCCATCTTTTTTGAATGTAGAATCATTGCCATCTTCTCTTCTACTACTTAGCAATGCATTGTGATCTTATCTTGCAGGCTCTGGTGATGGTAGTGTTTATGCTTGGAACGTTAGGAGTGGAAAGGTGCAGAAGAATGTCATGTTGATATTGAAATTACTTGTATGTATATCTGTTTGACTTATATATAGTAATACTTGGACATGCAGGTCGCACGCTGGGGAAGCACAGATAACGAACCACCACTCGTAAGGTGGGCTCCAGGATCCTTGATGTTCGTGACAGGATCATCAGAACTGTCATGCTGGGTTCCGGATCTGTCCAAGCTGGGATCCTTTACCATTAGCAAGTAGAATGATAAGTGGACTGCCCTTGGAAGCCCTGCTTGTCTCTTAATATTCTGTCGCGTGGCTGGTTGAAGCGACTCGTTAACCATTAGCAAGTAGAATGATAAGTGTACCAAGAGATCTCGTAACCTACTCATCCTTTAGCCAGCTGGCCGTGATAAACTGTTAACCTGTTGCAGTTGAATGACTCGTAGAGCATCAGCATCTGAAGCTAGCCAATGAAGATGGAGATGGATCCACACTTTGGTTTTGTAAATCAGATATGAGGGCTGATTATTGCTTCTGGGGGTCTTGTCTCGGAGAAATTTTGCAACTCAGACCAGATGGGCAGATGGCTATATATATAGAGCAAAGAAACCCCGGATGGTTAGTTTGTTCCAGTTGGATTCCCTGTACTGATGTGCTATTTCATCGTGCATGCACCTATACATATTTCAGATTCGATTGTTTGTTCTGTGCTACGATGCCGTGTTCTCCAGTGGGGTGTGGGCATGCACCGATTCATGAGCTGCTAGCTAACTCAATGAATCGGTTTGAAAGGCCACCATCAGCTGTGAACGACGAAAGAAAAACTTCTGATTTTTTTTTCTTTTTTTGAGCAAAAGAGTCGGCCTCCATTAAATTATCTCATAAAAAAGTACAGACTGTATCAGGAGGTGAAAAAAAAAATACCAAACAAATCTACCTACCAGAGAATTAACATGGCTCCTATCTAAGCAATGGCATGAAAAGTCTGAATGATTCGTGATCCTGGGTGGTTCTTGGTAGCAGCAATTTTGATCTTTATGGTGAAATATCCATTGGGCCCTCGCTTAAATGGACCGAATGGTCTGGTCTAATAGGGAGCTGAATTTGGGGCTTACAACAAAGCCTAGGACTCAGCAAATCACACTAAAATTAGGACGATTGCGCTAAACATGTCGTTAGAAGATTCACGATGCAGAAATTATCTATAAAAAATATGTGCAACGTTTAACACACACAGTATGATATGCTCTCACCAAAAGAGAGGATTGTAGTCACACGAAGAAAGTCCTCCATAGCTTATAGCTTATACAACAGCCCTATATCTTGTTGAGTTAGGAGTATATTTCTAAAAAAAAATTTATCGGCACAAATATTTTTACAGTTAAAAATTGAAAAGGAATCGTTATTCTTGGTCTCGGGCCCAATGGACGGGTAGTTTTTGTCCTTTCCCGGTAGGCTCTTTTTCGGCTTAGACACCAGTGGTTGGGCTTCCCTCGTCCGTGGCCCGTTTGACGTGATGTCGCAATGGGCTTGGGCTTGGGCTTTATGGTTTTGAATGATTGTTGGGCCAACACGACTGTTCCTAATCATCATTATTTGTAGAGCACGTAGGATTTGACGAACAACCTTGCAAACAAAAATACAGCGAGCAAGTACACACTGTGCATTGACTGACTCTAGGTATAGTCTGTTTGTTGCATTAACAAGTGTAGTCACACGTAGGATCGCACTAGCTAACGCCAATGCTGCATGACACCTATCACGACGACCGACAGAGAAACTACGCACATTTATTTGCATTAGAAGCACTCACGGTCGAGAACCTACCATGGTTTCTATCCTCATTTATTACCTCTCTATTTATTGCTTTTGTTGATGTGGCGCTATATTTATTGAAGAGGGAGAGGAAAAACACAAGAAAAACAAAGTCTAACTAAGAAACCAGGGTCTTCACGTAAAACCAAGACAATTTGTGAGAGGTGACAAGTGGGCCGTGTGACATCATGATAGAAAATTGCATTGTGGGAGATAGTTTAACGACCTGATGTCCAAAACTATAAAACCACGATAGTTTCAAGCGTTGTGAGTGCCTTATTAGCCAACGAAAGTACGATTTGTTTGAGAAGACTCCAATTGACTAATCCCACTTGCTCTCCATTTACTGCATGCGGATGCTCTCGGCTACGCTTGCGCGGCACGAAAAAAAGATCGAAGTCCATGACAGATCGACTTAATTTGTCTTGTCGTTCTACTTATTATATAAGTATTATTAGCAACGTGGTTCGAGAACCCGATAGCGTGGCGGCCAAGGTACACATATACATGTTCTCTCTCAACCACAGAAAACAAAAGTTTACTAACGACGACTACTACTATATACTACGTATGCTACTTTTGTCTGGTAGTACAAGCTAGTGACGGCCTTGACTAACTTACCTTCTCAAATCTTACGTACATTGACGTGATGGGCCACTGGCGATAAGGAATTTTTGTAGAAAAAATTGACGGGACGGGCGACCTTGCTGAATGATAGTAACTTGAAAACGAGCTTCCTCACTCGATCGGCTTTAGGATAAGCTATTAAGGATTTAAGGTATTTATTTATAGTGCAGCTATATTTCTACTGGTCGTAAGTCTTTCATTGGGTTTCAAGTGTAATCTCCTTACGTGGCCACTACTCATCATTCGATAGGACGATGACATGCATCAATGCACATGCGCTCCAATAATTTTGAGCGAGAGAATGGAGAGAGAGGCTGTCAGCAAAAGGAAGCTAATGAACATGCTTTGGCAGTCTCTTTCTAGTACGAAAAGAGTGGATCTCTGCCACCAGCTGGCAAATGCTGCAATATTATAAAGATATATATACTGTAGTACTCTTAGTTGACTGCACAGTGCCACCACTGAAAAAAAGGCAGCACAACAAATAATGAGCACGCCTTCCCATCTCTCGATCGCTCCTTCCACGTACTATCGCACACTTTTCGGCTGCATGGGCAGGATGCTATCGCGATCTAGGCATGTCCTGCTAACGGACAGAAGTTATATATACTGTATAGTAGGCAGTCACGTAGTACTGTTGAGTATGCACCTAATATGAGCAAACTATGTCAATGTCAAAAATAAAGGAAAACAAGATCACGCTCGTTCAATTTTGCTTTCGTCTCACGTTCGGTCACTTCTTCATAAGACCCTCCTGTGAGATCCACCTCCGCTCCTCTTATGATCTCTGACGAGCTTGACCAGTGAGACAGTGACAACTCTAGAACATATTTTCGTCTGTTTTTACCATTTGGTGGGGAAAGTGGACGACGATGATGACTAGATTCGTCGCCACTGGTTTAATTTCAAACCAGCGTTACAAATAATGATCACTACCGGGGTATAACGAACCGACAATTATAGTCAAAAGAAACCAAAAAAAAAAAATCCATAGCTGCCCCGGCTCCCCAAAGCACCGTGTGTGGGCCCTGGCTAGGGCGCTGCGAGTTAGAGATGGCAGCACCCACCTAAGAGGCGTTGGTTTACCCTGTGGCGGATGTATAAGCGGCGCCAGGCCATAGAGCCGCCGTGCCAGGGAGACATCATGTTGAGAAGAGCTCATGTGCCATGGAGGCCTCACATGTTGGTCATTATTCTGAATAATGGGCTTTGAGAGGGGGTGTCATACCTTCATCGGTGGCACGGCACACGTGTAACACCCGTGTTTTTGCATCATTTTAAAAATCACTAAAAATTTGAACTTTTCGAATTACAACTAAAACTTGATTTAATTTACGCTAAACCAAAACCTGTTTTTCGAAAAACCTGCATTCAAACTCTACCATATAGAAAACTAGGAATCTTGTTTGTTGCTTGAGAGCTTATGGTGGAAGGTAAGTTGGTGCATCAACTAGATTACGTAATTTGAAGTAAAGGCATGAGAAATAATTTACGAATTTATTCTGGGAATAATAAATACCGACACACGTGTGTACCAAAAATATATATGAATATTTTTTATGAGCACAATAAATAAATATTCTCGACAATAAAAGTCACGAGAATATATGTGTGCTTGTATAAATATTTATATATTTATTACACATGAAATAAAGGAATTGGGGAAAGGTGGGTAAACATATATATATTGGTATAGGCACCATCTAATAAATATTCCCATAAATAAAAAAGATAGGAGAATATAAGTTCATGGGCTTATACAACATATGTATATGAATATTTAGCCACATGGAATAATGGGAGAGAAACAATAAAGAAAAAGAAAGGGAAATAATAAAAAAAAAAGAAATGAAAAGGAAGAAAGGAAACAGCAAGAGCTCTCGGGCTCACCTTCTTCTCTCCCCCTTTCTTTTTTCGCCCGCCCGGCGACCTCCCTCCCTTCCTCCCAACGCACATGCTAGCCGACCCAAGGCCCGGCCCAGCAATCGGGCGAGCCCAGCCGGCTCCCTTCACTCAGCGCGTGGGACGAGCGGGGCCCGGTGTCGGCTATTTCTTCTTCCCCGCGTCGGGACGCACACACCGTGGCCCGCTCGACGCCCGCACGATTGCGTCGGGCGACAAGGCGACCCCCCCGCGCACTCGTCCTCGGCCGACGCGTCGTCCCTTGACCTCGCCCGCGGCACTGCGTCGTATCCACGATCGAAAGCACGCGGTGGCCGTCAACGCCACGATACCCGACCAGCCGGAGGACGCCTATGCGACGACGAGACGAGACGCGACCGCCGGCCCACCACGCCGAGACGGAGGTGCCACGCGCGACGCGTCGCCCAGAATGATCCACGCCCACGGTGGCGGGGTCAGACGCAGCGCCGCCATGAGCTCCGCTCGAGCGGCGGTCGCCATGGTGGCCGGCAACCCGGCGCCTGCTATGGCGACACAGTGGGCAAGCCGGCTCACGGCGGAGCACGAGGCGCACGCGAAGAATAGTAGCACACGGACTCCAGTGGCGGCAGCGATGGTGTCGGAAAGATCGCGAGCACGAGAGAAAATCTCGGCCGGCGGACACCCGTGGACGCGCGGCTATAAATACGGTGCCGGGGTGCCGTTCGACCTCGCCCACCTTCACGAGCTCCGCCAGAATCCGGGAACGTGCGATGCTCGCCTCCTCCTAGCTTCCTCTCCTCCTTTCCTTTCCACGGGGTCACATTTTTCCCCAATCGAGGATTTCCGCCGCCACCGGGAAGGAATCGAGCTCCGCCGTCTGCGAGGTCGTCGTCGGTCGATTAGAAGTGTGGTACGCCTTAGCAACTCATTCCCTTTCGTTTCCCTTCGTTAATCGATACTGTGGTGCGGTGTAGTGGTGGGTATGGCGGCCGCCGTCGCGGGGGAATCCACGCCGCCGCCGAGGTGGGTGCCTCCATTTGCCGCCCTAATGGCTACCGGCCAGGTCCGGTGAGATGTGGGAGTCTCATGAACCCCTCGCGGCGAGATTATAGCAGGGGACGCGTCACTCCCGGCGGACTTCGGTGAGACTCCACCGCGTGGAGACGACGGACGGGGCCCGACGGCCGTTCTTGCGTCGCCACCGCCGTAGCGGTATCCCCAGCGGGAAACCTAAGTCGACACGTCGCCCTTCCGTCCCGCCCCGTTCCCCCGTCACTGACCACGTCACCCGGTCCCACGATCCACGTGGCGTCCACATGGCAGCCACGGTGGCGTCCACTGGCCCCACGTGTCGTCCCACGCCCGGCATGAGACTTTTACGTGTACACCTCGGTAATTGCTAGATCCACGGGATAGTGTACAATGGGGTTGTAAAAGTATACCTTCTTCGTGTCGAAAAAAAATTCCCAAAAATTTGTAAATTCATTATTTGATTTATAGAATTTTATCATGTAATTAGTTCCAATATTATTACATGATTAAATTATATTATAATATTACCCTAATGATTTAATTAGGGATTAATATTATAAAATCCATATCTCATGCATCCGAATTCCGTTTCGCGTGAAACTACTTCCATAATTCATCTAAAAATCTAGCCCTATGCATCTAACCTATTGCCACCATAATGTTCTATGTTTGTTTTGTATGCCATAGTTCAAGCTAGGGTTTATCGCCAGACATAAAGTAGATTCGACGACCCGATTAGGAGTATCCGTCCGGAGTACGCTAGAAGACGTTCGACGCCGTGCCGATTTGTAAGAACCTCCCAGGCAAGTCCTTACCCCCTTAACCTGACCTAATTCCTATAATAATTAATAAGATGTTAAGATAAGTATAACTAGGAGGCAAGCCGTGCGGGAGTACTCATGGGCTATGTGCGTGAGGCTTATTTGGGCTTTGTCGCTAATATAACCTTGTTAATAAAATGAACCATATCAACAAAAGGTGAGTGGTGATAGTCTACATGGAGGTGGACTACTCTGTCAATCGGGATGAATCCCGCGGAGATACTCGCCTCCCTAAGGACCGGTTCATAGACCTTCTACCTAGTGTGATATTACGTGCATGCCACACGCCGAGATGGGGCTGCTTGATTCCCACACCTCGTTGGGTTGAGGTATAATTGGAGCCAAGGTGGCCGGCGTAGGCAACGATCTATCGGGAGGCGACTCGAATGCTAGGTGATCTTCCGAGGTCGGGTTGGCGTGGTTGCTTTGTGATCCTCCACGTAAAACAATTGGTGCATTGTTGATATCGTATACGAACTTATGAGTTGGCGGATGCTAGGTGATCTTCCGCAATCTTTGTGTGCTAATGGGATGCTAGGTGATCTTCCCATTTCCAACCCCCGAAGTTGTGGTAGGATTATACCGACATACCTAGGAGGCATCCAAGCGGTGCGGAATCTCGTTGGACCACCTTTGACCAAATTCGTCCGTGGGGAAAAGATGGCCCTTCGTGTGGGGGAAAGTGTACAACCTCTGCAGAGTTAATTGAATCTATTCGAATAGCCACGTCCTTGGAATGGGCAAGTGCTAGGCCTGAACATCTATGATTAGATTACACATTGATGAAGACTAACCTTGTGGGTGGCATGACAGTGATGATATGATATAACCCGAACTAGCGAGAGCGATTTTAGAGACTCGCTAGGGCCCAAACCCCTTAATAATTACAACCCCCCGGTTTGGGACTTGTTGAGTAATGCGTTTGTACTCACCCCTCTATTTTTACGGATATCGACACATGTGAAGGTAAGATCGACGACAAGGTAGAGAGGACAAATGTATCGTAGGAGTTCGAGAGGTGTTTGCTTAGGAGAAGGACGTTGAAGCCCGTGATTTCATCCATGCACAAGTCTTCGCTGTGGAGTACGGGGCAATGTCATAGTTAATCCACCGCTTCTCGGTTGGCCAACTCGATATTGTAACCCGGCTTGGTGACCCTTCGCCGCCATCGTAAGCCCCTTTCCATCCTATATTTCTATAGCTCGGTTTACTATTAATTACGTTTTACCATTAATCGTTACTAATAGACGTGTTTGTGGCGTGATCCCGGCGCAAACACGTGTGATTAACCCCATTAAAAGTGGGGCGTGACAACACGCATTTGGGGGACGTCATTGCGACGCCGCCGCCGCCCGTCGCCGTCAGCGCAATCGAGGGCGGCCTTGTCGTCGGCACGCTTTGCCCGGCGACCCAATGATTCCGGGGTCGCCACTGGCGAGCTCGACGGCGGCACATCGCCCGATCGTTGGCGGCGAGGCGCGTGTGGCGATGGAGCCTCCCGCCGGGGGGGTAATGCTTGATGAGACCGCCTCTGGAGCTACGCCGCGCCTCTCCCGCAGGGCGTCGCTCTCCGGTAACCGCCCCCCCCTCCCCGGTGCCGGGTGACTCCCCTTCGTTACTAGAGGTACCTCTTTGCTCCCTGGAGCCGCCTCAAAGGTGTCTCCCCGAGGGGCGAGGTTGTCTCACTTGCCCCGGAGCAGCCTCGAGTCTCCCGTGGGTAGGGTCGTCGCCACCGCCGCCTCATCGAGCCTAGTGTCCCCAAGCAGCCCAGAGATTGAAGACGGGGGGTGTGCGTGCGGTGGCATCACCACTTCTCAAGTCGGGGCCGCTTGCGTCGGGGCGCGCTCCGCCTCCACTCACACCTGCGTCGTAGTGGGCGCATCACGCGGCGTCCGAGGGCGGCCAATGCGACTTTGCAAGCCCAGAATCTCTTGCTCCGGAAGTTGGGCTTCGAAGTGGACGCGGGAGAGGCTCCAGCAACCGTTGAGGAGAAGCTCAGGTCCATCTTCAGGCGCGGCATGCCGCCGGCTAAGCGGCGCCGTTTCGAGCTACTTCTTGATGGCCGTTTCGACCTCTCCGCTTTGGACCTCAATCTTGAGGGGATCGCCGACGAGGAGACCTAGCTAAGCTGTCGGTGGATTGGTTTGTCGCAAATTGGTCAATATGTAATCCCGGTTGAGGTATCCGGTAGTGGTTAGGTTTGCATCGGTAATGGTTTGGTTACCGTTGCTTCTTGTTGTTTGAACTTTTCTCTACTTAATGAAATACGCCAAGCAAATGCGTGAGTCTAAAAAAAAAAAAAAAAAAAAAAAAAAAAAAGGTGTCATATGCTCTCACCACATATGTTTTCACCTCTAGGCTAGCTTTGCACACATGGCTATGGTTTTCACCATCACTTTGGACACAAACCGGTTGTGGATTGAAATCAATGGTTTTTATTACCCCCAGTTCGTTTCCTAAACCAATGATGAACTAAGATGACTTTGACTGCCGTTTTTGTCATAGACGTACGGTGGTGGCAATTGTTAGTGAAAAAAAAAAAATTTTTGTACTTAGTGTAAGTCCTAAAAGGGGCCGCACCAAGGGAAGGAGGGTGGGTCACAAATAAGGGTGCAAAGGGTAAACCTTTAGGTGCACCTCCGAACCTCTTTAGTTCAATATTTGTACTACTTCTTAAAATTTTTGGATAGCTAGTATAAATATTAGAACTAAAAGAGGTTTGGAAAACCTAATTGTCTTCAATTTGCACCTCTAGTCACAAATAATAAGCAATACAAATTTATCTAAAAAAATCTATCTAATTCTAATGCTTTCAAAGTTTGTAAGTTCGGTACCCGCCGCTAACCACGCCGTGCTAAAAGTGCGGCGCTCCGCACGCTACCACTGCACAGGTCCAAATAAAGCATACGCGCGCAGGCGCAGCATACACACACGCGGTTGCATACACACACGCAGGCGCAGCATACATACATGTGGTCCTGCAAATTACTCGTACTGTACGCGCTGATCCTCCGATCCCTGTATTCTTGTCGTCACGATCGATCATCATCGTCATATCATATCAAGTTTAATTCTAGTATGCACGTACGCTTTTCGTATCATCTGGTACGTAGTACGTGGCTGTCGTGCCAGCACCGTATCGGTCGTACCGCATCAGTACGTACATGCCTACCTGTGCGCCGCTGTGTAGCATGCATGCACACATGCACAAGCACACACTGCACGGACGGCGGCTGCATGCATGCATATGCTCCGCATGTGACTATGTGCGCTAGTTGTGTGCACTGTACGTGGAGCTGCAGCAGCTCCGTTGCCCGGCCGGCGCGCCTCATGCACGCCACATACGTCCACACACGCGCACCATCGACAAACTAAAGCAGCAAAAAGACAGTCGACCGTAGCTAACCACCAATACCATGCTTCCTTCTCTGCGTCGTCGACACGTCCACCGGCGGGTGACCATGCACCCGTCCGTGTCAGGTAGGTGTGTATCGCGCGGCCCGATCGCGGTGATACGTACCACTTGGCTACATGCCGATATGTCACGAGTCACGCGACGCGCCGTTCTCTAGCTTCAGACGTACTTGCGGTGGAACGTACCTCAGCCACGCTAAATGAGTCGAACCACGTCGCGGTCGATGCCGATCATCGTTTCGTCGCCGGGCGTAAATGGGATCGTGAGGCTGAGAGGCCGGGATAGATGGAGCGCGACGCGACGACGACGGCCGCCGGTCCAGAGCAGAGAGAGCCGACAAGAAACACGAACTAAGCAGTGACATCACCAGCGTAGCCTAGTTAGGCACTCTACCTGTTCACCTCATCACCGCCTGCACAGCACCTATATTATCATAATATGTGAGAAGAGAGCTCCCCATAGTTTTTAATTACCTAGAACATGTTATAACTCACAAAATAAAAAATAAAATTAAAATCTGATTGCTTTTCGGATAAATCGATTAAAACTAGACTCACATGATATATTTAGATAAAATTTTACACTAAGAAACAGATACATTTGAGCTGGTAAATCAAATGAATCTTGATCGTATAAGTAAAAAGAAAGCGACTGGATAGTGTTAGGCTCTACCTGTTCACCTCATCACCGCCTGCACAGGCAGCACCTATATTATCATAATATAGTACTAGCTAGTATAATCAATCTATCTATCTATCTATGTCCCGACCGCCATTTTTTAAGGAAAAAAAGACGCAACGTTGCCAACGGTGAATGATAGTAAATAAACTTGGGGCTCGTCAAGTCACTCCATGTCTCGATCAAAAAAGACTCCGCCCGCCCCGTGCCCGAAGAAACAGAATTGCTAGCTGTAGGAGTACTCGTACCGTCGTACGTTCCAAACGGGAGCGACGTGGTTATTATTTTATTATTAACTTGTCTAGTTTCTCGCTCCTACAGCATAGTACCACCGCGGTGAAACAGTGAGACGGCTTCGTCCAGGGCGTCGTGCGTGAACAGTTATGTGCGTGAATCCGTCGTGATCGTGTGGTTGCTTGCATGTGCCGCTGCCTTCTCGTGCTCGGTGCTCACCTCGCCGGTCGGCTTTCCTCCCTGCTTTGCGCCTTTATTTGGGGCCAAGCCGGGGCTCATGCTCATCCATCGGGCTCTACGCCGTAAAAGCCTTTCTTTCTTTCTTTCTTTTTGGTAAAAAATAAAACTAATTGCACAGTTTTATTTCTCGATGCCCCAATACTGCTGCTGCATCGACCATACCAAAAGTGCAGACGGTCGGTCCGTCACGACGCAATAGCAAGGTCGCAATAGCTGTGGCATCGCCATCGTCGTCTGCCTATTTCAAGCCTCCTCCCCTCGCATTAGCTATCACGCACACCTCACCTAATCCACACCGCTTTTCTCTTGTCTTGTCCATCTCAGTAAAGTCCGGCCGGCTTTCCACCACGCACGCCAGTTATTTTTTTTCTTTGCATTGGCACGACGACTGCACGAGGATCTTGTGATTCCATCGATCCGCCGGCCGGTACGGTATGTTTAATTTGGTGACGACAGTCGATTCGACGGCCGGATACGTGTTGCTGGCCTCAGTTTGTTCATACGTCTCGTTTCATTCCTTAGCATCTAGTATACTCCTACTGCAAAGCAGATCGATGATTGGAAGTGGATCTTCGCTTGTTGCAACGATGACGCCACCACCACCACGAGTCAGGTCAAGTCATGCCCTTTGTGGGGTAAATTAAGAATATATATGATGTTTTTTAAAGAATGATGATGATGCTTCTTCCCTAGCTTTCCGTGCCCGGGCTTTCCACCGTACTTACGCAAATAAAAATTAATTAATTGCCGTCTTTGTGCGTGAACGCGATCTACATTTTTACGTGCGTGCCGGACACTGACAGAGAAATGAATGATTGATGCAATGATGGGGAATATATTGGCTGCCTTTCCGTTTCCGGCCGGAGTTGCTTCAATTCAGTCCGTACGTGCGGCCCCGATTTCTCGTCCCCATGGCTCCATGCGCTTGTCCGCGTGCTGCCAAGTCGTTTCGCACCCCGGGCAGCGATGGCTACAGGTCCGGCCACTTGTGGTTTCTCCTCTCATTCTCGAGTACTAGTTGGGTGACTTCTTCCTAGGAAGGGACACATACAGTACTCTACTAGCAAGTACAGTACTACGTAGTAATAAACACGGTCGATGTTACACTGATAAAATTAGCAAAAGAATTAATAAACACTGTCGATCGCACACAGATGCGCAATATATTCAACTGAGAGCTAGTGTAAAAAATACTTAACTTACAGAAACTACTGGTACCAAGCACAATGTACAAATGTAACAGCTGGTAGGATTTTCCACGGGCGGAGGGGCGGGCGGTGCCGGGCCGGGCGCGTCCGGTGAAATAAAAACTGCATATTCGGGATCTGCGGCCACGGCACCACACCATGAGACGCCAAAAGCGCAACTATCAGGGGTGTCTCCGTCTCTGTCATGCACCTCCAGTCTCCGCCTCTCCACTATATCATCGCCACCAGTACACCACCACCACCTCTCTCTCTCGCTCACACGCACACTTCCCTCCCTCATTCCCTCTCTCTCATTGGCGAAACGATGGAGAGAGCGAGCCTGCACTACTCGCTTGCACCTCTCGCAGGGAATCTTCCCAAGAGGGTGCAACAGCTGCTGATCCATGGGGGCTTCCTCGATGACCCGTCAGGTAATTAAGGCTTCGTTCCATCAATCCCGACCTGCAACTTCACTGCATGCAGAGTGCAGACGTCGTCTGAATCCACCCCGCTCCGCTCCTCGCCTCCTCCGACTCCATGCATCAGTTTTACATACTATTGCGGCGTGGCTTTTCCAGTTTGCCCACCTTTCTTTTTCCCTCCTGCTTCCTTCGTTCTGCAATCAATGTTTGTGAAAACCATCAGGGGAATGGGAAAAAAACCCAAATGGTTCTAAAGAATGAGCATAAACTAAAACTGTGTCACGGTATTAGTAACCAATGAACAAAACGTGGTTCGTATGTGTGATAGCTCTAGGGATTTTGTGATGGCTATTCGTTCACACGAATGAGATGATAACCATACCAAAAGGCTGAAAAATTAACTTTAGCAGCTGTAAAAATCGGCCCTTCATTCCAAACATGTTTTTTATGTAACATAGCAAACTGGGATGGGGACAGTCAAGTCATGAGCTGTGCTTAGCTTTCCGCTCCATCTGACTAGCGTCCATCTCTCTCCATTACTAGGAGGAGTTAAGGACATAACTTCTTTCCTATAGTCTCAGACTCTCAGATAACACTGCAAGATACATACCTTTTTTTTTGAATAAGATACCATACCTGGAAAAAGAAAAGTGAGAGAGTGAACATTTATAGTGCAATCAGAGAATGTTTCTGTCAGCACATGACGCTGCTAGCAATAGCAATATTTATCATCTTAGCTCAAGTCTGACAAATATTAGTACTTTTGGTTCATTGGAGCTAACCTGCAGGTAAGGGAAAACGCCAATGTGAAAGAGCACTTGTGGTCCATGTCACTACTTTAAAAAGGCTAATTAAAGACGAAAGTTCCAAAAAGAAGCTGAAAAAAACTGTATTGTCCAATCATTGACAGGAGTAAAAAGCAGAATGAACCTGTAATCATGGATGCACCCAAATCTTATCCTACAACAAATTATGACTTGAGTTAGCAAATTTAAAAAGGTTTGTAACATGGTGTTTATAAAACAACAAAAATAGAAAACCTTAACTGAAACAACAGATGAGTAGTCCAACTCAAAGATGAATTCCACCCCAAAGGTGAGGATAATGATTGGTGTTAATTGTTATTTTTCTAACAGTTTACATGCTAGGCCAATTTCTCAAATGGTCATGGTTAGCAGCTTATCTGTAACTTTTAAATAAGTCTTGGAAGAAATAGTTAAAGTCCAGTCCTCACAAGAACATGTTTGTTTCTACTTTTCTTGAGTATTGATGACATAACTGTAGCTACTAGCTCCTATGTTATGTCCATATGGAAGAGCAAGTATTTTTGACATGAATTTTGCAAATTGTTATTACAGATTCCACTATACTGCACCGTATGCAAGAATGGCAAGACCTATACTCACCCTGCTTCTGGTTGGGAACTTTTGCACTGATACAATTGATGTTCATCATGAGTATATTGGCTCAATTTCTGTTCAAGAAATTCAGATGGTGGAGACAGAGACTGAAGGCTTCAGCTCCTGAAAGTAATAAACAGGATCAGGAGCACAAGATTACAGATATAAAGCAGGGCATCTCGTATAAAGCATGCAAAGCTTGTTGCCTGCTTATACTAGGCAGTCATGTTCTGAGGGCAGTATTTCTTCAGTTACATGAAAGAATAAGTGATTGCAAGTATCCACCCTTTATTCTTTGTGAAGGTTTACATGTGCTATCGTGGATAATACTGTCACTAGAAGTATTCAGTTTTCAGAAAGCAAAATCTACAAACCTTCCAATGGCAATTCGGGCATGGTGGATATTTAACTTTCTACAATCAGTTACTACTGTTGTATTTGATCTCAGGTCAATTATGGCAACCCATGAAGATATAGCATTTCAAGAATGGATCGATCTGTTCATGCTTGTTGTTTGCACTTACCTGTTTGCAATTTCAGCCAGAGGTAAAACAGGAATCACATTCACAGACAGCAGCGTAACAGAGCCACTATTGAATCCATCTGTGGGACAGCAGGCAGAAGCCAAACGGCCATGTCCATATGGAAGGGCAAGTATTCTTGAACTTGTCACTTTCTCCTGGATGAACCCTGTCTTTTCTATGGGATACAAGAAACCTCTAGAGAAGAATGAGGTGCCAGATGTTGATGGCAAAGATGCTGCTGAGTTTCTGTCTGATTCATTTAAAAAGATCATAGATGATGTTGAACACAGGCATGGTTTAAGTACTTCATCAATCTATAGAGCATTGTTTATATTTATAAGACGGAAAGCAATGATCAACGCAGGATTTGCAGTTTTAAGTGCCAGCGCATCCTATGTCGGACCCTCACTGATTAATAATTTGGTGAAATTCCTTGGAGGAGAGAGGCAATATGGACTCAGAAGAGGTTACATTCTCGCTGTTGCTTTTTCTAAGTGCGAAAGTTGTAGAGACCATAGCACAGAGGCAGTGGGTTTTTGGAGCTCGACAGCTTGGGATGCGGCTGCGAGCTGCTTTGATATCCCACATCTATCAAAAAGGCCTTCGCTTATCCTGCAGTTCAAGGCAGAAGCATACTAGTGGAGAGATCATAAACTACATGAGTGTAGATATACAAAGGATAACTGATGTTATATGGTATACAAACTACATCTGGATGCTACCCATTCAGATTTCTCTAGCTGTCTATGTTCTCCATACAAACTTAGGGGTCGGGGCTTGGGCTGGTTTAGCAGCAACTTTGACAATAATGGCTTGCAATATTCCACTAACCAGAATGCAAAAAAGGTTGCAAGCCAAGATCATGGTTGCCAAAGACAACAGAATGAAGGCAACAACAGAAGTTCTTAGAAGCATGAGAATACTGAAACTTCAAGCATGGGATACGAAGTACCTTCACAAGCTAGAAACTTTGCGCGGCGAGGAGTACAATTGGCTATGGAGATCTGTGAGGCTGTCAGCTCTAACAACATTCATATTTTGGGGGTCACCTGCTTTCATTTCCTCCATAACATTTGGCTCATGCATACTGATGGGTATTCCTCTGACAGCTGGAACTGTTTTGTCAGCTCTGGCGACATTCCGCATGCTACAAGATCCGATTTTCACACTTCCTGACTTACTTTCAGTGTTTGCTCAGGGAAAAGTTTCAGCTGATAGAGTGGTAAAATACCTTGAGGAAGAAGAATTGAAATGTGATGCAGTTACACAAGTACCAAGAAATGACACAGACTATGATGTGGAGATTGATCATGGAATATTCAGCTGGGAACTTGAGACGACTTCTCCAACTCTGACAGATGTAGAGTTAAAAGTAAAAGCGAGGGATGAAAGTGGCTATCTGTGGAATGGTCGGTTCTGGAAAATCCAGTCTATTATCATGCATACTTGGGGAGATGCCAAAACTAGATGGGACTGTCAGAGTCAGTGGCCGCAAAGCGTATGTTCCTCAAACTGCCTGGATCCTGTCTGGGAACATAAGGAAAACATCCTGTTTGGAAACACATATGACAAGGAAAAGTATGAAAAGATCATACAAGCATGTGCACTGACAAAAGATCTTGAATTGTTTGCAAATGGTGATTTGACTGAGATTGGTGAAAGGGGAATTAACATGAGTGGTGGACAGAAACAGCGAATTCAGATTGCAAGGTCGGTGTATGAGGATGCAGATATTTACCTCTTTGATGATCCTTTCAGTGCAGTAGATGCCCACACTGGAAGCCAGCTTTTCAAGGTTTGTTTAAACCACAAATACATTCTCATGCTTCTAATTGGTTCATATCCTAATCAAATAGTCGGTTCCTATCCTAATCAAATAAAATAATTTCATTGTACAGGATTGTGTGATGGGAATTCTTAAAGATAAAACAGTGTTGTATGTGACCCACCAAGTCAATTCCTTCCAGCCGCAGACCTTATACTGGTAAGTGTCGAAAATACTTTTGGCTTAACCCATCATGTACATATTCCAAAGATTTTTTTTTTGAAGTAAAGTACATATCCAAAGATCAAAATTGCCAAGTAACTAACTGTTTGAATTCAAATTAACAGGTGATGCAAGATGGAAAAATCGCGCAGAAAGGGAAATTTGATGAACTTCTTCAACAAAACATAGGATTTGAAGCTATAGTAGGTGCACATAGCCAGGCTCTTGAATCTGTCATAAACGCTGAGAGTTCCAGCAGAATACTGTCAGGCAATCAATCAGCAGACAGTGAGGATGAGTTCGATACAGAAAATGAAACAGATGATCAGCTTCAGGGCATAACAAAACAAGAGTCTGCACATGATGTCTCACAAGACATCACTGAAAAGGGGAGGTTAACACAAGAAGAAGAAAGGGAAAAGGGAGGCATCGGCAAGAAGGTTTACTGGGCCTACCTGAGGGCAGTTCATGGAGGAGCCTTAGTGCCAATAGCAATAGCTGCACAGTCATTCTTTCAAATATTTCAGGTAGCAAGCAACTACTGGATGGCATTGGCATCACCTCCTACAACTGCAACCACTCCAACCGTTGGATTAGGCCTCCTCTTCTCTGTATACATAGCACTATCTATGGGAAGTGCCCTGTGTGTCTTGTCTAGGTCCTTGCTTGTGTCACTGATTGGTCTACTAACATCAGAAAAGTTCTTCAAGAACATGCTCCAGTGCATCATGCGTGCCCCAATGTCCTTCTTTGATTCCACACCTACTGGTAGAATTTTGAACAGGGTTAGTGCTTTTCTAAGTTTATGACCATTCACTCCATCTTTCACATGGCTACACACCACTAAACTAATTTACCTTTTTTTTCGCGTGGAACAGGCCTCTAATGACCAAAGTGTTCTAGATCTGGAAATAGCAAACAAGCTTGGCTGGTGTGTGTTTTCAATCATACAAATTCTGGGGACCATTGGTGTTATGTCACAAGTTGCATGGCCAGTTTTTGCTATCTTTGTTCCAGTGACGGTGGTCTGCTTCCTGTGTCAGGTATAAACTCTTAAAAATGATCTTCTGTTTATAACTAGCCCTTTCCTATTACTTTTTAGCACCGTGAATTCCAGGAAGATTAATTAGCAGCTTCCTTTTATTTGATGGTACCCATTTTATAAAATGCTGAACGTGTTCATGTTTTGTGTGTGTGCAGCGCTACTACATACCTACAGCGAGAGAGTTGGCTCGTTTATCACAAATTCAAAGGGCTCCAATTCTACACCATTTTGCAGAATCACTAGCAGGAGCATCAAGTATTAGAGCATATGGACAGCAAGATCGTTTCAGAAAAACAAACCTTGGTCTTGCTGATAACCACTCTAGGCCATGGTTCCATAACATTTCCGCAATGGAGTGGCTTTCTTTCAGGCTAAACATGCTATCCAACTTTGTCTTTGCCTTTTCTTTGACTCTGCTAGTGAGCCTCCCTGAAGGTTTTATAAACCCAAGTAAGCTCTATATGCAGATAGTCATGGATGATTACAGAAGCCTCAAGTTATCTTACTTTTGATTATTTCCTAACTAATATGATTGTATATACAGGTATTGCTGGACTTGCGGTGACTTATGCATTGAACCTCAACTCACAGTTGGCATCCATAATTTGGAACATTTGCAACACAGAAAACAAAATGATATCAGTTGAAAGAATAATGCAGTACTCGAGGATCCCTAGCGAAGCCCCTCTCATAGTCGACCACTACCGCCCACCAAACAGCTGGCCAGAAGCTGGAACTATCAATATAAAGTCCTTGGAGGTATGTGTGAGTTCTGATTCCACTATAGGGCTTGTTTGGCTGCACTCAGTATCCCCTCAATCGCATGTGCTTGGATGGATTAGGGTGGAAATTAGTTAATTTTCATCCCCAATCCACCTCAATACAAATGGATTGAGGTGGATGCAAGTGCAGCCAAACAAGATCATAGGTGTAAGTAATCAAATGTGCATGTGTACAGTCCTGGTCAGCAAATTCAAAAAATCTCTCACAGTCTAATGTATGAAATTGAACAATTGTTTGCTAAATAAAGGTTAAACAATCTGCAGAAAGTGCTGCAGAGCAGAACTCACCTCAGGAAACCGCCGACTTAATAATTTGCAGTATACTTGATAAAAGAGGATAATAAGCCCGTACATTTAAATATTAGAGAAAAATAAAGAGCTGCTTTCTCATGCACAAAATATAGTTATTTGATTACATAAGCAAAAGATGCGACAGATAGTACAAAAATGAAGAAATATAAGGCAAGAGTGCCAGATTAAACACCGTGAAGCATGCAATGTTTTCTGTGATGAGACATGACACGTGAGGGTGGACATATCTTTTTTCAGAACACTGATTTTATTAACCCTGATATATGCACTTTCTCAATTGCAGTCATCTGATGTATTGTTTGCTTTTATAGGTACGATATGCAGAGCATCTCCCATCAGTTTTGAGAAACATATCATGCACAATTCCAGGAAGGAAGAAGGTGGGGATTGTAGGACGTACTGGTAGCGGAAAGTCAACTTTTATCCAAGCACTTTTCAGGATTGTGGAACCAAGGGGAGGAACAATCGAAATTGACAATGTTGACATCTTGAAAATAGGGCTGCATGATTTAAGAGGCAGACTAAGCATCATTCCGCAGGATCCAACAATGTTTGAGGGAACAGTCAGAGGGAATCTTGATCCCCTGAATGAGTACTCCGATCATCGCGTGTGGGAGGTAATTTAATGAACTACAGATACTATTATAAACGAATGACCATATTTAATATGTTAAATAGAGGCTAAATCTTTGTAGCATTAGTCATTATTGTTCACACTTAATGTCCCACGTCAGCAGAAAACAAGTAGATCACTTTATTTAAGATGTCAAATAGAGAGGCTAAATCTTTTTAGCGTTAGTCATTATTGCTCACACTTAATGTTCCATGTCACCAGAAAGCAAGTTGTGGACGACCACATCTTTTGTGAATAAATTTTGGTAACAGCATTCATGGCAAAATTACCAAGCCCGGTGATTGTGCACTATGATGGTTTAAATGTGGCTCCAGGAGTAGAAAACACACGTAAAAGTGCACCTAATTTTAGAGAACTATGAGTGCTTCAGAGTTCTGTCATAATCTAAAACAGTAAGACCCTGATGTATTTTTTGTATAAAATTAATTTAATAAAAATCAATCTGTAAATAAGAAAAATACAAAAGTTATTATAAAATCATGATGACTAATGTAAAGTGGTTTTAGTTCTTCAAGCATATCATCAGGAATAATAATTTTTTTGTCCTTTTTTTTTTTTGGACAGATTTTGGACAAATGCCAGCTTGGTGATATAGTTCGGCAAAACCCAAAGAAACTGGACTCCACAGGTAATGCATTCTTTTGAACACAGCCAGATGTAAAACTTTAGGATGCAGGAATAAGAAATTTTACTATAGCCCTTTCAAAATGATACTGTCATTGAGATTATGAGATATTGCCTGCAGTTGTCGAGAATGGGGAAAATTGAGTGTTGGGCAGAGGCAACTATTTTGCCTTGAAGGGTTCTCCTAAAGCGAAGCAATGTTCTTGTTCTCGATGAGGCAACTGCTTCAGTTGACACCTCCACTGATGCAATTATCCAAGAAACGATCCGCGAGGAATTTGGGAAATGCACGGTATTGACAATAGCTCACAGAATCCACACCGTAATTGACAGTGATCTCATTCTTGTTTTCAGTGAAGGTAAGTCACGTGATTGAAGCACCAGTTATGTACATGTTACCAGACGTAGCTGCTGGATTACTAATATATGTGTGTGCTTTAATGAATTATTGTGATGAACAGGAAGAATTATAGAATATGACACACCCTCAAAATTGCTGGAGAACGAGAGCTCTGAATTCTCCAGACTCATAAAGGAGTACTCACGGCGATCCCATGGCTTCAGTGGGACAGCAAACAATTGAATGGTGACAAAAGAATGAATCCAAGATGCCGAAAGTCGATACAAAAGTTAATCACCACACAATATATCTCTACATGACAAGTACGCACCAAAACTACACGGCCAGGGTCTACAAGGGATGGTGCTTCCACACTAGCTCTTAGATTAAGATGATTCAGCAAATTGGGGTGATGAAATGTACTACAGTTTACTGCAGATGCAGTACATAACTGAAAAATAGGGAAACGATAATTTGTAGCTATTCCGTATAAATTGTGCACTGAAATGAACAATGAAGCTGGAATAATTCGGGCGTAACTAGTAGAAGAACAAATATTGGTTTAGTGGAGAACTTACCTCCAGCGCACTGGGTGCGGCATTCCATCGAGCTTGTATGTGATGGGAGGCGCGCGCTCCGCGCCGTGCCTGCACGCGGGAGTTCCGCCGCCGTCGCGAGCTGAGGAGAAGGTTCGGACAGAAGCTAGACAGTAACAGGATGCGCTGACGGCGAGACGCAGGCACATCGTCATTCGCCGCGCGAGCGGACCACCACAAAATGCGGCGCATGAGCGCGAACCCCCGAGCGAACGTCGCACTGAGGGGAGGATTAGGTTTGTGGACAATGGCGAACTGTAGCCTTGGGCCCTGGAGCGCCGCCGCCGGAGCCGGAGGCAGGAGGTTCGCTGTCGAGAAAGCAACAACGGCTGGCGCGGCGCGGCGCGGCGCCGTAAGACTAGTCCCTAATTTATTAATCGGGATCCTATAAGCACCTCCTAGCATCGAGTTATTAATTGCGATTCTTATTTTACAATTATTGATATGAATAATAATGTCAGAAAAATCATCAACACAATCACACATGTACAGACCCAGCATGTCCAAGCATGCAAACGAGATCACCTCAGTCAACGCTCCAAAAACATTCCCATGTCGCCTGTCGTTTAACTGTATTACTGGTATTACATATGATGAAGTATAGAAAGACCATGTATCACAGCAAACTACTGAACTCCATTGAACGAAGACCGAGCACAAATGAACCACCAAAAGACGCAATTACATATCAAATGAACCACCAAAAGACGCAATTACATTCTCGAGGATCATTCACAAGCTTATAAAGCCCGAAACCAAAGAGCCGTATGATGCAGAAGGATTTCATTCGAGCAGATAGACCCGACTTGTTCAGAACAGGCACAACCATTAGCAACAGGAAACAGAAGTCAGCAGCAGGCTCCTCATGGACAGGTTAAAGAATCCTCAGGCTCAAATTTTCAGTCCTTCAATCATGCCATCATTCATAGCAACATGATAGAACCTGCAGTAAATGAGATTGTTAGGATAGCCAGAAGAACATACACTTCTAGCTTAGATTTCAGAACAGATCGGCAAGTTCAATAGGTTCTTAGTTGTTACCATGTAACGTCTGGCTTATCATTCTTCATGTCCATTCCATGTCCACAGTGACACATTCTTGAATGGTGTAGATAGATCCCAGGTAGAGAAGCTCCAACACGTGCCAGACCAATCGCGACCCGATTAGCCGACTGTTCGACCTGCCAAGCTATGTACTCTCTCGGAGCCCATCCAGGAGGGATGTCAAACTCTGAAGATGCACCATCATCCTCGTCATCATCCTTTCGACCATTATCCTTGTTTGTATGCTTTGAACCATCATCCTGACCATTGTTGCACTTGCACTCGTCAGGAGCAGGTGCCTCGGTGGGTCTCAAATCCATGTACCAATAGCTATGTTGAAATGAATCAAAAGCTCTTTCAGGCGGGCGAGCGACTCCATTGCACCAGCGTATCACCATAAGATCGTCCCCCTCAATGATCAGCTTGAATACTGGTTCGTGGAGATCAATCATTTTTCGTAGCCCCATCTCAAGTGCCATGGCACTGGCCACAATCTGGTCCACGTCTCCTACTGGACCAGCATAGTAGGAGAGCACCTCACCTTTGTCGTTGTGGAATATGCCACCAATGCAGGCAGGACGGCCCTTGGAACAGACAATTCCATGGAAGTTGAGCTTGATCCAACCCTTGGGAGGAGGCGACCATGTAGTCCGTTTCATTGCCGGGAGACGGTGACGGAAAACAGCTCCCCAGAATGGAGTAGCATCATCCCTGCAATCACATGGATCTTCTCTGAATGGGCGTGATATTCGCTCTTCCCGTTGCATACGGAGGGAAGCCACATGACTGAAACAATTGAGGAAGAACGATTAATGAATTTTCCACTGACATGACTTCTTGGTCTAAAATTTTCATTCAGAATACAGTAACACAAAGCAAACACATGTATAAATAGATAGACATTGGCCTCAAGCCTTCAAGGTCTTACTCAAAAGAAAGGAATGAATTATATTCCACCTCCAACATGAAGTTAAGGCAAAATTTCTCCTTGAGTGCCAGCCCTGTAGAGTCAAGATTCACCATTAAAAAAGAACACTAGGAAGAAATCAAGCATAAGCAGACGATCAGAAGCAAAAGATATACTTGGCAATTTTGAGTATATGTCCATATCATCGTCTACTTCAACAAACTCCACCTTCAACTCATCAACACCATCTAATTCCTTATTGACTTTTCCATAGCAATGGCTTCATGAAATCCACAGTTGCCCACATGAATCTGTCCCTTTCCAAAGATAGGGAACCCCTGATACTGGTACGGTTGCAGTTTACAAATGCACCATAAGCACTTTCCACACTGTACTTCAACCCATAGGAAACCAGAATCACCTTATTTAATTGTTTACGAGAGAAGTTTGATTCCACAAGATTCCCCATGAATTTCAGACCTGGAACATAGAAAAGTGTTGGCTTCTCCACACTTCTTTGGCACTGCTCATTAACTAGAAGAACTCTTACTCCCAAGTCGAAGCAAGCCTTGACATCAGCTGGCGAGAGTGCAGGGTCATATATTTCAATGTTGCCAACTGGAAATACCTTATCTTCCTTTAGAAGAAGAGCGAAACCAAGCTGATACTGAGACTTCATGTCAAATTCAAAGCTCCCAAGGCCATAAATTACCAAATCCATGCATTCATGATTTCCCAACATGCTTGAGATACGATCTCCAATACTTGAATTTTCCTTAAGCTGGTGAATGAACTTTGCGTACGGTGAAGAACTCCTAACATCCAGCATAGTTTCACGCACTTCTTTAACTATGCTCACTGCTTCCTTTAAGTCTTTATCCTCAATGTATGCATCATTAGGGTTTAAATACCATCTAGTTAAAAAAAAAACAGACCATGATTCAGTCAGTGATTTTGCTAATGACAAATAGTAAATACAATACAATGAGAGATAGGACATGTTTACATATTTACTATTGCACAGTAATGCACTATGCTCTCTAGTCTCTACAGCAATATCTATATGCCTAATGTTTTACATGCAAATCGTAACTGAGAAATCAAATGTTTACTGGCATTTGCCTTTCAAGTCATTTTTTATTTCATTTTTTTTTCTGATCATTACCTTATACATTTTTGAAGAAAATAAGAACAAGCACGTCTGGCTGCAGCAATATCATGATCGGTGAAGCAAATCCCACTCAAAGTTCAATGATAAAAAGAGAACCAATATTTCCATAACCAAATCTATAGAAGCCCCAAAGTGAACAAACATAGATGATCTGAAGGAGCTCATCATGTAGCACACAAAGAGCATTTTCATTCCACAAACTAAAATGTACGAGATTCTTGCACTTAGTATTTTTTTTAAAAAAAAATAAGTCATGGATTTTTGTGATCAAAGAGGAGGGGAACAAAATTGTTCCAAAGAATATTATCAGCAGTTATATGCAAATCATAACAGAAAAAAGGAATAGCTTGTAAAATGTAGACTATTAGCACTGCAGGTTAACTTCATCAGTGAAGAAAATAAGAACAGCAATATCACTATTGGTAAAGCAAATCTCACTCAGAGTTCAATAATAAGAGGAACCCAAAAGAAATCAATAACCAAATGGAGCAAAGCCACAAAATGGGCAAACAGCTGATCAAAATCAGTTTAGCAATTAGTACACTGATCACATTTCAGACTAGAAAACTAACAATTGTCAGTTTATTGGTTTGTAACATTTTTTTTAGCTCAGGTCATTGATACAATACGGGAAAAAACCTGAAGCAAAATACATGTCAGAGTGTAATGATCTTAGCAGCTACGTGATCTTACCCTGCTAACTGAGCATCATAGTTCATTTGGACGTTCACAGTGCTCCAAACCCTCTTAGGACAATTCACTGCAACAGAGAAAGAGGCAACAAAACATCAGATCCAACTACCTAAAACCACAAATAAATATATGTTTAAAATGAACCATTGTACAGCGGAACAACCTGGCACAAGATGGTCCATGTCAATTTCAGGATCAAAGTGGAATACATGAACTGAAAAGGAGCTGGGAAGTGCACTAATCATGGCATGTCTCTCTATATTAGCAATGCAGTACATGCATCTGCACTCCTCCTCTGAGTCGTCACAATCTTTTTTTGACAGAAATGAATCTTCACATTCTTTGGCTAGTTCATCATCAGGACCATCATCTCCCCAGATAGGGCTATCGAGCAAGCCATCAATTTCTGAGCATAGCTCAATCTCACGCACATACTCCCGAATAACCATCACCCTCCTCACTTTCTCCCTCTGCTCGGTGACACCAAACTTCTCCTGCTTGGACATGCTGAGCTCAAGCATCTTGACCATGGTGCCAAAGCTGTGCCCGAGCAAGACAATCTTGCTGAGCTGATCCGCGCTCCAGTTCAAGGTGAGCAGGTTCTTGAAGAAGACATGGTCAGCGTATGGCATGAAGATGAGCGTCGGACCGCGAACTGGCTGGCACTGCTGGACCGACGCGGTAACCACGCAGCCCAACTCCTCCATGGCTCGGCGCTCCACGGGGGCCGCGGTCGGGCACACCACCTCGACGTCGCCGATCGCGTCGGGGAACGCGTCGCGAAGGAGGAGCAGCACGGCGAGGCGGAATCGTGGCGCCCAGCTGTACTGCGCGCCGCCGAGCCCGTAGGCCACGACGCGGAGCCGCTCGCCGCCGGGCCCGCCGCGGACGCGCGCCAGTGCGTCGCGGAACGCGGCATCGGAGGCGAAGAGGTCGGAGAGCTTGGCGAAGAGTCTGGACGACGCGGCCAGCTCCGTGGCGAGCCGCATGGAGGCCAGGAGCCGCGCGTGGTCGCCCATCACGAACTCCTCCATGACCAAGCCGGGTGACGAAGAAGAGACGCCACCTGCGCGCGCGCGCCCACAGCGAAACGAAGATTACGGCATGGAAAGGGCCGACATCTCAGCAAAGAAAACCCCATGATCGACGAAAAAAAAGGACGATTGATGGAAGGCTGATGCTTACCACGAACGACTCGCGCTTCCTGATCAGGCTCCATCGTCTTCTCCGCCACAGCGCCAGGATCTGGAGCGAAGGGAGAGAAGAAAATCAGTTCCAGTGATGCCGTGGCAGTGGCACGATGATGTGTGGATTGATGTAGGTATGCAACGCGCTCAGAGGGAGGGGGAGATAAGCAGATGGATCGATTACCTGGAGCAGGAGCCGGCGGTGGTGAAGCCTTTGCCATCGCGGCGGGGTGAGCAGGGGTTTAGGTGGGTTTTGCTTGCGGGTTGTTTCGCTCTGGTGAAAAGCAGCGTGGGAAGGAGTGCTTTCGCGTTGGGCTTCCGGTTTCGCGGAGCAGACTGGCGCAGAGTTTGTCAGAGATATTTTGTTGGTTCCTAACTTTGTGAAGTTGGGTAATTTTAGGAGTGGCCAAAAGAGAGCTCCGAAATACATTAATACACACATGCTATATACTCCCTCCGTCTCTTTACGTACGTGTGTCGCCGCGGGAAGCGTGTTTGTGAGAGAAACACGGTTTTCTAGAGACAAACATTTAGGGACAGAGAGAGTAACTCTGAGTTTTCTATTGTTACGTACTCCACACAATAGATATGTAGTCATAAAGCATCCTACTAATATATTATTTAGATCTAAATTTTTAAGAAAAACATAATTTATGTGTTTTGTAATAAGTCTAAAATGTTCAGGAAATTTCCACAGTCCAGGGATGACGGGAAAAAAAATCCTTATAACGAAATTGAAAACTTGGAGCCCGTTAAATTTGGGTCATGCATTTTTGGCCGATCTTTGTGAGAAAAACTTTACCGGGTCACCTCATGCGGCCGACACGTGAGAGAAAAATCTTTTACGGCTGGTGATCTTTGTGAGAGAAAATATCGCTGACCGGCCCAGGTGATAAGCCAAGTGAACAGGGCCTTGAACCGATGTTTTTATCTCCGAGGTCTTTTTTCTAAAAAAAAGTACAGTAATGCAATTCACATTTTTCCTTTCTTTCATTTTCAATTGTTTGTTTTAAAAAAAAATCAAACGGGGACGGGGTGGGAGTGAGGAGGAGGACCCCCACCTGATTATAGTGCTTTAGTGGATCAAAAGCCTGATTGCACAAGAACATGTCATGAAAGTTTACATTGTGTTAAACAAACATTTTGAGTTTACCTGCTCCCTCGATATCAAATACTCCTAGAATGAAGCGAACTACCGCCTGCGCGTGCAGGATTACCAGCTTCCGACTGCACACACTATTTTAGGAATAGAAACTATCAATGCACGGCAAAACACTGGGTTTCATTCACACTAGTGATTTTTCATTACATTTTTTTTTTTTCCTTTTGTGAGGCAATGTTGTTACAGCGTTAGCACTAGATATAACTCATATCTGAAACACTGGAGAAACATGCTCTGAGCGGCTACAATGTCCCTGCAGCTAGTACCAACTGCACTGCACATTCTACTAGCATACAAGGTCAGCCTCATTTTCTTTGGACAGAGAAGTGGAAGCCCATGGGTTCTCGATATTCACCCGTTCCATGGCACCGGAGGCAGTAATCCAGCCCACTGCCACCACAGATTCGACACCTGAGAAAGAGTGGTGAGTTTAACAGTTAGCACAATCACCGAGGAGACTACTAAGACTCAATTGTGTCTCACCATTGTGGCCATTCGCCATTTGGAAGCATGACCAGCTCGGCATGGTTTATTCTTCCTGTAAATGCCAGACTAAATTTTGATGAGAGAAAACATCACACCGATAAATGATTGCAGTACAGCAGCATATCACAAAATAATACTGCTATGGACTTAAAGAGACCTCGGCCAAAGCAGTTTCGGCAGTTTATTCTCCCTGTGCCTTTGCAGATGGTGCAAGGAGGATCAGGTCGTTTTGGTCTCTCCCTCCTAACGTTTGACTGCAACAATAATTTCAATTAGCACATCAAAAACAAATGTACATAACACCAGTTTAAGTTGTGGTCTTTTTCAGTCTATAAAGGTGAATATATCCCCTAGATTTTCTTTTTTAGAGTTAACTGGGGGAAAGACTCCCCACTGATATTCCAATAAAATGGCGGATGACCCTGGTCAGCCTGGATATTAAAAGCAGTAGTGGCATTTGTCCAAGCCAGAGTTTTTCTTTCTAGGATAAATTCTTACACTGGGGATAAAGAGATACACCAGAACTCAACATCTCTAATGTTGCTGTGTGGTAACTGGCACCCCCACAGTCTTGTGTCTACACATATCTAGATTTTTGCAGAAAAATACAACTATACAGCGATAATTGGCGGATATGGCCACTGAGAGGTGAAGAGTATGGTGCTTAAAATAAACTAGTATGGAGCATTTCCCAACCTCAATTGTTTGGCACATATGCAATGAATCAGAGACCAGGTGCAGAGGTTAAGTACAGACTAATTTCTCTACACAAAATGAAGCCTGAGGACTAACTGTTCTCCAGAGCCTGCAGAACTAAACTGAAGACATGTTTTTTGTTAAAACAAAGGCTATGTTTTTTTGTTAAAACAAAGGCTTGTATATCACCTCCTTTTAGCTCTGAACCCCAAGGGACACACAGGCATTGACAGTATGACAGGCAAAGAGCAAGAGGAATTACCCCAACTTGATTATTTGGCAAATATACAATGAAATGGTGCCCCTCAATTGCAGAGGTTAATTTGGTACACAAGACCATCCTAAAGAAAAATGCAGATGCTGCCCCAATTTACAAGAGTACTGCAGAATTCAGGAAACCCAGGAATCACTAAGCGCTGGAGTTTGTTAAACAACCTAAACTATGGACTCGACTTGTTTATTGTCTGAAAACAGGCTACTGTATATTCACCTTCATATTCCTCTTTGTACAATCTAATTTCATTTAGACTCTCCCTCTCCTATTGTACTTTGTTTTTATTCAGTGAAAAGCTGTAAAATCAACACTATTATGTTCAATCAAGGTGTGGAATTGTGCTCAATAAAAAAAAAACAGCCCGATTCGAAATAAAATTATGTTCAATCAAAAGAAGCATTGCAACAAGAACAAAGCGTCTGATTTATATAGCTATAAATAGCAGTTGAATCATCAGAGCATTTTCTTTTTGAGAGAGAGTGTACATGTATAGTAGCACAAAAAAGGGCCTGATTGACTGCATAAACAATCAACAGCAGTCAATTTACACAATTATCCGGAGTTTCAGGCAAGTTAACAAAGCTGCAACAACCAAATATGATTTGTGCTGTTGCGTCCATCTCCACCGATACTTTTTCTGGATGTAATTTTGGATTGTAGCTGTTTTTTTTTAGAATTTGAGGGCCACAGCCCCTGCCTTTAGATTACCAAAGACAATCACCAGATTCAGTTTACAGTACTTGGGTGGGTTACACCCGTTTATCAAAACAAAGTCTCAAAGCATAAAGGGAAGCCTAGGATTGTAGCTGTTTGTACAGCACACGGACTAACTAGAAACGCCTTGCTCCCAGTCTGTGCAGCAACAGGATAACAGGAACCTACGGCAACCAGGGCTCAGCTACGTCTCCCCGCCTAACAGTTGTTCGACGAATTGCAGACGAGAACAGAACTGAACAAGAGAAATGGGAGAGACCAAAATACCTCAGTGCGGACGATCCACGACGGCTTCGATACGCCCAGCCGTCGCGGGGCGCCTTCAACCCCGGCGAGTGAGCTCGAGGGAGCCTGAGCCGGCGGTCCCAGGCAACCGGGGCCGGTCCCCGGCGCCGCAGCCATGGGCGGCGACTGGCCAATAGCTGCGGGTTCGACTAGTGGTTCTGTCTGGATTCTGGACTGTTCGTTCGTCCTGAAACTGAATTTTCTTCAGAGTTATCCTTGCAATAGCGACTGCCAACTGGGGCCGGTCTGCGTGGGCCCTGGACATTGATTCATTTACGGAAAGATGCAGATTCCGAATTTGATCAAATGAAAAAAAAAGTTTAAAACTCCAGAGCCTTTTGCTTCAAAAACATAATAATAATAACCTCCCCTCATTATCCTCAAAAAAAAATACTAACCTCCGTCCAAAAAAAACCCTAGATTTAGACAAAATAAAAGAATAAAATTTAAATAAAATATTTTTTTTATATATGTACAAATATATTTTTATTATGCATGATTCATCATATGGTTCTTATTATGCATCGCACTCTCAACATTCTCTTTTATAAGATAGTTTAATATGTCACCATCTCTCAAATTACACTTTGACCGCGGATTTATTCATATTGTTTATACTTAATTTGTTTGGACTCTAAATCCAATAAGAGTGAGTGGTTCAAATCCACTTTGGATCGAGACGAGAATCAAAGGCTTATGGGAACATGCATATGAACCTTTCAAAAAACAAATCTTGAACTATGTTCACTGACATACAGAGGGAGCTCAAATTGTAGACTGGGAACATGCGTAAAAAGTTTAATTAAGTTGTCCAGGCAGGTTGAAAGCCAGGCAAGCAAAAACGTACCGGGTCTCATCCAAACGAGCCCTGCAGCTCAGGCAAAAGGCTGACCAGGTGGGTGTTGCTCTTGGCTTTTTTTTCTTTTCAAAACGTACAGGCAGGTTGAGAGCCAGGTTAATCACACCTCATCCAAACGAGCCCCGCAGCTCAGGCAAAAGGCTGACCAGGTGGGTTTGGATAAGTTTACATATTTTTGATAAAACCTATACATATATGAGTAGATTTATTCTTAAAAAATACTTTTTGATAAAACTCTATTATATATTTTGTTCTCCATAAATATTTTTATAATAATGGAATATTAACATATTCCATTTTTTTAAAAAAATGCTTGTGTTTTGTGTCGAGACATCCCGAAAATTGGCAATTTTTTTCAAAACGGCGACAGCTTTCTAAAAAGATCCCGGAGGTTATACTACATTACGATTCTGTTAGAATGTGATGTATATATATTCTGTGTAATCAGTGGGGATTTGCTACTACTCTTTTGAAGAAACCAAGAAGTACTCTATTATGTCTTTTGTTTGCTATGTGCAGTGATCGATGCGTCGGTTGGAATATTAACATATTCCATTTTTTTTTAAAAAAATGCTTTAATGCTTTTGTGTCTACTGACATCCCGAGCGGTGGCAATTTGTATAATGCTTATTCTGCTTTACCAGATGATTGTTTGTGCGTTGTAAGGCGAGCAACAACAAAAATTACATGATATGTTATATATATCTAGTAGTCAAGATAAAATCAAGATAGTTCAATTTTGCACATGAGACATGTGGTCAAAGTCATTTTACCGGTACTTGGTTTGCAATTAAAATCGAAAGCAAATAGTAATGCATCAAGAATCTACCATCTACACATAAGCATGCATCAACAATCTACTCCTATATTTGTTGGGGTGGGAAGGGGCAGCGCCACAGTCCTGGATGGTAGGCCGGGCAGAAGTTGTGCCTGTCCTTAGAATATTTTTTGAGGAATCACCGGGCAGAAGTTGTTAGCCTGTCCTTTAAAAGATTTAGAATAGATATACTGCATCATTGCATCATATTGCTGGGCAAACTTACAGCAAGTTAATAGCTAGCACATAATATTCTTTTTTTTCCAAAAAAAACTAATGCTTTGCCAGATATATATCACAAAAAGTCACCAAGAATTATCTGCATTTGCAGTCTTACTGACATTATCTTCGGCTGCACTCAAGTCAATAGGCGCGGAAGTCACAATAACAGTTCGTCGAGAATAACATTCAGTATTCATGCTTTTGCAACGTTCATACTACTTCTCAAGAGAGTTAAATTACGGAACAAGAAATGCAGCCTTGAGGATTTTCTCTTGCCTGCACATATATTTTATTTGACACTATCCTTTAGATGACGCAGAGATTTGTCATATCTGGAGTAGAAAACAAACTTTACAGAGTTGGACGCCAGATCGCGACGCTATTCAATTCTGCTATGCATAAAACCCCTCGCCCAGTCTCACCGGCTGGTGGACCCTACTTACATTGGTCATGTGCCGGGTGACGCGGACTCGCGTGTTGCAAATGTCCCCGCCCCATCGCTTTATCCGCAGCCATCCGGATAGCCTCGCCGGTCGCCCCGGACCTGATCCACGGACAGAGCCACACCCGATACCGTCGGTGGAGCAACGGACGGTGGTCGACGCGGCGGTCCACACGGTCCACCGCTCGCCGTCGAGTCATGATGATAAACGTTAGCTATAAGAAATTGTGCCGCTTGTCCCCTCCTCCTATCGCTTCTTTTAGTTCTCTAGCTCGCCCATAGCCGCTGCTGCAGTGCGCCTCAAAGCTCCCTCTGTTTCCTTGTCTTCTCCGGGTGTCCGGCTTCGTCCGCCTCACCGGTAAGCGCTTCCCGTCCCGTCATCTCCGTCCGTGGTTTCACACCGGTTGCAGCCGTGTGATATATACTGTGTGTGTGCTGTGAGGTTCTGGTGTCTGCATATCTGTGTTTTTCAGTTCAGTGCTTGGTTAGCTTCTTGGATCTATGGACCATGGTTGAATCGTGCTGTTCTTACATACCACCGCGAGAAACTTCTCTAGGACCGGTGCGTTTAAGGGTTAGTAGTATGTGTTTCCTGTTTAGCCTGGAACTTTGCAAGCTAAAAGACCTTGGGTTCAATGTACTGAGAAAGAAAAAGGTTGTTTGTCTTCAGACTAGTTCGTCAGTTGCTGTGCTAATTACTAGCAAAAAATACGAGAGGAGTAGGTTCAGGTGTCCTGCTCCTACGATGGGTGATTTAATCGTAGAAGCTGTTACTAAAGGGAGTGGTCGATCATACTGCTCTTTTTCAGCCCAATTAAGATGCGTTTGGAGTAATTTAGTGTATATGTCATCCAAGGCGTGGAATGGGTTTGCTTAACTTGAGCAATTAGTGACTCTGGTATGAAGCTGCACTTCTCCCGTATTAACCGCATCAAGTAGACGTACGCCGTAACTCTCAGTCCACAATTGTATAAAAATCAAGAAAGTACACGAGAGTATGTGTTTCCATCACTGACTCTATTAGTTAGTTTGGAGTAGTTTTTATTTTGCGTTCAGTACGGATAGCTTATATTTCCATCATTAAACTTGGAGTAGCTGGCCAGATGGTCATACTAATTTGATCGATGCTATGCTAGCATGCTTGTTCTTCAGTTCCATAGTCCCACTGTGGACTCATGTTAGGTTGCAGTTTGAAACTTGCCTTTTGATATGAGCATTACAGTCTCCAGTCCATGCTAGTATGTGAGAACCTTTGGCCTGTACCTATCTAGCTGCTTAATTTAGTGCACACGCTTGATAGCTACTCGTAACAGCTGCCCATGTGACAGAGAGTGCGTCCACGCATGTTCCCACCTTGTTAGCAATGGCTCCTCACCTACCTTCCTCTTTGATTCTGAACATGATGAAATGCAGCACTCAGTTGATGGCCTCACCTGGAGCAGCAGGACCGGCAGAGTTCACGCAGATGGAAGCCGCGCGCCAGTCCTCATCGCCATCTCCCAGTCGGTCCCGGAGATGGGCCGAGCGCCCGTCTTCAGGCCGCCGCACAGCGCCGGCGGCGTCATGGATGAGAACGGGCACGACGACGTGGCGGAGCAGAGGTTCAGGGCCAAGCTCATCTCCATCTCCAACCAGTCGCCCGACGCCCCCAAGAACGGCGCCGCCTAAAGAGCCGTGTGTGTACTACGTGTTGTTACTCGTGGCCAGGAACCAGGACACTGGGCCTTAATAATCGCCTTGGATTGCCAAAGGGAATACTTGTGTGCTAAGTGTGAAGTGTACGTCCGTGAACCGCTTTGCCGCAGGTCGCCACGCCAACGCTCGCGCGCTTTCGCCCGCACAAGCGCTTGGCCTTGCTGTGTCTCTGGCGCACCTCATGGTCTCCCGCGCCGCCGCCGGGGATCCACCTGCTTCAGCACTGCTCCTGGGTCACCGTCGGCTCCGCCGAGATCGCCGCCCACGTGACGGCCACCGCTGAGGTGCCGGCGATCACTACTGTGGTGCGCCCTCTCACGGCGCCTGCGCCGACTCCAATCGCGAAACCCGTCATCACCTACACCCGTCGCCGCGTTCGTGCTCGCTCTGCTGCCCCGTGGTGGGCCGCAACAAGGCGCGCAAGACGGTGGCCGCTGGGAGGGGGCTTCGCGCCCACGAGCACCAGGTTGGCCGCCAAGGCGCCCGGCTGAGTTCGTCGACATGACGACCTGTCGACGACCCAGGCCCATGCAGCGCAAGGCGCTGCTCAACACACTCTCCGGCTGCACCGCCAAGCTCAAGAAGCACGTTCGCACATCCAACATCCTCACCAGCAACAACCTGCCTGTCAATGCTCGTGACCTTCGCAAGCTTGTCAGCGCCGCTGGCCTAGGGTTGCAAACGTCTCCGGCGCCGTGGTCTCCGCCGGCGCCATGAACGACGCTACCGCAACCGCCACTTCGGCTCACACCTCCCACCCGATGGCCGGGATCCACCCATTAGGAGGTGTTTGTATCGTCGTTTATTTCTGTTCGCTTAGCTCTTGCGTTATGATGTTAGTCGTTGGTCTGGCCTGTAATGAACTTGCTGGCGCCCGGGCTCGCCCGGCGTTCAGAGCTGCACGGTGTATGACTTGGTTTCCATGAATCGGAACAATCGCAATTTCTATATTGTTTGTTGGAACGTACGCGGTTTAGGCGACCCGGACAAGTGTAGGGTGGTACGCAACGCCCTCTGTGATGCAAATGTGTCGATCGTTTGTCTTCAGGAAACAAAACTTCACGAAATCAGCCTGCTCAAGGCTAAAACCTTCCTACCGCGACCTCTCTCCTCCTCGTTCGTCTTTGTGCCGGCTGACGGCTCGCGAGGAGGGATCCTAACAGCATGGAACCCAGCTTTCTTCTCCCTGCAAAACACTCACCAATCTGCACAGACGCTAACCACTGCTCTGAGTTGCAATGCTTCAAGCATTGATTTCACAATCACGAATGTCTATGGCCCTGCTGATCACTCCAGATCCATACCTTTCCTTCAATCCCTACATGCTTTACCCCAGCTAATCACCTCCCCGTGGGTACTCCTTGGTGACTTCAACCTTGTTCGGGGCCCGGAGGACAAAAACAATGGCCAATTCAACCCAACCCTCGCTGCTGCGTTCAATGACTCCATCTCGTCGCTGCAGCTGTCTGAGATTGTGCTCTCCGACCGACTTTACACTTGGAGCAATAACCAGCCCAACCCGGTGCTTGCCAAGCTCGACCGCGTCTTGTCTGACAACGCGTTCAACCTTGCTTTTCCTTTCTGCTGTCTCTCCTCTCTACCTCGGCCGACGTCCGATCACTCCCCGCTGCTACTGTCGATGGCCACCAATCTCCCTCTGCCTAAGCACTTCCGCTTCGAAAAATTCTGGCTTCTCAACCAATCCTTCCTACCATCGATCCTCCCGGCATGGCAGCAGGCTCCTCAACGGCACAATGCGGTACAGAGTCTGACCTCTTGCATCAAAGCGACGCGGGCTGCAGCAAAGGTTTGGAATCGGTGTAACAGGGCACCACACTACCACATCCATAATTGTCGTTTCATCATACAACTATTTGATTCTTTCGAAGAAACTAGGAACCTGTCTCCCCAAGAGTTTCAGGTGAGGCTGATGGCGGCAGGAGCCGCAGTGGTCATTAAGGAGAATGCAGCCTACTTTGAAACAACGAAGCAAGCACAAGGCGATCGTGGAGGCCGACGCAAACACAGCCTTCCACCACGCTAATGCAACTTCGAGCAAGAGCAAATTACATCGAGAATGGTGCGAGTGCAGGGTGTGGACGTGGTCAGTCATGCAGGCAAAACTTCTGCCCTCACCGACTACTTCAAGTCGATCGTGGGAGTGCCTGGATCATCAACGCCGATCGACCTTGCCAGCCTGTTTGCAAGTGCTTATCGACCAAGCGACCGCCTTGTGGATCAGTTCACAACCACAGAAGCCATAACTGGCCGTTAAGGCGATGAACTCCTCGCAGTGCCCCAGACCGACGGCTTCGGGCCGGCTTTCTACAAGGCGGCCCGGCCGACAAAGAAAGAAAAGTCATGCAATTCTGGCGTAGTACACAATCTTTGATCTTGAACCAATGAACAGTCACACATGGTGCTTATACCAAGAAATTGGGGGCGGTGGATGTCAATCTGTTTCGAGCCAATGCACTGCGAATAATCTGCAAACATCAAGATATCACAAAGATCCTAACCTCACGGCCGCGGCCGAGAGATCCCAAACCTCATCGGCGTTTCTTTGTCGGGCTTCATCGGAAGGGGACGCTCCATCTCTCGATACTTTCGCCTACGCAGCTGGCAGCTAGTACAGTGCGCCACAAGAGGAGGGAAGCACGGGAATCGTTCTGGCTAGATTTCGCCAAAGCATTCATTACCGCTTTTCTTTGGGAAGGTCTCTTTGCAATCATGAGAGCAAGAGGATTCTCCTCGAACTTTGGATAGGATGGATGTCCGAATTATCGAGGTCCTCACGATCCGCCCGTCTTTGGTTAATGGGTGCCCGCCCATGGATTTCGTGGCAAACGTGGGTTCTGGCGGGGGATCCTATCTCCCCTATCTTTTTCTCGCTGGTTCTTTGAGACACTACAATGCTTGATCGGGCGGGCCAATGCATCGGGCACCCTAACGAACTGAACTACCATGTGCTGCCTGCGCAATCGCGATGACACGCTCATTGTCATGCGTGGGACAAGAGAGGATGCAACAAACCTCAAGACAAGTGTTAAACCGGTTTGCGAGTTCTCGGGCCTCCGGATCAACTTCGACAAGAGTACCCTTTGTACCGATACACATGGATCACCTCCTCGTTGATGATTGTGTTCAGATCTTAGGTCTGCTTAAAGACTTCGTTTCCACAAAGCGGTACACAGGGTTGCCGTTGTCCTGCACAAACTTCCTCTGCATGCGCTTTCATGCCGTATATACGTAAGGTCGATCGATATCTTGGGTCATGGCAAGCCAACCCAACTTAACCCCATGGGGCGGGCGGTGCTAGTAAACTTTGTCCTAGATCGCCTTCTAGTCTATGCCATGAGTTCTCTAAATCGCCGCAGTCGGCAATTCACATCATGGACGGGGAAAAGAAGAGGATACTTTTTGGTCGCAAAGATTTTGGCCATGCCTCGCCCGGCGCATCGCGCCTCGCCGCTGGGCCAACGTCGGCGTCCGAAAGAGCCGGGTGGACTTGGGATCAAGGACCTAGGAGCACACAACGCTTGCCTCTTACTCAAGCTTGTTCACAAACTACATTCGACCGGTAGTCGGGCGTGGGTCAACTGGGTCGAGAAACGGGCATGCATTGCATCCTTCAAGGGTGATGTCCATGGCCACCACCGGGAGACACTACGATCGCTCTTGCCACTATATCGCCATCACCACGGTTCAACTTGGCAATGGGAAGTTCACTTCCTTCTGGATGGATGTTTGGCACCATGACGAAGAACCGTCGTCGAGCGATACCGCCCCCTTTTACTCACTGCGGTAGGAAAGGAGGCCTCGGTGCATGAGATAGCATCACCGGTATTCGAGGGACACCGGGTCAACAAAGCTTTCGCACGAGCTCGCTTGGAGCTACGAGATGTAGAACACATACTACAACATACACTCCACGGATGAACAAGACACACGAGCTTCTCCATTCTTCAACTCAAAGGGGGTGGACAGTGTTTCTGGTCTACGTGATTCATCAAGGCACAGGGGCACCAAATGGACGACAGTGCTGACTTTGTTTGGAAAAACTGTGCTCCTCCAAGGGTGCAGCTTGTTCATGTGGCTCCTCGTTCGAAGAGGATCCAATGCCGTGTTGTCCTACATAAGAAGCACGTCGTCCATGACAAAATCTGCGAAATATGTGGCCTTCAGGATGAAACCCCGAGCACATAATCGCGGATGCTTGTTGGGCAAAGCGCTTTGGGAGAAACTGAATTTGCATCAGATCATTGATCTGGACATGGGCAGCCTGCACCAGATAACCACTCTGCCCAGGTGTGCCGATCGACGGCAAATGGCGACATTCATCGCATTGTGCCGGCCGGAACATCTGGAAGGCAAGGAACGCGAAGATCTTCGTGAACGAAGACACGACGATACAGGATGTGCTACGGCACTGCCTTGAAACCGCTAAGCTTTGGAAGGCGAGGATGAAAAAGAAGAAGAAAAACATCGCAGATGAATGGTGTCACATCTTTCAAACGGCATTGCAAAACTAGATGAGGTTCAGGGCCATAAGTTTTTGCCTCTGTCGATGATCGACAGATCAGTTGTAATTTCATTCACGCTGTAAACACTTACAAGGCCATTGGGGCCAATTGAAATGAAATGAGATACAGGTGGGGAGCGCCTCTCCCCCCCCCCGGGTGAAAATTCAAAAAAAAAAAAAGAATTGTGAAAGAACCGTACGCAAATGACACCGTTGATCCTTGACTCATGCTCCCTCCGCTCCAAAATACTTTTTTAGAGTTTTTTTCTTCAAAATTGTTCAAATATATAAAAGTACAAATAATATTTATAATGCACAATAAATGTCACGGACTAATAGCAAAATGTATTTTATAAGAGACTTTTACAAAGGTTGAAAAAATATATGGATTATTCAAGGTGCAAGATCGGTCGGTGAGAAAATAAAAGGTAAATGGTACCATGTGAAAATACACGACTATCAAAATTAATGGGACGACAATTTCTCGAAAAAAATATGACTCTAAAAAATCACTTATTGTCCTAAACGCAAATTCTTTGTCACGGTGCACGGAAACACTTGTCCCTTCGGTTTCCTTGCGCACGGTACGTTTCAACATGGGCTATGCGTTGCAAAGGCCCATTCAAGGAACTCTGGACTGAGTGGATCCTTTTGGGCCGGGCTCTCGTCTTGTTAGTAATATCAGGTCGGGGAACTCGACGACTGTGGCGGTCGGAGAAGATGGCGGCGGCGGCAGGAGAAGTCGCCGGCGCATCGTCGGGGACCACGACGAAGCGGCTTAAGATTGCCGTCATCCACCCGGATCTCGGAATCGGTAAGTCGCCCTCTTCCACCTCCTGTCGCTCGTGTTCTTCCTTTGCGTCCACGCCCTGTCCAATCTGAGATGCCGCATAGGTTTATTTGGTTAGATCCGGTTACGTTTTAGGAACAGAAAATTTTGGGTGTCCTTTAACTGCAAGAGGAGCAGAAGCTCTATTTGAAGGTATAGGAGGTTATCGAATTTTGTAATATTTAATAGAGTATGGCAACTCAAGTGGTTTCCCTCGAGGGAATGTTTTCATACATTACCGTACAGCTTCTTGTGAAGTAGGGACTCCGTTCAATTAGCTTGCTGCTGGAAGTGACTGTGCTAGTTTGAAGTGTGTTTGTCTTGCCCTGAGTAGCTCACAGTTGACAGATTACAGAATAATTTCTAGGTACCTTTTGCAGTACATGCTGCTGCAGTATGATCAAGGTATGACCATTCTCGCAGCATGAAAGATCGAAGATGCTCAACTTTTGTCGACCTTTCGTGTAGGTGGTGCTGAGAGATTGATTGTCGATGCGGCTTGTCAGCTTGCTGCCCATGGCCATGATGTTCATGTCTTCACATCACATCATGATAAAAACCGTTGCTTTGAGGAGACTGTTTCTGGTAAGGCTCAGAACTTTGCCTACATATATTTTGTTGACACCCTAGTTCTAATTACAGTTAAACTAGCTTCCCTGTGGTGTTTTTGTGTTTTACACATTGTGCGCTTCTTGACCTTGATTTAGGGGCGGAGCTATATTGTATTTAGTGGGTGCGGCCACCCAAATTTTGTCTTTTTTTTTTTTTAAAAAAAAAAACAGTGATAAGATCCAAATTTTCACCATATATATTGCAAGCTCTTGCGCCCACAAAGGCAAAAGCACTCCTCTGAGATTTGCTCTAGCTCTGCCACTGCCTTGATTCAGAACACTTGTCCCAAGTCACTTCCATGTTAATTCAATTCCTGCAATGCAACATATAACAGATTATGTGTAAAATTGGTGCTTATGCAAATACAATTCTTACCTGTTTTCTCTCTGGTCGTTTGCAGGTTTGTTTCCAGTTACTGTATATGGAGATTTCCTGCCCGTCATGTGTTTTACCACTTTCATGCTGTTTGTGCTTATCTTCGCTGCATTTATGTTGCGCTCTGTGTGCTACTCAGATGGCCCTTCTTCGATGTCATATTGGTAGACCAGGTTTCTGTTGTGATTCCACTACTTAAACTAAGGGCATCATCAAAGGTATCACTGTCTTGTTGCACAAAATGCTTACTGTTCTCCAACAATTGCAGCTCCTCGATAACAATTCATATGTTTTATCTACAGATAATATTTTATTGTCATTTCCCTGATCTGTTACTCGCGCAACATACTACCATGCTTCGGAGGTTATATCGCAAGCCAATTGACATGATTGAGGAAACGACTACCGGTATACTGCATCTTGAATTTGACTACCTGCTATTTTTTTCTTCCCGGTTTCTTTGTTTAGCTATATGTCTTGGCACCCAGCAGCATTGTAATTGTAGTAGTTACTTTTTATGTATATCAGGTATGGCTGATTTGATTCTAGTCAATAGCAAGTTCACTGCAGCAACTTTTGCAAGGACCTTTTCTGGTTTACATGCTAGAGGAATCGAGCCTGGTGTTCTGTATCCAGCTGTCTCTGTTGAGCAGTTTCACGAGCCCCGTGCTTATAAGTAACTTCATGTTTGTATATCTTCTTACATTTAGGTCTCACTTATTCAATTTTAGACTAAACAGATTTTCTTACCGTTATCCTATTCAGATTCAGATTTATCTTAACTATGCAACCATCTTTGTACAGGTTGAATTTCCTATCAATCAACCGGTTTGAGAGGAAAAAGAATCTTGATCTTGCCATTTCAGCATTTGCTTTGCTCCGTTCTGTTGCTTCGACTCTATCTGGTGATACTCTGCAAGATGCAACATTAACACTGGCAGGTGATTCTAGTTTGTATATTTACTTTCGTTCTAGTTGCATGTTCAATGTTACAACTTCACGGGTTTTAAACCATACAAAATATTGACTGTGCTGATTTCCTACCATGCTTATTTTAGGTGGCTATGATAAGCGTCTGAAGGAAAAATGTTAAATACCTTGAGGAACTCAAAAGACTTGCAGTGACTGAAGGGGTGTCTGGACAGGTTAATTTTGTTACATCTTGTTCAACATCTGAAAGAAATGAGCTTCTCTCCAACTGCCTCTGTGTTTTATACACTCCAAAGGTAAAGTGTCCAAGCTATGTTAGGACTCACATCAAGCTAAGCATTTTATATTTACCTTAATTAAGAAGCCTGTGTCTTGTACTTATCCAGGATGAACATTTTGGTATTGTACCTCTTGAAGCCATGGCGGCCCATAAGCCTGTAATTGCCTGCAATAGTGGTGGCCCAGTGGAAACAGTTGTGAATGAAGTAACAGGGTTTCTGTGTGATCCCTCTCCTATAGAATTCTCCAAAGCCATGCTGAAACTTGTGAATGATCATGATCTTGCTGTCAGATTGGGTGAACAAGCACGAGCATGTGGTCCAAAAGTTCTCGACCAAGACATTTGGTGATCTGCTCAACAGCTATGTCCTGAATGTCTATCATGAGAGGATGGAATGATCTATAATACCGGGTCAGCCATGTGTCATATGGAAACAATTTGTTCAACACGAGTTTCTCCCCACAACACACACACACATTTTTACATCTGATCTGACTTTGATGTACACACATGACGGCAATGACATTGCATTAAAGCCCTTTGGCATACATATTGTTTTCAATTATTAAGTAAATTTGGCTTAGTCCATCCTGTAATGCACCTCTGGAACCTGGAATGGAGCTGGGAGTTTGTTATAGTGATCTTATTTCTTCCCCTAAAGAAAGAGTAATCGGTGCGCAATTTGTTGAGACATCAGTGTTTTGATGATTGGTCAAACCTGAACTGTCAGGATCAGTTCTCTCCTGCAGGTTGCAAATATGCCAAGGCGATGTTTGAAAGGAATCACTTAGGTCCAGGTAGCTGTGCCACTTTATGAAACCCATTGGATATGAATCATCAGATCAGAATTCTTCTACTGTCTGACTCACGCCTTGGGAAAAATGTTGGCCACGTATACTCTTAGTTGGATGCCAATTCAAATAACCGTGAGATATGCTACGGGCCAAATCCAAGGTAAACTCTGAAGCATTCCTAAAACGGGACTCTGTCTCAAGTCTGGATACGTAGGTAGTACCTTGTCAATGCCGTTTTGTAGCTGAAATTCGCGCTGGACGTTTCCAAATCCGAGACTTATAACCCAATTAGTCGGGGGCAGTTTTGTCATCATGATGTATTTTTTTTAAAAAAATCTTAGTCAACGGATTTCGCAGTTCCTTTAGGATCTTGAGCCGCGCTGATTGCTACAGTACGTTTTATTCAAAAGGAAATAGCGCGGCAGTCAAATGTATCAGGAAGCGTTTGTTGGACGGAACCATGTGGCTCAGTCGGCAAATGCAAAGTCCTCGGTGGCGACGTGTGGCACGCCGCGTTGGCAAGTGGCTATATATATCAATTCGTCCGGAAATAGTTGCAAGAATCGGTAAACTTAAATTCCGTGCAAGTTTCATAGTTCATGCTTGCAAATAGCACCTTGTTTTGGTAATGGTGGTGCACTAATGGGCAGCTTTCACAAAACATAAAATCTTATATAATGATCCATGGCCCATGTTCAGAATATGTTAAGCTTGGTTTAGCTAGTCCTAACCATATTTAAAAAACAAAAAAAAATTGTGTGGCCAATTAAGGCAGAGCAATGACTGGCTGGCCAGCTACTCCTACTTCGTTGAACAAGAAACACATCCGATCCCTCTGTGTCGGAAGAAATCTTGATACCCTATTCAAGACAGTATGAGCAAATAAGGTTGTGTCAGCAAGTGTTTTAGTTGAGAGTTGAGACTGACTGTCACTGCACCCGGTCGTCTTGTCTCGATGGGATTGTTTCCATTCGTTTCAAGAGAGTGCGAACAGTTCATGACAAGGAAAGATGCCAAAATGATATCAGACACTCACCTAAACCACGAGAAACATGAGACAAATCTCAGTGTTGACCTGCACTATTCCTGCCCATACAATACAATAGTCTTCAGTTCTTCATCCGGGAACAAGAATACAAGATGGATAGGCTTTGATCACCATCAGCTGCGTTTACCAAATAAAAGTGTCATTAGGATTTCATTATAAAAAAAATGGTAGGAGTACTAGTTTCTTGCGTTTAGTTTTGGAGAAACAGATAAGAATGCAGCTGGAATTTGGTATAGGAAAACGCAACCTGATGATACAGTCAAAGGAAACGCTCAACCGCCCACAGCCAAGAAATAAAATAAAAACGACAAACAAATGGATCAGGATTAACAATTCTGAGATCCACCGTCATCCTCTTGCAACTACATTAACAACTCCATGATGCATTTGACGTCTCAAGATCGAACCTCCCACATTCACCACCTGTTCCTGTCTTTCTGACAGGTAGCTAACATTTTGCATCACGCTGAATCTGTCTTGCAGTCGCAAGGTCAGAGGGCACGCCTGCAAAATCCAGTTGCGAGTAGACACCTCGCGGTGAGCGACCGCCGCCCATCAGATTGTTTGCTTACTAAAGTCGACGCCCGCCAGATTGCTTGTTTGCTCAAGTCGACGCCCATCGAATTCATGTAACTCAAGTCCTGGTTTATCGTCAAAATCCTTTTTATTTTTTGCGTTTAGATGAGAGACAAAGTCTTGAGTTTGCAGATCTTGGCCAATCGATGTCGGCATGCCTTTATTTTAGGTGCCAACCTTGCACTCAATATGTAAGCATCGCTTACTTTTGTGGCCATCTGACTTCTGAGTTCTGACCACGGCTCATGTTGCACTGTTTATGGTCCATGGAAACCAAATTGCAACGGTACTAATACTGCAAGCTGCATGTGCTTTTCAACTTGTCCTTGTAGCGTCTTCTGGTACTTAGACAATAGTTAAAATCATGAATTTTGTTTCAACTATGAAAATCATGTAATTTTGTAACTAGTAAGGACGGAGATTTTGCTGTGTTTGCAATATTACCCTAGCATTTGGATAATGTACTAGTTTCATTGGGGAATGGCCCGATCACGAAAAAAAAAAAAAAAAAAATATACCCTCTGTCCTCAAAAAAGAAACATCATACTCCATCCATCCCAAATTATTGGTATTTTATACTTTTTGATGTTCATAGGTTTTTGTCATGCATCTAATTAAGTACACACTTTTTCTAGAAAATCAAAACGACCTATATAGATCAAATTCTATAGATGTCTTTAGCACACTACGAAAATATACTTCATGTTGTACTAATATGGTGCCATAAATCTAGGCATTTTTTTTCTCGGTCAAACTAAAGAAGAATTGACTTAAATTGATTTACTTGGAAATGGAGTAACGGTTACACTCCTCTATTCCAAATCGGAAGTCATTTCGTACTGTCTTAGATCTAGTGTATATCTTTTTTTTTTTTTTGAGATTACACAATACAACCCAGACGCTCAACACGTACACACACTCACCCCTATGAACACATGTACGCAAACCCTACCCCTATGAGCACCTTCGAAGACTGAGCCGGCAAATCTTGAAGTTCCGAATATATCTTGATTTATAGTATTTAGAGACAAAACGACTTATAGTTTGAAAATAAAGGGAGTAATAATTTATTCCATATTCAGCCTGAGTTATTTGACGGGCCAGTATGACATTTGCATTATATTATACCTAACCTGATGCAGATATAAAACCCCATACCCCTGGGCCATGATCCTCCTCCAGCGTCCCTCTCAGACATGCTACTTTGTTTTCTGTACAAAGTACAAACCTGAAGCCAAGAATCCTGCTTGAGTCTTGATTGGTTGCCAGTTTAAGCTGCTTGGATTTGCCCCAGATAGAGTTCGATTGAGTTGATGGCCATGGAGGAGCCGCCTCAGCTGTTCTTGTGTCCCATCTCCATGGAGCTGATGGAGGACCCTGTCACGGTGTCCACCGGCGTCACCTACGATCGCCGCAGCATCGAGCGGTGGTTCTTCAAGTACGGCAAGACGACGTGCCCCGCCACCATGCAGCGGTTGAATTCCTTCGACCTCACGCCCAACCACACTCTCAGGCGCGTCATCTCCACCTGGCTTGACCGCGCCTCCTCTTCGTCGCCGGGCACTCCCCTGTGTAATAAGCTGGAGCGGGAAAAGCTGCCGTCGGTGCTCGCCGGCATTGAGGCCACGCCGTTCAAGGTCACCGCGCTCAAGAATCTTAGGCGCTGCATGGATGGGGACGTGGCAGCGAAGGAGGACTTCGTCGCCTACGGCGGCATTCAGGTGCTCGGCCGCGTCATGACACAGGCGTTGACGGAGAGCTGCGCCGGTGGAGACTTCTCGGCGTTCCGGACGTGCGAGGAGGGCGGTGCCGTCCTCGCCACGCTTCCTCTCTCCGACGACGCGTCGGTGGAGCTCGTGCTCAAACCCGAGTGCATGAAGCCCGTGGTCGCGGTGGTGCAGCGCGGCAGCGCCGAGTCTAGGCTGCACGCTATGACCATCCTCGCCAAGATCTCCAGTGCCAGCGGCGCCGACCGTGACTGGACGCCTGGTGTGGACGTCGACGACCTGGTCAAGTCCCTCCTCGAGCTCCTGTCCGACGGTGCCTCAGCGAAGCTGAGCTCCCGCGCGCTCGACGTGCTCCTCGACGTCACGGCGCGCTCCCGCGGCGCTCGGCGCGCCAAGGCCGTGGAGGTGGGCGCGGTCCGCGTGCTCGTGGAGCTCCTCCCCGACGCCGACCGCCGCGTCGCTGAGCGCGCGCTCCTCCTCCTCAAGCGCCTGTGCAAAATGCCCCGAGGGCCGGCTCGCCTTCGCGGAGCACGCGCTGGCGGTGTCGGCCGTGGCGCGGACGATGCTGCGCGTGTCGGTCCTCGCCAGCAGGCTGGCCGTGAGCGTGCTGTGGCTGGTGGCGTGCGCGGTGACGCCCGCGGAGAGGGTGCTGGATGACATGCTGATGAGCGGTGGCGTGGGGAAGCTGCTGGCGCTGCTGCAGGTGGAGAACTCGGCGTCGACCAAGGAGAAGGCGGCGAAGCTCCTCAGGGTGCACGGCGCATTCTGGAGGCAGTACCCGTGCTTCCCCCACCGACCTTAGGGAATACCTGAAATTCCTCAACTGATCGGTTCTCTGCATGTCACATGCAAATGCGACGAGTAATGCCGATCGAGTGCGTTGAGCACCGATTATGGGCATTATTTGTACAGTTAAAATGGAGATTTTTGTATTTTTGATCCGTCCATGATTTGTAATTTTGTGTGCAGTTGTATGTATGGCATTGACAACATTTCTTGAGTGAACTTGGAGCGTGAATTCCGTTTAATTATTTTGCGTTACAAGGAAATTCATCCGATTGTATTTTTGCGTCAGCATTTTTATTAAAAAGAAAATCCCATACATATTAACTACTAAAACCATATAGTAGATATAATTGGAAAATAAATTTCAACTTGGAGTATAAGAGCAAATTAAAGAGGATCTATAAATTAATCTCCAAATATGTTGTCAGAAGTGTATCGATCATGTTCTTTGCGTTGTCAGTTTTTTTTTTTTTTTTTTTTTTTTTTTTTTTTGCAACAGCGTGTCTTAGCACGTACTCCTCCATCCCAAATTATAAGTTGTTTGACTTTTTGGCTCCAAGTTTGACCATTAGTTTTTTTCAAAAAAATTTATAGTCAAATTTAAGTCATTCTTTAAGAACTTGTATTAATAAAGAAAGCCACAATAAAAGAAGTGATATTTTGCACAAATTTTTGAATAAGACTGGTCAAACTTGTTGTCAAAAAAGTCAAACGACTTATAATTTAGGATGGAGGAGTACTTCACTAAAATGATGAATCCCACAGGCACAAACACACAACAAAAAACTAGGAGGGAGAGGGGGTACCTTACAACTCCAAACCGAACCACCTAAAGCTAAGCTGCAACAGAGGATACAACCGCACAATGGTCGCCAATTGATGGGGCCCGGCGCAGCGGGCAAAGCATCCACCAGAACCGCTAGTGGCCAGGTAGCCACTGCGAAAGGAGACGTCGTACTCGGAACCTCCGGCGACCGTGTAGCCACAAGGTCAAACCGCCCGCTGACTAGGTAGCCACTGCGAAGGGAAGGGCAGCGACACCACACTCGAGCTGGATGAACCAAAGTGAAGAGGAGATGAGGCATAGCAGCCACAGCAACAACAACAACACTAAAGGGCCGAACCGGCCTCCGCCATGCTGGGCACAACCTTCCAAGCGACGCCTCCAAGGGAGGGCGTGATACAAGTCACACCGTCATCGTTGCACCAAAAGGTTAAGGCAATGCGCGCCGGAAGGAGCCCACCACACCGGGGAGAGGGCCTTTCGATGGACGCTTCCAAGGAAATGAACGGCGCTAGAGGCGTCGTTGTCATTGATCCGACAAGTGGGTAAAGCTTTTGCCATGGCGCCATATCCCCCTGCGTAGCCATAGCAGGAGATCGGCCCCGAGCATGACGCCGGACAGAGCCAACACCGCCGCAGCCAACGAATCATGGGAGGCCGGTGTGCTCAGTGCGACCGACATCGCCCTCGCCACCATGACGCTGCTGATGTTAGATCGAGGAGGACGCCGTCATCCATGCCATCGCGGGCGTCAACGACGTTCAACCATAGCAACCGCCGACACCACCATGGCACAGGACGACACCACGGAAAGTCGCAACACCCGCAACCCAGATGACCCCAAGCCGCAGGCGAGATGTCGGGTGCGGAAGCCCAGGGCGTTGCGGGTGCGCCAACAACGCCCACAACCGTAGAGGCCACGTGGAGGGGGGTCCGACTCGTCTGCCACGCCATATGACCACCGTCCGTCGTTGCTAGCCACAGTGGGCATGCCTCGATGGACGCTGCGCCTAGAACGCTTGGTTGAGCGGCGACACTCGCCACCCTACATGCAGCCAAGATGAGAAGCCGGAGAGGGTGGCCGCCGCGGGCGGGCCGCCCCGCTACCGACAGAGACACACGGGGAGAGGAGGGCCGCCCGAGAGATCGCGACGCGCCCCAAAGCCCGAGCGGAGACCGGAAGGAGGCCGGAGCGGGGTGGGGCCGCCGAGCGCCTAGCGCAAATCCAGCCGGGAGGAAGTCGGATCTCGCCAAGGCGGGCCCGATCTCAGCCCGCCGGTGAGCTCGCGGGGAGCCGGTTGGAGAGGGGGAGGTGGAGGAGTGGACGCGACAGGGCCGACAGCGGGCCGCCACCGGCCGGCGAGGGGGGCGACGAGGCACCGGGCGGCGGCGATTGGGAACCCCCGAGTTGCCCATTGGGAGCGCGGCGGGGACATGTCGGGCTTTTCTCATCAAGTTGTTGGTGTGGTGAGAAAACTAGGCTCGAGAGGATTATAAAGAGAGCAAAGCAGTCCACTTGAATTTGGCGATCTCCAAAAGGAAAACCGATGCGGAGGGCAAGGTGATAGGCCATGAAGAACAAGGGTTAGAGATGCTGATGGGATACTAGATAGCATAGTAGAGGTGGCATTCTATCGTGTTTTTGTTTCCAATCACGCAAAAGCTTTGCTCGTTTTTATTTATATTATTTAATATTTGATGTGCTTATTTACATGTTGCACGGACGCCATGAACGTGCACAAAAGAACTGCCCACGTTGCCATCAGATTGTGGAAGAGGAAGGTGGGAGTGAGAGAACAAACTATTGTGAAGTTAAGAACATCTGCAACTCTAGGTATAATCAGTGGAGGATTGTTGAGGCCAATAGAGGCCCATTGGTCATCTCTGATTTTGAATATTTATTCAGAGCGTGACAGTGTTTATCGATAAGTAGACCCGTATTTATAGGCCCCCCAACCCCATACACTCGTCAACCAAATATCATCCTCTGAGCGACCAGATCTTTGCTAGGACGCATTTATAGCTGCTGCTAGGTTACTTTATCGTTCATGCTTCTCTTGGTCCAAATCCTAATTAAAATTTCTGTACAACCGTGCTGCCATTAAATCGGAATAAACTTGTCTAAGTTGTCTTTTAGGGAAATGATTCATGTCGTGTGCTAAGTCAAGCGGAGCTGTTGGAGCGGGGCGACAAAATAGGACACGAAAATTTTACACGTCCTAGTAACCTTTTTCTATATAAATTGCACATCCTAGTATATCCTAATGTATATTTGGACTAGGGCCACAGTTCGCAAATAATGAAATCAAACAACTCAAAATCAAACAGCTCTGGACCAGAAGAAGCTACAGAGTCGTGTTAATTGTTAACAGAAAGTCAGAAGTTAGATAATTGAAGGTGGCAGAGTGAGGTGCCTGATGAACAAGGAAAGAACGAGCTAGTTTTCTATTATACACCATAATCAGCTTCCGATTTTTTTTTTTTTTTTTTTGGATAAAAATCAGCTTCCAATTTCGTTCCCATCCTGCCATCGACTCTTATAAATGAACAGTAAATTTACAGCTTGGCTCACCTACTGACGTCATTCGCTCATCAGTTCGTTATATATTACAAAATGGTAAACTAACTTATAACAAGTCTAATGAGAAAAACAGCAACACCATTTTTCACATTGAATATTCTCTTTTTTTACATAAATCCGTCCACCAGATGCAGATCTCATCTGCATTACCACCGTATGGACAGGGATTTCATAAATTGGTAGCTGAGGATCAAAACTGATCTAGTCTCGAGTTTTCAAAGCATATCGCAACTCCTGGCATTAAAGACAAGAGCAACATGAGCATACGCAGGCAAGGATGATCGCAGTAAATTTGTTTCAATACTGGAGCTTACCATGTTACCGTCGGTAGAGGCAAATGAAGGATGAAGCTCCGAAAGTAGTTTATCTTCCCTCAGTCTTTCCAAGCCATCAAATGGACGTGGTTTTGCTTCATCTGTACTGGAAGGCTTCGAGCCGACACTTACACTGTGGCGGTCCATCTTTATGTACATCTCAAGTTCTTCAACTTTCCAAGACAGTTGAAGGGCAACAAACTGAAATAACACGATTCACGTCCTTTTGTTATTTAGGTCCAACTGAGTAAACCAGGAAAATTACGTTAAAAAGAAAAATAAATAGGAATGTTCAGAAACCAAGCAAGGTATTCACTGAGACAAGCAATCACCTGTGCAAGATGTTTAATGGACAAGGTTGGTCGACAACTTAGATAAGGTTTTTCCAAGTTAGGTATGGTTTGTCCATCAACAGGAAGGAGAACAAGATACAACTGGAACTGCAAAACATAAATATGGACAGTTCAGCAGACCTGGCACAGGCTCCATTTAAAGATTTAGGTTAAGCTTGTCTGGACACAACTACTGAATCATGGAAGATATATACAGTAGAGATATGCATCTGGTGTGACAAAAACCAGCAATCCTGTTCTGCTTTTCCCCTTACTGTCAAAACAGAACATGAGCATGAAACTTGCTGTTTTGTCCCTCTTTAAAGAGTTGTTTTCCCAAACATGTCTTGATTCATGTAACTGTGAGAAAAGAATATATCCAAAAGAACATACATACAAAATGAAAAGTACCTCTTTATCTATTTCATCAGCGGTATGGAGGTGATCCACCAATTTTGCAATGCGTCCACTCCTTCCAATCCTGACATTTGAGCCAACACTGCTGTGTCGATTTTGGCTCCGTGTACCATTTTTCCCCCATGCAAGCCTCTCTCCCCGCAACGGAGAGGTGGCTAAAATTTCATTTCCACTAACTAATCCATCATTCTCCTCAGTGCTGTGGTTGATACTGCCAATGGTTCCAGCAGGCGATCCTTGTGGTCCAGACCTCTTCCTGCATCTTTTCTGTCTTAACTCTGAAGAATGATCATCAGTACAAGATTGCTCTCTGGTGGTTTCTTTCGAATTTTCTTCTTCTCTATCCTCCTCAGCAGAGCCAGTAGGCGCAATATCAGGGGTAATGGTTCTAACTCTCCCCGGGTTCTCCTGTACTTCCTTGCAAAGGCAGTTGCAGTTGCTTTTGCCATGGAACGTTTCTTACCAATTGCATCGGACTGTCTTCGGACTGTTTCGTCAATGGCTTCTTGTACCTTTAGTGAAAAATAATTGTGTGTCGATATTGATGGTTAAATGTAATATAAAAATATAACCAAAATGAGTTATGCATAAACAAATATAGTTCTGGTATTGCCAAAGCAGATGAGTTCACCTTTTTATTCGAATCCTCTCCTCCTCACTGAAAGCAAATTCCTGCTGTGTCAAGTATATTAGAAGGACTACATGGAGAAGCTAAATGAGGATAAAGAAACAAACAATGATAGGGCATATAGAGTTATAGACATAAGACATCACCTCTTCCTCATACTTATCAATATCTGGATACAAGGCTGCAATCAGCGCATCATACTTAGGATCGTCCCTCAAAGAACGTCTGCTTGCACAATGAGTGCGACATGCTGGGCATTCGTTATTTCTGAAAATCAGAGCATTACCTTTATAATCAGATAATAACACTATTTTAATGATCTAGAGACAAAATTAAACTGTAAATTCTACTTGTTAAAATATATTGTGACATGATTTTAGAGAAAAATGGTGCCTGCCATCATACCCTAGTCGCATAGATTTGTCAATGCACTCTCTACAGAACCGGTGCAAACACTCCATAACTGTCCTAGTCTTCCGGATAATGCCTGCAAAATAGGAGTAGACTCCATGGTTTATCATCATCTGAGATGCAAATCAAGCAATGAAATTCTCAACTTCGAACCTGTATATTATTGTAGTTAGTATTGAACCTTAGCTTAGGATTAATACAAAACCACTTTAGCAAGTTTTGCAAAAAGAACAGGTGATAAACAGCATCATATGCCTATAGGAAATAAAACTATCAGATGTGATACATGGTAGGTTGTACGAGAGAAATTAGAGACGAATTGACACTAGAACCAGAAAGGTTACAGGCAGTGGATGTATTAAAATAAGGATGGCAAAGCGGATCACAGCTAAGCAAACAGTTTCATGTATATGATATACAAGGCAGCCATATTATCATGTTACAAATTACTGGAGATGAGTTTATACTAGCAAACAGCTAGTGCAGTTCAGTCATGTGAGAAAACTTATAATGGCAATGCAATATCCAAATCATTAAGCAGACTGAGAAAGGACATTCTCACCTAAGCAGATAGGGCACTGAACCTCTTTCCGTATCTCTGATAATTTCACTAGCATAAACCTGATGAGAGAGGCATAACAGTTGACCATAAGCTTCAGACCATGTAAAACATCAAATATTCAAGTTCACGAACCTGAATAATAATCTTCAATCTATGTAGAGAAGTGAGATCGATGCAGGTAAAATAAAAGAAATGTAGCATCTGTTTTTGTTCTTTTGAAATAAAAAAAAAAAAAAAGATTATAGCTATTTTATGGTACTACACAAAGATCACGTAAAGCAGGAGAAAGTGAAGGTCGATCTTTAATAATAATTAACAATAATATTGGGCATACTGAAGTGTTCAACTATCCAGGACTCCAGGAGGTATGGTAGAGGACTGTAGTCCCAGTAAAGACTTGATTGAGACTGAAGCCGTGCTGTTGAATATATATTTCACCTTGATCTTTCGAATATATATTTCATCTTATGAATTTCTAAAGAGTGTGCATTGCTGATTGAAAAAAACATGATGTGCGCATTACAAGTCGGAGCTAGCATGGCAACTCTTTCAACGTACAGCTAAAGCCACGGCAGACAGAGCAGTTCAGAACTGAAAAGCAGTGGTTCAAGCACGATAAGCGCACAACACAAACAGACAGCGCCAAGTCACCAGCAGACCGGTAATCTCAATCGCAGCTATGGCCTGCACCATGACAAAAGCATGCATACATGTGCAGGCCATCGCATTACTCGTGCCTAGCTCGAACGCACATGATGCATCATCCATGTCGATCGGCTTGGTGATCAGTGCGTTTGCACAGACGCGATCAGAGCACACGAACTAAGCAACCATGCCCGAACGAGTCACTGGCAGGTCGGTCGGGTAGGAGGAACCGGCGGCCGAGGCGCCGCGCGCCGAGGCAATAGGCACCGGCGCACCGCTACTCCGCGAGCAGGCCACAAGCACATCCCAAACGGGTCCGCGGGATCGGAGAGATAGAGCGTGGAAGAGGCCAAGAGAGGAGGGAAAACTTACTCGTCGGTGCCGCCGTCGTCGCTCTGCGAGGACTCAGTGTCGCCGTCGTCCGCGCCGCCGTCACCCTCCGCGTCTGAATCTGCCAAACCCATCGAAGCACACAGTCAGCGCCTCTTAGCTACATCCGCGCGGTGATACAACAGAACGCGACATGCACATCGTGGGATGGGAACGAGATAGGACTAGAGGAGGGACGCCGGCCTCGATCTCGATGCCGTCGTCATCAAGCTCGGCTCACTCACCGTCTTCGCGTCCGCCCCGTGGCTCCGGGTCCGGGTCAGTCAACCTCGGCCTGGCGGCGCCCCTGCTCGGCCGCGGCGTGCGCCCTCCTCTTCCTTCTCCGCCGGCGGCGGCATCAGAGGTGGGACTGGGAGCCGCCACGTCGCCGTGGGGCTTCGAAGGCGGCGATAGGAACCGGCGCTTCTTCGGGGGCATTCTGGCTTTCTGCCCTGCCCTCAAGTTCTCGGCTCTTGGATTGCGGCGACGGGCTTGCCGAGACGTCCGGTGCTTGGGAGGGAGGGAAGGGAGGGAGGCGGTGTGGGTCGACGGGACGGGGAGGATGAGCTGCCGAGGTGGCCTGGCCAGGTGGATGCGGGAGCCTGGAAGGAACTGCTGGTCCGAAGGGGAGGCGGAGAGGAAGAGGAAAATAAAAGAGAAATAAAACAGGGGCTCGCGAGAGAGGAGGTGCTCGTTTTGTTGTGGCTTTGCAGACTTTGCCTAACGGTATCTGACCGCCGCCGGCGTCTGCTGGTGGCTTACAAGCGACGCACGGCGCATGCAGGCGTCAAAGCGGCGACCGCCTGCCGACGCTCCGCGTTCCTGGGCCTGGGGCTGGCAGCTGTTACTCCGATTCTGCAACTGAAACTGAAGAAGGCGAGGGCGTATGCTCGGCGCTCGATCCACGTGAGAACGGAGAACACACACAGGTGTTTTGGTTTCAGAGATTGCATAACAGCGCGGCACTGCGGCAGGCAAATCGCTGCTGCATCCCCGGACCCCGGCTTTGTTCGGCTGACCACCACACAGGCGTCAATGTTCTCGGCGACGAGGGTCACTCCGAGGAGCCCGACCTCTGCGATTCTGCTTTTGCCGGTGACCGGCGATGCCGGTGCCTGTCTGCCTGCTGGACGCTGCTCACAACCCTCGGTTTAATTGAGGCGGCCGGATCCGCCTCTCACTTCGGTTCATTGTTCACGCTGCCAGCTCACTGCTACCAACCTTTCCGGCGGGTCACCAGCGCCGGCGCACTGGCGGAGATCACTCCAGGAAATCTACCGTGGACTCGCTTACAGTTGACGTCTGTTCGTCAAAGGAAACCATCCGAGATGAAAATACTCTAATGTCTGCAACTCTACATAGCTTTACATCGCAGTGAAGTCAATCCTAACAGCAATACAGCATTGCATTGGCTATTCTGGTGTAGTGGTTGAGACTTGAGAGCCCTCAGTACAACTCTACAACTCTTTAGGTTTTTTAAATGAAAACTCTTCGGTTCACTAGGCTACAACAGATTAATTGTCCACGGATACATGAGGGAAGGCTATGAGTAGTAGCTAGTATATATTTTTTTTTTTTTGGCAGCACGGAGCCCGGTAGCCCGGCCCGCGGCACACTCATCCCTATGAACACCCGGCCTGACTTTTTACCCGCATGGCCCGGCCTCCACCGTGTCCCATACCGCTCGGCTTAATGCATAACGTGCGGCGTGCGTGCGCCCGCCCTCGAGCACCCGCATGGCCCGGCCTCCACCGTGCCCATACCGCGGCACGGCCCGGTGCCAAAGGCGCGGCCACGGCAAAGGCCACCCGCCCCGCCCAACGGCCATTTGGCCCCGCACCCCCCCCCGCGCGCCATATATAAGCGAGCCGCCCCGGCCGCCACTCTCCCCACTCAACCCTAACCCTAAATCGATTCCCCACCCCGCGCCGCCGCTCTCGGCCTCTCGCCTCGCTCTCTGGATCTCGATCCGCCGCCGCCCGCTTCGCCTCCGGCGTCGTCGGCGACGGCCGGCGACTCTCGAGTTCGAAAACCCTCTTCTCCATCCTCCCCCCCTCCTCTCCTCTCCTCCTCCAGCCAACAAGTGAGTTCGTGTTTATCTTGCTCGATCCGCCCCCGCTCGTCGTTGTTTGTGTAATCCCTCTCTTTCTTAAACCTCTCGGCCGTTGGCTTCCTGCTTGTGGCCACTTCTCTTCAAAGACCGTGCTCCGGTCGCGCGGTAGTCCTTGTCCATGCCCCTTCTCTGTGCTCGATCCGCCGCCGCTCGCCGTTGTTTGTCTAATCCTCGTCATCGATTTGCGGGTTGGTGGTTCCCGACGCCGAGTCTTACTCCTCTGAGTTGTCATGGCCAGGGAGTCAAGCAACCGTTGAGAGGGCGGTCTTTGGAGGTCTTGGTCGGCCTCGTTCTTGCTCGTCCCGTCCGGTTTTGCTTTGGTCTTTGGGCTCGCCGCTCGTCCGGTTCTTCTCGGTCTTTGGGCTCGCAACGCCAGGCTTCGCCCCTTGTCGGCGACGAGGACCTAGCGCCCGAACATGGACAACGAGCTCGAAGCCGCGGCCGAGGGCGACAACGACCGTGGGGACGCACCGCCTTGCTCGGCATCGACCTCGGTGACACTCGGTTGGGTAGCCAGCCGAGCACATCGATGACGTGCCATATAAAGTGGTTAAAGTTGGGGTGCAAGTTTCTAGCTAATAGTATTCATATTTGTAACTCAAAATTGGTTTATTAGGAAAATGCATTTCATAATTAATCTAGTGATATCTATTTGATATCAGAACTATTGATATTTTTATCTTCAATTAGTCAAATTTAAGGTACTAAAATGTGACACCGTGCTAGGATTGCATTGTGTAGGAACTTGCACCCCAACTTTAAAACATAAACAGAAATTATGTAGAATATTCAAACAATTCGAACCTAGTAGGCACCATAAAATAGAGCATGGTTTTAGAAAATATCTTAAAATAGTCTGTTAATTTTCTGACGTAAAATAAATTTCTATGATTTTTCTAAAATCAGAGAAGATTTCAGATTTTTATTCGCATAATTTCTTCAGAAAAAAAATTGTTTTTCGTAGAAGTTGAAGGATTTGAAGGATTTCTTTTCCTAAAAGCGATAGACTGTTATGGCCCGGTCCACTTTAGATGCCTGTCACCAGCTCGCGACTTGCTGCAGATTAGGCGAAAACGAGAAATCCCGTTTGGCGGGCACCCCGTTATTCCCGGGCATTTCGAATTCTGAATTTTGATGAGTTTCCCACCATGCCAAGCCCCGCGCCAGTGATCAGTCGTCACCAAGACTCACCAGCCCTTAGCAACGGGAACATGCCCACGTTCCCTGTCCCGCGCCAGTGATCCCAATGGACGCGTCCCCGATCACGATCCGAGCATAGAGTCTCAAACAAGAAACGTTGATGGACATCAGTCTTAAACACTAAGAGATCCCATCCGCCCGACAAGAGAGAATACCCCCGACCATGGGAGATCTCCAGTTTTGGGAACGTTAGCCCATCTGGGTGCAAAAGATCGTATACCCTCTTCGTTCCATAGTTTTTAAAATGTCGCGTCTGCACGTTCCGCATTCCTCGCGTTCGGGAACATGGCTTCTAAGCACCAGCCCCGCTCGTCGGCGCTCATCAGTCAGATCCACCGTACCCCCGACTAGACTCCACTCCGCCATGGACGATAGCGCCGATGAAGTCGGCGGCCAAAGATCACAGGTACGCCGAATTCTCTTCGCAAAAAAAAAAAAAAAAAAAAAATTCGGTACGCCCAATTCGGGGGGCCTCCCCTTCTTCTGCTCCCCGACCCTTGTCGCGGTCCAAGTACGGACCTCGCCGGCGAAATCCCTCCTCCAGGCCGCTCGCTTACCCGCGTTTTCTGTTGTTGCAGGTCCACGTGTGCAGTTCGTACCCCCTTTCGTTCCCTTCCCGTGAGTTCCCTCCATCCCTCCCCTCGCGAATCTAGCGTTTTCTTGTTGCATCGAGTTTGGGGACATCTGGCTGTGCTGACGCTTGTTTGGGTATTCCGTTTCTTCGTCAGAGCCGCCGGACATCAAGAATTGGTTCTCGAGCTATGTGTATGACTCGCCTGACGTCCCGGAACTGGTTGCTGATAACGATGGCGGCAACGGCAGCGAGACCCAAGACCCATTGGAGGTAAATTTGTTTTTTCTGAATTCTATTAATCAGGTCATGGACGCGTTACATTTCTAGCTGCAAATATCATCCTCCTACCTCATAGGCTATCAGCCTAGCTAACAGTATACTCTGGTTCCGTTACCCAGCATTCGTCAACAAAACATTCTCACCAGGATGGTGGAGTTGCTTTGAGAGAAAATTGTTTAGGAGGCCAATCTGAGCCTGATATTTTTTCTGGAAAATATTTGGTTCCAGTTGATGGTAATGCGATGAAGCCCGCCACTAAAAGGAAGCAAAGCTTGCGGGCATTGTTTGGAGCGAGTTTTCTTGATGGAGTTGAGGAAGCTAATGAAACTGACAGTCATGGTTTGTTCCCTGTGCAGCTAAAATGCACTGAAGCATGCGTCAGATTGTACAAGCCTTTCGTTTAATGAAGTATGTGAGGCACATTTAGAAAAAAAGAATTTTACAAGCTTGCCTGATACTACTAGACATAGCCAGAAAGGCACAGCTGAGCACAGCAAGGTCCTGGTTGACTGTGATCGTTTTAGTTCAGTTGAGACTCAAGAAAGCACGCCTGCAGATCTGGAGGCTGAGAGTAAAAAGTCTGCTGATTGTGATGATGCGTGTTTGGCTGATATTGAGAAAGGCTTTGCAGAAGATGACATCCATCATGTTGAACTGCCCTTCAGTTTTAGCAGTACCATTCTAGCTGGGACAGAGAAAATATTCCAAGAAGGTGTTGACAACAGCACAAGTCTTGTTAGTCGCAATAGCCTCAGTTTAGCTGACACTGAAGATAATTTTTTTTTTTTTGAAACGGAACACTGGATAATTCACCACTAGGGGAAAATGATAGTGAAGAGAATTCTCCCTTAGGGACAGGGGGAACTAACTGCTGCAAACTTTCGTTACACAGTAAAAAGACACAAGAAATAGTTGCATCAGATGGTTTTATAGCTGTAAAGAGGAAGGGGAAGCAACCAGAGGAACAAAAAACAAACAAAATTCAGAGGCAGCCAATGGGGAGAGATAAGGAAAAGGGAAACCTACAAGAAAACAGTGGCATTTCAGACCAAAAGGTTTGTCCAAGAGCAAACCAGACGTCCCTTAGAAGATAGTACGAGTAGGACTAATTTTTCAGAAGTAAATGCATCTCCGACACCAGTGCCAAGCAGGAAATGGAAGTGTCCTCCCAAAGGCAAGCCCTATGTTGGTCGTCCAATGAAGCAGCTCCGGTTGGAGCAATGGGTGCGCCTTGTGAATCATTGAATTGACACGTCAACTTCTGCCATCCTTTTCAGAAGAATGTATCAAGAGGTTGATAGATTGGACCAGTTTCATACCAGTAGTATGTAGAAGTGCTTGTCACCCAAGTAGGAGCATATCCGTTATAATATCATTATGTTTGTTGTTACCTTGTGCTACTGCTATCCCACTTCAATTTTGTTCATACCACCAGGGTACACATAGTTGGATAGTACTTGATGATGGGTGTAAAATTCTATGAATCTTATTTTAGATGAGATTCTGTGTTTCTTTTTAATGTTTTGCAAATCTTTGGTCTATGGGAAAACGCTTCTTCTCATCAAACTGTAAGGAGATAGTACTTCATCCAAAGACTTGTGTGGGGGGAAAAACACACACAAGTGAAAACTGTATACTGGGCCTGGCTATTTCTGGACCGTCAGTCGGCCCATTATATCTTCATATGACTCACCGGCCATTCCTGAACGTAGAAGTCCACTATTCTTTTTTTCCTTACTAGGAATCTTACCCATACGTTGCAACAGGGTAAACATATCAAACGTTTACGAAAAACGCGAACTGAAATAACATTATGTATTCATTGTTTTCTGTTTTTATAAAATTTAAAATCTACATATTTGTTTTATGATGACAACTCACGTAGGACCAGGTGGCTTCTTTTGCGGTGAACTCGCGGAGCACGTAAGCAACTAAGTGTGTTTGGTTGGGGTTGTGTGGGTTGGAGTGGCTCCGACCCATGTTTTGGGACGGCTCCAACCCCTCTTTTGTTTGGTTCATTTTTTCGGGTTAGGGATGGGTTGGCTCTAACACCTGTTTGGTTGAGAAATATGGAATGGATGATATTTGACACCGTTAGAGCACTATTCACTGGACCCCATCCGTAAGAAATGGACCCACATATCATCCTCTCTTTTTTTCTTTTTCTTCTCCCCTTATCTTCTTCCTCCCATGCGATCCCATCGGCGCCCTCCCCTGGCTGCCCGCCATGAGTGGCCCCCGCCGCCCTACCCCCGTCGATCTCTGGCCGGGGGGCACGGGCGAGCTCCGCCACCCGCGACCTCCAAACAGGGCGAGCTCCGCCCGGCCATGCCCATGCGCGCTCCGCCTTCCTCCACGGCGGCGCCATGGCGGGCGGACGCGGCTCTTGTGGCCCGGCCGGCCCTTGCCTCGGGCGACCTCCAGGCTGGGTGAGCTCGCGCCCGACCATGGCGGACGAGCTCTCGCCCGACCATGCCCGCGACCTCCTTCTTCCTCCACGGTGCCATGGCGGGCGGTCGCGGCTCTCGCGGAGCCATGGTAGGGTCGCGCTCGGCGGACGGGGGGCAGCGCGGGGTGCTCCTCCCGCCTCGACCCGGAGATCCGCTCGCCACCGATTCGCCATCTCCGCCACTCCTCTTCATCACCAAGTCCAAGCGGCCTCTACATCTTCGGATCCATGGCCACCTCAAAGACGTATCCATCGTGTCGGGGACCTAAATATTGGGCCCCTCGAGACATTCTCCAAACAACGAGAATCCGCCCGGCTGTCAAGGCCCAAGAAAACCTAGTCTCGCTATCATCCCGCATAAGAGGGCGGCCCGACGGGCGATGGACCAGCCAAAAGAGCCCACGACGTGCCATAACGACGGAGTCCGCCCATGGACGGCCTACAAACGGCCCCAAGCTGCCCAAACGGAGTCGCCCACGCGGCGAAAAGAGCTCGCTTCGCTCACGAAGGCGACAGGGTCATGAACCTTTACAAAGGCGGCGACCGGACGCTCCACGCTATCTACAAATGAACCAAGGCACGGGCTAAGCCTGAATCTCCGTTTAAAAGAGACGGCCTAGCTCACCAGTCAGGAGAAATCTCCGCCTGTCCGAGGGTGGCCTAGCTCACCACCCGGCGCAAAATCTCCTAAGCCCGAGGGAGACCCAGCTCTCCATCCTCGGGCGAGGTAGCCCCACCGACTCACCCGGTCGCATACCTTCGGGCATGGGAGGTTCCGCCTGGAGGAAGGGAAACCGCCACATTCAATGCGGTTACCCGGCGTGACGGCGCCAGCCGCCATCGACACGCCTGATCAAATCGGCTGCCCGACCGCTTCCCCAATCCAGCTTGATGGGACACAAGGCTGAACCGGTGGCGTATTACGCCGCCCGGCCGGGGGAAACCGGGGGGCGACACTGTTCACTTCCGAAGCACCGCCAAGACGCCACGCTGGGCCGGACCCTCGGGCTCGACACGCATAGCCGGTAACCACCGGGACCGCCCGCCATGCGGTCGTGAGGGACGCCTCACAGATCCCCGGGGCGCACCGGGGACGGCCGACGCCCATCATGGATCGGGGCGCGTGTCTTCATCAGCGGCGGCCAAGCCAACCAACCCTCGGCGCAAGACATGCAAACCGGTATAGCCTGGAAATTAGCCACCTAGGCATCCACCTATGTAAACATTACTTCTCTCTTCCCTCTATAAAAGGAGAGTAATGCCCCATTAGAAGAGAGAGGATTTTTTCCGATCCGTGATTTTCCGATCCGCACGGAGAAAACTGTCACCACCACCACCACAACCACGTCGTTGGGGCTTGAGACCAAAGCGTCTCTCCCTCACACCGCTTGTAACCCCTACTACGAGCTCACCTTTGGCCTTGAGGTAACACGAAAGGGACACACCCCCGCTGGGCGTAGGGCCCCGTTGGCCCGAACGGGATAAACTTCGCCGTGTCCGGTGTCCATCTTGCGCTCACGCCATCGAGGGAGAGGCACACGGCATACAAATTCTTTATTGCGGCACCCGAGGCACCCCGCTTCGAACGCCCGGCGATTACGCGCCAGTAGGGAGCGCTGTGTGCAATCTGCATCTCCGTCAGGCCTCATGGCGTTCTCACCTTCGTTTCCACCGTCGCGGAGCACGAGCCCCGCTGAACACCACCGCCGGACCGCCGCATTCGTGGGCGCCGGCCACAACCACGAGATGATCCTTCCGCCCGACATGCCGGCCGAAAGGAGGCAGCATCGGCCGCAAACGGCAGCGCTCCATCATCACGGTCGACGCCGAGGTGGGCAAAGCGACCCACCAGCCGCTGCGGCGAGCATCCAACGGATTAAATCCGACGCTGGCGTCCCGGTCGACTGGCAGAGGGCTCCCGGGAACCCTAGGCCCCGGAAGATCCATATCCGGTACCCGCCCGTGGCAGATACCGAAAACCCAATGCCGGGAAGACCCATCCGGGGTCGTGGTACCGGAAGGAATCCCGGTGAATCCACGCCGGCTGAGACTTGATCGCCGGCCCTTTGAGAGAGCGCGGGCCGACCCCCCGCCGCCCCACGAACGCTTATCCCATGGACAATCACTGACGAACGGCGTATCCTCCGGAGGATGTCGCTGCGGCCCCGTCAACCTCCTCCGCCCGTGCACGGTTGGGGCACGGTCCCGAATCTCCTCGGACTGCTTCGTCCGAGAACCGAACTTCCTCTCGGCGTTGACCTCACCGACGAGCGAGGATGATCACTATGACCCCACGCTGAATGCTTCGCGTCGGTTCGCCAAGATGGCCATTCAACGACGTCTCCGGCGAGGATGCGACATACCGCCGACGGCGCCCCGCACCGCGCTTCCGCCCGCCTCAGCCCGATGGCGGCCGCTGGGCCAGCGAAACGCTGCGGCTTCACGGGATCTACAGATATCCCAGCGTAGTCCGCTGCTGAACGCGACGACCTGGAGCCGAACAACATCCAAAGGGAGCAAGCTCGCAGCAGTTCTGCAGCACCCGTGCTCATAACGGCGTTTAACGCCATGACCGCCGGAAAGTACTTCCCACTCCCGTGCATAGCGGCCCCGCTTTAACGAGCGGCCTCAATGTGGCGCCGCCATGCTAGTACGCTGAAATGCCCGAGCCCTCCACCGCCGAGGGTAGCGCATTTGCGAGGCGCTCGACAACTCGCCCGACAAGGCAGCCGATAACAGCGGAGAGCTCCGCTTCGGGATCGGCGCGTAGCGTCCACGGCGAGCGAAGAGTACGGGCGAAGTCGGCTGGGCTCCGCCCGAGCTCGATCAAAGCCGAGCCTCGGCAAGGCGGGTTCGGGAACGCCTAGATGACAACCGCGCGCAACGCCTCGGGCCCGGGAACGCATAGAAGACCCACGTCCAAGACCGCGAACCAGCGCCTCGACCTCGAGGATGAGATCGAGCGACAGCTGGGCTCGCGCGCAGGCGTGCTCACCTCGGGGCGCACGGCGGGAAGACGACAAGCACGCCGGGGAGGACCGAGGGTACTCCACATCCACCCGGCCCCTCAGCTTCACAAAGCGACATCGGGGAGGGCACCGCTCCCACGCCCGCAGCCTCCTGGCCACCTCGAGAAATACACGGAGAAACTCGTCCGAGGTGCGGGCCGACGACTATAGCCGGCATGCGGTTTGCGGGCACACGATGACAAAGTAATAATCGAAATTTGCCCCCTATCTCTCCGAGGTCCGCTAGAGCTGGGGTGGAACATCTTCCACCCGAGCCTCATATCAAAGCGGGCGGATTTGGTGAGAACCCTTCCGAGGTAACTTCGGGGAGACGCGTACCTCGCCTGGGTAACCCATGGGACCTCGGCCGCGGCAGAACCGACGAGTCCCTCGCGCGACTATATCCTACGCTTCTCCAAGCAACGAACCGAGCTCCCTAACGTGACGGATTCGTACGTCATAGGGGCCTTCTTAGCGGCACCAACTTAGCGAGAGATCTCGTGAAGAAGCCGGGGCGCATCTGACCAACCGAGGCTTAACGAAGCTCATGGACATCGCCACCAAGTTATTTAAGCGGAGAAGAAATCAGCTTGGCTCGCTCAATCGTGGCTCGGGCAAAGGAAAGCGCCAGGAGGAGGAGCCCGAGGGTTCCCAACCCTGAAAACAAGAAAAAAGAAGAAGAAGGACAAGAGCCGCAAAGGCAAAAGGGCCAAGCCCTCAACGCCGATGATGAGGACATGGTGGCCGCAGCCGACCGCAAGGGGCCCCGCCCCCGCCACAAGAGACCTTCGACAAAGATGCTCAAGCAGCCGCGGAACCTACACGCCTTCGGCCAAGCACACCCTCGAGGAATGCAAAACGGTCGCGCCAAGCACCGCCAAACTCAAGGCCATTCCCCGAAGAAGAACAGAAGGGAGCGCTCGAGGGTAGTGCCGAGGGCAACATGGGATTCCCCGGTTGTGAACAATCGCTTCTTATGATCTTCGCAACAACATCGCAACATATGGTCGCAGCGGCAAGAAGAAGGAGCGTGACGGAGGTATACGCAACCGAAAGCCGGCGTTCCCCGGAAAGCCGCCAAATGGTCGATCGTGCCATCACCTTTTGACCCATCGGATCACCCCCGGCACATTCAAACCCGGGGCTTATCCATTGGTGGTGGATCCCATCATTGCTAATACCCGGCTCACCAAGGTCCTCATGGATGGAGGAAGCAGCCTCAACCTCATCTACGAGGAAACGCTTTTGACCTCCCGGGGTGGACAAGTCAAGATCCGCCTAGGAGGGCGGCATTCAACGGCGCCGTCCCCTCGCGCAACAACCGAAGCCCCTGGGGCCGACGACCCTACAGTGCGCGCCGGGGACCCTCGAACTTCGTAGCAAGAGACTCTCACCTTTGAGATCCTTGGAGTCCGGTACATACCACGCACTCCTCGGGCGGCCCCCCCGCTACGCCAAATTCATGGCGATCCCGAATTACACCTACCTCAAGCTCAAGATGCGAGGGCGAAGGGCGTCATCACGACCGGCCCCTCGCACCATCATGCCTATGAGTGCGGCGTAGAGCGTGGAGTACCGGAGGGCGCTCGCCATTGCCGAGGCACTCATTGCCGACGTAAAGAAGAGCTTCGACGGAGATCACGATCGAGCACAGGCCAAAAGCGCCCTTATTGGAGCTTTGAGCCCTCCTGCACCAAGAAGATCCCACTTGATCCCCAAAGCAAATCAAGGAGAAGTCACGACCATCGGCCGAGCGGGATCCGGGCCAGGAAGCGGTGCTCGCCGACTTCCTCCGCGAACGCCAAGACGCTTGCGTGGGGACCCCTGACATGCCCGAGGCATACCGAGGGATGTTCGCCAGCACTCCCTAGGCTGACATTCGACGGTGCTCGAAGCGCCATGCAAATGGGCTTGGCGCCGCGCTTTGATGACGCCTAAGCGGAAGATCATCTACGGGAGGTCCACAAGCTCGTGGAGGCCGGATTCATAAAGGAAGTATTCCACCCGCAGTGGTTAGCTAACTCGTATTAGTAGAGAAAAAGAATGGGAAATGGAGGATGTGTGTGGACTACACTAGTCTCAACAAAGCATGTCCAAAGTTCCCTTTCCTTTGCCTCGAATCGACCAAATTGTCGACTCCGCGCGGGATCGCGAAACTTTGTCCTTTCTCGATGCATATTCGGTTACCACCGGATCAAAATGAAAGAGTCCGACCATTTCGCGACTTTCGTTCATAACCCCCTTCGATGTATTGCTACCTCACAATGCCCTTCAGCCGAGGAACGCTGGGCAACGCATACCCGTGCATGCAAATCATCTTCGAGAACTCATCGGAGGATCGTGGAAGCCTAAATTCGATGACATAGTGGTCAAGTCCAAGAAAACCGCGGACCTGCGTGGGAGACCCTGGGGAAACCGAAAGTGCCTAAACAAGAAGGGAGTCAAGCTCAACCTCGAAAAATGCGTGTTTGGGGTCCCCCGAGAATGCTTCTTTGGGCTTCATCGTCTCACAACGTGGCATCGAAGCAAACCCGACCAAGGTTGACGCAATCACGAAGATTGGGCCAATCCGGGACCTCAAAGGAGTTCGAAGGTTATGGGCTGCCTTGCTTCACTAAGCGGGTTCATCTCCCGCCCTGGGAAAGGGGCCTCCCCTCTATCGGCTCCTTCGCAAGTCCGAGCGCTTTGCCCTCGACGGACCGAGGTCGAGGAAGCCCCTCGGCAACCTCAAGAAGCTCCTAACAAACCCACCGATCCTAGTGCCGCCAAATCCGGGAGAAACCCCGCTCTTATACGTCCGCGCCCACTTACCTGAATTCGGACGATGTCGTTGTAGTTGGAGTCGAAGAAGGGCACACGTTGCCGGTTCAACGTCCCGCTTTACTTCCATCGCTGAAGTGCTTTCCGACCGCGAAGACTCGATACTTCGCGATGCGTACGCCGCATGCGCCATCAATGCGACTTGAGAAGGAAACCCGTCACTACTTTCTCGCGCACCCGCCTGCCGTGGTATCCCCTCGTTCCCCTAAAATCCTCCCGAACCGAGAGGCCACGGGAAGAGGGCGAAATTAAAGCGGAACTTATGGGCGAAACTATATCATTCCCCGCCGCAAGGCAATCAATTCTCAAGTCCTCGCCGACTTTGTGGCCGAAAGTGGACTCCACGCAGCCTTTCCCGGCGCCCATCCAGCCGAAAGGCCGGACCATGTACTTTGACGGATCCATGATGAAGGCGGTGCCGGAGCCGTTTGTTCTTTATCTCACCCTGGGGCACACAAGGTACGCCATCCGGCTGCATTTCTCCAACAACACCGCCGCGAAAATACGGTGGCGCTGGTCAATCGGCCTCCTGGATCGCAAGCACTGAATCCGACACGACCGGAAACCGAGGGGATTCGCGAATCGGTCATTGATCAAGTCATGAAGGCCTTCGGGCGTGCCCGCGACCCCAAGATGGAGGCATATTGCCGAAGTGCGCAAACCGAGGAAAAGTTCCACGGGCTTGAGCACAAGCACACACCAAAGGCGTTACAACGGCCGCGGGCGACGTAATCCCCGCCAAGGTCGCAATGACCGAGGTACCGCTTCCCGAGCGCCCCTCACCCGAGATCTCAATGAACCCCTCGGTTAAGTACATTCCTTCAGAAACACCTCTGGGGGCTCACGAAGGCTCCCGAGCAAACCGCCTTCCGAAGCCATGGCGATTGACCAAGACCCCCGACTGAGACAAAATTGGTAGGGAACCTACCTCACCCGAGGGAACTATCCGAGGATAAGACCGAGGCTCGACCGATTAGCGAAGGGCAAAACTTTGTGCCGATGGAGACAAAAAAGGCTCTACAAGAGGAGCCTCGAGTATACATGCGGTGCATACCGGGCCGGCGAAGAATTGCTCGAGGACACCCACCGAGGGAGTGCGGCCATCATGCCGCCCGAGGACTCTAGTCGGTAAAGTCTTCGTGCAAGGCTTCTACTGGCCCCCGCAAAGGCTTGACCCGAATCAAGTCGTCGTACCGCAAGGAGTGCCAATTCTGGCCTTGGGGACGATCTCCCGGCACAAGCCCCGCAAACCATACCTCCGACATGGCCATTTGCGGTATGGGGACTCGACATGATTGGACCCACTCGAAAGGGCAGGGGACACACTCATGTCCTAGTCGCCATCGACAAGTTCTCCAAATGGATTGAAGCCCGAGCCGTGGTGAACCCTCGCGACGGAGGAAACGGTGAAATTCTTTACGAATATCATTTCCGTTTTGGAGTCCCGAACTCCATTATCACGGACAACGGGAACCAACCGTGGGGAAGAAATTCCTCGACTTTTGTGACGATTATGGCATCCGGGTCGACACCTGGGTACGTAGCTCACCCGAAGACCAACGGGCAAGTGGAGGCGTGCCAACGGCATGATCCTACAAGGACTCAAGCCGAGGGATCTTCAATCGGCTAAACCAAGCACGGGAAAAGATGGTACCGGGGCGCGTCGGTTCTATGGAGCCTCCGAGCGGCTAAAAGCCGAGCCACGGGATTGACCCATTTTTCTAGTCTATGGGGGCTGAGGCGATCTTGCCCACGAGACATTGAATACGGGTCCCGAGGCCGCGAGCCTACACCGAGCAAGGCAACGGAAGGCAAGGCAAGACTCCATTGACCAAGTCGATGAGGCCCGAGACGTCGCGCTTCTGAATTGGGCGAGATACCAACAAGCTTTACGCAAGTATCATGCCGTTTAATCGGCCCCGAAGCCTGGAGTTCCAAGTCAACGACCCGTACGCATTCAGTGAAGATGACAACAAAGGGCTTTGCCACAAGCTCACGCCACCACAGGAAGGGCCTTATTTCATCGCCCGAAATCCTAAGGCCCGGACCTACAAGTTTAAGAACGAAGGGCGAAGTCTACTCCAACGCTTGGAACATAGAACGGCCTACGTCGCTTCTACCCTTAAATTCCGCACTAGAAGTCAAACACATGTGTTTTTTTTCGCTCAATAAAAGATCTACATCTTTTATGAAAAAGTGCTTCGTGCATACCTTAAGGGAGTCTTAGCCTCGCCCAAAGACAAGACTAAAACTCCCTCGGGGCTACATGGGGACCCCTCCCCTCTCTGGGACCCCCTCTCCTTTCTTTTTCAAAACTTTTTTCAAGGAAAAAGTTTTCTTGCGCACACTCTAATTGATCGTTTGAGCTGCGAAGGTCGCGCACGACGCAAATCCTAAGTGAGATAGCCGAGGCAAACGGACCGCCCTAGTGGCACCCGTATGGACCGCCCCCAGTGGCATCCATGTTCACTATCTCACGAACGGAGAAAGCAAAAGCGACACGGCCACACAATGAACGAGAAATTTGAGGAACGCAACTTAAGCATAAAATACACCGCTAAGGCCACGGACCTCGCAAAGCATTGTCGCTTATGTACAACCTTCTCACAAACTTAACTTTTTTAGCACAAGGAGAAGTCGTGGGGCAGCGTGGGCCTCGTCCACTGCTACCGCCCGACCGGCCGACGTAGAAGCAAACTTGAGCAACAGCAACATCCTCGGCGGTGGCTTCCCCCGAGGGTGGCGTCGGCCCATCGGCGTGTCCCGGAGATGGCATCCAACATTTCCGTATCCGCCTCATAGGTTGACTCTATGGGGGAGTACGGAGGGCACACCCTCGTCCCTCGAAACGGGGAGGCCAACGGGTCGCGGGCCTGCCCACAAAGGTGTACGCGGCTCACAGGTCTTAGCGGCGTCGGCGGCATCCCTCTCACCGAGTGATCGACCACCGCCTGCGCCGTCGAGCCGGAGAAGAAGCCACCCGCAGCGCCGTCCAGCGTCACCGAATTCGCCGGGAAGTGAGAGCGGAAGAGCGGCCATACACGCCCGCCACGCCCGGACCCGGGAAGGCGTTCCGAGGCTCGGACTCGAGGTAGCCACCCACGCAGCTCAGCGGCTTCCTGCCGAGGGGCCAACCTCGGGTTAATGTCCGCCCCAAAGCGGCCGGATGAAGTCCCGACAGGCTTCTTCCAAATGCCTCCCGGTATGACCGCTCCCGCCCACCACTGCGCCAAGCGCGTGGCCGGTGTTCCGCGGCCCCGGTCCCGGCCGGCTCTCCGCTTCCGCGACGAGCACCCAAATCAAGTTAGCAAGAGGAGGCGTCAAGGCGACAAAGCCCCAAGGAGAAGATATACCTTGACACTGCGTTGCGGCCAAAGATCGTGTTATGCTCCTCCGGGCGAGCGATCACTTCGAGCCGCTCCTTCTCCTTCCTAAGGGGTCTCACCCTCGGACACCGGCTTCGCCGATCGTGGGTATTCAGGGCGTCGCACATCTCCGCCGCCACCGCCCTCCCGGCAACCGGTCCCCGCTGGCCACGAGCCTCGCCGGGACACAGAGACCGCTTCGGGCCTCTCAAAAGTCTCGGCCATCCCGAGCCGTCCCTACCGCCCGTGGCAACCTCCGATTCACCTGATGAGCTCGGCCTCCGGGTCCGCGCGGGACTCCCTCTCCCAAGCAAGAGCGGTAAGCGAAGCTCGGCCCGGCCACGTCGGGCCGCCCGAAGCCCGGCCCCGAGGGCATCCCAGCTCAGACATTCTCCGGGCGGGAGAGTTTCTACTTCTCCCGCAAACCATGGAGATACTGCGACAAAGACACGCCCGGTTATGGCATATATGCAAAGAAAACGCTTACACAAGCGTGCGCTTCAAGACACTCACCGCGCCGGTCTCCTCGTGAGACGCCTTCCGTTATGGTGTCACCGGCCCGCAAGGCCATCGCGACCCACGGCGGATCCGCCGTGAGTCCTCCACGCCAGACCTCGGGGCGATCATCGACCACCCGGGCGGTCGGACCCGCACCTCACCCAAGGTCGAGGAGGACCCCGGCCGGTCGCCCGAGAGGGAACATCACCTCCACACCGGCGGCTCCCCGCAGCCGTCGGGGAACCCGCACCAGCCGTCCAGGGACCCTTCCACGCCGGATCACGCACGGCCCTCTCCATCGGCCGAAGACGGCGCCGAGGGTCGCGTCGACCCAAAGATGAAGCATGGGGAAGTCGGGGTTATGCGCCGTGAACGGATCGGCGACGAGTCGGCGCAGCGAGGACTTTGGCCCCGCGCCGCCAAGAGCTCCTCTGAGAAAACTCCCGAACAAAGGGCCCGGCTCCTGGGGGGGCGGCGGCGCCACGCTCCCTCGAATGGCACCATCTCGCTCCCACCCGAAGCTGGCGCCATACAAGACGGCCGAAGCCGGTCGATCACCATCGGGCCGGGCGGACGCCCGCCATCGCCACCATGGGCTGCGCCACCTGGGGGGTGGCCTCGCGGCCCGACTTGGGTCCGACCCCTCTTGGGGCTCGGGGGCTAACACCACGGAGAGCCCGACATGGGTGCGACGACGTCTTGGTCGGCGACCCCGACTCACAGGCCCCGAGGAGGTCGATGCGCTGGCCTTCCGGGGCCTTCTTGGGGTGCGTAGTGCGGTCGCGTGCCCCGCTTCCCCGGAGGCAAGCACACGCCGAAAAAAGCCCGAAAACATCGTAAAGGAAACCAACTCCCGAGGCATGGAGAAAACTTACGAGGCCCGAGGAATCGCAGGTGGGGCCGAGGCGCGAGAAGATCGCGACTTTGGGCGTCGCGCACTTGACCGGGCCGTCTCCCCACGGCTCCCGATGCGCCGGGGGCCGGCTCGGAGGGGTCGCCCGGCTCTTCATCGAACAGCGTCTTGCGGCACCGGGTTCCCTTTAAGCAGGGGGCATACGCTCTTCCCGCCGAGCTTCACCATGCGGCGTCAAGGCACCCACATCGGGTGCAACCCCGAGCCGCCACTTGTGGACTTGGGGACCTCGGTGGAGGAGCTCTCGGCGCTTATTTGGTCAGCGACCCCGACGCAGAGGCTCGGGCACTCAAACCCCCGATTGGGTCGGGAACCCCATGGCTCGGTCTATCCGAGCCGCCATCGCCGTCATCCGATGAGTTCACGGCGAACTCATCCCTCCGGATTCTCGTCCTCCTCGGTGGTCGAGGTATCGGGTGACTTCGCCCGCCTCTGGCGCCGACCCGGCCGGTTGGCGCGGGCCACGTTTCTCTTCTTCTTCTCCTCCTTCTTCAACGCCCGATTACCTCTCGCTGCTCGTTCCGAGCACGGTTCGCCGCCCCGCGTTCGGCGTCCAAATGCGAGTACGGTGGAAGGGAGTCGTGGTAGTTCGAGACGACCACGCAAGAAGAAAAATGTGAACCGCCATGGCAAATACAACAAGGGCAATGCAAGAACACCGAGGCCGGCGGCACTTACCAAGGAGATGTATCCGCGAGTGGGGCGCATCGGGATGTCCGGATGTTGGGCGGGGTATTGGACCCCAATACCTCCCTCACCCTCTTGGCCGGAACCATCGGTGGAAAGCGAGAAGAGGCGACATCCGGGACTCCTCAAGACCAACGGCCGAGGGGTCATCCGTTCATGAGCAAAGGGCGAGCCATCGCTGGCAGCACCCGACGCCCGATGGAAAGCGGCGACCACGGCCGCGGCGTTCACCTCCTTTTTCTCGAGCCGCAGCACCGCCGCCTCAAGCCCTCCAACCGAATGATCCGCCGAGGCGGACCCCAGTTCCACTTAACCGGGCGCCGCTTGAGGAGGACACGCCCGAGGTATGCGGAAGCGTGTTCCGTCGTTGCGGAGGTAGAACCACCCGATCTTGCCACCCCTTATTAGAGGTGGTGAGCTTGGAGACGATGTACCCATCAGCTCGGTTCGCCTTGTCGGCCCGACGGACTTGAGCGCGCAACCGCCGACGCCAGCGTAATGCCCTCCGTGGCTTGCCCCGCGCTATCGGCAAAGGTGAGATCCGCCTTGAAGAACCACAACCGTAGGTCCCAATGCGGCTCGATCCCCGGGAATCCCTCACAAAGGGTGACAAAGATGGCGGCACGGAGATCGAAATTCGGGCGGTGGTGAAGCTCGACGTCGTAGTAGTGGAGGATCGCCCGGATGAATCGCCCGCCGGCATCCCGAACCCACGCCGATGAAGATCCATCGCTCACCACATAGCCGCCGAGAGGGTTAGGCTCCTCCTCCGCCCAATGTGGAGCAATCCACTCCGCGTAGCGGCATCGGTGCGGGGGAGAAGCTTCCTTCCTCGACCAGCGCTGAAGCTTCTCCTCCGTCGCCGTCGTCTAGGCCACGGCCAAGGCACGAGCACCTCCTTCGCGCCATCGCTGCTACCGGCTCGCGCCATGGACGAACGGGAGACAAGGAACAAAGACAACCGGGTAACACCGTTCACACGAGCCTAAGGCAAGTGAATCTCTCCCTTAATCTCTCCTACTCTTTCTTTCTATCTCCCGATTGTCGCAAAGCAAGAAGGCAAGAATAGCGATAGGCAAGAACAAAGGAGCAACTATCCGCCCGCCGCCCGGCCGGCCCTCGTATGTTATAGGAAAGGGGAGGCAAACCGCCCGCAACCGAACCGACTCACGGAGTGGACGCGCCCACGATGGAACGGAAATCGCCATCCAACGGCTCGGCGCCATGGTGGAGCCGTTAGAAGTATTAATGCACCTGACGGTGCTCTCGATTTTCACTCCCGACAAGAAGCCACGGGGCCGCGCCCCATCGGATCGAATGTGCACGCCCGCTCGGGCACGGTGAGGAGACGCCGTCTTCCCGGCCGGGTAAAACCGTCCCGGCCATCCATATCCAGCCGCAGCGGAAACCAAACGAGCCTCGGGCGACGCGACGTCAACGTGCACCTTACGATCCGTGAGGTTTACCAGCCGGGCCCGCATGGGTTTTCTGATCGCCTCGGGATGACCCGAGCCGAGGGCACGGATGGAAATGCACAACCGGGTTATACCCGGGCCCCGGGCTCGGATTTCGAACGTGTTTAAGGCCCGCGGTGTCGCTTATAGAGATGTCACATCCGTGGGAGGCCTACTGAGCCCTCGGGGTTGGTCCGCCCAAACCCCGGATCCGCTAAGCGGTCCGTAGGTTCTCATGGGGTGAATCCTGGATCACATAGCCGACCCTTTGCTCCCGGCAAGGGCACGGCACACCAGCTTAAACCGACCACGCTACAACGCTCACGGAGCATGTCACATTCGGCTACGGGGCATTGTGGAATGTCTCCCCTCCTCCTCCCCTTCGGGAGGCGGCCAGAGGAGCGTACAATTAAAGTCGAGGAAGCCCGGGTCGACCTTGCGCACATAAGCGCGGGCCTCGGGCTGCCCACGCAAAAACGAACGGACTCGCACAAACAAAGCGCAATTTAAGAGTCAAGCTTCGACCTTGTCGGCGTGCGAGGTAAAAAGACCTCGAATGAATCCGCCATTCCATTCGAGGCCTCGGGCACTTCCAACACCGCAAGCAAGCACCCATTGTAAACGAACCACCCCGAGAAGAAATAAGGCGGCGAGAACGGCACAAACCCCCGGCGAATCCACATTCGCCGGGGGCTACTGTCGGGGACCTAAATATTGGGCCTCGAGACATTCTCCAAACAACGAGAATCCGCGGGACCGTCAAGGCCCAAGAAAACCCTAGTCCGCTATCATCCCGCATAAGAGGACGGCCCGACGGACGATGGACCAGCCAAAGAGCCACGACGTATACATAACGACGGAGTCGCCCATGGGCGTTTCCACAAACGGCCCACAAGCGGCCCAAACGGAGTCGCCACGACGAAAAAAGAGCTTCGCTACGCCACGAAGGACAAGGTCATGAACCTTTACAAAGACGGCGACCCGTGGCGCTCCACATTATCTACAAAATGGCCAAGGCACGGGCTAAGCCCGAGAATCTCCGTTTCACCCGAGACGGCCCAGCTCACCGCCCCGGGAGAAATCTCCGCCTCGTCCGGGGTGGCCTAGCTCACCACCCCGGCGCAAAATCTCCGCCTCCCGAGGGAGACCCAGCTCTCCATCCCTCGGGGCGAGGTAGCCCCACTCACCACCTGTGGTCGCATACCTTCCGGGCATGGGAGGTTCCGTCCTGGAGGAAGGGAAACCGCCACATTCAATGCGCCGTTACCTGACGAGGCGCCGGGCGCCATCGACACGCCAAATAAATCGGCCTGCCGAATCGCTTCCCAATCCGGCTTGATGGGACACAAGGCTGAACCGGTGACGATTACGCCGCCCGGCCACGGGAAACCGGGACGACAAATCGCTCACTTCCCGAAAGCACCGCCAAGACGCCACGCTAGGCGGACCCTCGGGCTCGACACGCATAGCCGGTAACCACCGACCTCGCTTGTAATACGACTTTCTTTGAAGGATCGTTTTGTAATATGACCGCTAATATATAAAATATTTTTCATCAAACAAAAAAAAACCTAACATGTCGCCGGTTTCACCATTCTAGCGACAGACCTCTAAACTCGATATTATATTACGTAAAAGGACACAATGTGTATATTACATAAAACTCCACTATTCCACCTCTGGTCCCTTAGTTTTCTTAAATTTTAAAACTATTTTTTTCATTTTAAGTGGTTTAGATAGTGGCCTTTTGACGTAAGGTCACATTAGTCATTCTACTTCTACATGATGCCACGGTAGCCGTGGGGCGTCATTAGGCGGCGACGCAAGACCGGGGAGCGGGCGGCGCACGCCGCCAAGAACTTGTGTTACCAACGCCGCGAGCACTAGTGCGGGTAACGGTATACGGCCCATTTCCCGTCATTGTGCGGCCCGTTTCCCCCGTTAGGCTTATTTAGGCCAAGTTTTTTTTCGGCCCATATCGATTTTTGGTTTCTCTGTCTAGCTTCATTGGGCCAAGTTTTTTTAGCCAACCCATATTGTTTTCTGGTTTCTCTTGTCTAGCTTTATTGGGCCAAAAATTTATTGTGTACAAGCTAAAATTTTTCTCTTTTGGGACATCGGGTTTGTGGGTGAAGTATACGGAGGCGGGGGGATGGTTTCACATATAAATGAAAGTGAAAGTAAAAATCCACATATAGATGACAAGTGAAAAAAAATAAAACTGAAAAGATAAATGTTGCTTCTGTTGTCTTTAAGACTTAAAGTTAGGGAGTACTTTATACATGGAAATAAGGACATATTTGTCGAGACAAATATATGTGTTTGTAAAATAATTAACAAATACAAATCCACATGTGGCTTCTCTTGATTTGTAGCTAAAAATCTCTGAAAAAGACAAAGGTAAGTTAATTAGAAACTTTGTACTCGGGTTTATAAATTTACACCTAGAATATATATAAAACTTGTACCTATCAAATCATAAACTTTATACTATGCTTGTAAAACTTTGTACTACCAAATTAGAAACTTTGTACTCGTTTTTGGTTTATAAATTTACACAAGAATTACATAAAACTTTTAACTATTAGATCATAAACTTTATACTATAGTTGTAAAACGTTGAACTACCAAATTAGAAGCTTTATACTATAGTTGTAAAACTTTGAACTACCAATTCATAAACTTTATACTATAGTCCTAAAACTTTGGACTACCAAATTAGAAACTTTGTACTCGTTGCTTTATAAATTTACACCAAGAATTATAAAAAACTTTTAACTATCAAATCATAAACTTTATACTAAAAAACTTTGAACTACCAAATTTGAAACTTTATACTATAGTTGTAAAACTTTGAACTACCAAATCATAAACTTTATACTATAGTCCTAAAACTTTGGACTACCAAATTAGAAACTTTGTACTCGTTGCTTTAGAAATTTACACCAAGAATTATATAAAAACTTTTAACTATCAAATCATAAACTTTATACTACAGTTGTAAAACTTTTGAACTACCAAATTTGAAACTTTATACTACGGTTGTAAAACTTTGAACTACCAAATCATAAACTTTGTACTATAGTCCTAAAACTTTGGACTACCAAATTAGAAACTTTGTACTCGTTGCTTTATAAATTTACACCAAGAATTATATAAAAACTTTTAACTATCAAATCATAAACTTTATACTACAGTTGTGAAACTTTGAACTACCAAATTTGAAACTTTGTACTTGTTCGCTTATAAATTTACATCAGAATTATATAAAAATTTTAACTATCAGATTATAAACTTTATAATATTACAAAAACTTTATATTTCAATGGGGTTCAAAAATTAAACTACCAGATTGTAAACTTTATAGTACTAGGTTGAAAGCTTTACACTAAAAGAAATTTTTTAAAATTTAACTATCACAGTACAAAAAAACTTTCTAGTACTGGTTTCAAAAGTTTGAGCTATCAGATTATAAACATCATCTTTGATCCCAAATAAAATTTGTACTGAAAGTTAGAACATTGTTTTAAGCTGATCCCTATTTGTAGGAAGCAAATCAAATGTTATAAACCGGTTTGCCTTTGCTAAATGTAGCCCCTTCAACAACATAAAGAGACAAAAAAACATCACACATAAATGTAGGATGGATTGGATAATCCTAAACAGTACACAAAAAAGAGACAACAATATTGCAAAAATGTGGAGTACCTTTCCTTTTTGGATTGTGGACACAATAGACAGATTGGAAAGATGCAAGTATAAATAGAGTTTGATGAGAATTTTGTGGTCATATACCTGAACAAGCAACCCTGATAACATAGGCATTGTAATATGGCCCGCGCCATCCAGGATATGCCGGCTGACCGTAGTCATGGCCAGGAGGCGGCTGGTGCGCTGGCTGCTGGTATTGACCAGGGTGTGGTGCACCATATGGAGGCTGTTGTGGTGGCGTCCCATAGGATGGGGGTATGGCTGTGAGTAAGCAGGTCTTGGCTCCGGTTGAGAATATCCAGGCCTCGAGTCTGGAGAGGCATAGGAGCCTGAACATGCGGTGGTGGTGATGGGCTGCTCTGATCAGGTGGTACAGAAGCATTCCTCTGCAAAGAGTGGCTGGAGGACGAGAAGCTGAAACCCGCTAGCTTCTTCTGCACATCTTCGATCATTTCACGGCATTGAATGTTTCGGGTCATTATGAAGTCACTGCACTGCTGTTTTATTTTGCCTATTGCTTCCTGTACACAAGGGTCAGACCAAAGTCAGTTGCCCATTCGAGAAGAGACATCAGCAGTCCTATGTTCAATGCAAATGGAACGAAATGGAAATGAAAATGCAGCCACACCTGTAAAGTGACATAAAAGTTTAGGCCCTCGTTAATGTTCTTTTTAAACTCCCGGTATTTAGCAACAGCAGCAGCAATTTGCTTGTAACATCTCTCACGAGCAGCTGAAGAAAAAGGAGATTAACAAATCAAAATTGCACATTAGCTTTGCACAAAGAAAGAGAATTACACATTACATTGTTAGAAGATCTGATTCCTACAGATCTAAAAGATAATAGCACCTGACTGATAACAGTTCCATGCTATCAATGATTACAGGTTACCCTCTCCATTCAAAAATTATAGGCCATTTTTTGTCCCAAGTCAAACTTCTCTAACTTCAATTTTAAGTTCACAAGAAAATACATCAACATTTAAAACTACAAATTAATTTCATTAAGTTCTCAAAATGAAACATGTCGACAGTGCATTTATTTGAACTTGTAGATGTTAATATTTTTTTTTTCTAAAACTTAGTCAAAGTTATACAATTTTGACTTAGGAGAAAAGCCAAAGTGACCTCTAATTTGGAACAGAGGGAGTAGAAATTAAGCGAGGCGATATCAATTTGAAGTTACTTCATAGAATGGCGCACATGCAGGATATACAAGCAACACCTAGCCTGCTAAGGAAGCATATGCTGAGGCAGACAAATTGCTGAAATTTGCACAAAAATGCCCATAAATCAATAACTGCCCAACCAGCCAGCATGATCTAGGGAACCACTATAATTGCTAGGCTCAAGGATGTAAAGAACATTACTAAAATAAAATACTGCATGATAGCTACCATCCATAAGGCAAACAAAATAAAAATAAAGCTGGAAGGCACAAAGTGGAAAGTGCAAAAAAGGCAGCAGTACATCACATGGATAGTTAAGCAGATAATTTGCTGAAAAATTAGCACAGACTCCCTCCGTCCCTTTTTAAAGGTCGTTCTCATTTTCCGAGAAGTCAAAACATACTCAACTTTGATCAAATATATACACGAAAATGTTAATATTTATGATACACAATTGGTATCATTAGGTAGATCGTTGAATCTATTTTCATAATAAACTTATTTGGAGATACAAATGTTGTTAATATTTTCTACAAACCTAGTCAAACTTTAAGCAAGTTTGACCAGCACGAAATACTATAGCTACACTTAAAAAGGGACAGAGGGGTACTCCCCTGCAGAAATAGCCAGTAAAACCTTGTTGGCATGAGGAAAATTACAATACCTAAAGAGCATGTTGTAACATTTGGATTCAATGTATAAAATTTTTTACAAAAGTAAATGTAAAGGCATTGTATCACAACCGAGACCCAAAAAAATCCCGAAAGGTTACCTTTGTAATCCTCTAGGTTGAATACAGCAAAGAAATTGCTCATTTTGTGCCCGTGCAAGGATCCAAATCTAAGTATCGGACACAAGACGAAAGTACATGGCAAAATATAGTGTGTTCAGCTCTTATAAACACTTCTTCCGCTTGTTTCTTCCGTTTCTCATCTCTTGAGTTCAATCACTCAATTGCAAAACAACGACGCTACTAAGTTTTAATACACATGTGTTGTTGATAGAACTTTATGCATATTTAACACAAAGAAAGTCTCAAATCGGATGCCACGACCATTACTTATTAGGTATGCTGTTTACATGTATTTGTAGCAATAATTGTTCCTGTGCCTCAATGTTAACAAAGAAATATCAGCCACGTATAGGATCATACTTAGCAATCTCCTTTTTGAAAAGATCATCATGTGATCCCACGCCATCAACTTAGGCAATATATCATCCCGGCAAAAATGGATCTTCTCAAATAGCAAGAAAAATACAATTTCTAAGTATTGAAAGATGATGAATGAATTTCAGCTAGATGACGAATGTCAAGTGGAATTTTTCTCGAACAATTGTTGTGGAATTTGGAAGGGGCAATGCAAAGAAGAATATTACTAAGTAGAGCAACAACGAGAACACATAAAGGAACATTAAAACTTTAGGCATGATATGTTCACCGAAAAGGTAAAAGCACCCATGGCTTGTAATTTAATGCTAGCACCGGATGAATTGTATTCTATAGGTACGACCAAGAAAAAACTTGTGAAAAAGGAACTATAATAAAAAATACAGGAACAACAGTTGCACCTTTCTTTTCATTTCTTTGAGCATGTCTTCAAGACCTGCCCTTTGTGCTCCAAGAGACTCCAGATTGCCTCTGTTGACAAATAGAAGTAAGTTTTGCCAAGTTATAAAAAAAAGGCCTTACTACCTGTTCTACCACTATAAAAACTAATGTACATTACCAAGCTTTGTTTCAGGGCTCCAACAAATGGCATCCTCATTCCCATCCAAGGACATGATAGGCCCGGAAATACTTGAAGTGCGCAGACTCTATCTCGCAACACGTAACGTACATGTAACCATCTAGATATGAAGAATAAAATGATGGTCACGAGAAAAGAGTCACGGTTCATTGGGAAGCAAATAAAGATAAATATCCACTCAAATGTTGAATCCTAAATATACTTTTTAGTTTCATGTTACTAACTAATGTTAAACTCTCACCCGTTTTTGTCAAGGATAGACATCAATGGATAGTTCTCCTTCACACCTCGTTCAATCGGAGAATCACTATCGCTGACTCTCTTGATTAGAAGCAAAAAAGATTCAACCTATCCTGAATATTCTTGGTTAGGGTGCTTGATTGAGGTCTAGTCCAACGACTACCAAATTGTGTACGAATTGAGCGTCTTCATTCGCCTCCTTCGTAGAAGCTCTTCGATTTGAACAAGTAGTTCCCCGATTGACCCCTCGCTCAAATCCCTAAGCCTGCCACCTTTCGGATTCTAAGCCCGGCGGGGCCACCACTTATCTGCACAAACCTCTACGTCTTCCCTCGGATCCAAGGGCAAGGTTATATTTCCTTCCAATGAAAGAATAGAATCACGGTAAGTCCATTTCCTTCAAACGACTCTAGTGATCTCACTAGCTTGCCGCAATTTCTCCGCACGGGTCCCGGATAATATTATCCACCATCTCTGTGTACTTAGAAAGTGCTTTCATGCTGCCATCGGGCACAAGTGATGAAAAATGCCTTTCCTTGTTTGGCATCTAAAACTTCAACCAAAAGAGGTAGGCTTTACAAGGACGCCGCAGGAGGGCACCCAAGGAACCAAGCCAATTGAACCCGCATCGTAAACACGATCATTCTCCTTCATAGCCCTTTCCAAGTTTGTTTTTCATGTTACTTTCCAAACTTGTTGACGAGAATCCATAAGTTTGGACAAAGAACTCCCTTATATCGCAAGTTTCCATATCAAAATGACGGCCAAGACACTATAGGTGGTGCGAGGTGTCGACAAAATAAACCATGCATCTCACTTATTTGGTTCTTCACCTAGCAATCACTTCTTCCAAATTCTTTCTTGCATCCCACTCCTCTACTTGATTCTTCACTCATCCATTTGAACTCGAACTTCGCCGCTCCTTCACTTTGAAATGATCTTAGCTCTTTTCGTTCTTTGCTACCGATCGACACGCAAACAAAGCATAGTAAGCAAGACATCGGGTTTGTTTCGGTATTGGCATACATTAGATTTTCAGAAAAGCAAGCACAACTTTGTTATAAAACTATAAGTAAGGAATGATCATATCAAACAATCACTAATTAACAACAAATACAAGATAGAGATATTTACTTTAATAAATTGCTCCTTTGTCAGGCAAGATATAATGGCAAAAGAGAATGCATAAAAAACGAGACAAGACACAAGATGAAAATTGCAGGCTAGCACATACTTACGGAATCGGCAATATAAGAATCGGTATTATATTTACAAGGTAGTGGACACTGGGGCAAAATAAAACCAAAAGGACATGCTCCAAATGGTTCGATTACCCACTTGTTCTATGATAATGAACCCCTTCCTCATATGTGATGATGTCAGTAACCAATCCTGCACAAATACAACACGCGAACACATGAGTGTGTTCAGCTTCGGGGAAAGGCAGCCTAGTTTATATGACAGCCCAAGCTACGATCAAGCAAGAAAATTCCTAAAGCTTGCTTCTTACCCCTAACGTCGAAATGTCCTCTTTGCATGCAACATATAGTATGTAGCACATTAATAAACGCAAGTAGTTCTGTGACAAGAGCTAGTGAGCTATTTCCTAACCGCTAAGATAACATAGCATTAACTTATCAAATGAAATATGATTTAAATGTTTTTAATGACCTGACAAAGAACTTTTTGGTCGCCAAAGTGAGATTATTCGAAAAAGTTCTATACTTGAAAAAACTTGATGTTTGGTGCTAAAGTTCATCTAAAAATCCTAGTTCTACAGACCAACTTAGCTATTGTCGTGCAAATAATATCTATAGATCGATGGCATTGACATTCATCTAGTAGAAAAATGTTGTCATTATTCGCCGTAATAAGTTGTCGTGTTCATCTAAAAATCCTAGTTCTGCAGCCCCTACGCACATCTCGGTCGAATGCATGGTCATTTACTTTCAAACAAGTTCAAGTTGCGAGAAACAACTTGACATGGTCGAAAAATGCGTTAATTTGGTTCACTTTTCTTGCTCCCTCGAACCACATAAATCAAGAAGAAAGCGTAACGTGCACGCACGACTCGTGCTCGCTACCTTCAATTTGCATCCGCCAAGGCCTTAAAAATAGCAGTTGGTGATGTGATATCTTCTTATCCTACTAAACAACCTAGGGAAAAACAGTTTGAGCTGCACAAACCGCTATTTTAGTTCTATGCCTTTTATGCCTAATTAACTAGAACTACACAAAGACATACGTGATTTTTATTGTTTCAACCAATGAATATTTCTATGCCTTTTAGTTGGTGTATGCTTTGCATGTTCGCAATGTTTTGATCCCAAAGAAGAGCAAAAAGAAATGAATCTGTGGCTTGCATTGGCCCCGGCCCCATGGTGCCTCTTGACCGAAAAGCCATGAAACAAAGTAAACATGATTCATCTCTTTCTCCCTCTTCGCTCTTGATCCGATAGAGTTGCCGTGGACAAAACAATAAACATAAAGCAGGGGCTGGAGGGGCGGGGAGTGGTGGAGTCGCATACCCGTATGAGCCGCGGTGTTGAAGGCCACCGGTGGTCGATGACGGCGCGTTGCACTCATCGCAGCAGCCGCCGGATCTCGGTGTCGCACTGCAGGCGACGGCAATAATAAGCAATTAGCGAGCAGATTTTCACTTGAGAATGTACAAAAAAGAAACTACTGTGTCCAATGCAAAAGCTAAATTTAAAAACCGAGAGGCTAAACATGGTATATAAGTTAGGTTCCAATTTGACCGCTTTAGTCTTTATAGTTTAGAAATTTCAAATTAGCCTACTTTCCGAGAAACAAAAAGATATTGCTGCCTATGCCGCTGGTCGATCTACCTGGCTCGATTTTTGTTTTTATTGCCAAAAATGCATGGCTTGTTCCTCCTCGATTCTTTGGATCGCCCGATACATTTCGACAAAGGAATAGAATAGGTGCATTGTCGGTGGCGAGCGTGCGGGGAGTAAAACTAACTTTGGTATGGTAGCCTAAAATTAAAAGATTATTGCCGCTGGTGTAACCGGCAGAACTTTTGTGGTCGTGAGCCCGATTGCATCACACTAAAAGGGAAAAATAGCTGCATGCTAACGCATGGCACCATGCGTGCTAATGGCGCCATCTAATTCTTGTAATGCAACAAGGCAAAGCCACATATACAAGATAAGCAAGGAAAAATAATAGGGGACAAAAATCCTACTTCAATTACTCTTCCCCGACAAGTAATTAGGGGTTCCGTTGTCTAGATTTCGTGAAATCGCATCGGAAAAAACTACTCTTTTCTTAGTACAATTCAGCATTGGCACTTCTCTACCACACCAACACACAAAAAAAAGAGGTCCAAGGAACAAATAATTATTACAGGAATGAAATGCAAAAAAGTTGTTCCAAGATTTAATAAAAAATTTGTACGCCAATTTAAAAAGATAACAATTTAAAACAAATAATACATTTCATGTCGAGGCCCATATAGTTGCACAAAAAATACATCCCAAACAAGAGAACTCATTAAATGGATATAATTAACAATAGATGGATTCAATTTTTGTAACAATCATAATATTATGCCCGCACCATAGGAGCAGCAAATAGAAAACAAACATTCTCAAAGTACTACTTCCAAATCTAGCAAAAACTTTAAGCAATCGAATTTCGGCAATTCATCAAACATGGGCATATTTAAGAAACTAGTTTGCGCTTGTCAAAGCGGGCATTCAGATATCAAAATCGGACAAACATACCGTAGTTATCAAACAACACAAAAATTATTCCAAAAATAATTCACTTATCAATCAACACAAAAATTATCACAAACAAGTAGCAAGCGGACCTACAAGAGCTTTGCCGGCCAGAATGCACACTTTCTCGCTTAGTGAATTGCACATTCTTATCATATATGGCACCAATTAAATTCTAACTTTATTTAACCTTCACCCCTCGTGCTAGGTCATCAAGAAGAATAGGGATCCACAATGGGAGGATGAATTCAAGTTTCCGTGTGAGGAGCCTCCTCAGAAATGATAAACTACATGTTCAAGTCATAAATAAATCCCAAAAGAAAGGATCGATATATGGGAAGGTAGAATGGAATTCTAATCATCCCGCTTTATCAATAATCTACTGCACTGGTGACTCAAGTAGGTATAGGATCAAGAATCGGCTTTTTGGAACTCTTTGCCATGAAGTATGTAGAGAGAATTCTAAAGGTGAATCATTTGAAGGCATAAATATCAATCCGAAATTGAGTCTGCAGTGGAGAACTTCCTAGAGACGAAGATCAAGAATGCATGAAGGTTGAACTTTTAAAAAATGCCCGAAGGTGGTATACATAGGAATGTTCGTGTAATCGAATAGGCCAATAGCTGTAATTTAGCTCATGTACAACTGTTGACATTTGACTCCTCTCTCTACTTCTATCTCTCTCTCTCATAAGAGGAGTGCAACAAATTTTTCCTAACTACCTCTTACTTAACAAGACCTAAATTTTTTTATGCAAATAGAGAATCAAAAGTTAGAATAGAGAATCTAGTTTTGTAGATCTAGATTTTCTATCTCCATCTCTATGTCCCTCTTACTTAACAAGACCTAATTTTTTTTCAAAGAAATAGAGAATCTGAAAGTTACAATAGTGATTATCCATCATGTTTTACAAAAATAAAACAGCCAACAATGAAGAATTTACTATCAAAGCTAGAAAGAGGAATCATATATAGAAGCAAGTAAAATAAAGCAAGTAGAGTTAAGCATGCGCTATAGATGCAGAAAAAGTAGTGGTCATAGTAGACCTCCATACGTAAACAATCTACCTGATCTAACAATGCGGTAGCTAAATTTTTAAATAAGTTCTCAAACTGATGAACGCTTTGGCAAGTTGTTTTCACCATGGTCCTATGTAATTTACCACATTACCATATTCAACACTAAACTTTTTACATTTGTCAAGGCTGTGCAATTGAATACCATACAGCCTTGTGGATTACACCATTACAGACTTAGGGCATATGAGACCAAAGAGGATGCATCTCATAAAAACACGTAATTTGGGGAAAAGACAAAGATGCACACCGAATCGTTGGAGACAAATCACCGCCACCGGAGTACACGCGCTCCCAGCATAAGGAAACCCCGACAGTGCGGCCGCACCAACCGGATCTCAAACAACAAATACAAGGATTCGCCGATGCCGCCTCAAAATCAAAACCGCATCCAAATTGAAAAAAACAAAACTGCCTCAAAATCAAATCCGCCAAAGATCAAATCGAATCATAAGGAAATAAACAAAATTCATCCATATGACCATATCTATTTCTAGCGAGAGGATGGGGCTAATCAAATACCAAACAAATTTCAAAGGCACTAACTTCATCGCATAAAAATGAAAAAAAAATAAACTAATGCAATAACAGCTTAGAATGAATGAACTTGTACAGGGAATTGCAATTAGTAGTGACTTGTGAAGCACCACACCGATTTGGATGATTCGAGCAAAGTGATTCCGGTGATTAAGTGATTCGCACCACGCTTGTAAGATAGACATTTAATAAAGCAAAAACTTGAAACAAAAACGTAATTTCAACTATTCATCCAACATGGGCTTATTTCGATCAGATAGAATTTCAGCTATACATTTTAAGAAAAGCATTTCGAGCACATTATGGATATAATTGTACATCAACGAAAAACACTTAGGGGAAATAACTTCGGGACAATATATCTTTCGGAGCATATACATCTAGTCAAAGTTCAGAGGTAAGGAAAAAAAAAATAACGCCGCTCTTTGGACATCAAATTTTTTGATGCGTATATGATCTCAAATATGTTAATTAAAAAGTTAAAACCACCTAATGAACTAGGACTACACAGAACTTTTATGATTTCATTGTTTAAACCAATGCAGACTTCTATGCATTTTAATTATAAACCACAAAACAAACAATACATTGTAAGTTAGGGTGTGCTGCATGTTCACAATGTTTACATATCGAGAAAAAATAAAAGCAAAAGAATCTGTGCTTGCATTAGCCCCAACAACAAATAGTGCCTCTTAACTGAAATCCATGAAACAAAAAGCAAACATGATTCATATATTTCTCCACATTTCCTATGCATCCGACAGAGTTGCAAAGGACAAAATCAATACACATAAACAAGAGACTGGAGCAGCCGAGAGCACCGATGTCGAATACCCGGATGTCCCGCAGTGTCGGCGGCCGGTGGTGCGACGACGACGATGTACTCGATGCAAAGAGACGCTGAATATCGAAATAATTGCTTCTCCCAGCCCGGACCGCGTGGATTTGCCCAGATTTTGTTGGATTCCGCTCCTCCAACTTGAATCGACTCCACCTCCAACAAATCCGCAAACCAAATCGAGATGTACACGCCGACGAATCCGCAATACAACAAATCCACACAAAAATCGAGATGACTATGGCGACGATTGTGCCCAGATCAAAACACATCGCACCGAAAAATACTAAGGCCCGAGGGGGAAACACGGAACAAATACCTCTAAGTCGCCATCGAGGGAGGGAAGGAGCACGGGCGATGGGCCGAGCCGGAGAAGCACGGTGAACCCTCACATCCAAGTCCCCGCCGAGTGAGGAAACGGGCACGGAGATGGGCCGGAGCCGAGAAGCACGGGGGGAACCTCACCTCAAAGTCGCCGGCCGACGGAGGGAAGGGGCACGGGAGATGGACCTGAGCCGAGAAGTAGCACGCGACCGCGACTTCGCGGGCGCACGGCAGGCGTGAGCGATCTCGACCGGCCGCAGCAGCGAACTTGCCGGCTTGCGCAGCTCCACCTTCTCTCTCGTGGTGCGCACGATGCGTAGGAGGAAGCCCACGGCGAAGACAATCAAGAGAAAAATCCGTCGGGTGGGAGGATACGCCGCCGCCTAAAAATCGCCGCCCGGGCGAGGGAATTCCAACGGCGCTTGAGGGGGAGAAAGGGAAAAGTTTAACGTCCTCCGGATACCGGGCGTTTATCGCTTGAATTATTTTAAGGTAACTCTACTCACCGGATGAATCCGCACAGAAAACGACAGAGACACGAGACACGAGACACCGCTTTAGGACGTGTGCACCGTAAATCAGAGGGGCGCGCTGCGCCAAATAAGGATCACCGTAGCCAGGAGGCATAAATCGAACTACGTTGATAGTTTAGGTATAAATTGACCGCCATTTTTTTTCATATCAAATTTTGATATTTTGTGAATACAATTTATATCTTAAGACCTTATTTGGTTCTTTTTTGGGACTAAGAACTAGGATTGAATTTTAGTCTCATTTAATCCTCAAATTATTAAATTACCAAATAAGAAGAATATTAACTAATTTTTAGTATCATTTAGTTCCTAGTCTAATAGACTCTTAGAAGGGACTAGAAACTAATTTTAGTCGCTATTAGTCTCTAGACCTAGAACCAAACATGAAATAGATTATCAAACGTTATTTCTATTCTCGATGGTTGGCATGGGGTTATGTGGTATGACTAATATATTATTACGTCGGACAAAACCCTAGAAGCAAATTATATATTTGATAAAGAAAAATCGAAAATTTTAATTTCTTGAGGTGTAAAAACAACCTTTTAGCCCTTTGGTTGTAGAAAAAAGCAAAGAAAAAATGTACAATTTCTCTATTAACGTTCTTTTGGTTCACAGGAATCGATTATTCATTCCTGATGCAAAAATTTTATTTTCTATTTGTCTATTTTGTATTTGTATTATACATTTCTGTTTTATTCGTGTTTTTTAATCCCGGTTCATATAGGCCTTTAACATTTTTCAACTCCACAATCTCGATCATGTGCTTCAATTCCATACGACCGACCGGACCATATCCGACAGCGAGATACTACACGCGTACGGCAGCCAGGACATGTACCGCTCAGCGCACGCCTTCACGACGATCCGATTTGCACAGGCACTCCACTGACATCTGCCACACAGGGCACGCTGCGAGCCCGCCGAGCTAGGCTGCCACCTCACGGTGCGACGTGCAGCTCCGGCTGCTCACCGACCACTGCATGCCGCCCACGTCGCGTCCTAAAGATTCAAACACATCCGACCACTCCAGTCCAGACTCCGCGTCTGGCCGCTTTTATATACGATACTCCGTCAGCCACTGTTGATCTCCATACCCAGTGAACAGTTGCAGCGCACGCACAATTCCTTTCCATCCAAGCGAACACTCGAGCTAGCTCGTGATCGATAGCCGCTTTGACAGGATGCAGACGGCGAAGGTGAAGGCCAAGGACATGGCGAGCGAGGCCAAGGAGAAGGTGAAGGAGGCGTCGGCAAAGATGCAGGGCAAGACGGGCGCGGCGACGGCGTCCACGCACACCGAGAAGGAGATGGCCAAGGAGGCGGCCCGCGCCAAGAAGGACCAGGCCAGCGCCGACAAGCACCAGGAGAAGGTCGAGCACCGCGCCACGACAGGCCGTCACGGCGCCGGCGCGGCCGTCGACCCCGCGTACCCGTCCGCCGGCGGCACGTACCCGGCGTCGGGCAAGTACATCTAGAGTGCCCGCGTCTGGATGAGGCCGGCCGGGATCGTGGTCGCGCTTGTGTTTTTGTGTAGCGACCGGGAGATCGATCAGCTGGCCTATGTACCCGTACGTTAGGGACTGGTAGTAGCGGGTATGCACGCAAGTCGTCATGGAATAAATAAAAACGCTCTCTAGCCGTACGTTGTCAGGTTGAAGCTTGGTTAGTTGTTTAAATTTCAAGGTAATCGTTTTTTCCTTTTGCGAAAGCAATGTAATCGTTATTGTTAGTTCATATGGGTACTGTTGTTTTTAATCTCCTTCTCAGTTTGGTGTTATATCAACATCCTGATCATGGCACGCTATTTTTCAGTGTTTATTAACCTAGTTCGATCTCGCTAATTTAGTTCGAGAAGTTATATGTTTGCTAGTTCATATTCGTTGCAAATATGTTTGCTAGTTTTAACTAACTTTCTAAGTTTTGAGTTTAGCAAACAGTGTGTTCACCAAACAGAGTGTCAACAGACACAGGATAATTGCGAGACACGGGATAAAAACCGACGCTCACGAAGAGATACATCTGGCCGTTCAGATCAAAGCCGTCGGCTAGGAGATCAATGGCACTTCGCATTGATTCAAGACCACTCCTCGACGGGCTCTGGAGCACCTACTTCGGCGGCAGCCTCAAGGACACTCGTCGACGGCGCTTGGGTGAGATGGTGGGGGCATGGCAGTTGGCAGGACAGCGTCAACATGTTCCCGGAGCACGGCACCCCTGCATACAGGGGTCTGTTTGGTTGGAAGCCCGGACAACTTGCCCGGTAAAAAGTGTTGCCTTTTGCATATAGGGTCCGTTTGGTTGGAAGCCTTGGACAACTTGCCCGGTAAAAAGTGTTGCCTGAAAAATTGATGACATTTGCCCCGGCCGTGCAAATACTGAAGAGGATGTGTTTGGTTGGAGGCCTGTGCCCGGAGACATTAATGAGAGAAAGATTCCTAGTATCTATGAGTTTTCTCAAGTAAACAAAATAGAAAATAGTTTTTATGAAACATCTTTAACTATATATATATTAATACATAATTAGATTTATTTTAGATTAGTAATCTAATAAAACAAAAATGAAAATTATTTATATTAAATTCAATAATGGTACATGTTTTCTTCATCTCTTTTTTGTTTGAAACTGGTTCTCGTTTCCTTTAATAAAATAGCTAATGCACGTTTGCCTTAATTAAAATAGCTAATGCATATGTATTAAATAGCTAAAGCAATCAAATTAGTGATTGAACATTGGAGTAGTACTAGTAATGCGATCCAGGCAAGCAAGCAGCAGGAGCCAGGCGCGTTTTCCTACGCCTGAGTCACCGGAGATGCCTAGGGCGTGCAAGCTATCGGGGCTGCAACCAAACAAGGTGCGATCAACTTCCGTGCAACGTCTGAAGAGGGCAAATTAAGTAACACATGGTTGATTTAGGTCGCATGTGTTTAGTTTTGTGATGTAGTGATTGTCAACAAATAACATTCTCCTTCTATTTTCTTTTATCTTTTTCTCGCTTCGGCTATGTTTCACCGGCATACGTGGAGTGTGTCAAGACGTATCTCTTGGTTCGTGTTGTGCGGGTGTGGAGGAGATGGTAGCCGACGGCGAGGTGAAGGGGCCAAGGAGGACGTCTTGGGCCGACGGACCGCAGAGGTGAAGGGACGGACGTGAGGCTTGGACCGAGGACCGGATCGGCCGGCGGCCAGCCATGGTGGTGACATCCGGGACATCGACGGATGCAAGAGGGCGTGGCGGGACCGCGGTCGATCGGGTCAAGACGGCGAAGCGTGCAGGCGAGCGGGAACTTCGGATGACTTGGCGACTTCGGGCGCGTCAAGACGGCGATGACACGTGTTGAGGAGGTTTGGTGGTTTGCCCTCAAAACCATCGGGCGCTGGTTTTGGTGGTTTGGGCCTCAAAACCATCGGGCGGGTTTCACGGGTTTGGGCCTCAAAACCCGGGCGTTCCGTGGACCGAAGGGCGGCACGTGGCGGCATCCGGGGAGATTGCGCGGAGCAAGGCTGCAGATGAGGAGGCGCGGTGGCCGCCGGATCAAAAATTAACCGAGTCGACCAAAATAGCCCTAGGGTTAATGGTTTGGCTCATATGTATCAAGGGCAAAATAGGGATGAAAAATAAGGACCATATATAGAGGATGGCAGCCATCCTCCCCTCTTTGCCTCTCTCAATTTCGTTTTTTATTTTTTTTCCCCAAATTTCTAGGGTTCTTGTTTTAGAGGTCCAAGAACATCAAATTCGTGGGCAAAGGGCTAGCCCTAAGTAGCCTGTGCTATGGTGGCGTTTTGGAGATGAGCAGTTGAGTCCATGTCTTGTGTGCCCGTGGCTTTGTTTTCTGTTTGCTGCCCGTGCGTCTCTCTGCCCTTCCTGTTCGTTTCTTTCTTTCTTACTGTGATTTGATCTCCTGAGAGTTACAGTTGTTTCCAGGCTGCGATTTTTTTGGGGGAATCTGTTCGTAGCTTCCTAAATTTCATCTGACCAGTGTTTGGGTTCGAGTCCTTTTGTGTTGGTTCAGATCTCGTCAGTTTTTCAGGGTCACTCTGGCTCAGTTCGTCCGGTTCTCAGGTTGCTAGACAGTTTTGGTTTTATTTTATTCCAGAGAAATCTCTTGGGTTGGAGGTGAACTGCGGACCTAGCCTGAACGCGTTGGCGTCGTGTGCTCAGCACCAATCCGGTGCTTGCCCTTCGTACAGCAAGCTGCTGCAGTTCTTTGCTTTGACTTGTCCCCAATCGATTTTCTCCACCGGCTGTTCTTGGTTCAGTGCTGTTTCTGTACATCAGTTTCAGGTGCCGTGCTTGTGTTGCCGAGCGTGCTACAGGTCCAATCAGTGCAAGCAGTCCAGCGCCAGGTGCTTCAAGGATTGGTAAGTAGGTAAGCAATCAATCTTCAGCTTGCTTTGTTTTTGCTGCACGTACAGGAATCAAAGTTCAGTTAGTAAATTGGAATTCCATTACCTAGCATCGGTGAATTATTTTGTCATGCAATCATGAGCTTGCTTTTGGAGCATTAGTTCTCGTTACTTTGTTAGAAGCAGCATTTATGGAATACAAATATTATTGCTTGTGTCTAGTGTTTCTTCAGCAGCAACTTCATTCGTTCAGTGACTACAGCAGGTAGTGCATCACCTTGTTTTTCCGAGTTCGTTGTCAGCAGCTTTCAAGGTGTTAGTTTTGTTTGGTCTGAGAACTTGCTTCCTGCATTTGTAAATTGTTCCAGCTAGCTTCTTTTGTCCGAATTTTTGATCGATTGAGCTCCAATTGAGATCCGGTTTTTGCATTGATTTTCTATCGAGCCGAGGAATTTATCTAGGTACTCTCGCCACGAGTTGGCGTTGGTATTTTAGATTTGGAAACTCGCTTCTTCTCTATAGAAGTTGGGTGACTCATTTTTCTCCTCGGTTCGATCTTTGCGCCCTCGGTCGTGTGTGATCTTTTTTGAGGTGTCCCCACTGTGTTCCTAGTGAGCATCCATCCAATCATTTGGGTCGTGGACTTCTCGGTGCTATCTTTTGCTTGTAACACCTTGCTATCGGTTAGCATACGTGTTATCCTGACCTTGTGTGAGTTTGCTTTTGAGGTCAGGGGTTGAGCCAATGACCCAAAATTGAAAAGGAAAATTGAGGCTCCCATTCACCCCCCCTCCTCGGCCGCGTTTGGTCCTTCAATTGGTATCGTAGGCTGGTTAAGGATCATATCCACCTTAATCGGTTCTTGATCCACAGAAGGCGACATGGAGAGGTTTGGTCACTTTGGTGGCAAGCCTCCGGAGTTCGATGGCACCAACTATCCCTATTGGAAGATCAAGATGCAAGCGCATCTCATGGGGATAGATTGGAGAGTGTGGGGAGATTGTCGGGATGAGAATTACCAAGTGCTAGCCGCCGAGTGGGTGAGGAACAAATAGCCCAACATAATGCCAACAACCGAGCGAGGAGCGTCTTGTTCTCTAGCCTCAAAGACACCGAGTTTGAGAGAGTTGCCACTTGTGAGACCGCTCGTGAGGTGTGGAAGACACTAGAGAGCTACCATGAGGGAACCCCACAAGTCAAGGCCCGCCTATCACGAGACCTACAAGAGAGAGTACAACAACTTGATCCAACTTGATGGCGAGTCCATCGATTCTCTCTTTGCTAGGTTTCGGGCGATCTGCAACAAGCTTCGAGGCGAACAAGCCGTCGGAGAGGTTGGGACGAGCACGAAGGCGTCGCGGCTCTTGTACGCTACGGATCGGAAGGTGTGGGATGTGAAGGTGTCCGCGATCATGGAGTCCGCCAACTACGACACCCTCACACCCGACGAGCTCTAAAGCAAGCTCAAGTCTTCCGAGATCGAGGCCCGGATCCGGCGAAGCTCAAGAACCCTTCGCGCCCGAACGTTGCACTCATCTCCGGTAAGGGCGGTTCCGTTCTTCTAACCCATCACGCATTTCTTTCGCCTTGTCTTCCTTGGTGTCCGTGACAGAGGAGCGGATGGAGAGCCTTGGGGATGATGAGCTTGCGCTAGTCATCGGCCGATTCTCGCGGTTCCACAACAACCGCTTGAACGTCGGCGTGGCGGCCCATCCAAGGGCGGATGCTTCGAAAAGGAGATCCGGACCACTTTTGTCGCCACGTGCCCCAAGAAGAACAAGGACAAGTACTCCGGCGAAGTACTACTCCAACAAGTACGACTCCGACAAAGCGCAAGGACAAGCGTGAGTACACCTCCGGCAAGCACAAGTCCAAGAAGGGCTTCGACAAGGAGGCGTCAAGAAGAAGTACCTCAAAGCGTGCCAAGGAGCACAAGCACGCCTTCCTTGCCTCCCTCGGCGACCTCGACAACGACTCTTCGGACGGGCAATCTTCCTCAGCGATGAGTCCGAGCGCAAGGTCGAGGACAAGCTAAATGGACTTTGCTTCTTCACCGACTCCAAGCCCGGGGTTTTACGCACCATGGCCCTCGATGGAGCGGTGGCCAAGCAGCCCAAGCCACACGGCAACGACTCCTCTTCCTCCGAGGTACCTCCTACAATCGAATCTCTCTCGATGAGGTTGAATCTTTGGGCGATAAACTTGTGTGTCAAGAGAAGTTGCTTAAAGCGTGCGCTAGGGAGAGAAAAGGAGTACAAGGAGAAGTGGGAGATGGGCGTGACGGAGATTGAGTTGCTTAGGAAGCTTGTCGATGTCTCGATGAGACGGAGTGTGATGCTTGTGCTTTGTGCATATGTCTAGCATCATGTCCTTGCAATCCAAGTATTACGCTTTGCTAGATGAGCATGTTGATCACGTCTAGGCATGTCTTTGTTGAGTGCGTGCAAGTCTTGTCCGGACTTGCGATCCGAGTTGGCGAAGAGAAGGCTGCCAAGCTTCTTTGTGCTTGAGAAGGCCAACTCGAGATAGCACCGTCTTTGGGATGTGCTAAGTGTGAAGCTTTGGAGTTGGAGCTCATGTCTTGTAGGCATGACAAGGGGAGAGTCGAAGAGGAGAACAAGTATCTTCGTTACGTCTTGAGTTGGGTGTCTTGTGGAGAGCAGCGGCTTGGCATGATGATGAGTCGGTTCAAAAGGGGGGCGACACATCGGGTTTAGGCTTTGCTATAGGTGGGAAGGGAGAAGTCATTTATGGTAAGGTTGGTCAAGGTAGTGGTTTGAGCTCGAGTGAGAAACCAACCAACACTCCAAAATTGACCAAGATTACTCCACCCGAGCCTACCAAGCCCATTGTGCAAGATGGCATTCTCCAAGAGCCAACTAAGACTCCACCTCCCAAACAAGTGTGGCTTCCCAAACCGAACCACCTCAAGAACCCACTTGACACTTTGCCCGGGATCACTCGAGGAAACCCTTCCTAAGGCCAAGACCACAACAAGAGTGAACCATCCACCCAAGAGAGTGAACCAACCACCACCTAAGAGAGAGTGAGGTATCACCGTGAGTATTGCCGAGAGAGATGGTCACTTAGTTGAGTTTTTGCTTTAGGAGGAAGAGGGATGCTAGGCGTCGTGTGGGAGTTTGAGAACCCGTGACATGTATCACCCACCACTTGGCATGTATGAAAGGGGTGTGCGGTCGGGTTCGAGGGCAGTTTGCTAGGGCCTGAAGGTAGGAGGCCTCGGAGGTTTGGGCCCGCGGTTTGTGAGAGACCGTTTGGTGGTCGTCGTGCTCCGAAAGTGGATGTAGATCCTCGCTTTGGGAGTTTTGAGGTGGATAAGAGGAGTGCACCACGTTTTGTTGCGGCGTGGGTAGCGATTTGGTAAGATGGGGCGTGGGATGCTTGTTTTGCCTAATGCTTATTTGGGGCAAGATGGTCAACACCGGGTACTCTTCCAAGTTTACTAACCCCGGTGTTGTGCCATATGCTCATCCATGTTCTATCGTTGATCTGGGCTGGAAAAAGGTGGAGGACATGTGGCTCATTGACTCCGTTTCTTCGACACATGATTGGTAACTCCAAGTGGTTCTCCAGCCTCACCCCCATGAAGACGAAAAGAGTACATCACTTTCGGGGGCGAAGAACAGAGGGAAGATTCTATCTCGGGGTCAATCGAGAATCAATGACCACTTTGTGCTCAAGGATGTGGCGCTCGTCTCCCTTTCACTTCAATCTCACATGCTGTCTCTCAACTCATGGCGGGCGGATATGAGGTGCGCTTCAAGGTTGGGTGTTCTCGAGTTTTGGACTCTCGCGATAATCTCATTTGCTGGATTGTGCCATTTGGGCAAGTCTTTTCGCGCTGATTTTTCTCGAGGCTTTGGCACATCTTGTTGCTTGTTGGCCGGGTCCTCCTCGATTTATGGAAGTGGCATAGGAGACTAGGTCACTTGAGCTTCGACCTCCTCGCGAGGTTGAGTTCAATGGATCTGATCCGAGGATTGCCTAAACTCAAATTTGAGAAGGATTTGGTTTGCCACCCCGGCCGTCACGGGGAAGATGGTATACGCTTCCCACCACCCATTACTCGGATTATGACCTCGAGACCGGAGAGATCCTTCACATGGACACCGTTGGTCCATCTCGGGTGAGGTCGGTTGGTGGGAAGTGGTATTGTCTAGTGATCGTTGACGATTTTTCGAGATACTCTTGGGTCTTTTTCATGGAGGGCAAGGATGAGGCTTTTCGGTTTTGCTCGTTGATCTGATTTTGAGGCCGAGAACGAGTTACGAGAGACAGCCATTCGGCGATTAGCGATGACAATGGCACGTAATTCAAGAACTCTCGATTCGAGTCTCTTTGCGCTAACCTTGGTGTCGAGCACCGATTTTCTAGCCCTTATGTCCCGCAGCCAGAATGGGATTGTTGGCCGGAAGAACCGGGCGCTTGTGGAGATGGCGAGGACCATGCTCGATGAACACAAGACTCAGGAAGTATTGGGCTGAGGCAATCAACACGGCGTGCCATGTCTCCAACCGCATTTTCCTTCGTGCTTTCACCAAGAAGACATCATATGAGCTGCGGTTTGGGAGATTGCCCAAGGTAAGCCACTTCCGTGTGTTTGGATCTCAGGTGCTTCATTCTCAAGCAAGGTAATCTCGACAAGTTTGAGTCTCGATCGGTGATGGCATTTTCTTCGATATGCTTTACACTCACATGCCTCTGAGTTCTAAACATTGAGACTAACCGCGTTGTAGAGACATGTGAGGTTACTTTTGATGAGGCTGCGCCTTGTTCCTCTTACGTGTTTGAGTGTGCGGGAAAGGAGGAGATGGAACGAGCATCTTTGTGGAGGAGGAGCAGAAGAAGGCGTTGGGTGGGGTGATCGGCGACTCCACACCGCTTGCCCCAGCTGATCCTGTGGCGGCGGCGACCGCACACGGACCAGACCCTACTACCACTACTTCACGGGGTCCCGTGGAAGCGGCTCCCTCGGGCCGAGGCGGCTGCACTTTGGAGGTTCCCACTCCAAATCGAGGGGGAGGCGACATCTTCGCGTCTGGCGCCTCGGCACATTCAGCGTCGCCACCCACTTGACACTTTGGCGTCGGCGTGGAGCGTCGTGGGTTCGTTGTTTTGTAGAGGTCCTTGACCTTGTCCTTCGTGAGCATAATAAGCTCTTTGCGTCGTGATGGCTCCATTTGGGCGCTTTGTGGGGCCGTCAGGTGAACGATTTCGTCGTCATGTGAGCGTCGTGGCCAATGGCACGTCCATCGTCCGTCGGGCCGTCCCTCCGTCTTGGGATGATAGCGAGCTAGGTTTTTTCTTGGGCCTTGGCGGTACGCGATTCTCATAGTTTGGAGAATGTCTCGGGGCCCAATATTTAGGTCCCCGACCCGGTAGCCCCGAGCCCCCGGCGGGTGTGGACTCGCCCGGGGGTTCTGTATTCCCGTCGCCATGTTGTTTCTCGGGGTGGTTCGTCTACAAAGGGTGCTTGCGAGCGCACCCAGTTTGGGTGTAACCCGAGGCCTCGAATGGAATGGCGGATTCCTTCGAGGTCTTTTATATCTCGCCGGGCAAGACCCCGAAACAGCTCTTAAATTGCGCTTTATTTGTCGAGTCTGTTCATTTTTAAGGGGGCAGCCCGAGGCCCGCGCTTATGTGCGCAAGGTCGACTCGGGCCTCCTCGACTTTGATTATACGCTCCTCCTGTCGCCTCCCGAAAGGGGAGGAGGAGGGGAGACACGCCACAATGCCCCGTAGTTTCGAATGTGTCGTGCTCAGGTGAGGCGTTGTAGTGGTCTATTTAAGCGGGGTGCTCGTGCCCCTTGCGGAGCAAGGGTCGGCTATAACTGATCCGTGATTCACCCCATGAGAACCTGCGGGACCGCTTAGCGAGATCCCTGGTTTGGGCGACCAACCCCCGAGGGCCTGTGGGCCTCCCACGATGGACATCTCTATAAGCGGCACCGCGGGCCTTAAACACGTTCGGAAATCCCGCAGCCCCGGGGGGCCCGTATAGCCGGGTTGTGCATTTCCCCCCGCCCTCGCTCGGGTTATCCCGAAGCGATCAGAAAAACCCCTGGAGCTCCAAACCGCAACCTACGGGAACGTAGGGTGTGTCGGCCGAGGCTCGTTGGTTTGTAGGGGCGGGAACCGCCAACGGATCGACTTTTTGCCCCTCGCTGGTCGGGCGCTGCCGGATATCGGGGTGGGACGGGTTTACCCTCGACCGGAAGACGAGGCGTCTAGTCGCATCACGCCCCGGCCGACGGTTTGCCTTCCCTTCCCTATAAATGTGGGGGTCGCCGGCGCGGCTGATAGTTGCCCCCTTGCGCTTTCGCCATCGCCTTCTTGCCTTCTTGCTGCAGCAATCGGAGATAGAGAGATAGTGTGGGAGAGATTAAGGGAGAGATTCACTTTGCCTCGTGCTCGTGTGATCGGGGGTTGCTAGCGGTTGCCACCCTTCGCCTCCCTTTACCGCTGGCGCGGTCGGGTAGCCGGTGACGGCGTGAGGGAGGTGCTTGATGCCGAGCCGCGGGCGGTGGGTCGACAAATGACGGAGGGGAAACTCAGGCGTCTCCCGATGGAAAGGGCTTCTTAGTCCCCAAGACCGATGAAGCGCGGTGGGAGTGGATACTTTCCGGTTGGGCGAGAGGAGCCTAACCCTCCCTGATGGCTCACGTGGTGAGCTTGATGGATCTTCACCGGCCGGCGGTATGCGGCCAGTCGGTTCATTCGGGCGATCCTCCACTTACTGAAATCCAGGCATCACCACGCCCTCGAACTCGATCTCCCAGTCCGCCATCTTCGTCACCCTTTGTGAGGGATTCACGGGGATCGAGCCGCATTGGGACCTCCGGTTGTGGTACTTCAGAGGCCCGGACCTTGCACCGCCTGGTCAAGCAGTGGCCAACCACGAGGGGCGCCGGCGTTGAGGCCGCTCCAGGTCCCGCTCGGGCACGAGGCCGAACCGAGCCGATGGGTACATCGTATCCAAGCTCACCTCCTCCAACAAGGTGGCAAGATCGGTGGTTCTACCTCCGCAACGACGGCGAGCGCTTCCGTGTACACCGCGTGTCCCTCAAGCATCGCCTCGCGAAGGGACCGGGTCCCCCTGAGAGGACCATCATCGTTGGAGGGCCTAAGGCGAAGGACATTCGCGCCCGAGGGAAGGGCGTGAATGCTTTGCCGTGGTTGCCGCTCCATCGGCGTCGGGTGTTGCCGCGATGGCTCGCCCCTTTGCTCATGTGCCGGATGACCCCGAGGCCGCCGGTCTTGGTGCGTAATGGATCTGATGTCGCCTTCTGCTTTCCACCGATGGCCTCGCCAAGAGGGTGAGGGGTGCTGGGGTCCAACACCCCGACACGTTTCCCCGAGATCCCCATGCGATCCGACCGAGGGTATATCTCCCTCGGTAAGTGCTTCTTGACTTCGTGTCCTTACATTGCTTAGGGTGCATTGTCGCCATGGCGCTCACACTTTTTCTTCCTACGGGGCCGCCTGGATTTCGCGACTCCCTCCGCCCCGCCGGCATTGGATCTGCCGTCGCCGGGCGGCGAACCGCGGCCGGAACGAGCTCTGACGTGCGCGCCGGGCGTTGAAGAAGGAGGAGAGGAAGAAGAGAAACGTGGGCTCGCGAAGCGTCGAGTACGAGCGGCCAGTAGCGGGGCGAGTCACCGACACCCCGACCACCCGAAGAGGACGAGGATCCGGAGGACCATTTCCTCGCGTGAACTCCGCCGGATGGCCGGCGTGGCGGCTCTGATAGACCGAGCCATGGGGCTCCTCCCGACCAAGCCGGGGCTTCGTTATGAGCCCGATCCCAGCCCCGAGGCGTCGGGGGCTCGCTGACGCCGGTGCGCCGAGGGCTCTTCCCCGCCGTCCTCGTGGACCATTGGCGCCGGCCACGTAGGCACCTCCTCGGGCGTCGCGGTGAGGCCCGAGGAGAAAAGTCGACACCCTCCGTCGCGGGTACCCAAGGCCGCGGCACGGATTACTCGGGACGAGCCGGCGACCCCGTCCCGATCCAGCCCCGCGGTGCGTATGAACGCCGTGGGGGGACGGCGGCGTGTGGCCGGTGCGATGCCGAGGTCGCAGCCATCCCGAGCCTCGTCAACGCCGAGGGCGATCCCTAAGCCAGAGTTTTCCTCGCCTTTAAGTCTTGACCTTCTCCGGTATATGATTGCTTTGTCCCTCGACACGTTCTTGACTTGAAACCGGGCGGGGCCCTCGTTGGCCCTCACGCACCCCAAGAAGGCCTTGAAGGCTGGGGCGCTTTCACCCGGGGCCGGGGCCCGATCTTGGGTCGCCCGCCAAGATATCGTGCTTCCCTGTCGAGGAGTCTTCGTGGCGCCCGGCCTGAGCCCAGGTGGGGTGGTGGACCCGAGCCCCGGTCAGCCGAGGCCACCCCCCGAGGTCTGGCAATGAGGCCAGTGGCGATGGTGGGTCGGCCACTCGGTAGGGTGGTGGTCAATCTGGGAGGGCTCGGCTGTGGCCCATGACGCCAGCTTAGTGCCTGACGGATGGCGCCTGTTCGAAGGGGGTCGCGGGCGCCGCCCCCCCACCCCGAGGAGTCGGGCCCTTAGTCCCGGAGTTCTCGCAAAGAGGAGCTCTTCATGGGCGCGGAGACGCGCTGGAGTCCCCGCTTGTGCTGACCTTCGCCGATCCGGGTTCACGAGGCGTACAACCCCGACTTCCGCTTACTCCACGTGTCCGGTTCGAGGCAGCCCTTGGCGGCCAGCCGTCGCCGGCCATGACGAGGACGGTTGCCGTGGTCGCCCGAGGGCCCCGGACTGGGGTCCGGGTTCCCGAGCTACGGAGCTGCCTGGGTGGAGGAGATGTATCCCTTCGAGCCATTGTCGCCGGGCGGTCCGCCTTGACCCTGCGGCATGCCCGGGGGCCCGGCTGCCGCGGTGGTCGACGACAGCCCGAGGTCCTGGAGTGGAGAACCCACGAGCGTATCCGTCGACCGCCGAGGGCTTGGCGAGGACGGACGCCGCATAGCGGCCGACTCTGCGCAGGTCGACGCGATGAGATGTCTTGACGGCATCCCCGCCGCATGCCCTGTGCTTGTGTCTTGATGAGTAGTATCGCCGTTGTAGACTCTCCGCCGCCGCGGGAAAAGTCCGAGCTCCTTCGCGGAAACGTTAAAGACCGGAACGCCCTTTGGTCAAACCGGGTAAAGTTGATCGAGGCCCGAAGCGCGAGACCTCCCGGCTTGCTGCCCCTGCCCGGAGAGGGAGTCCCAACGGACCACCGGCCGGCCGAGGTTGTCAAGGCCGGGTCCGAGGCCAGCAAAGTGGCAGGCGACATGGCTCGGATGAGCCATGATTTTGAAGAGGCTCGATCCGGTCCCTCCAGTCCCCGGCGAGGCCCATGATGAGCGGGGCCGGTCCCCGGAGGAGGCGACGAAGCGGCGGAGATGTGCGATGCCTTGAACACTGCATTGGCGAGTTGGTGTCGAGGGGCGAGACCCTCGGGAAGGAGAAGGAGGAGATCCGCAAGTCGCCGCGGATGAGCACGGCGTGATCTTTGGGCGGTTGGCGGTGAAGTGCCAAGGTGCGTTTTCTTCCTTAGTGAGCTTTGCCTTCGCCGTCTTGTCTTGCTAACCTCGGTTTGAGCACCACTTTCGTGAAGCGGAGAAGGTCCGACCGAGGCCGTGAACACCGCTGACACCTGGCGCAGCGGAGGGCGAGCGGGAGAGCGGTCGCATCGGGAGGCGGAAGAGGCCTTGTCGGACTCGTCCCTAAAAGCCGGCTGGGGCGACAACACGAGGTTGGCCCCCCACCGCAGCCGCCTCGAGCGCCGCGGGTGGCTACCTCAGTCCGAGCTCGCAACGCCTTCCAGTCCGGCTGTGCGGACATGTATGGCCGCTTGCTCTCACTTCCCGATGGAGTCCAATGTCTTTGACGGCGTTGCGAAAGGCTTCTTTCTTGGTTCCTGAACGGCGAGGAGGAAGTTGATCCCGCCGAGAGGGGATCTTCGGCCGACGCCGCCAAGACTCGACGCGTTGTAACGACTGTGGACGGCGACGCGACCCGGTTGGCCTCTCGCTTCGAGGATGAAGTGTGTCCCCCCGCACTCCCCATAGGAGCCAACCTATGAGGCGGACACGAGGAGATGGTGGGACCCAGCCCGGAGGATGCGCCGTGGTCGGCGCCTCCCTCGGGAAGCGGTTGTCGAGGGGTGTTGCTCGCGTCGAAGCTTCCTCGTCGGCCGCCGTGGGCGCAAGTGGATGAAGCCCATCCCGCCCGACCTCTCCTTGTATGGAAAAATTGGAGCTTGTGAGATGGATGTATATAAACAATGGCGCCGCCCGAGGTCTACGGCCTTGGCGGGGGCATTTATGTTCATGTTGCGTTTCTCGAATTTGTTCGTTTATTGTGTGGCCGTCGCTTGCTTTCTCCGTCGCGAAATGGTAACCGTGGACGCCATCGGGCAGTCCATACGGATGCCACTAGGGGCGGTCCGTTTGCCTCTCGGTTACCTTGCTTTGGATTTGTGCGTGGCGACCTTCGCAACTTAAACGATTGTTTAGAGAATGCGCAAGAAAACTTTTTTTTTGAAAAAAAGTTTTGAAAAAAGGAAGGAGGGGATCTCCCGAGGGGGTCCTCCCGGAGGGTCCCCCATGTAGCCCCCAGGGAGTTTTTAGTCTTGTCTTTGGGACGCGAGGCTAAGACTCCTTAAGGTTTACACGAAAGCACTTTTTTCGTAAAAAGATGTAGATCTTTTTATTGAGTGAAAAAAAACACCGATGTTTGACTTCTAGTGCGGAAATTTAAGGGTAGAAGCGGCGTAGTCGCTTCTATGTTCCGAGCGTTGGAGTAGACTTCACCCTTCTCGTTTTTCGCTTTGTAGGTCCCGCCTTAATATTTCGGCGATGAAATAAGGCCCTTCCTGTGGTGGCGTGAGTTTGTGACGCCCTTTATTGTCCGTCTTCACCGAGCACGGTCGTTGATTTGGAACTCCCGAGGCTTCACCGCCATGCGTGATACTTTGCAAAGCTTGTTGGTATCTTGCCGAGTGCGAGCGCAACGCCTCCGGGCTTCATCAACTTGGTCGATGGAGTCTTGCCTCGCTTGGTTGCCTTGCCTTGCTGTAGGCTCGCAGCCTTGGGGACCCATATTCAATATGCGTAGGCAAGATCGCCTCGGCCCCATAGACTAGAAAGAATGGGGTAAACCCCGCGGGCTCGGCTTTTCGTTGTTCGAAGGCTCCATAGAACCGATGGCAGCTCTTGGTACCATCTTTTCCCGTATTGGTTCAGCTGATTGAAGATCCTCGGCGAGCCCTTGCGAGGATCATGCCGTTGGCACGCTCCACTTGACCGTTGGTCTTGGGGTGTGCTAAGGCCGAGGTATCCACTTTCGGATGCCATAGTCGCCGCAAAAGTCGAGGAACTTCTTCCCCACGGTTGGTCCGTTGTCCGTGATGATGGAGTTCGGGACTCGAAGCGGAGATGATATTCGTAAAGAATTTCACCGCTTTCCCCGTGGTGAGGGTTCACCACGGGTCGAGCCGATCTATTTGGAGAACTTGTCAATGGCGACTAGGACGTGAGTGTGTCCTCCCGGGCGCCCTTTTAGGGGCCCAATCATGTCGAGTCCCCACACCGCAAATGGCCACGTAAGAGGTATTGTTTGCGCGCTTGAGCTGAGGTGCGTCCCCGCGCCGTAAATTGGCATTCTTTGCAGTACGCACGACTTGGTTCGCGTCTCGCACCGCGAGGGGCCGCAGAAGCCTTGCCTCAAGATTTTACCGACTAGAGTCCCCGCGGCGGCGTGATGGCCACACCCCCTGGTGAGTGTCCTCGGCAGTTCTTGGCCTTCACCGAGGGTATGCATCGCATGTATACTCCCGAGGCCCTCTCTTGTAGAGTTCTCCTTCTTTTCTCCAATCGCGTGAAGGGATTTCGCCCTTCGGCTAACTGGCGAGCCTCGGTCTTATCCTGGTAGTTCTCCCGTGGGAAGTACTCCATCGGGCCGTTTTTCTCGGTCGGGGATCTGGTCGACCGCCATAGTTTCGTGTGCTTGCTGCGTGCATTACTCGTGAGCACCCGAGGGTACTTCCGAGGGGGTGTACTTGACCGAGGGTTTATCGAGGTCTCGGGTGAGGACGTTTGGGGAATCTACCTCCGGGTTCCGCTGCGACCTTGGCGGTTCATCCGCGGCCTGCGTTGTAGCGTCTCGGCGTATGCTTGTGTTCAAGCCCATGGAATTTTTCCTCTAATTTGCGCACTTCCGACAATACGCCTCCATCTTCGGGTCATGGCACGCCGAGGCCTTCATGACTTGGTCGATGACCAACTGCGAATCCCCTCGTTTCCAACCGTCGGATTCGAGGTCGCCCGCGTCCGGAGACCGTTGACCAGGGCCTGCATGATTCGGCGTTGTTGGAGGCGAGAAAATGCAGCGGATGGCATACCTGCGTGTGAATCCCGGGGTGAGATGAAGAACAAACCAGCCCCGCGCCGCCTTCATCATGGATCCATCAAAGTACATGGTCCAGCACTTTCGGCTTGGATGGGCGCGTGAGGGGTAGCGGTAATGTCATCCCACTTTCGGCCACAAAATTCGGCGAGGGACTTGAGACTTGATAAGCCTTTTGCGGGCGAGGAACGATATAGTTTCGCCCATGAGCTCCACCGCCCGCTTCGCCACTCTCCCGTGGCCTCTTGGTTGCGGAGGATCTCCCCGTGGGAGCGAGGATACCCGCGGCTGGCGGGTGCGCGAGAAGTAGTGGCGAGATTTCCTTCGATACCCGGTCTGATGGCGCACAATAACTTCGCATGATTGAATACCTTGTCTTGGTGTCGGAAGGACTTCACCGATGAAGTAAATGAGCGTTGAACTGGCAACATGTGTCCCTCTTCCCGACGCTCAACTTCACGACCACAGCTGCCTACTACGGGTAGTGGTCGTGGGCGTATAAGAGCGAGGTTTCTCTCACGGGTTTGGCGGTACTAGGACCGTGGGTTTGTTTAGGAGCTTCTTGAGGTTGCGAGGCCTCTTGACCTCGGGGTCGAACAAAGTGCTTTCGGACTTGCGCGAGGAGCGGTAGAGGGGCGACCCTTCTCCCCGGCGTGAGATGAACCTGCTTAGTGAAGCCGGGCAGCCCATGACCTTCTCTACTCCCTTGAGATCTTGGATCGGACCCATCTTGGTGATTCGTCAACCTTGGTCGGGTTTGCTTCGATGCCTCGTTGAGAGACGATAAAACCCAAAGAAGATCCCTCGGGGACCCGAATACGCATTTTTCGAGATTGAGCTTGACTCCCTTCTTGTTTAGGCACTTTCCGAAGGTTTCCCGAGGTTTAAGCCCACGAGGTCCGACGTTTTCTTGGATTTGACCACTATGTCGCGTCGGCGTAGGCCTCCACGATCCTTCCGGCGAGTTCCCCAAGATGATTTGCATGCACCGGGCCGGTATGTTGCCCCGTTCCCTCGGCCAAGGGCATGGTGAGGTAGCAATACATCCCGGCGGGTGTTATGAATGAGGTCGCGAAAGCTGGTCGGACTCTTTCATTTTGATCGGTGATAACCGAATACGGCGTCAAGAAAAGGACCATGTCTCACATCCCGCAAAGGGAGTTTCGACAATTTGAATGATTCGAGGCAAAGGAAAGGGAACTTTTGGACATGCTTTGTTGAGACTAGTGTAGTCCACACACATCCGCCATTTCCCATTCTTTTTTCTCTACTAATACGGAGGATTAGCTAACCACTTTCGAGGGTGGAATACTTCTTTTATGAATCCGGCCTCCGGTAGCTTGTGGATCTCCTCGCCGATGATCTTTTAAGCTTGGCGTCATCAAAAACGGCGCCAAAGCGCTGCATTCGCAGCTTTGAGCGTGCGGATGTCTAGGGAGTGCTTCGGCGACATCCCTCGGTATGCGGCATGTCAGGGTCCCCGCGCATAGCGTCTTGGCATTACAGCGCGGAGGAAGTCGGCGAACCGCGGCTTCCTATTCGGATCGAGGTCGAAATGATGGTCGGCTTCTTCTCGCCGGGTTCTTGGGATGAGTGGGATCTTCTTGGTGCCCGGGAGGGCTCGAAGCTCAGTAGCGGCGCTTGGCCTCATGCTTTCGTCGTGATTTTGTCAAAGCTTCTCTTATCAAGACGGCGATGAGTGCCTCGGCAATGGCGAGTGCCTCGGCATACTCCGCGCTCTCCACGCCGCACTCGTATGCATGATGGTGTGAGGGGCGGTCGTGATGACACCCTTCGGCCCGGCATCTTGAGCTTGAGGTGCGTGTAGTTGGGGACGACCCGCGAACTTGGCGCGTAATGAGGGGGCCCCGAGGAGTGCGTGGTAAGTACCGCGGACCCCAAGGATCTCAAATGTGAGAGTTTCTTGCTTGAAGTTCGAGGGGTCACCAAAGCAAACCGGTAAGTCGATCGCCCGAGGGGCTTTAGGCGCGCTAGCGGGGGCGGCGCCATTGAATGCCGCCCTCCGGGCGGATCTTGACTTGTCTACCTCGAGGAGGTCGGGGGTTTCTTCGTAGATGAGGTTGAGGCTGCTCCCTCCGTCCCATAAGGACTTTGGTGAGCCGAGTGTTGGCGATGATGGGATCCACCACCGCGGATAAGCCCGGGTTCCCGGATGTTTTGGGGTGATCCGACCGTCGTAAGGTGATGGCTGTTCGACCACTACTTGCGCAGCTCGTGGGTGGGCTGGCTCAGTGGCATAGACCTCCCGGCGCTCCTTCTTGCGCCCGAAGATCACGAAGCGGTTATTCACCCCGGGAACTCCTCATTGCCCTTGGCCACCCTCGGGAGCCTCTTCTTCTTCACCCTCGGGGATGGCCTTGAGCTTGGCGAAATGTTGGCGTACCCTCTTGCACTCCCCGGGGGTATGCTTGACCGGGTAGCTATGGTTACGGCATGGCTTCTTGAGCATGTCATCGAAGGTTTCTTGTGGGAAATTCGGGGGCCCCTTGCGATCGGCCGCGCGGCCACCATGTCTTCATCGTCGCTTGGCGCGTGGCCCCTTGCCCTTGCGGCTCTTATCTTTCTTCTTTTTCTTCTTGCCCTCCCGAGGTTGCGATCCCTCGGGCTCCTCTTCCTTGCGCTTTCCATTGCGAGCCACGATTGAAACGAGAGCCCGGCGGCCTCCCTCACGTTGGCGGAACTTGGTGGCGATGTCCATCGGCTTCGTTTGCCTCGGTGGGGTCGGCGCCCCAGCTTCTTCCGCGCGAGGTCACGGCAAGTGGTGCCGGCCAAGAAAGGCCCGATGGCGTCGAATCCGTCACATTAGGGAGCTTTCGGTCCGCTTTGCTTGGAGAAGCGCCGGATGTAGTCACTTGAGGATTCATCGGATTTTTTATGCGGCAGTTTTGGAGATCCCACGAGTTACCGGGCGTAGGTATGCGCCCTGGAAGTTTCAGCGGAAGGTTCTCACCAAGTCCGCCCAGTTTGATATGAGGTTGGGTGGAAGGTGTTCCGCCCAACCTCTGGCGGGGCTTCGGAGAATCTGAGGGGCAAATTTTTGATTATCACTTTGTCATGCGTGTGCCTAGCGGTGGCATGCCGGTAGATGATCGATCGGCCATACCTCGGGACGGAGGTCTCTCCGTGTACTTCGAGATGGCTCGGGGGGCAAAGCGCGAGGGGAGTGGTGCCCTCACGATGTCCCCTGGTGAAGGCACGAGGCCGGGCGGATCGGGGAGTATCCTCGGTCCTCTCGACTCGCACATGGCGTTTTACGTCCCCGCTATGCGTCCCCGAGGCGAGCCACCTTGCGTGGCGAGCCCGCTATCGCTCGATCTCGTCCACGAGGTCGGGGCGCCTCGGTTCTCGATGGCGGTGCGGGTCTTCTATGCGTTCCCTGGTCGGGCGGTTTGCAGCGGTTGTCGTCGAGGTGCTCGGGATCTGCCTCGCCGGGGCTTCGGCTCGATCCGGGTGGGCCGAGCCTTGCCGACTTTCGCCCGAATTCCTCTTGCCGCCCGTGGCGTCACGGCCCGATCCCGAAGCGGAACTCTCACTGTTGCACCGCCGCCTTGTCAAGGAGTTGGCGGAGGCCTTCCCGTATCGCCTACCTCGGTAGTGGAGGGCTCGGGCATTTTCGTACCAACATGGCGGCCGCCCGCCACGTTGAGGCCGCTCGTTGAGCGGGGCCGCTATGCGCGGGGATTGAGGCACTCCGGCCGGTCCGCCCAGCGTCCGCCGCCAATGTGAGCTTGAGGTGCCCTCGGGGCTTGCTCGCGCTGAGCCGCTCGGCCCGGATGTTTTTGCTCGAGTCGCGGAGTCGGGCGGATTCGCCCGGATTCGTTCCTCGCAAATCGTAGCTGGGGCGTTTTGGCGGGCAGTGCTGCGCGCCGCTACCGGGATAGAGCCCGGGGCGGAAGCCGCCGTGGCCCGGAGCTTCGTCGTGGCGAGTACGTCCGCATCGTCTTCGCTGGAGAGCGTCGATGAAGCTAGCCATCCCGTGGCGGGACCTCAACATTGAAGCATTCCAGCGTGGGGTCATAGTACTTCGTCTTCATCGTCGAGTGCACTGCGGTCGCCCGAACGCTGGAGGAGGTTTCGATTCTCCGGCGGTAGAGCGAAGTCCCTCGATTCGGGACGAGGCCCGGCCCGAACCGGAGGGTGAGTATGGCGGGGTCGTCCCGCATCTGTGGAGGATCGCGCTCCTCGACGTGAATATCCAGGGATACGCGCTCCGTGGAGCAGCGGGTTGAATTGCGGCTCGTGCTCTCTGGCGAAGGCCGGCCAGGTTTCCGCGCCGGCGGCGATTCGCAGGGGACTCCCTCGGGATAATGCAGGCGGAGGCGTTTTCCGGCGATTAGGGGTTTGAGGTACCACGCCCCGCGAGGTGGGTGGCGGGTAAGGTATTTTCCCGGCCTAGGGTTAGAGCCCCTTCGCGGAGTCCGGCGCGAGGGGGATGCGTCGGCGGATTCAGAATCCGTTGCTCGGGCCGCCTTGCAGCGGCGATGGGTCGCCTTGCCCGTCTTCGGCGGCGTGATGATAGGCTTGCAGCGGTGGCGTCTGCCCTCCCTTCTGCGTGCGTCGGGTAGAAGGATCATCTCACAAGCGTGGGCCGAGCGCCACAAATGCCCGGCTTTCAAAAAAGCGGTGGTGTTCGGCAGCGAGAACTCGTGCTTTCCGGCGGCGAGGGTGAAAACGGCCCAAACGCCATGAGGGCTGATGGAGATGCAGTGCACCGCGGCCCCTACAGCGGCGCCAAGCATGCCGGCGTTCGAGCGGTGGGTGCCTCGGGTGCGGCAATAAAGAATTTATAAGCCGTGTGCCCCCTCCCTCAATGGCGTGGCGCAAGATGAACCGCGGACGCAGCGGTTTTATCCCGGTTGAGGCCAGCGGGGCCCCTACGTCCCAGCGGGGTGTGTGTCCTGCTGCGTGTTACCTCGCTCAAAGGTGAGCCCTGCGGTAGGGGTTCTTCTACAGCGGCCGGGGAGAGCGGAGGTCTCAAGCCCCCCACGATCGTGGTTATGGTGGTGGTGGTGTGCGGTTCCCTCCCGTGTGAACGGAGTTGAGTCGAAAAGATTGATCCCCTAATGAGGCATTACTCCCCCTTTTATAGGAGAAGGAGAGAGATAATGTTTATACGAGGTGGGCGCCTAGGTGGCTAATTCCCGGCGCTGCACCGGTTGCATGTCTTGCCGCCGAGGGTTGGGCGTAACTTGGATGTTGCCAGACGAACACGCGTCGGATCGATGGTGGGCGTGCGTCCTGTAGCGGCCCCGAGGGTCCTGTGAGGGGTCCTCACAATCCGCGCATGGCGAGGCGGTCCCGAAGGTCGGCGGGCTATGCGTGTCAAGTGCCAGTGCGGCCCAGCGTGGCGTTTTGGCGGTGCTGACGGGAAATGAGCAATGTCATCTGGTTTCCCGTGCGGGTGGCGTAAGCACGCCAGCGGTTCGACTTTATGTCCCATCGGTCCGGATTGGGGAGACGATTCGGCCGATTCGATTTGGTAGGTGTGTCGATAACGGCACTGGCGCCTCGCTGCTGCCCGTGCCATCGCGTGAATGCGGCCGGTTTCCCTTCCTCGGACGGAACCTCCCACGCCCGGGTGGCGACCTAGGCAGGCTAGTTGGTACCTCACCCGAGGATGGAGAGCTGGTCTCCCTCGGCAGGCGGAGTTTTTGGCGCCGAGGGTGGTGAGCTAGGCCACCCTCGGGACGAAGCGGAGATTTCTCCGGCCGGTGAGCTAGGCCAGCCTCGGGGCCAAAGCGGAGATGCGTGGTCGAGTCGAGCCATGGTTTAGCTGCCGTCGGCGTGGAACGTCGTGGTTCGTTGTTTTGTAGAGGTCCTTGACCTTGTCCTTCGTGAGCATAATAAGCTCTTTCGTCGTGATGGCTCCATTTGGGCGCTTTGTGGGCGTCCGGTGGACGATTTCGCCGCATGTGGCGTCGTGGCCAATGGCTCGGTAGTCCATCGTCCGTCGGGCCGTCCCCTCCGTGCGGGATGATAGCGAGGCTAGGTTTTCTTGGGCCTTGGCGGTAGGCATTCTCATAGTTTGGAGAATGTCTCGGGGCCCAATATTTAGGTCCCGACACTTGCCTTTGCACCTCGAAGGGTTTTAAGCTCTTCGGATGGATGTCAAGAGTGCTTTCCTAAATGGGTTCATAGAGGAGGAGGTATATGTGAGGCAGCCCAGGGTTTGAGAATCCTAAACACCCGGACTATGTGTACAAGTTGTACAAGGCTTTGTATGCGGCTGAAGCAAGCCCCCCGTGGCGTGGGTACGAGAGGTTGAAGGCTTTTCTCTTAGCTAAGGGTTTTTGTGATGGGGGCCGTAGACAAGACCTTGTTCCTGCTTAGGAAGGGCAATGACATACTCCTAGTCCGGATATATGTGGATGATATCATCTTTGGTGGCTCTTCACATGCTATGGTATGAAGTTTTGCGGAGATTATGGCGGGGGAGTTCGAGATGAGCATGATGGGCGAGCTGACCTACTTCCTTGGACTTCAAATCAAGCAAACCAAGGGCGGGATCTTCGTTACACCGGGGCAAGTACACGGCGACATCATCCGCAGTTTTCGCATGGGTGAGGCCAAGCCTATTTCGGCGCCCATGTCGGCGGCGGCGGCCACCGGCGAGGACAAGGATGGAGAAGCTGTGGACCAAAGGGAGTACTGTGAAGCATGATCGGTTATTTCTTTGTGCGGCGGACGCACCCGACATCCGGTTCGGTGGTGTGCCTCTGCGCCGTTTTTCAGTCTTCACAGCGCACCCTCTCACTTTCGTTTGTGAAGAGGATCTTGGTACTTGCGGTTTACCCTGACTTTGGCCTATGGTACTCGGCCTCTTCCACCCTCTCCCCGATTTGGTTATTCGGACTCTGATTATCTTTGGTGATCGTATGCATAGAAAGTCTACCTCTGTACCTGTCGGTTTCTTGGTACTTCTCTTGTGTCTTGGTCGTCTATAAGCGATCCCGGTGTCGCTTCGGTCATTTGTTGAGGCGAGTATGTTGTTCTTCTTTGCTTGTTGTTCCCACCGGCGTGGATGGTTGCCACTTTGAGAGACTTTGGCTGAGTTTTTCTCGTGTACCCTTATTGTGTGATAGCATGGGGCGTGAGTGTTGCCAAAAACCCAAATCCTTCACTCCCGGACCAAACACATAGAGGTGAGGTACCACTTCCCGAGAGATCACCGGGAGAAAGGGGACATAGATGTGCGGCATGTGTACACGCGAACAACAGATTCTTGGATATTTTCACGAAAACCACTAGACCAAGTCCGTTTTGCCCAACCGTGGAGAGTTGGGCGTGTGCTATCCTTTTGAGGGGTAGCTTTGTAGTTGATGTACAGATGTAGTTTTAGGTTTGTTTTTGCTTTTTGTATCATACTTGCATATCATGAGCTTCACTTTTATATTGAATGGAATGAGTTTGTGCTCTTAGTAGTATGGACATGATAGTGCTTCTAGTTTGAGCTCTTTCTAATCATGTGGTGTATGTTATGAGCTGAGCAACTTTTTCAAATGTGAACTTGATTAATGAATGATGAAATTAAATCATGGTTCACCCTTGAGCTAGCTTCTATCATGAGTAGGATGTTGAGATCCTTTGAGCTTTTATGTGTATGCTTGGTAGCTATGTCTCATGCTTTGATTCATTCACTTGCTTAGATTTTCATGATAATACCATGCTAAAACGTGAAGTCTAAAGCTAAAGTGATGAAAAGATCGAGTGGGTCCATTTTGCCACACTTTGAAGTTTGAGACTGCTTTCATTTGCACTCTTGAATGAACTTGGACTTCATTGTGTTTGACCCAGACCATTGTCTTAAGCTAATCATTGCTCATGCATAGGCTTGACATGGTTGATTAGTAAGGCAAGGCAAATGTGGATAACCACTCGCATGCTCTTTTGTAACTTGTGAACCGCTGCAACTCTGAACTAAAATGAACCTCACAAGTTTGTGCCATAATGTCTAGCATGATGTCTGAACGCTGCTTGGGGTAGTTCACCCAGTTTACATGTTTGAGCACTTAGTTGATTTCCTATCTACTTGTGCTAGGTGCTATGTTTAATGGTGAACCTCCTTTTGCAAGATACTAAAATTTGCTCAAAATGCTTTGTGCCATATTTCATATCACTTGTTTAGCTTGAGCTCTGGCTAGCACTTGTAATTTGTTGCTATGGTACCACTTTGAGCACTCTCTCATTCGGTTGAATATAATCTTGAAGCTTTGCATTGTGACATATTGCATTTCATAGCTTGATTAGTGCATGTGCCAACAAGGGGGAGAAAGATCCAAAGACAGTGATTGCATTTGTCCAGGGGGAGTAGCACTTTGAGCTAGATGTGTTGAGCCTTTGCCTCTGTCTTGAGGGTCTAGCTGTTTGTGTGTGAAAGTATTTGGTTTGGAGCTTTGCTAGTGGTGTTGAGCCTGTTCTACCTCTTCTTGAGGACTAGCTGTCTGTTTAGCTTGGTTGTGTCGAGCCTTTTGCCCATGTCTTTGGGAACCAAGTCTTTGCTCCATGTTTTGCTATCCAGTGAGGTTGTCTTAGCTTTTGTTCACCTGGATGTGCTTTCTTCTATCTTATTCTGTCTTTGTGTTGAATGTTGACAATGCACTCATCAAGGGGAGATTAAGAACACATGGTTGATTTAGGTCGCATGTGTTTAGTTTTTGTGATGTAGTGATTGTCAACAAATAACATTCTCCTTCTATTTTCTTTTTATCTTTTTCTGCCCGGCTATGTTTCACCGGCATACGTGGGTGTGTGTCGAAGACGTATCTCTTGGTTCGTGTTGTGCGGGTGTGGAGCTCGGAGATGGTAGGCCGACGGCGAGGTGAAGGGGCCAAGGAGGACGTGCGGGGCCGACGGACCGCGGAGGTGAAGGACGGACGTGAGGCTTGGGCCGAGGGACCGGATCGCCCGGGCGGCTAGCCATGGTGGCTGACATCCGGGACATCGACGGATGCAAGAGGGGCGTGGCGAGGACCGCGTGTCGACGGGTCAAGGCGGCGAGCGTGCGGGCAGAGCGGGGGCTCGGATGACTTGGCGACTCGGGCGATCAAGACGGCGATGACACGTGTCGAGGAGGTTTGGTGGTTTGCCCTCAAAACCATCGGCGCGGGTTTGGTGGTTTGGGCCTCAAAACCATCGGCGGGTTTCACGGGTTTGGGCCTCAAAACCGGGGCGTTCCGGTGGACGGAAGGGCGGCACGCGTGGCGGCATCTGGGAGATTGCGCGGAGCAAGGCTGCAGATGAGGAGGCGCGTGGTCGTCGGATCAAAAAATTAACCGAGTCGACCAAAATAACCCTAGGCTTAATGGTTTGGCTCATATGTATCGAAGGGCAAAATAGGGATGAAAAATAAGAACCATATATAGAGGATGGCAGCCATCCTCCCTCTTTGCCTCTCTCAATTTCGTTTTATTTTTTCCCCAAATTTCTAGGGTTCTTGTTTTAGAGGTCCAAGAACATCAAATTCGTGGGCAAGGGCTAGCCCTAAGTAGCCTTTGCTATGGTGGCGTTTTGGAGATGAGCAGTTGAGTCCATGTCTTGTGTGCCCGTGGCTTTGTTTTCTGCTTTTGCTGCCCGTGCGTCTCTCTGCCCTTCCTGTTCGTTTCTTTCTTTCTTACTGTGATTTGATCTCACGAGAGTTACAGTTGTTTCCAGGCTGCGATTTTTGGGGAATCTGTTCGTAGCTTCCTAAATTTCATCTGACCAGTGTTTGGGTTCGAGTCCTTTTGTGTTGGTTCAGATCTCGTCAGTTTTTCAGGGTCACTCTGGCTCAGTTCGTCCGGTTCTCAGGTTGCTAGACAGTTTTGGTTTTTATTTTATTCCAGAGAAATCTCTTGGGTTGGAGGTGAACTGCGGACCTAGCCTGAACGCGTTGGCGTCGTGTGCTCAGCACCAATCCGGTGCTTGCCCTTCGTACAGCAAGCTGCTGCAGTTCTTTGCTTTGACTTGTCCCCAATCGATTTTCTCCACCGGCTGTTCTTGGTTCAGTGCTGTTTCTGTACATCAGTTTCAGGTGCCGTGCTTGTGTTGCCGAGCGTGCTACAGGTCCAATCAGTGCAAGCAGTCCAGCGCCAGGTGCTTCAAGGATTGGTAAGTAGGTAAGCAATCAATCTTCAGCTTGCTTTGTTTTTGCTGCACGTACAGGAATCAAAGTTCAGTTAGTAAATTGGAATTCCATTACCTAGCATCGGTGAATTATTTTGTCATGCAATCATGAGCTTGCTTTTGGAGCATTAGTTCTCGTTACTTTGTTAGAAGCAGCATTTATGGAATACAAATATTATTGCTTGTGTCTAGTGTTTCTTCAGCAGCAACTTCATTCGTTCAGTGACTACAGCAGGTAGTGCATCACCTTGTTTTTCCGAGTTCGTTGTCAGCAGCTTTCAAGGTGTTAGTTTTGTTTGGTCTGAGAACTTGCTTCCTGCATTTGTAAATTGTTCCAGCTAGCTTCTTTTGTCCGAATTTTGAACGATTGAGCTCCGAATTGAGATCCGGTTTTGCATTGATTTTCTATCGAGCCGAGGAATTTATCTAGGTACTCTCGTCACGAGTTGGCGTTGGTATTTTAGATTTGGAAACTCGCTTCTTCTCTATAGAAGTTGGGTGACTCATTTTCTCTCCTCCGGTTCGATCTTTGCGCTCCTCGGTCGTGTGTGATCTTTTGAGGTGTCCCGCTGTGTTCCTAGTGAGCATCCACCCAATCATTTGGGTCGTGGACTTCTCGGTGCTATCTTTGCTTGTAACACCTTGCTATCAGTTAGCATACGTGTTATCCGGACCTTGTGTGAGTTTGCTTTTGAGGTCGGGGTTGAGCCAATGACCCAAAATTGAAAAGGAAAATTGAGGCTCCCATTCACCCCCCCCTCTGGTCGCCGTTTCGGTCCTTCACAAATTTCTCCAGGGTTTGATCCAAACAAGCCCTATGTACTTTCCGTTGATTCGAGACTGCAAATCAGCTTTTAGTGGAAGGATGCATGCCTGATTGACGTACGACGGACTCTAGAATGACGCTGTTCACGGGACAATTTTTTAACCCACGGACTCTAGAAATTGACTTCGTTCACGGGACGATTCTTTTAACCCTACAACGTCCTTTGCGGGACAGAGGAAGTAGGCATGATCCATAAGTCAATAAAAATGCATGTTTCATTGTAAATACGTCTGTTAGTTTTCTAACTAAGGCCTCGTTTAGTTGGCTAAAGTTTCTAACTCTTTTTTCACTCTCTCTCCATCACATCACATTAAATACACCAAAAGACATATGTTCGGAGTATGAAATGTAGGTAAAAAAAGTAACTAATTACACAGTTTAGATGTACATTGCGAGACGATTCTTTTGAGCCCAGTTACCCCATGGTAGGATAATATTTACCACAAACAAACGAAAGTGCTACAGGAGTGCTACAGGAGTTCCAGGAGTTACTTTTGCTAAAGTTTCTAACATCTAAACGAGGCCTAACCTAAGTTTGAGCAACTTTAGTAAAGTTCAATATAAGTTGAGCGTCATGGGTCACTATGATGCATATCAGTGGTGGAAAATTAAACAACATCTCTAAATTTGTGTCTGGGTATGATGCGTATTATATTAGTGATAGAAGAAGCATCCGTGTATGAACATTAGCAATCAGTAGTGACCAGATCAAAGGCACTCAATATAATTACGCTAATCACGTAACTTAAACTCCATGTTGGGGCGCAGCCGCTGCCTGGCCCAGCCATGGCTCCGGGCCTTGGCAATGACGCTCGTGGACGACGCATACCTCGGAGAACCGGAGGACGCGTGGCCGGCCGTGCCCTCACCTTGTGGCGGCATTTCTGCTCGGCCAACAGAAGGTCGTGGCCCCTGCCCGGTAGCGCCTCGGTCACCGTAGGAGGATGTCCGCCCCAATGCCGATGGGTGGCGTGACATCCTTCCCCGCCAGAGCCGCGACCCATGACGGCTTTGGTGGAGCATGTGCGCGACCACTTTCCCAGAAGATCTCTAAGGCACTTCAGGACATGTGCTTCAATTGTCTGTCTTACTCGTACCACGTTGCAACTTGTCGGCTGCCACAACGTTGCTTGCGTTGTCGCGGTCGGCACCACCTCGCCGAGACTGCAGGCTGCCTAGGGCTGCTACTAGGTCCTCGTCGAGGAAGGCCGACCCGCCACAACAAGCTGTCAGTGCCACCCCGTCGGCTACGGTTGGGGCCACGAGGGGTGCTAAGACGAGTGTGGCAAGCCTCGGCGCTGGCCGCGTCGCGTCCAGCCGGCGACAGGCACCAACGTGGGTGCGACGGTCGCCAGCACCGCTGTCTCGAGTGATCGCCTTGAGTTTGCAACGCAGGAGACCCGTGTCGTCGCTTCACCCAGTCCGGTGACCTCGGAGCAGTAACGTGGCAAGCGCGGTTGGGGGCGGAGGCGGAGGGACGCCGACGTCGACGCCGACGCCACCAACGCCCGGCGAGGGCGCCACAGGTGTTTGGCGAGGCCACTTCGTTTGATGCTGATGCTCGGCTTGTCACACCCGAGACCCTCATCGAGGTCGACCCACTGTTGCTGGACACGCGGATGGATGCTGCTATTGTCCGTGACCTCGCGGACGACCCGATGTTGCTGGAGCTCTCGGTTTTGCTCTACAACTGTTGGGCAGCCTCGTGGTCTCCGTCGGTTGCACAACCGGAGTATGCCTCGCAGGTGGGATCGACGTTGTGCACACCACCATCGTGCCCTGTCTCGCCTCCGGTGACGACACGTTTGGGACTGTCGGTCACACCAGGAAAGTTGGTGTTCGACTGCGGCCACAATGGACGATGACTACTCGCCAGGCTTTGGCCCAATGCTGACGGTGCCAAGTATGCCGCCGCCTCCTCCGTGAAGGTCGGCTCGGCGCCGTTAACGTTGAGCCCGTCACGCGAGCCACGCTAGTCAATACAGACACGGTCGCCTCTCCGCAATCTTCCCTTGGCGCGAGGATAAAGCGGTTCAGAGGTAGGGTTCGGCGCAAGGCGCCGTCGCCTTTGTTGCCTCTGCCGGTGCAGGTGTCACCACCGCACCCTATGCTACCGCACCACAGCAGGAGGCTCACCGCTGCGCTGCGCTCGCGCATCTCCCGCCTGCGGCGGGGGAGGGGTTGTTGGTGATGCAGCAGATGAGATTCATCGATGGCCCGGACGGTACCCTCCGCAACGGAACGGGAGGCCTACTATGACAAAGTCTACAACAAGAACTGCACTCCCTCATAGAAGGAGGCGATGCGTCAGATCTTTCCGGACTCGCCGGGTGTAGAGCCGAGGTGCACGAGGCGGCGCGCGAGCCGCCACATCTGATCAACGTTGATGACTAGGTTGTTTATCTAGTGGGTAATAGCGTTTGATTTCTTTCTGCTGGGGAGGGCAGAGCTATTTGTATAATTGTTTCTCCCCTAGTGCGTCATTCATGGCGCGTCGTTGTAAATTTAAACTATTTTCGTCTTAATATAAAAGACGCGTAAACCTTTTCCGTGTTCGAGAAAAACTTAAACTCCATGTTACATGTTGCACAAAGACTTTATTCATATACCATCAATATGAGCATCAAGCCCCACCTTCAAAGCACGTAGCAATGCGTGTTCAAACTGTGGTCGTTTCATCTCTTCATCTTGGGATGGTGGCAACGCAAAGATGAGAGGGGAGAGCAGGCTAGCGCGGCGATAACCCCCGTAGATGCTCCACCGGAGAACCTCCAACATATCAGAAGATAATGATGGATGCCGAGGAGCATCTGGGAGTTCCAGTCGCTCTTCAAAGAAGAGAGAATCAACATTGGAGGACGATGAGTATCCTCTCGTGTCATAACTGTACATAAACTTTCCAATCCTATAGCATAACGTCTGGGCGTGGTCAATCCAGGCGCTCCTCGGTGCGGTGAGGAAGAAGCCGCTCTTGTTGAAGTAGAAGCTATACCGTAGATCCCAATATAACTTGTCGTCGTTATGGCCTTTTCCCTCAAGCTCACCTGGCTGCTTCATGACCCAGAATTGAGTTATGAGGTGAGACTGATCAGGATAAATTGAGTTTACGGGCATGACGAGGCACATCTGCCCGTTTAGATCAAAGCCGTCGACCAGCATATCAAAGCCACCGCCAGTCCCCATATAGTGCCAGGCCTCGCGATAATCATCGAAGTTGTACGGGATACGGTACGAACGAGGCGTCTCTGTGGCCACATCAAGCACCAACATTCGTGCAGCGCGAGCGCTTTTGTCTCCCAAATCAGCGGTCAGAACGAATATACTCCCGTCAATGTGTACCGGCACCGGTAATTGGACCGGGTGAAACCGGGAGAGGTAGGAGCATTGGCGCCAGCCACCACCGTCACCCAAGGTGTACACGGCCATGTAGTTGGTCTCATCTCTGAATGGCAAATGTGGAAAGGAAAGCCGGAAGATCTTGTATTCCTTGGTTTGTAGGCTGAAACCCAATGCGAAGAGATGCGACAGCCGGGCGTCCCTTACAGGGAGCGGAGGCGCCTTTGGAAGCTGCAGCGTGTCACCGGTGATGGGGTTGCACACGACTATCGGCGCCTGATGATCGTAGTTGTGTGTGAAGCATAGCAAGTCGTTGCAAACGCCGGCGAAGCGGTATCCGCTAGGGATGGCAACCTGAGACAAGGCCTTGGCGGACGAAAGATTGAAGATGCTCGCCTTGTCGCCCTTTCCGGACTCTCGGGTTTCTGTGACGAGCAGGACCTCCAGCTCCGATGACGACGCGGCGGCATGATGGGCGACGTGGAGCTTGCGGAAGGAGGGGTTTGCGACTATGCTATGCCACAGCTTGCAAACGCCGGATGACCGGACAAAGTCCTTGGTTGGCAGCCTCAGTAAGATTTCCGGTATGATATCTGTAAGGACTTCCATGCATATGCGGTCCTCAGATTTCCAGCGGTGTCAGAGATTGAAATTGAAACCCTAATGTTTATTTTGACGTTGATTGCACTGATCCTCGTTTGAGATATATATAAGGGTATATGAGAAAGATACTACTAGAGCGCATTATGAATCTTTGGATTTGGAAGGTATATTTATGTCTACACTAGAGTCTGTATCTAACACGTACCCATGGTCGATGCAAACACCTTTTTTTGGGCAGAATATCGGAGAAACTCGGATGAGAGTCATGAGACCACGTTCCAAGTTGATTCGCACCACGTTCAATCCCCCCGCTCTCCCTCTTATTTTTTACTTTCAATAAATATAAAGGGTTTACAAAACCACCCCTAAGTCAGCGTTGACTCTTGGCACAGCGGAGTTGGCCAATGTGACGGCGGTGTACCACCAAGATGTACGTCGGCATGCCAACGTCGCTAGCTGTTCCCTGATTGATGAATCAACCACTGCTAGCTAAGTAAACACTCTATAGCTAGGTAGAGAGGGTAAGTAGCTCAGCTGGTGGTAGCACAACTTTGACAGGATGCAGACGGCGAAGGACATGGTGAGCTTGGCAAAGGAGGGGGCGGCAAAGATGCGGCAGAACGAGCGAGGCAACGGCGGCCACGCACGGTCATGCATTAGGAAATGGCCAAGGAGGCGGCCCGCGCCAAAGAGGAACATGACCACGCAGACAGCAGACAAGCACCATGAGAAGGCCGAGCACCGCGCGGACGCCACACCGACCCGCACAGCAACCACGGCTGTTTAATTTCAAAAAAAGATGTATTCGTTGTTAGTTTAATTGAAAAGTTTAACCTTGGTTATTAGTTGTTTAATTTCAACATTTGTTCCTTCAATATCTGCGTGGCACTGCTGCTTCAATCTCCTTCAGTATATGACGTTATGACAAAGCTAGTGTTTGACGAAATGACCAAGAGCTTTGACGTCAAACTGCAACCAGTGTGTGAAGACCTTAAAGTTCATATGCATGAGCTACGGGCCAACAAGCAATCAATAGAAATATTAGTATTCAGAGGATGGAATAAACGCATTAAGTGTCATCATAGATAGACTTCATCCATAAGCAATGCAATATGTTTGCTAGTTCAAACTAATTCAAGTGTCAGAGAGTTTGGTAAACGGTAGAGATAGTGCCCGGACGTCCGGAAACTGCCGCGCGTTCGACGCCCGGGTCAAGCCGCCCACCAGCCATCAACTTTGTCCGAAATCGAAAACCACTCCTAAAAAAAAAAAAAAAACTAACACCTCATTCTCGCAACAGACCGACACCCCTCATGCCACTGCAACACGCGCCGGCTGTCGCTTCCCCGCGGGGCGCTCCTCCAGCACAATTGAGGTGGTGCAGGCAGTGCTCCGACAGAATCTCTCCGCAACCGTCGATACCGCAGCTGTTTCTTCGGTGGGGGCACGTGCGGCATTTGGCACTCTAAACATGCCCGTATTACTATTGAAACATGTACAACATCTCTCCGTAACATCGGATCTACTTCTGAATCATCCAGATAAAGCAGTTAAAACATAGATATGAAACAGCTGAAACTAAGAAGTGAGAATGGGGAAACATGATGCGCGTATTAGTGATGGACAACAAGCACATTTAATTAAGTTTGTCTTATCACGACACATATATCATATATGGTACTAGAAAACATATGTGTCTTAACATTATGAATCAATAGTGACTAGAACGAAGTATCGAACGACACAATATATATATTAAGCTAAAAATATAAGGAAAACTGCGTCCCTAACCATCTCCATGGTACATGGTTGACAAAGGCTTTTCTTGTATTCTCATATATCATCCATATGCTCATCAAGGTCCATCGCCATCAGACATCAGAGCATGTGTGAAGATGTGCTCGAACTGTGGTCGTTTCTTCCCCTTTTCGTCTTGGGATGGTGGCAACTCAAAGCTGAGAGGGGATAACAGGCTGGGGCGATACCCCCGCAGATGCTCCACTGGCAAAACTCAGATGACGATGACAAATACGGATGAGCATCTGGGAGATCCAGTCGCTTGTCAAACAAGAGAGAATCAACACTAGAAGACGATGAGTTTCCTCTCATGTCATACTTGTACACGGAGTTTCCAAGCCTGTAGCATAGCGTCTGGTTGGGGTCAATCCAGGCACCCCTCGGCCTAGCGACGTAGAAGGGGTCGTCGAAGAAAAAAAGCTATAGCGTAGATCCCAATACAGCTTGTCATCGTCGTCATTGCCCTCAATATCACCGGGCAGCTTCATGACCCAGAACTGGATCTTCACGCGAGGGTTGCCGACGTACACGGCGAGGCACATCTGCTCGTTCAGATTAAAGCTGTCGGCCATCATCTGGTCCCAGGCCTTGTGATAATCATCATAGTTGTATGGGATACGGTACAGGAGTGGCGTCTCTGTGGCCACATCGAGCACCAACATTCGCGCAGCCTTAGCGCGTTGGTCTGCCAGATCAGCAGTCGGCACGAATATATTCCCGTCGATGTGTACCGGCGCTGGATATTTGAGTGGGTGAAACCGGGAGAGGTTGGAGCATTGGCGCCAGCCACCGCGGTCACCCAGGGTGTACACGGCTATGTAGTTGGTCTCATCTCCGGATGAGTGCCGTCCAGGGAAGGAAAGCCGGAACATCTTGTATTCATTGGTCGGTGCGCTGAACCCTAATACGAAGAGATGCGACAGCTGGGCGTCCCCTGCAGGGAGCGGAGGCACCTTTGGAAGTTGCAGTGTCTCGCCGGTGACGGGGTTGCACACCATCGCCGCAGCTTGATCGTGGTCGTGCGCGAAGCAGAGGAGGTCGTTGCAGACGCCGGCGAGGCGGTACCCGCTCGGGATGGCGACCTGGCTCAAGGCCTTGGCGGAGGAAAGGTTGAAGACGCTGGCCTCGTCGCTCCTTCCGGCCTGGCCGGTTTCTGTGATAAGCAGGACCTCCGGCTTCGACGATGCGGCGGCGGCGGCATGATGGGCCACGTGGAGCTTGCGGACGGAGGGGTTTGCGACGATGCCGCGCCACAGCTTGCAGACGCAGGATGATCGGACAAAGTTCTTGATCGGCAGCCTCAACAAGATGTTTGGTATGATGTCAATAGGGATTTCCCTGCGAGCCTTAGACTTCTGAGGGTCTCGCATTGCAGGGAGAGAGATCGTTATTAGAAACCCTAATGTTTTGACGTTGATTGTATTGATCCTTACAGATATATAAGGGTACGAGCAAGAGACGATTATAGAGCCATATATTTATGTCTAGATAGACTAGAGTCTGTATCTAATACGGAGTAACAGCTATGGCCGATTTAAGGTAAAAGAAAAAGGAGCTATATATGGTCGATGGAAACAGCTTTCGTTTTTAGAAAAAATCGGGGAAGCTCAGATGAAAAGGGTGTTTGAAAATAACGCTATAGAAAATGGAAGGGTACTAATTAACCTAGATGCCGGCGCGCAAGCTGATGCACACATATGCCAGCACTGGTCAACTTCGGTTGCCAGCGTGGAGGACCCTGTCACGCCAACGCATGCGGCACGTCGACAGAGTGCAAAGGTCACACTATTTGGTCTGGCGCGACCAAAAGAGATACGTGGTGCAAATAATTTTCAAACGGGGTTAGACCTGAAATATTGTTTAAAAAAGGGTTAAATTTAAAAAAAATCCAATCCTTATTTCCTGAGAGTAAAAGTCCACTATTCCTTTTTTTTAAAACTCAAATACACAAAAGCTTTGTGTATCATTTTATTGAGTAGTAGAAAAGTTTAAAGATACTTACAACACGCTTCTATTCCCTTCGTCCCTATTTATGTGTCGTTTTGGCTATATAATTGTGTCTCGTTTTAAGTGTCGTCCGCTAGGCCTAAGCTGCTGCACAGCTACAGTTGCATAGCTACGCACCGGCGCTTGTCTTTATTCCTTTGCCTCCAATCCTGGCCACGCACCGCTACCCTTACACACGCACCCATGCTACGACACCAGCTGCACAGCTACTGCACCAGTGCCTCTCTTATTTCCCGTGTCCGGTGCATGGACGACAGATAATTGGAGACAGAGGGAATATATATCAAGCGCTGCAGGAGGTCAACCTAACAGAGTTACACTGTGACTAAACCATCCTAGCAAAAAAACCTCGAAATTCAATATATTACGTAAAAGGATACAACCAATACAGATACAACGATGTGTGTTTTTTAATGCCCGGTTCAAGTATTATACTCCTACATTTTTCAACCCACAAACTCACCAAACCCTAGGGCTGCCGCCACCGGCTCCCGCTTTCCTACCACCGCTGGTCCCCCTCCCTTCTCCTCCGGCATCACGCCGGGGGTTGAAGGGAGTGGGCATCGTTTTTAATAAGTTTTTTCCTAGTAGATCGAGTCTTAAGGTTCAAGGTTTCTCCGGAGATCCAATCGAAGAGATTGGCCACGGCGTAAGGCGTCGTCAAGATCGTCGATGAGCAATGGAGCATGTCGTTCCTCTACGCGGTGATCGCAAGACGAAGACATCTCCATTGATGGAGAATAAGGTACTCCAGCCCTTCCTTTGTCTCGCTGTGGTTCTATGTAGCCATGGCGATGGGCTAGTGAGATTTAGTTTTCCAACGATATCTATCTGGATGTCGGTTGGACTTCTGTTCTCTCATGGCGAATCCGGTGAAGGCAACGACGATGAGTTCGACGACGTAATCGGCGACGCCAATTTCATTATGTTTGCATGTGGAGTTTTAGCAGTTTATTCCTCTTTGCAAAAGTGATGGGTACGAGGATGACATCGGTGGATGGTGAGATGACCCTGTTGTTCAGATCGGAGCTTGCGTCCGTAGCATATCCGTTTGGGATGGTGATCCTAGATGGTGGAATTTATGGTTTTTTTAAGGTTTCTTGTCTCCTATTAATGGAGGTGAAGTAGTTTGGTTTACTTTTGTAATGAGAGGATGTAACTTGCTTTAGTATTAATGGAATTTTCCTTATTAAAAAAAACTCATGTACGGCAATACTACACGCGTACCGTACGGCAGCAGGCCGTGTACGGCAATGTGACGCTTATCCGCTCAGCACACATTCCCAGTTGATGATGATGTCTGCCTTCACGACGATCCGATTTGCACAGGCACACTCCACGAACATCTGCCACACAGGGCACGCGGCAAGGTCAGAGGGCAGAGGCGCTGCGAGCGCGCCGAGTAGGCTGCCACGGTGCCACCTCACGGCGGTCCGGTGCGACGTGCAGCTCCGGCAGCTCACCGAACACTGGCCGTTTATATACTCCGGCAACCACTGATGATGTCCATGCACAGTGAATAGTCGCAGCACGCTCAGTTCCTTTCCGTCCAAGTGAACACTCTTGCTACTAGCTCGTGATCGATAGCCGCTTTGACAGGCCAGATGCAGACGGCGAAGGTGAAGGCGAAGGACATGGCGAGCGAGGCCAAGGAGAAGGTGAAGGAGGCGTCGGCAAAGATGCAGGGCAAGACGGGCGCGGCGACGGCGTCCACGCACCGCGAGAAGGAGATGGCCAAGGAGGCGGCCCGCGCCGAGAAGGACCAGGCCAGCGCCGACAAGCACCAGGAGAAGGTCGAGCACCGCGCGGAAGCTGCCACGACCGGCCGCCACGGCGCCGGCGCGGCCGTCGATCCCGCGTACCCATCTGCCGGCGGCACGTACCCGGCGTCGGGCGGCAAGTACATCTAGAGTGCCCGCGTCAGGATCAGGCCGGGCCGGGATCGTGGTCGCGCTTGTGTTTTTGTGTAGCGACCGGGAGATCGATCACAGCTGGCCTACCCGTTAGGGACTGGTAGTAGCGGGTATGCACGCAAGTCGTCATGGAATAAAAACGCTCTCTTGCTGTTGTGTCAGGTTGAAGCTTGGTTAGTTGTTTAATTTCAATGTAATCGTTTTTTTTTTTTTGCGAAAGCAATGTAATCGTTGATGTTAGTTCATATGGGCGCTGCTGCCCTCTATGTTGCTGCGCACAAAATAAAAATGATGCATGCACGTCGCCTGAACATCCAGGCGCCTGAAAATTAGGAAACGTGCAAAAATTTGTGTCTCTCTTCAAAATTCACTATTCACTATTCACCTTAATTCTCTCTTCAAAATTTACTATTCACCTATTATATCAAATTTTTGTCATGGTCCTATTTAGATCCCTTAATTCTCTCTTTAAAATTTACTATTCACCTATCGTATCAAATTTTTTTATCTCATGCATGGAGCACTTTTAAATAAAAAAATTAATTATATAGGTTTAATGTACACGACAAAACAAATCTTTTAAATCTAGTTAGGTCATGATAGGACAACAATTACCACAAATAAACGAAAAATGATACAGTGTGCGAACATAATGAAAGACATGGTCCCTATGACGACAAAACCGAACATGATGCTGCATATTAATTAGTGATGGACGTGCATCTAAATTGGTGTCTCAACATGACACATATTTCATCAGTGTCCAGGTGATTTTTTTAGATAATGAATATCAAATACGGCCTCTACATCCAGAAATGTACACAGCCAAAAGTTACAAAAAGAAAGAAAAACAAAAAAGAGAAAAGCCATAGTCTTAAACATCGACCGGACAATACACCAAAACGATATAAATGCTTTGACCCTCTCTTTGATCAACGAGAGGGCGTCCTTGGCTTGCTCTTCAGTCTTCACGGCGTAGCTAAGTCTCGAATGCCGTACTGCAGGGGCTCAGGAAGGCTTTCGCAAGGAAGGAAATTATAGCGACGCCTCCAAGGGGGAATATGACGCCGACCGTCACCGCCGCCGGCCCAGAGCCGCCGCACGGGGTTTTCACCCGTAATCTAAATTCCTGCAAAAGCACATCCAAGCCGAACTTGCGGACAACGATATGCCGGAGATGATCGGCAGAGTCTTCACCAGCTGCAGCGAGGCAACCTTTGATGTGGACGGCAGGTGATCCGTGCACGGCGTCCTTTGATATGGACGTCGAAGCCACCTTGCGGCTGCCTAGGAGCGCGTGTGTAACACCCCCTGGTGTTACTCTCACTAAAACCCGACATGTCATCATGATCATTGCAAAGCATGAATGTTTAGCTCACCCTGTGTTGCATTGAACTAAAATAAGTTTATTTTATGTTTGGATGCATTGTCGGTCGGACGCGAGAGGAATCAGATTCTAAACTATCCCCCCCCGGAAACCCTAGCCTTTTTAAACCTTAGTTTGTCCCCTTTTATTTATTTCAAAATCTATAAAGAATTTGGGTATGGTTAGTAAAAGCAAAAAAGGTAGATTTTTCAAAGTTGAACAAAGTTGGTATTTTAAGTTTTCAAAGTTTAGTTCAAAATTTTGAAGCAATTTTGAATTTTATCAAAACCCTAATTGCCCCCTTTTCTATATTTCAAAATTTAAGCAAAATTTGAGAAAACTTTCAAAAGCTAGTTTGTAGATCTTGTTGAGAGGAACAAAAGTCATGTACAAAGTTTTTCAAGTTGTTACATGATTTTAAAAGTAATTTTGAATTCAAATTTCAAAAGTTTGACCCCATTTCAAAAGTCATATTTAGAGATGGAATTTGAAAATCTTTCAATTGTGAAAATTGTAGATCTTGAAAAAATTAAAGGCAAGTTGCTTTTTGGAAATTTTTGAGTTCAGTTCAAAATTTGGGAGTAATTTGGAAAATTTGAAGTTAGGGTTTGGGATCAACAATAACCCACCAACCCCTCCCTTGCCACCGCCGGCGCCAAGCTTCGCGCCGCCATCCACCGGTGAACCCGGCGGCCGACCACTGAGACCTTCGCGACGTCGTCGCCACCACCTGTCCGCCCCTCTCCCCAATAAATAGGCCACCACCGCGACGTGGGTGCCCTTTTCTTCATTTTCGCCACGCCGACCGCACCTCCCACGCCGCCGTCGCACCCGTCGTCGTAGCTTTTCTTGCTAAACCATCTACCCCAGCCGCTTCGCAACCGGGTCACCTCCCGCGGAACCCGGCCGCAACTCCTTTTCCGCGAAGAGCCGCCCCGCCCCTTCTTCGCCGGCGGCCGGCCGGCGCGACCTCGCCCGGCCCGGCCGCTCGGTGAGCTTCTACTTGCTCTTCCACGCGTTTTCCTTCCCTTTCGATGATGTAGTTGTGATCCACTTCTTTGCCCAGCCGTGACTCGGTTCGACGGATCGAGTCGTCCCGCCGCCGCCGAGGACGCTCGGATCCCACCTCGCCCTAACATGGCCAACCAAGCCCGAAACCGCGGTGAGCTCACGCCGCCGTCCTTCTCCCCGTTTTCATTTTCGTCCATCCCCGGCCGGAACGCTGCGCCGCCGCCAGCCGTGGCGCCCCGGCCGACGCCGGTGAGCGAGCCCATTGGCACGTGAACACCGCCCGCCGCAACAATCGTAGGCCGGCGGGCCGCCCAATACTCGCCCGGGCGATGCGCCTTTGCTCCACTAGGGCGGTCCATTACTATTCACTATGGGCCGTGAAGTACTGGGTCGGCGGCGGTGCCAAATTCAGCCCAGAACCCATTTTTCATTTATAAAATGTTTTATTCAATTCCTTTTAGTTGTATAGTGTTTGATTTTCCAAATTTTGTATAAATTCAAATACTAGCTCAAAAATTCTGAAAATTTTTGTGTAGCCTTCCCATGGGTATGTCTATCCAGGAAAAAAATATGAAACTTGAATTTTGAATACTTTTGGCATGATTTAAAAATACAAAAATTTAATTGAAAATGCATCTTCCTTGATTTTTAATAATTATTTTATTTATCCAAAAACCATGAAAATTATTTTGGTACTGTTTTTATGACATGATCTACCTGTACAAAAATTTTGAGCTTGTTTTGAGAAAGTTAAAATTTTTATTATTTCATGCCCTATTATTTTATGTGTAAAACAAATGGTTTAATGTTTTCTAACTTAGGGTTTTGGGTAGATTTTGGGTTGTTTTGTGAACCCTAAACCACACCACTGTTAGATGGTCTTTGAGAACTCCTTAGGCAATGGTGATGATATCTCGTAGAGTAGTTCAACAAGTTGGTTTTGTTGGATTGCAACTTTATCGTGAAGGAAAGTTGTACTCAAATGTTTATCGTTTCATGCACTCTCGCATCATGTTTATATGCATGGCATCATGTTAAGCATGTATTATTATTTCGTATAGTGAAAAAGGGTGATCGAAAATCAAGGAGAAAAAAATAAAGTTGACCCGAAAGAAGTATTGTGATCCACCGTCCAGAGTCGGGATATTTCGTCAATCAAGGCAAGCCCGGTTCATTTAAACATTTCCTTGTGTTTTACAAAGCTTTATATCACCTTTGCTTTATGCTTTGCATTAGGTGATAGGAGTTGAGTGACAACCCATAATTGATGCATTATCCATCCTTGATTATTTCGATACCTACCTTGATAGCAAAGTTTTGGTAAAATGCTAGAACGCCTAGCCTTGCTATATTAGTTAGACTTTTTGAGTCAAAATGTGACAAGTCCCTTATGACAGCCCGAAGTGGCATTTGATGAACAAGGATGTTATATGATGAAACCATCTTTGGGTTATGGTGTTTAATTTGGGACCCGGGTAATTTGCATTGAGAATGGAGTCTCGGCTAGTATTTCCGCTTGTCGATTAAGGACCGGCGTGTAGGCCTAATGACGAGACTATGGAACAGTCTGCGCTGAGGTCTTTTGGCCAATGACACGCTCGTCAAACGTCGCCCGAACCAACATCGAAACTAGTTTTGGACACATACTCCGGTAAGCCTAATCTTGGGGGTGTCAAATCGGAAACGTACAACCGCGCGCCTTTGGGGTGTGGAGAGATGGCGGGAGTACATGTTACCCTCGTGGGTTAAAGTCCCGGATTGGAGGTGTACGGTATTCTCAGGCGGCGTAGGACTCGGTTCCGTTTTTGAGTATCCAAGAAAGGGTTGATATATGCAAGCTTAAGTGCTACATATGTCGTGTGGAAAGAACTCCCAGTTAATCGATTTCGTCGTCGTGCTTCTCGGACATGGAGACTCGGTTTCCCGACTTATATCGTAGATTAATTATGGAAGAGAAGAGTTGGAATAAGTGATGGAGTATCTAAGAAGTGTATGTTCTAGTATAAGATCACCTAGAGTAGGTGAGAAACTAAATTGGAATTAAAATGTTGAAAGTAAGGATTCACTTCTAGTAAGCTTTTACGCAAAAAGAGTCCTTGATTCTTGCTAAAAAGCCTTACCTTGAATCCTATTAGACCAGCATTCCTGAGTCTTCTCCTATTTTCTTAAGTCGGGTAAGTCTTGTTGAGTACTCCGTATCGGGGTTTGTTGACCCATGTTGCATGACCGAGAAGTCATGTCGCACCTGGACCGTCTTTGCATGACGATTCATCGCCAGGAAGAGTGAGAAGTGAGACCCGTGGGCGGGTCCATATATGTAATAAGCTTTTACGCTACTCCTACTTTTATATTGTAAAACTTGTTTTAAATAAATGGTTGTAAAATTATTGTAATACATATAAACCTTCCGCTATTTACTCGATTATGTATGAAAACTGTTGTAATATCTTGCAATGACCTCGTAACGGATCACGGTTGGAATAGTTAATAGTGATTTTCAGATAGGTGCACATATGTGACTATTAAAAGGTCGTTGAACCGATAATTAGTACATGTGGGCCCTATAATTTGGAAGGTTACGTAGGAGGATTGACGCCAGCCGGCGCTCGTCACCCAAATGCGACCCCAGACCCGCCATTGTTTCTTCAATAGGGCCCTCTGTAGCCAACGCGTTAGGGTGGGCGCCGACGGTGGAGGGGGCACTGCCCCAAGACGAATAGATGCCACAGCTCGTTCCCCGTCCAACGCAGAGAGGGCCGGTCCATTGGGAGCTGCAGGAGGTCTCGCCAGTGAAAACCGCGGTTGCCCCAAGATCGCTGGCCCGTTTGATCGTGGGCGGGGGCGAGTCGAACACGAAGCAGAGCGAGATCGTTGCAGACTCCGGCGAGGGCCGTATCTCTCCTGCGGGATGGTGACCTGGGACAAGGCTGGACGCGGACGAAAGGTTGGAGCTCCCAAATGCTGGCGTCGTCGCCCATCCCGGGCTTGCCGGTTCTGTGACAAGAAGACCTCCGGCTCGGCCGCGGCGGCGGCGGCATGGTGGGCTACAGCGGAGCTTGCGGAAGAGAGGGTCCGGCGGTCGCTACGATGCCACGTGCGATGCATGAGCGGGCGCACGGATCGAGACCGGAGGACGTCGGATCAGCCCAAACATGGACAAAGTCCCGGATCGTCGGAGCCTCCTATGGCCCGTGAGAGAGGGATGTCCCCAGCCGCCGCCATCCTCGCCCTTCGCCGGACACCCGGCGTCAAGCCCGGGTGGCGGCAAAGGCGGGGAGGGCCGCGGGAGTGGAGTCCGCGGCGGCGGGTGAAAACGCCACCCATTGGAGAGAGCACCCAGCGGAGGGATGTTGTTCGTCCTGGATGAGGTGATGGAACGCCACACAATATAATTAAGCTAAAAGTATAAGGAAAATCATGTCTTTAATATATCTCCATGTTATATCTATAAAACTTATGTTTGCAACCCCATAGCTAATTCTCTTGACATGCAAGCAACCAAGATCCCACAATCAGCCATCTAGCATGCCACCTCACCAACCCACTAACCCTTCCTTATGATAGTCATCAACATGTCCCACATATGTGGGTATAAAAAAGGTTATAACTCTTGAACTAAAAAAATAAATCAAATTCTGATTGCACCATTAAATTTATTTTAATAAATCCTTTAAAACAAGATCTCACATGGATATATTTTGATAAAATTATAAATGGGGCCTGTTGGTATAGAAAAAAATAAAAAAAAGGAGAAAAAAATAAAGAAAAAGAATAGGAGGGTGATAGTAATATTGTAACTCATAGAATTCTCCTTCATACCAGAAACGCCACAAGAATCCACTTTATATATTCTCATATACACTGATATACCATCCATATTACGCTCCACCTTCAGAGCACGTAGCAAGGTCTGTTCCAACTGTGGTCGTTTCTTCCCCTTTTCGTCCTGGAATGTTGGCAGTGCAAAGATGAGAGGGGAGAGCAGGCTGGGTCGATAACCCCCGTAGATGCTCCACCGGCTAAACTCCGACAAATAACAAGATAATGACGGACATGGAGCAGTTGGGACCTTCCGTTGCTCGTCAAACAACAGAGAACCAACATTGGAGGAGGATGAGTATCCTCTTGTGTCATACATGTACACATATTCTCCGACCTTGTAGCACAGTATCTGGGCATGGTCAATCCAGGCGCCCCTCGGCCTGTTGATGGCGAAGGGGCCGTCGAAGTAGAAGCTATAGCGTAGATCCCAGTACACCTTGTCGTCGTCCTCGTCCTTGCCCTCAAGCTCTCCTGGCGGCTTTAAGACCCAGAATTGGCTCTTCGGGCGAGGTTGATAAAATTCGACGTTCAGGATGAGGCACATCTGCCCGTTTAGATCAAAGCCGTCGGCCAGCAGCCCGTTTTGTAAAGCGTAGTTGTATGGGATATGATACGAGCGGCGCGTCTCCGTCGCCACGTCGAGTACCAACATTCGCGCAGAGCGGCAGCCATTGACTGCTAAACCCTCCGTCGTCACGAATAGTTTCCCGTCGATGTGTACCGGCGCCGGCGATTTGACCGGGTGGAATCGGGAGACGTAGGAGGATTGACGCCAGCCACCAACGTCACCCAGGGTGTACACGGCTATGTACTTGGTCTTACCTCTGTAGGAAAGCCTGAACATCTTGTATTCCTTGGTCGGTGCACTGAATCCCAAGACGAATAGATGCCACAGCTCGTTCCCTTGAGGAAGCGGAGGCGCCATTGGGAGCTGCAGTGTCTCGCCAGTGACGGGGTTGCACAAGATCGCTGGCGCTTGATCGTGGTTGGAGTCGAACACGAAGCAAGGAGATCGTTGCAGACTCCGGCGAGGCAGTATCTGTGCGGGATGGTGACCTGGGACAAGTCTGTACCGGACGAAAGGTTGAAGAAGCTGGCGTCGTCGCCCATTCCGGGCTTGCCGGTTCTGTGACAAGCAAGACCTCCGGCTCCGATGACGCAGCGGCGGCGGCATGGTGGGCCATGGAGCTTGCGGAAGGAGGGGTCTGCTACGATGCTGCGCCACAGCTTGCAAACGCAGGATGACCGGACAAAGTCCTTCGTCGGCAGCCTCAGCAAGATGCCCGGTATGATGTCGATAGGGATTTCCTGTGGTCCTCAGATTTCTGAGGGTCTCGCATTGCAGCGAGGGATTGTCTGAAAATTGAAGCCCTAATGTTTTGACGTTGATCGTATTGATCCTCGCTGTAGCAATATATATCGGGTCCGCAAAGAGACGATTAGAGCAAGTTTATTATTATATATTTATTTATATGTCTAGATAGACGAGTCTGTATCTAATACGGCGTAACACATATGGACTATGGTCGATGCAAACAGTGTCTTTTTGCGAGATCCAGCCGTGGACGTGTGCAAATCACGGAAAAACTCAATAGCTACCTGGTTGTGGTTTGATTTTCTCGAGAAAGAACACCTTTCTGAAATATCTTCTGTTCCTCTTTAGTACAGAGCATTGGCTTAATGTATTCTCTTCATACACTTACATGTGGACCCTTCCATACTCAAGAAGCCAACACAAGTTGCAGGTTGCAGGTGTTACTAGCCTTACTGTGGGTGTTACATGCTCAGGTCACTGCTTGAAACAACAGAGGGAGAAAAGCGAAGCATCAAATTTCCGCTACACTCCGCAGGTACGCTTTTCTAAGGTACAAGAAATTCCAACCCACATCTACGTAACGATATAAACATTTTTTTTTTCATCGCCGCAACAACATGCTTTTGCCTATCTCAGGTCCATGTGATTCAGTCAGCTACTGTTTGCTGACCCTGATCTTTTAGCTCCCTGTTTTCTTATCTTTCTAGATACTTTTCCTTCCAGAAACTTTGAATTTCCGTTTACATCAATGGAAATGGGGGTCCCTTTCGGTTAAAAAAAAAGAATATGCATGAGACTTCATCAAAGGAAGCGAACCAACAACAACTAAGAAAGACAAAACCATGAATGAATGAAGAATGAAGAATGAAGACGTGCTCTGAGTTTCCCTCAAAAGAAAGAAAAAAGAGATGTGCTCTTAGTTGGCTCCCTTTCATACCAACTCTCTTGTTGGAGCAAGCTATCCTGAATTATAACAGTGACATGTCAACATATGAGGGTATTTGGTTTTTGTCTCTGTATTGTCTGAAGTTGTAAGCAGGTGTAGTATTTGAAACACAGTGGAACACATAATCTTTTGTACACATCGAGTTTCGAAACAAAACTGAAAAAAAAAAAGACACACTTCAAATTAAATAAGAACGAAGTCTGCTTGAGTTCATTCCACTTACAAAAGTGCACCCCGGTCTAATATGTAGGCTATCTGATGCAAAGGCAGAATTGGCTTTTTTTAAAACCCCAGCCCCAGAGGAGAATTGAAATACAACGATAGGAAAATGGCATAGGGTGCTGTGGGGAGCAATACCAATCCATTGATAAGAGAATCGTTGCATACAGATGGAAACCAGAAGGAATGCTGCATAGACTCCTGACAGTGAAACCATACAAATACAAACTAACTAGAACATAACAAGGCAAAAGAATGCACTGGTACTACTTATTACTCGTGATCTACTCATTCCTGAAGGCTTATCACTCTCAGGATTCCTCAATTATTGTCAGATGGCCACTGGAGCCGGTGCAGGAAGTCCTGAGCCTACTCAACTAGGTCAACTGCTAACAAGGAAGCTGTGAAGCAGCACCCATTAGTCAGTTATCATCTTTATATCTGGATCATAGCGGCTTTGGTTCCCTGATAGTGACCAACCAACTGGAGCAAATGTGGAGTGCAGGGGATGCCCCGCTTGCGTTGGTGAATGTGCTGCCGTTTGGTCCCATGGGGCTCCCTGGATCATCAGAGTGCTCGCTTGATGTACCATCCGATGGGGGCTCGCAGTCGAGGCTGCCCCAAAGCCAGCTGCATTTGGTGGCACTGATGTTGGCTCGCGTTTCGGTTGCTCTTCTTTTGGCTTTTTACCTTCAGCAATGAAACTGCCAACTACAACCTGCAAAACAAAAGGTGAAAATAGTTGTAACATTACGGCATGCAAAAATAGTTGTAACAGAACACATGGGCATTCCTATCTGGCACATTTGCTAAATGGAAATGAAGGGTGAAGAACCATATACGAATAGAGCACCTGTACAGGTGTCGCTGCCATCAGCATTCCAGCAACACAACCTCCAACTATGCGTCCATCACTTCCAGCCAGTGCCACACTCAAACCACCTGTTCTGCTGCGAGTGTCACCGTCCTCTGCAAGCAGGAATGAGCCTGACAGAGAGAGTATATCAAAGTGGCCCTGCAACAGGTCACCAAAAGGAATTCATATGATGTGAATGAATGAATTTATTATCACAGCATTCTGAAAATAAAAAAATAGAATATTGCAGATCGGTTTTGCAGTCTGTCCTTGTTGATTCCCAAATGAACTGTTGCATTGTATTTAATTATTTGCAGTGAATCAGAATAAGAGGCTATTCAAAACTGTCATTTCAGTTTTTACTGTCTATCCTTCCTAGCTGAGATGGAAAGCTTATAACTAAATACTAGTCATTCTGCCTTCCATAGAAGTCAACTAGGCAAAGATTGAAGGCAAATGGAACCCAAAGAGAAAATTATTGGAAATATGTAAAATTCAATCGATGGTTCTATATGATTGTTACTACATTAAGATGAAAATGTTATCACACGCTCTTTCAGTTTGTACTTAGAGGCATCAATGAATATGAGCTCCTAAGTTCTCTGTTTTATCCTGCCAAGATGAGATGAAAACTTAAAACAAACACAACCATTTTATTATATCGTCTAAAACCAAGTTGACAAAGAAAGCAGGCAACAGCTACCGTATATGCGCTTTCCTAAAAAGCAGGGCATACCTTTATAAAAAAAAAAGAATATGGACAAATGTAAACATGTAATAGCCAAGAGAAAAATAAAGGAAATATGCAAGTTAAGTAGATCAATGCTATATGGTAGTCAACTTTCTAGGAATTTTACTAGAGCACAATGCAACTGAATAGAGATTGCTGATAGCTGCAAGGCCTCTGCATGGTCAATTGCAGGGTTAGATCCAGAGTAGATAGTTATTGATGTCACTAGTGTTAGAAACATGATTATTAGCATTGTTTTAAACTTAGCTCAACAGTAATATAGCCATGAATTTGTAGAATCTAATGCTGTCTAATCCTGTCAAGTGGCAGCACAAAAAGGCCTTAGTTCCGACCCTACTCAATTGCACAGTGATGCTTACTTAAATGGCATCACAGAAAAAACATGCCAACAGAAAAAACAGTCATGTTGTCTGGACAAATGTAAGAAACAGAAATAAATCAGCTTCAGTTTTAAACATCTGTCATTGCTTCAATAAAAAGACCCAGCAGTAAAATAAAAGCATCCCTAGTGCTCTGAGCAGTTGAACCTGAATATACCTCATATGTCACTATCCCACCAGAGGTTGCTGGTTGACGCAGTGTTGCCGTGCACAGAGCACCATTTGCTGAAATTATGCATGTGGTGCGCGGGGCCTTGTTGAGAAAAAGCCATTATTTTGGGCCGCAACATCCTGAAAATACAGAGATTATTTTGTGCATAATCTTTCATTAGATTGACAGTGGTACAGTACAACAAAGCAGCAGGCTCAAAAACACCAAGCCATGAATGCCACTAAAATTGTTGCCAACTGGTAAATATATGATCAATGCAGGTAGAAAGCAAGCCAAGATAGAATCAACAGAACATTCTCCAAAATTTGTACAATTATCCTCTGAGCAATATGCTATATGCACTAGACTAATTAGCTCTGTAATACGTCGAACAGATGTGTGCTAAGTACACATTGATGGCACAGAAAACATGGGCAGCTTCACAGGAGTTGACAGCAAGAGAAAAAGGTATAAAAGGATAACACCAAAAATACTGAAAAGACCATGCAAGAAATGTTTTGAGCTTATTCAAGAAAAAAACTCAAAAAGGCATATAGCTCTCTCTTGTTGCTCCATTATTAGATATCAATGTTACTCTATGGAAGCTCATCAGTTCAGTATAAGGCATGGAGAGTGGCTGTAATTTGCAACCAAGGGATAGGCCAGACCATTTCAAGAAAAAAATCATTACAGCAGTTCACACAATCATGAATACAGAAATATTCCTTGAATGTAACTTAGGCACATCACAAGATGGTTTCAAGTACCTCGTTAGGCTTCACAGTTATTATGTGGGGAGTAAACGATGTCCCCGAAGATCCTGAAAAGAACATATACAGTGAGAATTGCTGAACCAAATACTGCAATTATTTAAAAGGAGACCTGTAAATGACATTATCATTAACATTCTGGCAATGAAATACGATGGTAAAAAATCCAAGTAAAAACAGATATTTACTGCCCTTATTGGTTGGCAAGGTAAAAGGTTAGAGATTACTACAAATTACTACAACTCGAGGCATGATTAAGTTCCAAGGAAAAAAATTATCCATCTTTGGTCGGTATGTGCACATCCATGAATGCAAGCAACCTAGGATGAGAAATACAATATTCAAAGACCAGGCTCGTGTTTGAATAGATGCTACTTATCTTTATACAGTGCAAAATAATAAAGGCAATGCCTGTACTTCCCCAAGATATTAAAATGCCTGCACCATCTCCGTTCTATTTTAATTCCTTCAGAATGGGGGAATCTTTTAAAAACAATTTCTTGCGCCCAGTTCTTTAGTTAAAGGCCCAAAAAAGATGACATAATAATAAATAAAAACTCATTCCAGAAATCACGTCATATACATCCAGGGCCCTGGCACCACGTTTCCAATGGCTACAACTACAGGCAAGGCATGGCCTTATGTAAAGAGTACGCTTTTTGAGAATTGAAGACATAAACGCAAAGCAAAGGAGCTGGTGCAGGCTATATTACCCAGAGCATCGAGCTGTTTCTTTTGCCAGACCCAGGAGGGCGCCCTCTGCGCTTGCCGTCGGGGTTGGAGCTAGACCCGCCTCCACCGGACTGGCCGGCCGCCGCTTCAGTGCCCGCCACTGCCGCGGACTTGAGTCCCAAGCTGATGCTCCCGTCCGGGCCATACTTCCTCGGCCTCCCCTCTTCTTCTTCACGAGCTCCCCACCGCTGACGGCGACGACAGCGCCACTGCCACCGGAGCCTGGATGCTGCTGCTGCTGCTGCAAGGCCGGCGGCGCGGCGGAATCCGGGCGGTACATGCCTCCCGGAGGCATGTCGGCGGGCTTCATGTTCATGGGCGACGAGGCGCCCGGCGACGGCGCCATGGGGTTGTTGAAGGCGAGGGCATCCCGTGCATAACGTTGGCCGCCGAGGCCGGCGGCGGCATCACAGGCGGCGTCGCGGCGGCGCCGAACCCCGCGGCGCCGTGCTGCTGCATCATGACGCCGCCGCCGCCGCCGCCGCCGCCGCCAGCCGCCGGGGGGATCCCACGCGCGGCGCCGTCTGCGCCTGCGCCTGCTGCTGGTGCTGGTCCCGGCCGTCCATCGGGCGGGCCGGTGAAAACCCTAGGCCTGGCCTCCTCCTGCCCCGGACCCGAATCCGACGCTGCCCCTCGCGCCGGCGCCCGCCTCACCTCCACACGCGCCGCGCGCCTCGTCGGGCACACTTCACATGCGCGGGTCGCGGCGGTTGGACGTGACCTTTTCTCTCCCTCTGCACCCGGGCCGAAAACCGACCTCGAAATCGAATAAAATATACGCCGAAAATGGGGAAAGCAGAGGGGTGGAAAATCCTGCTTGCGTGTGGATGGAAGAGAAAAAAGAAAATTGGGGGAGAAATGGAGCGAGAAGTGGGGAGGTGGGAGTGGAGAGTTTACCTGACCTCAGAGGTCGGATCAGATCTGTAACTGATGGGAAAAACGCGAGATATATATCGGTTAAAAACTCGCTGTCTCCTCTCTCTCTCTCTCTCTCCTCCGGTACGGTCGTGCTTGTCCCCCGGCCCCTTTTACTCCAACAGAACAGAGTTTTTTGTGTTTACTCCCTCCCTCCCACTGAGTTTGTCACCCTTAATTAAATGCCATCTTATTCGACGCTTACGTTTATTCAAAAATTTTTGCACAAATATAATTTATTTTGTTACGACTTATTTTATCAATGAAGATACTTGAATATTGATTAATTTATTTTATGTTTTGCATAAATATTTTGAATAAGACGGGTGGTCAAACATGAAGTTCAAAAGTCAAAAATCGACTCCATGGGACGGAGGGAGTACTGTTTAGAGCCCAAATTTTACTCCAAAATTTCCTGCATTCCCATCACATTCTATGCACCTAAAAAACGCTTTGCTTGGCCAAGATAAAATTTAGGTAAATAAAAAACTAATTGCACGATTTTAGATGTACATTGCGAGATGATTCTTTTGAGCCTAGTTACGTCATGGTAGGATAATATTTACCACTAACAAACGAAACGTGCTTTCTGATCTTTTCGGTTCGTTCTTCTGTTAAAATTCTAGAATTTTTGTGCCAAAATTCTAAATTTGGGCCAAAATTTTGGCCTCTAAACACACCCTAGGTACAACTTCGTTGTAATTTTCACGACAACGAAAATACTTTTTCGAAGCGGGTATTCGCCGTACTACATAGAAGGGCTAAAGAAGGCCAGAACAAGGATACAAGGACTTAAAATAATCCCAAGATTACCGGTAGAGTCCAAAAACACACAACAACACAAACAAGCAGCAAGAATACATGGTGGAGGGGAGGGTGAAACTCCTCTTCAACGCGTCTACCGACTATGCACGTGAAAGAGTACATCCGCACAATGGTCGCCAATAGGGATGGGTCAAGCCGCGGTGGCAAAGCATCCACCAATACTACGACAGAAACCGCCAGCAAGCCAGGTAGCTGCTACGAAGTGTGCGCCAACGACCAGGTAGCCGCTGCACATCCAGCATCCGCTAGCGACCAGGTAGCCGTTACGGAGCGAAAACGACCAATCCTCCATCGGCCGGGTAGTCGATGCGAGGAGAAACGGCGGCGGCGACTCGGGAATGCCGAAGCAAACCACTACGAGGATGAGCATGAGGCACCCACGGGCACCAACGGTAAGGCGCGACAACGATGTTGGTGGCGGAGATGGGTTGCAGTGGTGCTACAACACTGCCTCCAAGAAGGACCTTGACATCCACAGACGCCAACAATGCTGGGAGAAGCACCCGAGTAGATCTTTCGATCTCAGCCAACTCTGATGGACGGTAGCTTCGACGATGCCTCCATGGAGGAATATGACGTAGCAGCGCCACCGACGTCGGTCCGGCCGAGCCGAGCTAGGTTTTCACCTAGCTGCATCCACCGGAACCCGCAACCTGAAGTGCCCGCAATGGCGACGATGACGGAGGGTCGAGCCGCCACACGAGCACCAAAACTGCAGTAGCCTCCCCGCTTGGCCAGCAACAAAAGGCGAACGGCACTAGGCGGGGTGGTGGCCGCCGGTCGGAGAAAGTGCGCATCACACCCGGGCGGGCGGGGTGGTGGTGGATCCACGGCGAAGAACGCGGATCCGAGCCCCCTGGCCGGGCCCGGGGGTGCTCGCCCCATCCGCTTGCTCCACACCCCCTCGCCGGCCGGCCCAGCCGGGGAGCACCACGAACTCCCCTCGGCGTCAAGTGCCGACGCCCGCCCATCGAGGTCGATGCGGTCGGCGTCTGTAACACCCCCCGGTGTTATTTTCACTAAAACATGACATGTCATCATGATCATTGCAAAAGCATGCATGTTTAGCCCACCATGTCTTACATTGAACTAAAATGAGTTTATTTTATGTTTGGTTTCGTCGTCGGTCGAAAAAGACGCGAGAGGAATCGATTCCTAAACTTTTCCCCTTGTCGGAAACCCTAATTTCTAAACCCTAGTTTGTCCCTCTTTCTTTTATTCAAAATCTATCAAGAATTTGGGTATGGTTATTAAAGCAAAAAGGTAGAGTTTTCAATTTTAAACAAAGTTGGTATTTTGAGTTTTCAAAGTTTAGTTCAAAATTTTAAAGTAATTTTGAATTTTATCAAAACCCTAATTGCCCCCTTTTCTATATTTCAAAATCTAAGCATAATTTGAGAAAAATTTCAAAAGCTAGTTTGTAGATCTTGTTGAGAGGAACAAAATTCATGTACAAAGTTTTTCAAGTTGTTACATAATTTTAAAAGTAATTTTGAATTCAAATTTCAAAATTTTTGAGCTGCATTTCAAAAAGTCATATTTCTATGCTGAATTTGAAAATGCTCCAATTGTGAAAATTGTAGATCTTGAAAAATTAAGGCAAGTTACTTTTGGGAAATTTTTGAGTTCAGTTCAAAATTTGGGAGTAATTTGAAAATTTCGAAGTTAGGGTTTCTCCATTTCTGATAACCGACCATTCCTCCCCACACATACTGGCGCGTAACGTTCGCGCGCCGCCGTCCACCGTCGTTTCTTCTCGAATCCGGCCACCTGGAGGTGTTCGCGACCTCTCCAGCTACCTCCCCGTCCCCCCCTTTGCCTATAAATAGGCCGGCGTCGTCGCCGTTTTCCTCTTTTCCAAAACCGCCGCCGGCCGGAACCGCTTCCCCGCCGCCCGCCGTCGTGCGCCGCCGTTCACGTCGCCGTTTGCCAAAACCGCTTGCCGACTGCTCCGCAACTTCCTAACCTCCCTGGGAACCCGGCCGCAGCTCATCTCGCCGTCGGAATCGCCCGCCCACCTCATCTTCCTCGTCGGCCGGTCGAGCCCGCCCGCGTTCGACCTCGCCGACAAATCGGCGGCGTGCTCCGGTGAGCTTTTACTCGCCCTTCTTCGCGTTTTCTCTCTCCCCTCTCGATGATCTAGTCGTGAGCGGCTCGTCGGTTTTTCGCGGCTGTGATCCCAACCCACGGGAACGTCGTCGTTGTCGCCGCCGTCGCCATTGCTCCTCGCCGCCGACCCACCTCCGGCAGCCCCGCCGCCAACCGAGCCGTTCGAAAGACCGCGGTGAGCTCCCAGCACCACCCTCGTGTCTTTTAGTTTTCATTTTAACCATCGCCGACGCCAGAACGCCGCCGCCCGCGCGGTGAGCACGCCGTCGCCGCCGGTGAGCACACGCTGTGGCGTGACACGTGAGCGATGTCGGGCGATCTCAGAGCTTCGGGCCTACCCAACATCGTTCACCAAAGCCGCCTCCCGCCACTTTTCCTTTTGGGCGATCCTTTACTTTCGCATCGTGGGCCATGAACAGTGATGGGTCCGCCGCGATAATGAGGCCAATTTCAGCCCGAGCCCTTTTTCATTTATAAAATGATTTATTCAATTTCATTTATTTGAATAGTGTTTGATTTTCCAAATTTTGTATAAATTCAAATACTAGCTCAAAAAATTCTGAAAATTTTTGTGTAGCCTTCCTATGATATTGTCTATCCATGAAAAATTTGAAACTTTGATTTTGAGTAGTTCTTGCATGATTTAAAAATACAAATTTTAATTGAAAAATGCATCTTCCATGATTTTTAGAAAATAAAATATATTTCCAAAATTCATGAAAATTTATTTGGTGTTGTTTTATGATGTGACCTACTTGTATAAAAAGTTTGGAGCCTTTTTGAGAAAGTTAATTTATTTTCTATTTTATGCTTTATTTATTTAATTAGAAAATGAGATGATTAGTGACTTCCGACTTAGGTTTTGTGAGACTTTTGGGTTGTTTTGTGAACCCTAAACCATACCACTTGTTAGATGGTCCTTGAGAACTCCTTAGGCAATGATGATGATATCTCGTAGAGTAGTTCAACAAGTTGGTTTTGTTGGGTTGCAACTTTATCGAGAAGGAAAGTTGTACTCAAGCGTTTATCTTTTCATGCACTCTCGCATCATGTTTATATGCATGGCATCATGTTAAGCATGTATTATTATTTCGTATAGTGAGCGAGGGTGATCGAGAAGTTGTTGATCAAGCCGCCGAAGAAGGCTATCCGTTGACCCGAGTTAGAGTATTGTGATCCATCGTCCGAAGTCGATATTTAGTCAATCAAGGCAAGCCCCGGTTCATTTAAACGTTCCTTGTGTTTTTACAAAGCTTTATATCACCTTTGCTTTATACACTTTGCATTAGGTGATAGGAGTTGTGTGATAACCTAATTGGTGCATTACCATTCCTTGGTTATTTCAATATCTACATTGATAACCCGTTTTTGATAAAAATGCTTAGAGATGCTTAGCCTTGCTAATTTAGTTAGACTTTTGAGTCAAAATATGACAAGTTTCTTATGATAGCCAGTGGGCATTTGATGAACAAGGATGTTATATGATGAAACCATCTTTGGGTTATGGTGTTTAATTTGAGACCGGTCGGGTAATTTGCACTGAGAATGGAGTCTTAGTGTAGTATTTCCGGCTTGTCGATTAAGGACCGTTCGTTGTAAGCAATGTGGACCGAGACTATGGAACGCAATCTGCGCCTGAGGTCTTGGACCAATGGCACGTCTGTCTGGGCGTCGCCCCAGGACAGTCGAAACTAGTTCCGGACACATACTCCGGTAAGCCTAATCTTGGGGGTGTCAAATCGAGAAACGTAACAACCGCGACCGGGAGTGGAGAGATGGCGGGAGTGCGTGTTACCCTCGTGGGTTAAAGTCCCGGATTGAGGCGTCGGTACTCTCGGGTGGCGTGGGGCCTTGATTTTCGTTTTTGAGTATCCAAGAAAGGGTTGATATATGCAAGCTTAAGTGCTACATATGTCGGTGGAAAGAACTCCCCAAATGGGTTAATCGATTTCGAAATCGCCCGTGCTTCTCGGATATGGAGACTTGGTTTCCCCTTACATCGTAGTTTAATTATGAAACTATGAAGAGATGGGATAAGTGATGGAATATCTACAAAGTGTGTGCTCTAGAATAAGATCACCTAGAGTAGGTGAGAAATTTTATTGGAATTAAAATGTTGAAAGTAAGGATTCATTATTAGTAAGCTTTTACGCAAAAAAAGAGTCCTTGTTTCTTGCTAAAAGCCTTACCTTGAATCCTATTAGACCAACATTTACGAGTCTTCTCCTATTTTCTTTTTAGTCGGGTAAGTCTTGTTGAGTACTCCCGTACTCGGGGTTTGTTGACCCATGTTGCGGGACCGAGGAAGTCATGTGCACCGGACCGTCTTTGCATGACGATTCATCGAGAAGATAGTGAGGATGAGTGAGAAGTGAGACCCGTGGGGTGGTCTGCATTAGTGTCATATATGTAATAAACTTTCTGCTACTCCTACTTTTATATTGTAAAACTTGTTTTAAATAAATGGTTGTAAAATTATTGTGATATAAGTCTTCCGGCCGTTTTACTCGATTATGTATGAAAATTGTTGTAATATCTTTTGCAATGACCTCAGAATCGGATCCTGGTTGGAATAGTTAATAGTGCTTTTCGGGTTATAGGTGCACATATGTGACTATTAAAGGTCGTTGAACCGATAATTAGTACATGTGGGCCCCGTAATTTGGAAGGTTACATTACAACGTCCACCTCGCTCGGCGGTTTCCACCCCCAGCGGCATCCTCCCCGGCACGCCTGCGGAAGAGCAGCGCGCATGGTGGCGCCCGTGTTCTCTCGGCACCGCGACTGCTGGCTGGTGCCCCGCCGCCCACCCGTCCGTCCGAGATATGAGACATGGCACAAGGCCGTTGCGCTGCCCCCGGCGGGAGCAACGAAAGTCGGGTTGCCCACCACCCACAGCGCCCGGATGCGGGGCGGGACAAGCCGGATCCATGCCGGGGAACCGGATTTGAAGCCCCAACCCGCCACCGGCCGACGAGGGTCGGAGGAAGAGGAGGGAATGGGGAGAGAGGAGAGGAAGGAGTGGAAGACGTTGTGGGAGCCTTTTTTTTTAGCGCCACGGTAGCCGCCGCCGCCACCACAAGCGAGAGGCGGTGGCGGCCCTAGAGGAGCACGCCGGTGGGAGTGGTGGACTGGGGAGGGAGTCGCCTCCGTTCCGCCCAAAGGTGGACGACGGGGGAGGGGAGACACGGTCCGATTTTTCCCTCGACACAACGAAAATACTTGTACTATATAGGTATATAAGAGCCCTTTTACTCCAACAAATGGTACAATTCGAACAGAGTTTTGTACGTACAACTCACTGTAATTTTCACAACAACGAAAATACTTACGCTATTCATTTTTCGTCATGTCCTTCTTCACAGTTCACATGCTATTCATTTGATGGCCTTATTTAGTTGGGTAAGAAACTTGCCAAAAGCACCGTGTCATGACTTCGAAATGGGGCCACCCCAAGATAGGCTAAGAGGACTGACGGCGCCACCGAAGGGGCGGGCGCGGGCGGGGGGGCGGCCCTGCCCACCCAGCCGCTTCTCTCCGTCTGAGTCGGACTACGCTTCGTCTTCAAGTTAGGATTATCTTAGGAATTTTTGGTGTGTAAAGGGGATATTCCAATCTATAAGGAAGACCCTTATTAAAAAATAAATAAATATTGCTTGTAAAAGGTATTCGATCATATAAAAAACCTTGTAGAGATTGCTTAGATTACAAGTCCCACTAAGCCCGGGCTATATAAGCAAGAGGCATGTAATCTCTAGGGGATAAGCAAGCAATAAAAATAGCATCTATCTCTCTCGGCTCCAACTCCACCGCCGCCGCACCGCCCCTCCCAGCCACCGCCCGCCCGCGCCGCCGCCCCTCCTGTCCACGCCACGGCTCCTCCCCTCCTCGTTCTTTGCTTGTCTTTGCCGCTGAGTCGCCGCCGGCGAGGCTACGCCCCTCCCCCTCTTGAAGCTCCAACGGTCGGCGATCACGTGTCAATTCCGACCCAATCTAGCCGGAATCGACACCTTTGTTAAAACTCCTATAGCATTTTCATTTGTATTTGATAAACATTGTCCGTCCCAATCATGGACTAATTAGGCTCAAAAGATTCTTTCGTGACGTATAACAGAACTGTGTAATTAGTCATTTACTACTTCAAACTTACTTACGTCTTTTGGTGTATTTAATACGATGTGATACGACGAAGAGAGTTAAAAAACTTGCCATTGCTTTGAGAACTGAGAGTGACCGCCAAGCGGCGGAGAGACCTCGACACCGGCGAGCGACCGAGCGTGCGTGACACGACACGACAGGACCCAACAAATTGAATGGTAGGGGCCCATCAGGGATCAGCGTCGTGCACGGGACTGACGGGAGACTACGAGTACGGTGGCCGGTTGGGGGCCCGGCGAGAACAGCGCCGGACCACGGGGCGCGGCCCAACGGCTCCACGGGCGGGCAGGGCAGGCAGGTACCGCGCGTGCCGCCGATCCCGCCGAATCGCACCGCGCCGCGTGCGTGCGTGCAAACGTCACGCCTGCTCCTGCCTGCCTGGCCGGCTGCGGCTGGCCCGCCCGTGTGCCCGTGCGGCTTGTCGTGGCGCCCGGCCGGCCGGCCGGGCTCCTGCGGCGGCACAGCAGCTCGTGCCAGCTGATGACATGTGATGTGACCAGTTGTGCGTCTCCGATGCGGGTCCCTCGCCTGCTTTCGGCCGGCGCGGCGCGCATCAAGGCGTCCCGGACTGCCGGTGTTTTCTCGGCCGGACACTGCGGCATATCAGTTGGCAACGTAGAAATGAGCCCATGACATTCTCTTTTTTTAGAATATCATGTTCTCATAGAAAGGATCGCGACGTATGGCATGAGCTTAAAACTCGGCCTGTTTTCCAGTTCTGTGTGTGCGTGTCTCTCTCTGGGTGGGGATTGAAGGACGTGCGGCATGGGCTTCAAACTCGGCCTGTTTTTCGTGGGCCTAACCTGGGAACGATTTGGGTTTGGCCTGTTTCGCTTTGCCTCCCGAGTGCGCTCGCTCAGTCTGCACGAAACTGACCCTGGAATTCCTTTTACTTCCTACTACATTGTTGTGAATTGTGGTATATATATGGAGTATTATACAAGGTTGAAGATTGCTGGTCCAAGCATGGACCAGGAGGTCGATAGTCAAATTATTTTCTTTTAAAACACGTATAGGCCCAGCAAGTACACGCACAATTTATATATATACATCTCCGTGGAAATTGACCAACCGGTCAACTTCAACAGGCCAACCACTTTGGGTGTAGCATGGGTTTGGATTGACCAAGTGAGCTTCCCAATTGAAAAGCATTTGCCAAGTAGATAGATGATCTCAACCTCACTGCATGCTTTCTCAGTTTTTTCTCAACCATCGCATGGATCCGTGAACCACCTCCAACAAATCCCCAACAAACCCCCTCCTCCCCTGCTCATCTCATCTCAGAGCTTCCGGCCGGCCTTCATCAGCTCTCCTCTGCTTGCATATCAGTTGGCAATGTCGTCCCAGCATTGTTATTAGCGCGCTACTAGCAGGTACCTAGTGGCAGCTGTGGCAACGGGCACAGGGGCTCATCAATCAACAACAAGTGAAGTGAGTGATCAGACATCGGCGTCGCCATGGCAGACAAGAAGAAGGTGGAGGTCAAAGAGACCAAGGTGGAGGTCAAGACGGCCACCTACAAGGTGTTCGTTCATTGCGCCCAGTGCGCGCGCGACATCCAGACGCAGTTCACCGAGTTTCCAGGTGCGTTTTCTACGTGCTCATGACTCTGTTTCCTGCACCTGGCACCTGCACTGGCAACTCATACTGTGAGTCTCTGAATATGTAATGGCAGGGGTTGAAGAGGTGAAGGTGGACGCCGGGGCAGGGAAGGTGACAGTGAAGGGCTTCGCGTTCGACATCGAGAAGCTCAGGAAGAAAGTTGAGAAGGGTTGCCGGAAGAAGGTCGAGCTGATTCCACCTGCGCCTCCCAAGGATGACATGGTCGTTGAGGTCAAGTCCAAAAAGGAGGTACGTACGTGAATGATCTTCCATGTAGATGCATCTCTGAATTGATATATAACACAGCATGCCGATTTCTGAACATTCACCTGCCTTTCCATAGACCATGGCGAGTACAGCACGTAGTGTGTGCAGTGTCTGATCAAGAACACTACTGCTTCTTATATATGTTGGGTTTTCCCTTTTCCGCCATAGCTCAATCATTCATTTGTTTGGGTTGTTATTGATGCCGCAGGAGCTGAAGGTCATAACTGTAAAGCTTCCGTTGCACTGCCCCGAGTGTGCAGTCAGGGTTAAGGAGATGTTGCTTGAGAACAAGAGTAATCTCTCTCTCTCCATTTGGAGTTGTAATCTCATAATTAATTCCATTGATGACACAAGCTGTTCACACAAGCGCGCTAATACATATATATAGGTATCTACGAGGCCAAGACGGACTTCGGCAAGAACACGTGCACCGTCGAGGGTGTCCTTGAGGAGGACAAGCTCGTCAAGTACATCTACGAGAGGACGCGTAGGAAGGGCGTCGTTGACAAGGTCGAGAAGAAGGTGATCATCAAGGAGGAGAAGGTCCTAGTGAAGAAGGCCGACAAGGAGAAGGAGAAGAAGGAGAAAGAGAAGGAGAAGGAGAAGGCCAAGGAGGTCGCCAAGGTCGTCAAGGATGTCATCGCCCCCTACTTCATCCCCTGCACGCACCCGCACTTCGTCGACTTCTCGCACCCGGGCCACCGCTACGGCTGTGGCTGCGGCTACTGCTCGACGTACGGTGGCGGTTATGGCTACGGGTGCGACGGCGGCGGCTACCACCCACCGTACGGCGGTGTCAGCTACACACACACTGAACTCAAAGGCTACCAGGAGACGGCGTTCTTGCACTGCACACACCCCAGTGAATTCATCAGCGTGGAGAACCCATATGCATGCGCTGTGATGTAGACCTTTTTTTTTGCAGTTGGAATCTTCATGTCGAATAATTTGAACACTAAGAACAATGCCAACCATGGCTCGATCAATTTTTTTGCTTCAACTCAGATTTGTTATTAGCTTGCATCAATGTCTGCAACCAATCTGAAGTCTACTGTATATAGTACTAAACCAATGCATGATAGTATTTCAAATAGGGATATTGTGACACTTTGATAGTATCGTTTTCGTATACAACGTTTGATAGAAACAAAGAAGCACACAGCTTTGGATTATTAATTGACAACAAACTAATGGCAAGCAACATTGTAATTGGAGGTTCCAATTAATTAGATCGGTTTTGTAAACACTCTTTGACTTAGACAGTTAGGCTCATATATATTACTCTGATGGATAATATCATAAATTTATAATTTCAGTTACTAGACAAATTAAGTTCCTGTGTTATTATAAACTATTGCTAGGGCTTTCGAAAAAAATAAACTATGGATAGCACTAAGTTAGCTGTAAATTAAAAATTGGGACGGTCTGACTATTTTCGTTCCAACTGCTTGGAACCATCTTTTTTTTTTTTTTCCCATCACCATCAATCATGAGCCCTTGATCAAATCCAACCACCTCAACTAATAAGTAGTTGGATGTGTGCTGGGTTCTGGGATTCAAATGGCAAAAAAATCATGACCCAATGGAAATGGACGAACCTAGGAAATTTTAGACTAGTATTTATCATTGTGACCGCCCTTGGTGCATTTTGAACGTCACGGAATGGTGTCATCTTTGATGTCAAGCTACCGTAGTAATCTTCGTGAGCTGAGGAGAGCTATAGCTCTTCTTACTGTCCTCTTCTAACTGTCCTTATTGTGTGCAAGTCCTCAAATAAGTTTCTTCTTAAGGACTGATTGTCTTGGTTATCTTTTATCTAGTTCTTTTACCTTTGTATAGGCTTAATCTATATAAAAAAAAAAGTTCAGTAAAAGGGGTTTCCCCCTCCTGTTTGCTCCAAAAAACTAGTGAAAATGTTCACATTTAGCTAATATTTAGATGAATTTTAGCCAAAATTTGTTCCAGAAGCACGAAGAGGTAATCAGTGGATTATAGTTTGATAAGTTTGCACTTTATATATATCAAATGAAAAACATTTTAGATTTGTTAATTTGAACTCATACTAGACCAAAAATTCAAATTGGACCGAAGTTTCTGATTGGTAAGATAGATGTTGTTTCAGACCTCACCAAGATGGACGAATTTTACCGAAATTCGATCGTTCCTAACCGAATCCCAGAACCCTGGTGTTCTAACTGAAACTAAATTGGTTTCAAGCACATACGAATAGCAAAACTATTAAGGATCAAGAACAAACAACAGAAAGCTGATAAGAATAGCTATTATTTATAGTGATGAGAGCATGTAATAGTATGTTACCTGGTAGAGTTTTTTTTTTTAAAAAATGCTATTTAATTTATGCACATGTGCACAACAAAGGGTTAAATTAGTTCATCAATCTATTGGAGAATTTCTGATTTGTAAGATAGATGTTGTTTCAGACCTCACTAAGATGGACAAATTTTGCCAAAATTCAATTGTTCCTAACCGAATCCCAGAACCCTGGTTGGATATGTAGATTTTGAGTATTACTGAAACTAAATTGGTTTCAAGCACATACAAATTGCAAAAACTATTATGGATCAAGAACAGACAACTGATAAGAATAGTTATTATTTACAATGATGAGAGCATGTAATAGTATGTTGCCTAGCAGAGAGTTTTTAAAAAACAATTTGTTATTTAATTTATGGACATGTGCAAAACAAAGGGTTACAAGTAGTTCGTCAATCTATGGAGAAATTATTTCATTTGTGCAGAGAATCATGGCAACAACTGAGAACAAGAGACTTTATCAACACATAAGCATACAAGACCGAGATGGCATATAACATTATAATAGCCATAGACATCTGAAAAGGCCAGATAATAAATTAAGTAATACACGGAAAATAGTAATATTAGAGTTGAACTGGTTAGATAGTGCTACGTGTCATTTCTCACCGAGTAGTCATTGGCTCTTCAGTGAAGTTCATTATTTTGTTCGGGTCAAATTTTTGTTGACTAATCTAGTTAGCGTGCATAGAAATTTCATGTTTTTTGACGGCTGCTCGCTTGTTTATTTGTCACTAATTAGAGTATCAACAAGCTGCAAATTTGACAAAAAGGGCTATATAAAAGTTGGTTGCAGTTTTAAGAACTCTGCAGACTGAAGAAACGAAAATCTCAATCAACAAATATTCTTCGTGCAAGAAAAAAATGTGACTAAAGTGTCACAGTATGCTTAGGACCTGAGCACATGTTATTTGAAGCTAGGTGCACACACACACACACACCATCAAATTCTATAGAAATGGTGTGGAGTGGGAGTTTTTAAGTTAGCTATATAGCACTAAGCTCTGAACAGGGATAGATGCAACTGCACAATCCAAAGAGGCCATAATAAACACTAGATGGCATGTGTCACAAAAAAATGAAAACCTGCTCAAGAATCTTTGAATGCCCAAGTCCCAAGAACTTAGGGAGACAACCATCTTGCAATCTACGCATATGAGACAACGAAGAACAAGGGCAGCATATATAGGCAAGTAGTTGGTGCCTTTGTGAGCAGTCCCCATGAGCTGCTTGCTTTGCGAGATGCAATTTACTATAGCTGAATCGAGTACTAGCTTCGTGGTGTTTAAACAAAAGGCAAAGCACGCACACTTGTGTGCAGAAAATTGTGTGGTAACTTGTGACGAAGCAGTTCCCAGACTCCACAATAAACTTAGAAGAAGAACCAGAAGAGAAACTGATTGATGATACGAGAAATAATATAGTATCCACGCGTCACTAATTGTTGTTTGCACGATCAGGCAGGTAACACCTTTGTCGAACTCAAAAAACAATTGTGCCCAAAAGTATATATTCACAACACACAGCAACATGATGATGATAAAGTAAGAACTGACAGCTTAATCCACTAGGATACGCTAACTTTCTCAGCACAATTTGGTTGGAGATATAAATTATCTCATCCATAGGAACAATAACAAGAACCCCATGCATGGAAACATCGATTAGCACACTTGCATATCCAGTCCCGCCAGAGAACAATTTTTGAAGACTGCTAATTATTGAAAGCCAGATTAAAAATTAAGACAAGGTTACACCACAGATCATGTCTCAAAAGAGGCACATGAGGAGAAAACGAAAATTAAGAAAGGAGAAGAAAATGAAAACACAAAATCAGAGAGACCGAGCAAACACTACGGAGTTGTACAGAGATCGAGATAGAATAGAAATAGATAGATAGAATCCTTGCAAGCATACGTGCGCTAACCTTTTGCAAGCTGCCCTTAATTAACTCTTGTGCTGTTCATTGCTTCCTTCTTGACATCTTCAAACCTGAATTACACCAACGGCGGCCATCATGGACGCCTTGTCAGAACGGCGCCCGCCCACCGGCCCAACCATGGCCGTCAGCGCCGGGCGGGAGCTGCGACCCGCCACCGGCCATGTTGTTGAGCGGCAGGTTGAAGAACGGCAGCCCGGCAGCCGACGGGTCGGGAGGGAACGGCCCACCGGCCATGCCTCCAGCGCCATCGGCACCACCGCCCGGTGGCTGCATCTGGAGGCCGGGTGGCGCTGCCTGAGCCTCTTCCTCCTCCAGGGGAGGCGCTCGTAGGCGACGTTGGCGAAGGACGCGGCGATGACGATGACGGGGCCTGCGGCGTAGAGCGCACCCACGACGTTCCCGCCGACCACCTGCCCCTGGCCCCCGCGAGGAAGATGGTGAGGCTGGTGGCGCCGGGGGAGCCGGCGGCGGGAGGAAAGAACCCGAGAGCGACAGGATCTCGAACCTCCCGTGCAGCGTCACGACGGCGCCCGTGGGCGCGGACGGCTGGCGCAGCGTCACGTTGGTGACCACGCCGCTGCCGCTCAGCACGCAGACGCCGCGCTGCCGCCGGCGCGCGTACGTGGAGACGCTCTCGAACACGTCGCAGCCGCTCCCCACCTCCAGGATGTGGGCGCGCAGCGTGTTGGCGCTCTCCCGCGTGATGATCACCGGGGGCTTGGGCTTATTCTTGGAGCCCGGTGGGCGCCCGCGGGGCCGGCGGGCTACCATCTCGCCGTTACCCCCGCTGCCACCGGGGGCGTCTCCGGCGCCTGGGCCGGATGAGGACGAGCCGCCGTCGTGGTCACCATACGGCCCGCCGTTGTTGCTGTTGCCGCCGCCGCCGGCGCTGCCATTAGGGTCGTCCTCGGAGGGCTCCGGCTGCTTGGCGTAGTTGTGCTGCAGCTGGAGGTCGGGGTGGAGGTGGTGGAGCTGATGAACGTAGCGCGTCGCAGCGGTGCCGAGGTCGAGGCCGGCCATGCTTTTCTGCTAGCTCATGTACTGATGTAGCTAGCAAGCAAAAAATTTAAAACTAGAAAAGCAGCGAAACAAAGAGAGAAAAATACTCCAATTGCAACAGAGAGTGTTGTTTTGTTTTTAGGTTAAAAGGAAGTGTTGGAAAAGGAAGCAATGATTTTTAAAGAAGGGGATTGTTTATGATTCTGCCTGTTTTAAAAGCTTTTGGATGCAGAAAGAAGCAAACAGGGAAGAAATTAAAAACCCAAACAAGAGAGTGCTTGCATGGAGAAGAGAAGTGAACTTGGAACACAGCACAGCAACAGGGCTGTGCAGGGAGCTATGAGCAGGGTAGGGAAGGAGGAGAGAAAGGAGGAAGCTATAGATCGAGGATGGAGAAGGTGAGGCAGGCAAGATGGGAAGAGAAGGGTTCGAGAGCTTCTTCAAACCAGTAGTAGGAGGTGCACCGCATAAAATAATATGGGGAGGAGGAGAGAGTTGGGAGAACAAATTCGTGTGCATCCTTTGCAGCTACGGAAAAGGACACGACGCTATAAGACTGACACGTGGGCCACATGGCTTTGGGGCCCATGGGTCAGTTTCGCAGGCGTCCTCTATGATGGTGACAGGGCCGGGGAGAGGCATCGGAGAAAGAGAGACGGCCGGGCCGGATCGAGCGGGAGGAACTATGATGCCAAAATGTGATGCATGGTGATAGCGACGGCTTAGCGTGTTCATCGCAAGATTATGCTAATTAATCAGGGTTAAGAGCCTAAACCCGTGGTTTAGGACCACGCTAATCCTGGTTAGTGCGAACGGTGTGGAGGTTGTTCATGACTACACTCAGGTGGGGCCCATGCTAGCGCGTGCTGCGCTTGGATCAATTGCACCTGCAGTTAGGTCTAACCCTGCCTGTAGCACGTAGTATTTTTTCTAAATTATACAAAGCGGATTCTCATGTACATTCATACATACATACACTCAAAACCTCTTAATGCATACTACACACGTACCGTTGAAAACCTCTAAAGACCAAATTGGTGTTACCACATATAGCTAGTGTAGATTAATTTCTTTCTTCTAGAGTAAATCAACCACAATCAGAATTTTAATTGTATTTCTCTTCTTCTCCTAGTGTGTTAGCATTTAAAATTTAGTACAAACTTTTTCTACTAATGTGTCTCCTAGTGGGATTGTGCTGTGACTAGTGGTAGTATTTGTTTTACTACTTTACTTAAAAATACTATGAGAATTCCATCATCTTGGTAGTGAACCATGAAAACTTGAGCACACGTACTAACACAAAGACACTAAATCGGGCACGCAGATTCTACCATACATGAGTATAATACACTACATATCACGGGCCTTCTTTGTATATGATCAGTTTAAACTAATTCAGATCGAACTGATATTTGCTGCATCATGTTTTAGCCTAGAGTTTGGCATATCCATGTTATGGAGATAACAATACACTGTAGATGCGCACGAACGGCATGTACGACATATATATGAGACTTTTGTGCCATGCATTGTACGAACTGATATATGCATTCTCTCGAGCATAAATTTTAGCTTTGTGAATTGATTGATGCTTTTAAATTGTCCAATTGTCCTTTCTAGCATAATTTTATACAAGAACATAGTTTAATATTTGATTGTATGTAGTTTACTAGTAATAAACTATGTCAGGTCAAATGGGGACGATGACCCACATCATCCTCACACTTAACTTATTTTTAATATATGTAATATCTTATCAAATCGTAACTGTAACCAGCATCCCGGTACTTTTCACTAATCAACACGTATGATGAGCTGATGAAAACACTTTGTTGGAAGCTATCTAGACTACTTTTTACCATCTTTTCATGAGACCAATTAACATGAGTATACACGTACACCCGGTTTGCCCAAAGTGCTACACATCATTTTTAATCTGGATCTTTTGGAGAGATTCGTTCTTCCCGACAAATCAACGCAGTAGTTTTATTTTTCAACCGCATGGTGAGACTTGGATGTACGTACGTGTTGAACTTTTCATTAAACAAAATAGGCTATTATAGTAAGAGAACAGCAATATATAGTTTATGTTATCTATCAAGTTGTGTTAGTTTCGTTATTGTTTATGTAACTAAAATATGCCAAGCAATCATATGCAACTTTATAGCGATGAGTACAGATCGTACAGGCATGCATGGTTAGTGTGTAGTCATATAAGCAGCATTAAAAATCTCTACTGATCAACTGTAACTTGTTTTCTAGCATATGCACTTATTACAAGTTCTAAATATGATACAGTACTGGAAGTATATGTAGCATACTAACAATAGTATCTCAATACTATATGAATCCATGGTCTGCATGATACTATGTTGGCGTATATGCACATCTATCGTCCTTCTTAATTATAATTTAATTACAAAGTCTTTTTACAACTAGTCTAATTTAGTTCATGAACTTCAAGATCTATCGGCTCAGTCCTTCGAAGGTGCTCACTGGGGTAGGGTTTGCGTACGTGTGTTTATAGGGGTGAGTATACGTGCATGTTTCAATGTCTAAGTTGTATTGTGTAATCTCAAAAAAATAGTAGGATTAGATAAATAAGGAAGAGAAGAAACAACTATATATAGATCACAGAATCTGTACCATGGAAAATGGTTCGTAATCTAACAAAAATGGTATCCTACAAACTCTAGGACAAATTTTAGGATAAAAAAAATGATGTGTGTGCCGATGTTTCATAGTGCCGACTACTTCCTCCATCACAAAATATATGGTAATGAAGCATTCAAAATTTATCTCAAATTATAAAATATTTTAGGTGATCGATCGATGGACTCCCCAAAACACTAATAATCACATGACCCACCGACACTTAAACTCAAAATATGGTAAACAAAAGATCTCTTTGTGAGTGAGAACTACACATGCGTCATTTTGGTTTACCCAAGGATACCCTAATATTATTCCTAGAATTTGTAGGATTTGATTGTTTCATCATTTCGTTTGGGGGTTGTGTGGGCTTGCTATTTTTTGCCCAACTCGATAGCTGTGAGATTCTACTAGGATCGATCCCTATTAAGTTTGTCTCTTTTTGTCCATTGGGAAGACTATTGACCCTTGGTGTTGTCGTTGCACGATTTAGTGAAGTCTATGCAGACTATTTGATACTCCTATGAGTCGTGGTTAGGAGGGCCTTGTCCCATCCGCTATACGTAAGTCCTCAATTTACACCTAGACTAAGAGAGCGCATGGGATTGTCTAGGACTAGCCCATTACTGTTGTTTCCAGCACCTCTATCCTGGTCTCCGAGCAGGGCAGCGCGTGGCTGGCCTGGCTCTAGCACCGTGAGAGCTACTCTAGCTGTCGCATCGCCAGCTCCCTTGGCACGGACGCGAGCTACCTCAAACAAAAACGGGATGGATATGGAGAGAAGGAAGAAAATGAAAAAACAACTAACAAATGGAACCCATCTATCAGTAGGTGATCTCGAACTCACTTTTGATGTCCCAGAGACCCAAAGTAAATAGAAATTGTAGTCGTCCCATTCCTGTTCTATCCTAGAAACCAGATATAGGACCGTGCCATCCCATCTTGACTCTCAACCAAACATTACCTGAGAAAATGAACGATGCCTTATCAATCTAGTCGCAGAAGGCAAAGCAAAGCTGCAATGGGAGGAGGAGGTCCGACAATAATTTATTAGTTGATCTTGTAGACATGTTTTAGAACAAACCAAAATCCTTGAAAAGTTTCAAGTCGATATAAATATATAGTGGATGTGTCCATTTGCAGACAATTGCTTAGTTAACTCACAAACTAATATTTAACGTCAGGGGTCGTCGGTATCCTCATTAAGAGCTTCAGAAAATTAAATGACCAGGCACATCAGGAGCTCACCTTTCTCGGGAATGGGCTGCGCTTTGCCCGTGCTGAGAGCAGATAGTTTGATCAAAAACGAAGTGAGACTCATGCGGTGACGTGGGTCCCTCTATGAGTGGGTTCGATTGGCAACCCCACGCTGCAGCCTGCAGATTGCCAAAGGTAAAAGGGAAGGAAACCCTAAACCAAGGGATGCTACAAAAGTAGTGATGGGAAAACGAAATTATTGCAAATCATACACCTACACCATTTTGTGAACACACTACTCCCTCCATCTATCCCAAAATAAATAAACTCTTAGACTAAAATTAAGTCAAACTAGCTATCTCAAAATTCAAACAGCTATATAGTAAAACATAATAATATTTATGATTCCAAATAAATAGATTATAAATATATTTTATTGCAGTGCTAATTGTATGTTAAAATATTGGTTATATTTTTTATATATATTTGGTCAAACTTAAAATAAATTGACTTAATACAATTTTAAAAATTGATTTGTTTTAGAATAAAGAGAGTATTCATCTTACAGTCTAATAGTAACGCTCTCCTCAACATCCACCACATCAACTAGCAACAGATTATATCATACTAGTGTAACACTCAATGCATTAAAAGCTTGCAGTAGTTATGTTGTTGGCCCATGTGGCACATGAGGAGTATAGCTAGTCGCCAATTGCCATGACTAGGATCACAACTATGCATCTAGGCCTCGAAACTAGACGACAAGATAAACGAACATCCTACAACACATGCACATATTAATGTATTATTAGAGGTAGATCTCAAGAAACATACAGCCCAATTGCCACTAACTAGATACAATACCTACCATCAATAAGTTATACCTTAAGGCTAATATATATGGTTCTCAAAGGCTCCAGACAATCAAGAACGCAAGGAGATCGACCATAGGATGAATACTTGCGCCTAGACAAAATATTCAGTAGTGCCTTGCTCTAGAAGCTCTTGATCTACAACCTTGGTGTGGTGTAGCCTCCTAGTGTGAGGCCTTCTTTCACGATCGTCTGGTTGTGTGTGAAAAATGTCTGACCTTACATGTATTTTAGTGCTATTGAACCAGGAGATGGAGGGGCACATTTCCCCCATGTTCCACTTAGAGATATAGAGAGGGGGGGTACCTCCGCCCGCTATCGATATGATTGAAGATGTGTGGGACATCGACACCGCACTAGGAGAGGGAGGGCTGGTGATGAGGGATGGGGAGAGGGTGGTGGTGCCCAAGGTGACAAGAAGTTCAAGCGGGTGGGGATGCGTGACAGGTGTAGGGTTTCCCCCTAATATACATAACGTGACAACCATTTTAATAAAAAAAAACGGTGAAAATGCAATTGGGAAAAAACATTTCCATAGCAGTGAATGCCCCCACAAGATATATATCCACAACTCGTTTAATTCTTGGTACTATGTAATTTGTCTTTCCAGGAGCGGCAGTTGATAAGATACCTCCTCTCTGTAGCTATTTGATAATCTGAATATATAATGGGGACTAGATCTGTAATAGTAGTGCCTCATACTCTACCTCGATCACTAACACTGCATGATATGTTGTTGTTTAGATTACTAATAACAAGTAAGCAAGTCCATCGTGAGGTTACAAAGGTAGCAATAAGTAGTATAAAAGGGAATCTACATTTGGATAAGACATACTACGTAATTAAGTCCATCGTGAGGTTACACTTTTTTTTTGCTTTGTCTCTTCTCACTGCTTTCTGGTATCTTAGGTCATAACCACCACTTTTTAAAGATGCAATTAAAAAATGAGCCTGTCAATCACAGGTGCGTCGAAAATTAAATACTTGCATTGCAGGTTTCATGTTGTCTTGGGCGAAGGTAACGAGTGACTTAAATTAATTAATCCTATAACTAATCAACTAATCGTGTGTCCAAAACTTTCGCCGAGTAGTAGTATATATGTGACACCTTACGTCTGTCTGAATTGCATGAGCTAAAAATTAGCTCTAACTCATCCAAAGAAGAGGGGCATATATGGACTGCAACTAGTTGACTAATAGCCAGAACTAACTACATCTACTTAACAATTTAATTAGATGTGGTAGCTAGTTATACAATGTAAATAAAACAAATCAATTTATAGCCAATTTGAGACAAATTAGGTCTCCTTGTTCTAAATTATAAATTGTCTTGACTTTTCTAGGTATATAGCTTTTGCTATGTATCTATATATAATGTAGTATCTAAGTGCATACAAAAAAATCTATGTATCAAGAAAAGACCAAACGACTTATAGATTTATTGGAACAGAGATAGAATAATATATCAGAAATAGCACTTAGTTCTCTAATTAATGCGGTACGTGTCCCTTATTTAATGTTAATTCTCTGGTGGCCTAACACATCTTAATTGACCATTGCACTGAAAAGATGTAGGACTAGAAGGGATAAGAGCATTAGGGCACTCTCACAATGCAGACTCTACCATAGAGTCTAAGCTTATTTATTACCATCATATTTATTGCACTTTGCTGATGTGACACTGATGTGGTAATATATTTATGGGGGGTTTTATTTTTTTTGCCACAGATTGCCACTCTTATGACCACTCTTATTTATTTGTCACTCAAACCCCACATGTCGTAAGAACTTAGATGGTCCCACCTGTCATTGACACACAAAGCAGGTTTGCATCCGTAAGAGTGGCAAATAAATAAATTATCCTATATTTATGGAAGAGAGAGAGAAAAACAAGACTCCAAATCTTATTTAGATTCCAAGTCCACGTTACCCAAGGTAATAAATAGTTTTAGACTCTATGATAGAGTCTGCATTGTGAGTGCCCTTATCAACATATAACTTGGTTTCTATGTGTAGGGGTGGGGATCGATTCAGTTTGTGGTTCGATTTCGGCTCAGTTCCTTTAGTTATTCAAGAAAATTGAAAATGGGAACCGATCGGTTCCCACAAACGGAGTAATATAATCGGAAACAAATTCAATACAGATTGTCTTCACCAAAACATGGTGAGGATGTGCAGCTGCCGCATGAACCATGCATGGACAAAAACACTATGCATGGGGTTAAAATGATACACGGTGGCCCACATGTTAACCAAACAATCCGCACCACGTTCTGGTAGGGATGGTCCTCACCTAACTTTCTATCTGTGTATAATGCATGTTTTATTCTTTGCTCCAAAAAATCACCGGAGCAAATCCACATAAAACAGAATATGTATGGAGCATATTTTTTTTCTGTTCCGCCAAAATGAGCTAAGAAACACGCATGCTACTGCTCATGGAGACTGGAGTTGACTGCTCCCAAAAAGTGGTGAAGGGGTGCAATGCATACTTGGGGTTGCAAGCTCCACTAAATCCGCAGTACGGCATGCACAGTTTGAAACTGGAGCAGTTCGATCCAAATTGACCTTGTATTATTGTTGAAATAATCAGCAGGTCCGCTTCTCTGGTTCAACGTCAGGTCTTTATTTTAGACTGCCTCCGCCCATCTTAATACTGAAATTTCTAAATCCTGCTAGAAATATAATATTGCATGCACCTGCGAATCAACACAAGTTTTCCATGTCCACACTGAATTCGTAGTTAACTGGTATGTACGGTAGCATATATATGTACTATTGTTGGATCGACGGCCGCGTGAATTCCACACCACCACCCAGCTCATGGATCCATGGATCCATCTGCCCGGCCGGCCGGCATGGGCGTACGTGCGCACTGCACAAGCACCAGCCCGCCGCGCTAGGTCGAGATCTCCGGCCGGCGAGCAAATGAGGTGCAGCCGTTCTTTTGGCCGTCTTTTGACCGGTCCGTTGTGGCCGATCGATCGGTCATCGGTGGAGATGCCCTAGCTAGCTATAGATCTTGGGCAGCTGCGACCAGTGGTGGTTCCAAGGACGGTGACTGGCACCCAGTTGCCCTATTTTTAATCCGCGTGACAACTTTATTATTAGCTTTAAAGAAAGCTAGCTTAGCGCGATCCGGCGCTCTAGGTAAGCAAAGCAAGCAAGGTATAGTAGCCCAGCACCAGCGCAGGCTCAACGCCAATTGTTTAGTCGTCGTCTCTAATTGTGCGCGTCATGGTCCCTAATCCCGACAAGCACGTCGCCTTTTCGCCAATGGCGTGAGGATAAGCCCGAGAGCGAGGTCTACTAATGGCGTGATTAAACCTAGCTTAATCCCTCGTCGAGTCCGCGACTGCTGAGACCAAAGCACGTACAGTACGACTGTATGCATATGCGCAGGAGCGAGAGGAAGAAGAGAGACGACGCCCGCCGCCGACGCCCCCATCAAGAGGCGAGAAAGGCCAGTTTGGTAAAGCTAGTTTCATGTCGGGGACGGAGGCGCGAGCGCGTTCATATGGAATTATGCGTGGATGCATCCAATAATTCTGAAGCAGCAGGGTTAAATTCTGCTGATTCACACATCAATCAAGCACAGGTCATATAATTTGGTTTCGTGTCACTAGTCGTCTGTGTGTATTGGTTGGCCTGTCGCTGTTTTCCGGCCACACAAGCTGAAAGCAACACCGGGAAAGTCCAACCTCCGGGATGGCTGGTAGCCCCTGCCCATGGTTCGTGATTTCGGATATGTCACCGAGAAATGCTGTCGGCTAGCCAGCTTCATCCCTAGGCGGCTTGCAGGTACTCCCTTTTCTTGTATCGAGTACTACATCAGCTTGGAGACACAGCACCCACACCACACGCAACGCCCACCTAGGACACCCAGCTTGCTAACACATATGCTTTTTTTTTCTTTTTTTTTTTTTTTTTTTTAAAAAAAAGTAACACCATAACATGTTATTCTCTCTGTTCCTAAAAGAATCAATTTCTAGGCTACAAAATTTGTCTACAAAATAATCAATTTCTGAAGGTGAGTGGGCCACTGATCCACATTAATCCCTCTCATAGTCTGGGTTGCATTTAACACAAACCTCACTCTTCTATGATGCTATTGGATACTCCAAATGACACTACTTAATTAAGCTTCTTGGTAACTAGAGAGCTATATATTAAGGTTCAGCAATTGAATCATCTATAATTAAGGTCCCAATGGAACAAACTAACACGGTTTCCATAGCAAAATTAATCATCTATAGAAACCATTCTTCACAGTGGTAGTGTCTTCGAGTAATAATTGTTTTCTCTTTCTCCCTCCTAATTCCACCGATGGAGAGCGTTGCATTAACCCCATAGAAACTAGTGGTTTCTCTGTAACGGCAAATTCATGGTTTGTTGTGCATTGGGTCAAGAGTAGACATGGTTTCTCCATGAGGAAACCATTTCTATGATTTGTCCCCTCTTTCCTCATTAATTAGGCTACCACATCACCATTTTTTGCGTAGTTGACAAGCTATTTAATAGAGATAAAAACTATCATTAATACTCTATTGGGAGTGCCCTAAGGGCAACACGGTCCTAAAGTTACTAGTAATTCATTGTTTCAGGGGACGAAGCAGTAGTACAAAAAAAGTGAACATAAACACATGAATCATGGGGAAAATGATCGAGCTTAGATTTTCGCCATGAAAAAAAATCTCGGGCTATGGAATTTAGCGGGGGTTGGCCAAAAGGCTATAGCGCTATAGCGTGCTATTTGGCATCGCGACTGGTGCTTCTTCGCCGCTATTAGCGCTTTTTCGCGCTATAGCGCTATTTTTTTTTCATGGGATTTTCATGAAGAGTTGCCTTATCATTCTCTTTTTTTACCAAGTAAAATGTTATATACATATAAGCTATAGTTGTTTTAAAACTGTTGGAGCTAGCTGCCCTTATACCAAAATAAATGAGAAAATAACTATAAGTATTCAAAAATAACTATAAGTATTCATACCGTTAATGCCAAAATTAGTAATATCTAGAGAGCTCCGATCCAAGCTAGAAAGCATCATGAACAATGCGTGCATGTGATTGTATATATTGATAAAGATTACTTTTTTTTTTAAAACATATGTGTACGCTTGTATATATATGTCAGATCACCGCAACAGAGGTCTTTGTTAATCATGGTTGCGTATAGCTGCTTGTGTTTTGGCAACTGATTATATATGCTAAAGGCGGACGACATTCTTTTTTAAGGTCTTTTGTTGAGAACAATTAAATTATTTGACCGAAGCCATCATCTGTGCATCTATGGTAACAAGTATTAGCCATATGCTGCATTCTTGGATGTAGAGAGGATGGGATATGTATTTAATTCCATCTTCTAAAATATGTTGTCTCTGCCTTCTTAATTATATATGAGATGTACGACCTTTCCTGCGGCTGAAAATATATATTTATATTACTTCATTGGATTTTTTTGTAGTTTTTTATGCCCAAAGGATTTTCTACAAATCGAGTCAAACTTGATTCTGTAAAACGTTCAATCATCAATTGATGCCCAGGATACTGTAGTTTAATCATCAATGATGAGGATACTTATTAATATATAGTGTCACCAAGAAAGTAATAAGTTAATTAAAGGAATAGAAAATTCTACACTAACTCTCATGTTGGTACTAAAAGTAACTTCTAATTCTACTTTATTTCTTCTTTTGCCGGTTCTTTCTGCTGGCTTTAGCTGCTGTTACAAGTAACTAGTGGTGCAAACAATTCGTCCACATGACCTAACATATAGTTTATGTCCAATAATTCCTTGAATTAGCAGCTAGCACCATGTGTTGATGTTTATAAAACACCACAAAATCTAGCCCCAATTCAAGTCAAATACTAGAGTATTGCCAAAAAGTTCATATAACCACGGATAACATTAGATATGAGAAGGGGTTACCCGTCAAGCAAACTGATGCATAGAGTTACAGCCTTATGTTTCCTTTTTAAAATTAAAAATATAAGTGTCGTTGGTGATACTATCTAATGAGTACACGAGCACCTTGTTTAATTTATGTATACTATGTATGTGCACAGAAGTCTAGACAAATCAACTATATTATCTGACTAGGAAGGAAACATATGGAAAGTTGGTTATCGTTAGACGCTTTTGTACTAGGCAGTACACGTTATATTAAATGATGAACAGCAAAAGATCATTTTGTAGGTTACTTGTACTTAAAAAATGTGGTAAGTACTACTTGATTACAGCCCAGCAACATCAACATCATTTGTTGTGTCAATCTTTATTTTGTGGTCAATGCAGGCCACCTTTTTATCACCTACCCCCACTGTGAATAATGTACATATGAGGGTAAAAGTGCAACTTGCATAAAAGGTCATATATGTATGGATGAATTCAACATATGTTTGCTAACTTTGGGCAAGAGTTTCCTGGATAAAAGTAGCGCAAAGTCATATTATATGGTATAACAGTCGAAAGAAGCTAGTATACACTTCATCAGTAATAGATATGCATGTGCGAACCAACAAATATATTTATATGATAATAGTAGTTAGATGAAGTACTTAAAAAGGCTTATCATAATTTGTTTTTGTTTCGGTGAAGAATCTTTTAGACTTCCAGAATCACTAATATTTAACGTTGAGATGGAGGCTTATCCCAGTTTGTTTTTGTTTCGGTGAAGAGTATTTATTTGTGAGTTGAATATATGTGAAGCATTTGCGCCATGTAATTAACACAGTGGACAAAGATATCCATTAATATGAGACTTACACGACATTCTAATTAAATAGTAAGCACTCCCTCCATCTCAAAAAGAATCAATTTCTAATGTTCTCTTAAGTCAATTTTTTTGAACTTTGACCAAATTTCTAGAAAACCATGCTAAGATTTACATTATCAAATTAATATCATTAGATTTATTATAGAAATATTTTCATAAAGTGCTCATTTTATATCATAAATATTGTTACTTTTTTCCTATAAAGTTTGTCAAACTTTAAAAAGATTGACTGGCATGGATTCTAGGAATTGATATAATTATTCGAGACCGAGGAAGTAAATTGGAATGGATGTACTGTAGTTGTTCAAGATTGATTGAGGCGACAAAACACGCCCTAATCAGCATGCGCAATAAGCATCACAAAGTGACGACGACGCCAACAAATGAGAGGGAAATGAGATAGCTCGCGCACATGTACGCACAACAAACGGCCGGTTATAGTTTATTAGGCAATTGGGACAACCGAAATTAAAACAAGATGAGGGAAAGATTCTACATAGACTTTGTTTGCCCGGAGGCGCATCACCTAATCATGTCGCTATTTGAAGCTAGCTAGCTTCTCTCTCTCCCACACACACCACCCACTATTATCAAAAGCCAATGAGCGATTATAGGTCGCAATTATTTTAGGGTTCAACGGCATCTTTGCCAGGGTGGACCAACCTTTTAACTAAATGGCCACTAAAAGATAAGCACTACACCTATTAATGACCTACTAGTATATTGTACGCTAGTAGCATATGGACGACCTTTGATAAAGTGACGACACTGGACATGAAATGAGGCACCACGAAAGGGAGGATGGAAGCTTAGTGCGATTAAGGGTGTTGACCTGAAGGGAATGCGTGTGTATTTTTTACATGTAGGCGGTTGAGAGAAAAATACTAACCGACCAGGAGTTGATGGTGTGTGCGCACACCCCCTTTGTGATTGATAATGATTGATTTGTCACCCCTTTCAACTCCATAATTTAGTGATTTAAATAAATTATTAACATGTCATGTCAAATCTAGCTAAGTTATGTATTAGCTCGCCCCTGTCATCACCAGCTAGATATCCGATCCCTCCACACATACTAGTAGAGTTTATATATAAATAATATGAGCACTAGCTAGATTTGGACCAAATGTTATCTTTGTGTTGTTTATTAATTACCTAAGGCCGGGAAAGTGGTGTGTGTGGCTTAGCTTGCGGCGCCTCTGTGTGGATGATATGGATCTATGCTTGATTCTGCAAACAGAATATGTGACCGATGCAAAATAGTAAAGTGGTACTGTATGTTCCCTATACCCCTCTCTAAAATTACATGGTTAATTAATTTCTACTCACCGCGCGCATCTGTCATGTTAATTCAATCCCCTTGTTCCAAGTACAATATTAATTATGACTCAAGCACGGCAGAGCTTAATTTTTTACCTGAATACCTGATGAACCATAAACACGCAACGCAATTACAACAAATTACTGCTTAATACCGATCGATGTGACTCCTGGCATTGGCATGGATGCAGCTCGATCTATAACTCTGCCGGCCGGTCCGACAACGTACGTTTGTGCTTTCGGGTGGTCATTATATGAACTACTAGTAGCTACCTGGCGGCCGTTGCCTGTGCGTGTGATGAAACCGGCTGGGCTGGCCGTCCTGTCGGTCGGCAACAACCAGCTAGCTACAAATTGACTACAAGCAAGCAGTGGAGTGATGAGCTAGCCACAGGGGATCGATCGACCGGCACCATGCACGCACGTGATGGCATGGCGTGGTTTGTACATGCGGTCATGTGCGCGCGCGCGTCCCATGCCATCTCCGGACCACCTCCCAGCTGCTGCTAGTTCCGCGGCTGCCGGCCGGCCGGCAGCCCGGCCGGGCGCGGCTCTCTCGAGATATTCGAGCGCCCCTAGCTACGACCTAAACGCGCGCGGCCACCACAGACGCACGCATGCGCCTGGAGTGTCCACGCAGCATCATGGAGATCGAGAGGGGCCGCCGGGGCCTCCGCCGGGCCGGGCGCTGCCCGTCGCACGTTGCGCCGTGCAGCCGGCGCGACCGCCGAGGCGGGCGCATGTGCGTGCATGCTGCTGCGTCGCTCCACAGCCACAACCCCCACGCCTCGCCATGTTCCGCGCACTCCATTGGCCCTTGGCCGTCGACGCAGCGGTGGAGTGGGGGAGAGGACGACGAGCAGCTAGGCAGCCGTGCGCGCGCTCGTTAAAACTGCCTCAGCACCAGCAGCGCAGTGAAATCATGGTTGGCGCGTAAAAATGCTGCCTCTCTTGGAAGCCTTTGGACCAGAGAGCGCAAAATGTGGCGTCCTCACAAGTATGGCCCAGTTGTGTTAGAGTGGGCCGTGTAAGCCCAGTTAACATCCAGACCAGTTAGGTTATTGGGCCTTTACATTATGGGCGTCTGGAGTACCTCTAAAAGGCCTCTTGGCATTCCCACTGTTTTTTTTATTTTGTTTTTTTCGAACTTAGATTACCTCTGTTCTGAGCTAAGGAAGGCAGGCTGGACCCTTCTTGATTTTCTGTCTTTTTGTACTGTATAATATATTTACTAATAACAAACTGGGATACCGGTGGGTTTATTGACCTTGGCCGGCTGGCGGCGGATACTTCGGGATGTTCATGCCGTACGTTCCGACTGTCCAATAAATTGATCCAAGATGTGTCTACTTCCTGTTGGACTGTTCTCAATCACATCAAACGTCTGTTTATTTATGACGTCTATGATGACATTCTGTTTTGTGTTATGACATACTGTCGAGGAGATTACCTATGTTCAACTCTGGCATATACGCCGTATTATTGGACTCGATCGTTTGGTACAATGAAAACCAGAGAAGATGCACCACACCTCACCTTACAGACTGTTCCTTCGGCTAAACAGTGACATCCTGTTCGCTTATTCGTATCGACGCTTATCAGGCATTCATTTAGCGGTGTTTTTCTCTCACAACAATTCTATTCTTTCTGGAATAGAATTCCATTGTCGTTAATCAATGGACGCAGCTGAATATATAGCTGGCCAACAGGTTTTGCACGCCACTACTTTTTCTACCTGACTCTGTCCACTCAACTGTTTGTGTGATTAGTACAGCTTTTCCTATATCCCTGAAACTATCTTTTTCCCTCGGAACAACTTGTGCTTACCTAACTCCTCACGTATTACATGCGTCATGCAGCATGTATCAATGTCAAAAAAAATATCAGTTGATACATACTCCTATAGTAATATAAAATAAATCCCCCTCGCTTGTTTTGTGTGTGCTAAAAAATGGGGAGCTTAAGCGGCATAGTTTCGCAGCATATGCCCCAAAATATAAATACTAAGACTTTTACAGCTAGTGACGAGGACGACAAGGAAGCAGGAAATGTCGGACTCTCTCTCTCTCTCTTCGCTCGACAGAGATATTTTGACTCATCGACAAAACCTTAGTTAACTAGGACTACGACGCACCTGCATACCGCATATATTAGATGCACATATATTTATATATATATAATTATATGCTAAATATATATATGTACTAGTCTATGTTATCTCTGTTCCAGGGGATGGAAACAGACCTGTAAAGTTGAATGCAACTTCATTGGAACAAGCTGAAACATATGTATGCATTCTAGAAGCACAAATGAGTTCTTGCGAGGACATGCAGGCGAAGTAACCAAAGATCTATCAATATATAGCTGTACTGGACACTATGTACAGCTTGCTAGATAAAATAGCCTGTGCTTGTTATGTTAGTTAACTCAGGCAAGGCAAGATTCACTCGGCTTGTCTGACACTTTCAGTCCAATGGCAGCTCAAAAAAGTCCTAGTTTAAGTGTACTATCAGACTGTTAATCTAGTATTTAGTACTAACTTGTCTTGGATCTCTTTCTTGCAAGTACATGTTTGCAGGACGGGCGAGGTCTCATCGTTGTCTTCGTCACTATAGTGTTGTATAAGTGTTCCTTTCCAGGTACTTATCTGCAAATCGCTGTATACGTTGCTTGCACCTGAAGCAGCTGCCCCTGGTTCTGAATGTGGACAGAATTATGCCGGATGGCCGTCTCCGCTGTTTATTCCTATGCATTTTACCTCCCCTATTACATGCATTCATCTACCACAGAGGAATATTTTACTTTGTATGGGGAAAAACAAATAAATTAATTAAACTGGACATTCCGACAGCAAACAAACGTGAGTCCCTGAACATATAATCTAAAGATTGCTATTCAGAAAGAGCATGACTCAAGAAACCATATTGAGAAAAAAAAAGAGCATATCAGTTCCTTTTAATAAGATTACTTATATTGTGAGTGAATGCTAACCCTGAAGTTTTAAAGGTGTTACATTTTAAACGAGAGCTGCTTGCCTGCTTGTGAAAGTGTGAACAGGAGTAGCATTATAACAAAAGCTAGCCTTTGCAGAGGATGTATATACTTCACCTTGTAGAATTCTAGTTACTGCAGTGATTCTTGTCTCTATTGATTTGCCATAGGGCCGGAAAAGTAACAAAAACATAGGGCACCATGCAAGAACAAAATGCTGCTAATAATGGTGATTCCAGAACAGGACGAAACATGGTACTTCATTTTCACCGAGATTCTAGACCTCATTGATCCCAACACAGATGCACAGAGCGTACTGCAACCGAACTGAAGAAGCCAGTTTACCACAGCTGTGCGTGCGTGGAACTCTTACCCTAGCTATGCCAACTTCCATGGGCTCAGCTACCAGAATTCACAGGTGATACAACCCATGGCAGTTGTGCACAGCCTTCTGCGTGTCTCACCTATGCGGACAGGAACAAAAGCACATATCACGGTGACACAAACAAAGCTCTCCCCCTCTTGTTGTCTCTTGTTCACTCCAGCCACTACTAGTACTGTGGCAGTATAAATACCCGGCAACGAAACCGTCCGCATGTCTCGTCGCCGAGTGAACTGAAGAAAACACGAGAGCTATCTCTAGCCTCCATCAATGGCGCCTACCAGCAGCACCGAACTCGCACATGTCAAGCACATCACGCTGCACCAGTTCCTGAAGCAGCAGCAGCTGCTGCAGCACCGGATGAAGCCCGCCGTGATGTGGGGCTGGCCAGCGACGGCGGCAGCCATCGGCCGCCACGTGCCCGACGACGTCGCGGACGACGACGACGACGTCCTCGGCGGGGCGTGGCCGCCGCGCTCGTACACGTGCGCCTTCTGCCGCCGCGAGTTCAAGTCCGCGCAGGCACTGGGCGGCCACATGAACGTGCACCGCCGGGACCGCGCCAGGATGCGCGGCGGCCACCATGGCGGCAGCGCCGCGGCGCAGGTGCAGCTCGGACGCGCCGCGACGTCGCTAACCTCGGACGAGACGCCACACGCCGCGGCCGCGGCCAAGTACGCGGTGCTGTACCCGATACTCGACTCCAATGCCGCCGGCGCCGTCCTCATTCCCAGCGGCGACGTGCTGCTGTCCGGCCGGTGGCGCTGGCGCCCGCGCACGATCGGTGCCACGTGAGTGATGATGACGAGGAGGAGGAAGACAAGGACGTCGACCTGGAGCTGCGCCTCTGGTGGCCGTGATCGAAACATCATGGAGAACTAATAATTTTTTTTTGGTTATCTTCGTGATGATGATGTGTGATTTTTTTGCTGTCTCTTTCATGATTATTCCTCATCGAATAATTGATGGCATGAGCTTTGCCATTGATTGGAAACGAATGCCCGGCGTTTTAGCACAGGGTGTAAAACAGAAGGCTCCGAATGGCGGAGACGAGGAAAGAGAGGCCGGAGTTCAAATACCAGTCAAATATAAAAGGCCCTGCTTGCCTCGATTTAATCCGAGATTTTATTTATTTTACGTAAAGTCATCAACAGGCTGGTGTGGTCACATAGATCCGACAGTTTTGAGGAGGATGCCAAGCTGGCAACTATTGAACTCCAAAAGGCTACTACAAGCCCAATAAGCCAGCACACCGTGTATTGTTTTAGCATTCATGTAACCTACAAAGAGAATTTATATGTAATATAATACTAGCAGTATATTTAAATTTCATTTCACTTTATGATGTCATGGGGGCACACCCTTCGTGACTCTCCTGTTTTTCCTTTTTCCAATCTTCCATTCCAAAATTAGACTCACGGGGGAGAATTCCCCACCTGAATATATATTAATAAGAAATCAACAACCTCGTTTTTTTCGAAAATGAGGCAAAACTTTATCGTCTAATTTTGGAAAACCAGACTAAAACAAAGACAACCGCCTCTACCATGAGGTTAGATTGTCGCATATCCACTAATGAACCAACATAACAACGAGCTCTCCAGCATTGGAGAGAGAGGCGGTTAGCCACAGATTTTTTTTTTTTTTTTTTTTTTTTTGAGAATGACACAGTACAACGCAGACACTCACAACACGTGCGCACACTCACCCCTATGAACACACGCGCACGCAAACCCTACCCCTATGAGCACCTCCGGAGACCGGGCGGCAGGCGGATTCGGAGATTCTCGAAGTCACCGTGGCGCCTCGCCGCCGACGGAACGCCGCTTACCACTTAATGCATAACGCCGGAAAATCCCGAAAAATCCCAAGAAAAGGTGCGAGCACCGGGATTTGAACTATGGTGGGTAGCGTCCCACTGGACCGTCCTACCATTGGACTACAAGCCAATTCGCAGGCGGTTAGCCACAGATACATCAAAAGAAAGAGAAAACTTAGCACAATCGAGAGAACTCTAGACAAGGCCACAAGAGGCCCATCGAACGCCGATTTGTGCCCCCGCCGAGCAGCATACTCGCCGCTTTCACCATGGCCATAATGCCCTCCACCACTCCTGTAGCTACGCCTCCCACGAGGGTGGAATGGGGACTAAGAGTGACGGCAGGCACGCAAGCGTAGGATCAGCGGACACGACGACCTACCTTCAAACTGGTGGTGACATCCACCAACACATCCGAGCCCACGTACCAGTATCCAACGCTGGCCACGGGGAGGAATCTGTGGAGGGGAATGGCGGCAGTGGTGGAGACACCACCCAGCATTTAATATTCTGGCATCACCAAGGAGACCGTCGACGGAGCAGAGATGCCAACAGAGTCGTCGACGTCAGCAACACCAAACAACCATGGTCAGATTTACTCAAGAGGGGCAAAAACAACAAGGGGAGAGCACACAGGAGAACACAGGACCACGACACGAGCTGGACTCTACTCTTCCACAGTGGCGCCCTCAAGAGGGTCATGGCGTCAACGACGTCGCCGCCACTGGCTCTAGAAAACTAGAGCTAGGCTTGAGTCAGTAGGAGATCGACAAAACTTCAGCCATAGAGTTGGGAAATATCGACGCCTCCAAGGAGGTGAACGGCGCCAATGGCGTCGTCGTCAATTGCAAAGACAGGGTCTTGCACGGCTTTCGCCTAGGTTCCCAAACTAGTGGACCACAGTTCGTCGATTTAGAGACCAAGAGACCAAACCTCGCCGGCGCCGGAGGACGCTGGTGAAGCCGAGACAAGAGGGTAGCGAATCGCGCCGCCCCACCGCCGACAAGCCCGCGTCCAAACTGCACGTGCTCACAGCCCTGCGGAGATGAAACCGGGCACGCTGCCCTCTACCCACATTGCCCGCGGCCGAACCGCACGCCCCGCCCTTCTCCGCCGCCATCATCCGGTGGTGCAGGGCCGACACGCTAGGTAGGAGGCCCGTTTCTTCTTGCCGGCTGAGGCATCGGGCGCCGCAATCGGCACCGGCCCCTCGCCTTGCCGATGCTCACCCGCACGGCCGCCCATGCCGGATGTCGATGGCGAACCGCAGAGCTCGCGGGGTCCCCCTTCGGGCATAAGGAGCATCGTAGGTCGGGGGGCGCCCTTAGCACGCCAACACGCCATCCATGGCATGGGTGAGCCAGAGGGCGAAACCGCGGCCCCAGGCTGGATCCGGCCGCCACCACCAGCGCCCGCTGAAGAGAAGCACCGCCGCCCAGTTCCCACCGGTGTCGTGTGCAACACCAGCTACAAACCCGGATCCGGTCGGGGAACTAGATCCGCTACACGTACGGCGGCCGGGCGGCCGGCCTTACTTGCCGGAGAAAAGGAGGAACGGAGGAGGGGTCGGGGAAGGGTGAGGTGCGGCCGCAGCCCCATTATTCGAGCGCGGCGCGAGGGCCGCCGCCACCTTTCGGAGCAACAACGACGGCGGCCGGAAGGGGCGGGAGTAGTGGGTGCTTTGGGCGGCGGTGGTAAATGTCGCCCTCCCGTCGCCCTGGGGGCGACGCGGGAGGGGTATGCGCGGAAGGGGGTCCAACCTCCAGGCAAAGGAATTTGACTCAATTTCCTCCGGTTTTGTCCCAAGTTTTCGAAACCTCAATGGTAGCTGCATATTTCATTTCATGCCAAAAAAAAGACAGTTTCATTATGTGACGATGCAAACGAAACACGAACAATTTGACAATTTTGTCCCCTTACTTGCAAGTCTAAAGTGTCCAGGTTGGTCAATAAGTCGGTTGATTTTGGTTGATTGAATAATGCAGGTTGGTCAATAGGTCGGCTGATTTCGGTTGATTGATTAGTGCAGGTTGGTCAATAAATTGGCTGATTCGGTTGATTGAATAGTGCTATGTGACAATAAGCTGAAACAAGCCCAAACGGCTGAATAGTGTTCTCTTCTCTAGCACCCTCCTGACTGTGCACCCACAAACTCATTTCGGGCCAGATAGGGCAGCACACAAGACACAAAACTAAAGCTGCGAGGCGAGAGACATCCGCAATCACGATTGGCGAAGCGTTCAGCGTTAGCAAAACATACTCGCCCTAGAGAGAGAGAGAAAAGAGTTAGCAAACAAATAGAAAGTACATTGACTGCATCAAGCTAATCCATACAAGGTCCTTTGGTTCCTCTTCTTATCAGTTATCACAGAACTACGACTAAAACCGTACAATTTTGGAACTCCATTCACGATGGCGTGTCGGCTAGCAGTGACTGAACGGATGGCTGAACGGTTACGAGAGAGAGCAATAGGGGGCGACCGAGAGGGCGACGCGCCGGCGAGCCACCATGGCTGCCGAGGCGGACGAAGCCCGAGTCATCCACCAAGCTACTCCAGGGCGGGTTTCCCCTCGCCGAGGAAGCCATCTACCGAGGGACTGGGGACGGGCGGGGTAGGGCTGCTCGGCGTCCGTCAACAGAGAAGGTGCGGAGGATTTCAGGATGGGTCGACGGAGGCCTCCGTCATTCCCCATTGTTGGAGTCTTCCCGTCAATGTGCTTCGAGTCCGGTGAGGGGGACAAGGAACTCCGGTGAGCGGCAAATCAAATTTGAGTTCAATTGCTGCAGACAGGGGCCCGAGATGTCAGCAGGGCAGCAACACGGGCAGGTGAACCAGGTGCACCAACTCGGCCATGGACCCGGCAGAAAAAGGTGTGGGGAGCACGTGAGCCGAGACCCGGGGAGGAGCAGAATATCCACGAGTTTTGGGGGCAACTATGGTTTATTCCAGAAGGCAAAGCTTCGCCGCCACCCGAAATTCCACAAAACTAGGGTTCGTGATGGGGACAATCTAGTGTGGATTAGGAAAGACTTGTGGGAGAGTAAGAAATTCGAGCCCAAGGATTGCTTCCCAGTTGGTAAAGGAGACGTGTGGGAGGGAGATCCACTGAAGTTAGATTACGCAGAATCGATTTGGGGAGAAGGAAGGAGAAGCAGTTTTCTGAGTGTTCTTAAGAGATCCATGGCGAATAGAGGGGGTGGAAGAGGAATCAGGCCAAGCAGTCCAGAGGGAGAGTGGGATTGGGGAGGAGGGGATGGAATCAATACCCCCATCCATTCCATCAGAATCAAGGGCCACCACCATTCTTCGGGCACCCTCCACCACCACCCTATGGCTTCTACCCAAATCAAGGCCCTCACCCTCCTCCCTACTATGGTCAGCAGCAATTTCAGGGGAGCAGGCCTAGAGGAGGGGGCGTCAGAATGTTGGCAGGGGAAGAGGAATTCCAGGAAGGCAGTCTCAACAGCAACAACAACAGGCCAGAGCTGTGCAAGAGCAGAAGAAGGGAGAGAATGAGCAGAATTCAGGCTCAACTCAAGGTATGTCAATGGAGATAGAGGGTAAGGATGATGCTGTTTCATCTCAGAAGAACAAGGCCCTAGATGTGGTATGCTTCAAGTGTGGTGAGATTGGTCACTATAGCACTGCATGCAGAAAGGCAAAATGCTGTTTTATCTGTAGGTCTGAGAATCATGTGGTGGAATTTTGTCCAGAGTGGAAGACAAACACAAGCACTGCTCAATACTATGGAAGTGCAGCTAGTGGATTGGGCTTCTATCATATTAATGTAGAGCAAAAAGCTGGAAGATTCAGTCATTGGGTGGGTCTTGATAACTTTGGAACTATCACTATTGAGCAGGGAGATATCTTAGATGAAGTCAGCCTGATCAAGCACTTAAAGAGACTGTTTGATGACAAGTGGGAGTGGAAACTCAGAGCAGAGGATGAGTACACCTTTGTCACAAGATTCCCTCCTCACAAGAGAGTTGAAAACATAGTCATTGGAAAGGCTTCTCTCTTTTGCTTAGAAGGTACTAATGTGGTCTTATCCCTTAAGCCATGGACTGGTGATGTGGAACCTGTAAGCAAGTTGGAGGAGGTTTGGGTCCAAATCAGAGGTATTCCTCCAAGGTGGGCAGACTGGTGGACCATAAGGGAAGTTACCTCAAGCTTGGGTGTGCTATTAGAAGTAGACTGGACTGAACTTTTTTCCACTTTCTTCTCTGTGGCAAGAGTCAGAGTGAACTGCAAAAATCCAAGCAAAATCCCTTATGACAGAGTGTTTGAGCTGGGTGGATCTTGTTACCCAATAAGTTTCACAGTTGAAGGAGTGGAAATAAATGATTCTGATCCAGAGGAGGGGGACAAGGGAAAAGGAGCTGGGGGTAAAAAGGATGATGAGAATGAAGACCATGATTTTGATCATGATAATGATGATCTTTTGGGTGAGGAAGACAAGGATAGGGATAACAGTAACAAAGGCAGCAAGAGTAATGGATCTGCAAACAAAGCTGGCAGTTCATCTACATCTGGTAATAGTGGTGTGCAATCTGCCAGTAAGACAGGGGTTCAGAAAGAAGTAGGGAGCTCAGTTAAACAAGGGGAAAAGAGTAAATCTGCTAAGAGATCCTTAGATTTTTCTGTACTTCAAGAGGAATTCAGCTTTGATCATTCCCAATGTGCTAGTCTATTATATGCTATGGAATTGGAAGGATCAGAAGCTGGGGATTTTGCTTTGGAAATATCTGAAGGTGGTGAAGAAGAGGAAGCTATGGAATTACCTGTGGAATGGGTTAAGCAGATGACTGATAAGCAAAGTGCTTCATTGGTGGATGCTCTAGCTGAACTACAGAGTCAAGTTGTGGAAAGTGCAAACTCTGATAGTGCTGATGGAGTAGAAATATCCTCATCTCAGCCTAGTGTGGAGGATCTGCAGAAAGTTACTGATAAGAACAAAGGGAAAACACAGCAGTGGGGGCCAATCCTAGCTCAGAGAAAGAGCAAAAGGTTCCTAGATGATGGAAGACCAGCTCTTGAAAAGGCACAGGATGTGAAAAAGAAGCATAATCTGGAGGTCCCAGGTAAGAAGACAATTCCTTCTTTAACAATTTCTGCATCTTCTTTATTACATATTGCTTCTGATATTGGTGTTGTGATTGAGGATGGACATCCCACACAAACCCCTGTTATTGATCAGATGTTAGAATTAGAGAAACAAAGAGAGGAGAATTTTGCTAAGCTAGAATTAGAAATGAAAAAGAAAGAGGCAGAAATGGTAGTTGATGAAGCTAGTAAGGATAGTAGTGAGATTAATAATATGGTAGAGTTAGAACAATTAGGTTTCCTGGTATGTGAGAGTGGAAACTCAAACATAACAAATGAAAATGATAAGGAGGTCTATGGAGAACAAGAAGGAGGTATAGAAGTTAGATATCAGGGTAACAAAAAGAGTAGGGTAGATAGGAAAAAGAAAAAGTTTAAATGAAAGGACTTTTCTGGAATATTAGAGGCCTGGGCAAAGAAGGAAGAATTTTAGCTTTAGCCAGCAAAATTAGAGAGAATCATTTAGATTTTGTAGGAGTAGTGGAAACAAAAAAAGAGAGTATTCTAGTGGCATGCTTAGGTCTTTAACTGGCAGTGCAAAATTCTCCTGGTGTTCTCTTAGAGCTAGAGGTTCAGCTGGGGGTATCTTAGTTGGTGCTAATGAAAATGTATTCACCTTATCTCCAGGAGATTTACTAGATTACACTGCTAGTGTTATGTTGACCAATAAGTCAACTGGGTTTTCATTTAAAGTTGTTACTATATATGGCTCACCTTATGAGGATAGAAAACAGTCATTTATAGATGAATTGCATAAGGTCATGGGTTCTTGGAAGGGGCCCACTATTATTGGTGGTGACTTCAATTTAGTTAGGTCTATTAGAGATAAAAGTAATGGGATTGTTAATTTTAGATGGATGGATCTCTTTAATGACTGGGTCAACAAGCATGGTCTGATTGAATTAGAGTTGAAGAATAGAAAATATACTTGGACCAACAATCAGGAAAGACCAATTTTGGCAAGAATAGATAGAGTTTTTATTACTACTGAATTAGAGGCTGTTTTCCCTCTATCTAGAATCAAAGCCCTTGATAGAATCCCTAGTGATCACAATCCTATTTTAGTTGATCTAGGAGACAACAATGTTTTTGGCAAAAAGAAATTTCGTTTTGAAAAATGGTGGCTGCAAGAGGAGAGTTTCAGTAAAGTAGTGGAAAAAGCCTGGTCAACACCATGTACTGAAACCAAAAGCATTGATATCTGGCAATTTAGGAGTATGACTTTTAGAAGATTGGCTAGGGGCTGGGCTGCTAACCAGATTGCTTTACTTAACAAAACTAGAGATATACTAGCCCAAGAGTATGGCATTTTAGATCAAACATTAGAAGAAAGAGATTTAGATGAACAGGAATGGACTAGATACAGATTTTTAGAAGAAGAATTGGATAAGATTTTTTAGAATTGAGGAGATAAAAATTAGGCAAAGGTCTAGGGGGCAGGGATATTTTAGAAGGGGATAGGAACACAGCCTATTTTCATGCTGTGGCTAACTATAGGAGTAGAAAAAGAGAATTGATTATTTAGAAAGCCCTACTGGACATGTAACTGACCAAAAAGGTATGATGGATTTAGCTGTTGATTTTTTATAAGAATCTGTTTGCCAAAGAAAAGAGTAATGATATTAGATTAGGTGATGAGTTCTGGGATGAGTCTCAATTAGTAAGTCCTTTAGAAAATGATATGTTGGTTGCTCCTTTCTCAGAATCAGAAATTAAGGAAGCCATCTTTGGCTGTTACTCAGAAGGGGCACCAGGTCCAGATGGTCTCTCTTTTTTATTTTATCAAAAAATTTTGGGATGTGATTAAGAAAGATATTATTGCTATGTTTCAGGATTTTTTCCAGGGTACATTAGATATCCAGAGACTCAATTTTGCACTTATTACACTAGTTCCTAAAGTAGAAAATGCTTGCAATATGAAGCAATTTAGACCTATAAGTCTTCTAAATTGTAGTTTTAAAATGTTCTCTAAGCTTCTCACTAATAGATTAGGTGTTGTTGCTCAAAGATTAGTGGACACTAATCAGAGTGCTTTTATCAAAGGTAGGTATATCTTAGAAAGTGTGGTTGTGGCTCATGAAATTGTTCATAGCCTAAATAAAACAGGAGAAAAAAGGAATTATTTTGAAGTTAGATTATGAGAAGGCCTACGATAGAGTCAGTTGGGAATTTTTTTGTTTCAAGTGCTACAGTCTAGAGGTTTTTCAGATAAATGGATTAGGTGGATAAAGAGTCTAGTAATAGGAGGTTCATTAGGGGTAATAGTTAATGGGGAGGAAAGTGCCTTTTTTAAATCTGGGAAGGGTCTCAGACAAGGTGATCCCCTATCCCCCCTACTCTTCAATCTAGTTGGCGATGCTTTTACTAGAATGCTAGATAAAGCAGCAAGACAGGGGTTAGTTAGAGGGTTTTGACTGATTTTAGACCACAGGGTATTGTATCACTACAGTATGCTGATGATACAATCCTCTTTAGTAGTTCAGAAGTAGATCATATGATAAACCTCAAACAAGTCATTATGTGGTATGAGATGGTTTCAGGTATGAGAGTTAATTTTCATAAGAGTGAGATCATTACCATGAATTTAGAAGAAGAAGAAATAGATCTAGCTGCTAGTATCTTTAATTGCCCTAGGGGACATTTCCCAATAAAATATCTTGGAATTCCTTTACACTATGACAAGTTAACTAGAGAAGATTTACAGCCTGTGGTAGACAAGTTGTTAGGAAGAATAGCAGGCTGGAGGGGTAAACTACTGAACTTAGCTGCTAGAGCCACTCTAATCAAGGCCTGTTTAGCTAGTATTCCTGTGTATTTATTGTCTTTCATAAAATTCCCCAAGTGGGCCATTAAGTTGTTGAATACCCAGATGGGTAATTGCCTTTGGAATGATTTAGAAGATGCTCACAAATACCATTTAGCCAATTGGGAATTAGTTGCCACAGCTAAAGAATATGGTGGTATGGGTCTGACAAATTTGAGGGATCTCAATATTTGTCTACTAGCATCATGGCTGAAAAAGATACAATAATGACAAAGAAAAATTATGGACTGAGCTCATAGACTTCAAATATAAGACTAAAAAACCAAATATCCTACACACCAAGGTAGCTGGTGCATCTTCTTTTTCCAAAGGTTTTATGTGGGCAACCAAAGCAACTAGATTAGGATACAAGTGGAAAGTAGGGAATGGTAGGAAAGTAAAGTTTTGGGAAGACAACTGGTTAGGGGACTCAAACCTGGCTATTCAGTATTGGAAACTATATAGATCTGTTAATGAGAAAGATCAAACCATAGCTGACCTTTGGGATGGTACAGAGCTCAAATGTACTTTCTCCAGAATGGGAGATGAGGAGATGATGTTAATGTGGGAGGAAGTGTTCCAGTTAGCTAGCACTTTAGAACTGAATAATGAGGAGGATGAGATGATTTGGCAATTTAATTCTAATGGAGTGTACTCAGTTCAATCACTGTATAAGATTGTTAATTTCAGAGGCATTCATTCTGTGTTAGTTCCAGCTTTGTGGGCTATAAAAGTTCCCCCTAGAGTGCATAATTTCCTATGGCTGCTAAGTAAAAATAGATGTTTGACTAGAGATAATCTAAACAAAAGGCAGAAGGTCAAAGATTTAACTTGTTTGTTCTGTTCAGAAATAGAATCTGTTCAGCATCTCTTTTTGAATGTGTAGTGGCTAGAAATATGTGGGATGTTCTTTCAAGAGTTCTAGGAGTAGATTTGAGATACTCTTTAGATGAGATTGGTAAATATTGGCTTAGTAACAAAAGAAACTGTATTGTGAATATAGTGACCTCTGCTGGTTTTTGGTGTTTATGGAAACTTAGGAATTCTTTGTGTTTTCAGAAATGTCAGTGGGAGAGTATGGCTATACTCTTCTACAAGGTGGCCAATACCATTCAAAACTGGGTTTTGATATGCCCAGAGGAGAAACAATCTACTCTCCTGCTGAAAGCAAAGATGATCAAGCAGGAAGCTGTGCAAGTGCTATGGTTGGGGTGATACTCGGTGGGGATGTACCAGGTCATATCTCAATTGATCATGGTGTCATGATGACAGGAGGATAAGAAGCTTCCAAAAAAAAAAAATGAGGATGATGGCCCAGCTAAATCTGGAAATCAGTTGTGATGTTGTCGGAAGCTCTACAGTGGAAGGGAGTTCTTTGTATCTTCAGAAAGATGTCAGCTAGACTGTCGTTGCTGTTCTCTGTGGTTGCTGATAGAGCCCACAAAATCTTCAATGTAATAATTGGCAAACGTTTATGACCTATGCGTAGCTGGTAGTTAGTCAGGCACTAGTATCAGGCAGGGGTTGCTTGATAGCTGATTTGCGTGGGTTTAAAGATGCAGATGGTTTATCCATGCTGTTGCGCTGTAAACTGAATCTTTTTGTCTGTTGGCGAAAGTTAATAGACGGGGGGCTAGGCCCTTTTACTCTAAAAAAAAAACGTACAATTTTTTAAAGACTAAAACATGTTTCAAAAAAAAAAGAACTACGACTTGACATGACTAAAAATTTTTTAAAGAAAACCGCACTAGTAGAAAAAAGATACTGATTGCTAATGTGATTCGTTTCCTTGCTACAGTTGCTTCAACATACCATCCAGGTTCGTCTCGCCAGTTTCCATGCAGACTTTTTCCCTGGATTTAGGTCAAAAAAATCCAGGCCTTATCTTAATACTTCTTGATCTTAAACTCGACAAATTTTGAAAATTCTAACGGTGCATTCTGTCTCACCTGATGAACCTGCAACCCTATTCCTGCACTTCATTTTTTTATGGATGATGATCATGTAGCGCTTTCACCTTGCACAAAACCATGTTCGTTCAAGTTTTCCACCACATCCTCATTATCGCCGATGAGGAATTCCCAATCTGCAAGTTTTTGAATGAATATTCCAATTAGTTGACATGCAAAAGTTTTAAAAGATACATACATCCCTTTTAAAATCAATTTGATTTCTAAAGAATCTCACACAAAAAATATTTACAGCAGAAATGCAGAATTTACTGAGCAGCTGTTTTTAACCAAATGAGCAACTTGTAAATTAGTGTGTAAAGTGAGACTCGAGAACAAAAAAACATAACTCAAGTACTATGTGTTCAGGGAGTTGAATTTACATAATACAAGTTCAGATGATAGAAAACTGAAAAGGTATAAGTTCTTAGGATGGTTCTACTTCTGTTTTGTCTTTCACAGCCTCGTTTTCCCCATTGCCAGTGACACGTTTCAACCGTGAGGAAGCTTTGTCAATCGCCAGGTTCAGTTGGCTTATCTTGTCGCCCAGAGTTTGACGGGTTTTCTGGATGCACTCAGCATATTAGCTATCAAACTTACCTGTCAAAACAGAAAAGGTAAGTACATTCGGGTCCATACCTCTAAACCCTCATCATAATATTGACCTTGCCGTCTTGGCACCCTCTGGAGGCCAGTTTCATCAGATTCGCTATCTTGTCCATTTTCATCCAACAAAGAATCCAATGTTCTGCTGATCTGCTCAAGTAGAGTAGTTAGCAACCAATTTTCAAATTAGCAGTTACATGACAAGAAAATCAGAAAACAGTAGCATCTAGAGCAAGATTAGTATAGACCAACACAAATATTTCTTTAGTCAGTTATCAACTATTAGCAAGTAGCTCATATCATATGCACAATTTTACTTAGAAATCTGCCATGGCAAATGCCTTCAGGAAAACATTGCATCATAGGTGCTAAGCAAATATGATGATTCTACAGGCATCTTTTACAGGGATTTTCTGTACATGTGCCAATGAAGAATAAGTACTCGAAGATTGGGTAAAAAATTGAACAATGAAGATTGGGTAATACCTGAGGAGCAAAGACGTATCCAAGTGTTCCAAAGATTGCTCCCCCTATAAGAAACCCAGCCAAAAATCCTCCCCCGCCTTTAGAATCTTCACTGTATGACAGGATAGTTCCACAAACGGTATAAGCATGAAGCTAAAATGTATTGCACACTATATGTGGATTTGGATGACCCTGATCTAAAGACAAAATGAAAGAAGAGGCAAAAGGTCATACAGGAAGATGCTTTCAATACTTCTGCCAAAATGTTACAAAGTAATTGATCAGACCTAGTTGAAAGTGGATGTTGAACCAATTCAAATGTTCTAATGTTATACCAGGATCCAGGCTAGCTATCTCCAAGATTGATCACATTTTAGCCTGACGTGAACTGTTCAATTAGAATGAAACCTCAATTGCTAGTTGGCGTTCAATTGAAGTGTGACTAAAGTGAAAATTGAGCATTGATAGTCACACTTAAAATCAATTCACATGTAGTTTCAGCTTAAAAGGCACCTGTACTGGGCAGTGTGCACTCTTGTCAGATCAAATGATGTTCACTTGTAATATGAGTGGGTGGAAATGAACACGTAAAGCCATCAATTCTAAACAAATCAGGCCTAATTCCAGCTTAAAGAAGATAACTGGATTTGGAACTCTTGTGCATCACTCTGTAACACTGTAACACCAAATGTTGTAGCAAAGAAGAAAATTAACGTTTAACTCTGTCACATCTGTGCCTATGCCTATATTCTGTCCACAAGCATATTTGAAGAGCAAAATGCCATGGATTAAAAGTACAACCTCTGTGCTCTGCAGATGGTTAACTTTCTACAATAATTTGTAGTCTCAGAACTTGAAGGAACTGCAAGAGGTAAACGATTTCTGTTTGACTTTAGCTTGTCGTTCCTGCAGATGAATGTATTTGTTTGCGCCGCACCTTGGCAAAATAAAACAAAACAAAAGTTATGAAAAGTTAAAGACAATAAGAGCAAGCAACAAATGTACTATGCATTCAATACAACTCATAAACATACATTTAGCAACAGGCTCCACCTTGTCATCACTAAGCAAACAATCACAAAATCTTGAATTCTTTCGTTCAGAATGGGTCAAATTATCGCTTCGTATTATTTAAACTCAATAATTAATTCTCTAGAAAGTTCCCCACAAACAAATAGAGATTCTCTAACCTTCTATCCATACCCTATTTTGTCACTTTATAAGTAGCACAAAAGCTTCAATTGCACTTAATTTCTTAAGAGACCACTAAAAAATCCCCCACCCCTGTCCCTCCCTCCCCGAAACCAACACCCCACCGTTACTTTTTTTTTCGCTGCACATCTGTTCCTCACCAGTGAGGACTGCCGATAAAATACAACGCACAACTAGCAAGATAGCTACTTGAAGCTCTAGATCCTTAGCAAAGAGAGCGATTTAGTGAGATTCCTGAGACTGGGCAGTGGAGACTGGAGAAGACGAAATATGCCTCCGCGCGTATGCAATCTGAGCAAGATACGAGGTGCCGAGACTTGGGGTACTCACCGGAGACGGAGAGGGCGGCGGAGGGAGCGGCCATGGCTGCCGTCGGGTCCGGCGAAAGGGAAGCTGCAGCTTTGCCGAGGGAGACGATGAAATCGGCTGCCTATCCAGCTGCCCGACGGCTACTAGCTGCGTACGCCGTACGTTGCCTGGCCCCTTTCGTCAGGGCCCAAAAGGCCATAAAGACGGTTATTGGGCCGGGGCTGTGAAGTTGATTGCTCTAATTTAAGCCTGCTAAGGTGTTTGCTTACTCATGAGGCCACTCATCCCTTGCTCTGTTTTTAGATTTGTTCGGTGTTAGTTTGGGCACAAAAAAAATTGTAAAAATTGTAACAATATTTCTAACATTAAACAAATGTGGTTATGCCCATAATTTAAAATGGAGTGAGTACTTTTTATAGACTTAGTCAAATCCGAATAATTTAGGTCCAGCTTCGAAGTCTCCACTAGGTTGAAAATCGTAGCGTGAGGGAATCATCATGGGCTCTGGGTCACTCTCTTCACTGATGCTTCAAAGCCTCCACCTTTAACTCGTCAAAGCAAACCTACTGAATCTTTTTTTTTTTTTGAAAGCGTGCATTGTGCACGTGGTGCATTAATGGAAATCAGAGTTGTTGATTACATCCGACTTTACTCTTAGGCGAGATGCCATGAAGTACGACGGTCACACACGACACGAGTCGCCCGGCTTGAATGGCGCAGCAATCTAGAATGTACTAAGCCTTAACTAGTTGTGCGACTAAGGAAGAGCGTGCGGCACCGCATCATCGCTCTTCGTCCCCGCTCGACAAATGCGCCATCTTGCATCGGCGGGAAGAGTTCCCGGACCGTGAGCTCTGTGGGGAGGACACCTCGGACACGCGGCGGCCGTGAAGCGGGCTACGAGGGGTCGGTCGGGGTGTTGGACGGATCGTCCGCCCTCTTCCCGTCCCCACTTGTTGAGGAGTACCTGCGTGCTGGCGTTGGGGCGAGGGGTCCCCACACGGACTTCTTCGCGGCCGGCGCCGCGGCCGATGGAGTGGTCGCCGTGGGCGAGGTGGGATGCACGCCGACGTGGGGACAAGCTCAACAGAGGCTCCTTGATGGGGACGACGATGGAGTCGTGAAGCGGCGCGAAAGCGGTGGGCGGCGCCACCGTCGTTTGCTGGACAACCTGAAAGGGTGCGACCCGCGGACCCGACAGCCCCACGAACCGTCTTTGTCCGAAACGACTGGGCGTGGAGGGCCGTGGTGTGTAGGCGCCGTCCGAGGCCGCCGCATCCGCGTTCCGTCTCTGGGTAGGAGGAGGGACGGCAACTGGGGAGTCGGGGGCGTCCACCTGAGTGCGCCGCCGCATCCACCCCAAGAACGCTCCTCGAGAGGGATCCAGCTCGATGGCGGTCGCGGGCGGCCGAAGCTCCGCGAGCACAAGCGCCCACCAAACACGGGGGGTGTAGGTCGCACGGATCAGAGGAGGTGGCACCGAGGTGGCCGGAAGCTTGACGGAGACCGCGAGCTCATCCATCATTGGGTCCACTCGAACGGGGGAATGACGCCCATACTGAGGTCGAGCACGAGCGGGTCCTCAACCTACTGAATCTCGATCGAGGTCAAAAACAAACCGTGGAAAAGAGAGGTTCGAAGAAGATCGAAGGTGGATCTATTGTTCACTGTCTTAATAAAAATAGAATCCCCATCAACTAAAGGGCTGAATAGGGATCCATTGAATAGAACTCTATAAGGATTTGCTCGCATAATAAAGTTGATCCAAACGATGCCATTCTGGTTGTTCGGCCAGTTCATAAGCGGTTGATGTTGTTTTGTTACGAGACAAAGAAAAACATTAAACCATGACTGATAAGTTGCGAAGTAGTTCTCAAGTGATCTAGCTACCGTTCACACCGCACACCATCATTGGCAGGAGGATGGCCAAGCGTTGTAGAACGTACCGCACTGCCTGCTTACCTCGTGCCAGTAGTAGTACACTGCCGGAACGTACGTGCGCCGGCCGGGCCACACGCGCGGCGTACACTGGTGGGCGGTGGCAGCCCGGGTGAGGTGGGGACCGGGCGTCCGGGCGCGGGGCGGTGCCAGTGCGCCATGGCACGCGAGCCAGCGCACAGTGTAGGGTGTAGGGAACCCTGCGCGCCAGCGGCTGCCACCTCTGCAACCGCAAGCGTCTCCATCGACCGACGCGTACGGCACCGCGCCTGCTCCGATGTCCGGGCTGCCGGCTGCTGCCATCGGCCGGGGTCGGGGCGCTCCTTTCCATGCGCGGCAGATCGGCCCCGCCGGCGGGCGCGCCGCGGACCGCGGCGTCGCGACGCGCGCGGCGCGCATTATTGGCGGATGATGTGGCGGTGCACGGCCGGTACGTCCTACGTGCGTCGCAGTCGTAGTCGTAGCTGAGCCGCTTGGAGAGAATCTCCAACGTCCTGCTGCCCGGTCGCCTCGCCGGGCGGCCGGCCGGACTGCTTGGCGATGATCCATCCCGTCGGGTCGACGTCGTCGCCAATGCACTCATGGAAAGCAAAAGCTGCACCGGGGATTAGATTACTGGTACACTGCAATAAGCTACTGTACATGACCGGGTAGGAACGGCGAGAACATGCATGCACATGCACGTACGAGGTGGTGAGCTATTTTGATTCGACTGTCTAATTACCCGTGACGACTGCCGCGGTCCACATGGTGCCATCCTTGCACTGGCCGGCCGGCAGCTCTGCTTGGACGCAGGGAGGCACCGGCGCGTGACCAAGCTGGGTTTTGACGTTTGTTTTGTACCGCTCTGCTGCATGCCGGACCCTTGGATTTGGATAGGAGTACACATACACACCCAGCGAGCAGGGCCTTTCTGTGCAACTGCACATGCAAATCCCAGCAAATAATTTGCACCTCTCTGTTGGCGTTGGCGGATCAGAAACCCAAAGGCCAGGAAATGACGGCTAATTTAACCAGGGGCGACTACTGGCCGGTTAAAGCTAGCTGCTCAAGCACAAAGCTCGTCTCGTGTAGTACACGGCATCAGACGATGCTGCCGCTGAGCCCGAGTGAGCATTAAAATTGTACCGGCCGACCCGTCTTTACAAACGCCTCAGCGTCCGAACAGAGAATTTGCCACATGTTCCGTACGTCCCGAGATGCTGGTACCCAAGCTCACTGGTCTCCGTACGTTCGATCATCGCGTGCCACCAAAAACACACTGACTTCCAGTCCTCACAAGCCGCCCGGACGACCCGAGACCGCACGACGCCATTGCGCACGCGCTGCAGCTGCATGCCAAAGGGGTCAAAGATTGGCTTTGTGATTGAACGTAATAACTGTTGAGAATTGGCACGATCCGTTTCTTTTTTTCAATTCCTCATCCAAAGGATGAAATGTGTGGGATTTATACAAGTGTCGGAGGGAGCCTATCACAATTAGTCTTTGTATTGTGTATATAGTCCTTTTATAGACGCGACCTTCACGACATATTTAGTAACCTCTATACATGTATGCATGGTATGAGCACAACAATCCTCTAGCTGAAAATTTCATAACACCCCCTCTAGCTTAGGCAGACACCATGATAAAATGTGTCGTTAAATAAAACTCCGAAAAACTTGATAGAAAAAATATGTAGAAAAGAGTATATTATTTCCACTTAATGCACTTGCATATTGTCTGCCTCATTAAAATCTTACATGAGAAACTTCAACAAAACTCTCTTAGAAAAAAAGTGTACAAATTCTTTGGGACATATCATTATCTTCTAGATCATATCGCTTTGAATTGTCTGGAATATATACTAGATCATGGGCTAATGTTCTAGGGAAGTTCTCCTCTGAACTTTTGTAGAACTGTCTCGACGATATGCCAAAGAACGTGTTCTACAATAAATTGTACTCCCTCCGGTCCATTTTATATGGCGCACACGCATATCAAGGTTCAGTTTAAAACTTTGACCAATAATTAGGGTAATAGTTTTAACTATTAATGCAAATTTTATATGATTAGATTTGTAAGGAATTATACTATCTAATGATTATTAGTTTATAAATACAAATAATATAATATAAAAAAACAAATTAATGGTCAAAATCTAATCTAGAAGACCGTGTCATTCTAATTTGCGCAAGATAAAATGGGCGGGAGGGAGCAGTAAATATGACAATTCCCTAAATAATGTTTTTTTATGTTGCTTAATGATGTTGACACAGCGTACATTTTACTTCAAAAGGAGCTCGAGCCAGTCAGGACCCTACTAGATACGGAGCATATAGCTAGTACTGATCACATCACACTAATCATGAGAGCCTCAACTTTTCTCTTGCATATATGCATCATGCATGGGAAATGCTGAAGATACATTATATGGGGATACCTTTAATAATGTACAGTACTACTACTGAATGCATATACTCCTATATGCAAGAGAACGAAACCACTGCAGCTGCAGAAGATCAGATCGAGACGAGACGACAACGACCCGAGAGCTTTACATGCCATTCTTCAAGATTTGCGTGTGTGAAGTGGATCAATAATCAATAATGTGCATATCATATGGCCTAAAAAGCCGGCTAGATTTTTATCGAAGTTGTATCCTATTCTGATATTGTTCCTTAGTGTTCTGTGTCGTGTCACTGTGTCAGCTAGTTGCCGCAACAGTCTGTTCATCGTGTGGTTGCATCCCAGAAGACATTCCAAAAGGGGTATCTGTGTCGGTACTAGTTGGTACTATTAATGCTATAGTATATATGTATGTATAATATAGACACATAAATTTACACATACTCCGTACAAACATTGGTAGCTATAGTACGTGCCTAGTATATATAGCCCTAGAGTTGGCGGGTATGGCGAGTAGACAAGGATCGGAGTTGCTGTACCGTGTGCCTCTACGACGACCACAAGAATAATACGTAGTACCAGTAAGTACGTTTCCATCGTTTTCACCGTCTTGTGCACGATTATTATGCAGCGTACTCCTCCGTCTTAAAAAGAACGACGTTAAGCGTGTCGGTTAAACTTTCTCATCTTAGACTAAGTTCGTAAAAAATACATGCAATATTTAAATCTTTAAATAAATTTGTTAAAAAACTAGACTTAAAAATCTTTCCGATGAGACTAATTACATAGCATAAATATTTATATATTTTAATATATAATTGTCGGCATTTTGAAAACGTTGACTTCCCCGAGAAGCGAGAATGACATTTGGAAAACATCTCGAGAGACCAAGCAAAACCTCGGTAGAGTCTCGCAAATGACGCCTCCATGGAGGGACATGACACTATTGCGCCATTGCCGCTGGCCCGAGTACAACCAGGACAAGGTTTTCACCCAACCGCAAATGTCGGCAGACGCTCCACGGAGGCCGACGGCAGAAGAAGACCCTCGACACCCTGCCCATCAAGTTCGATAAGATCAATGCCCACCTCGACTCCATCGACGCTCAAATTGCATCCATCATCGGCACCACCCCGAAGGAAACCATGCAAGCGTTGCGAAGGAGGCCCTCGAGCTCGGCCTCAAGGTGGCCATGGAGGCAGGAGGTCGCGCCATCCTCAAGGACGTTAGGGAGAAACCGCCGAGCGCCGACGCACCCAAGCCGGCGAGATGAGGTGGAGGCCACGCCATCACCCACGAAGAGTCTCACCGGAGCCCTTCCAAAGCCTCCCCCGGGCCTCCACAAGTTGTAGTTCCCAACGTGCAATGGCAAGGAACACCGGTCATGAAACGTGTATGGTATGCATCATAACACTTGATAGGAGGCACACAACAAAGCAGGTACATGAGGCCGACGCAGAGAAGGCGGTGACTAATCGGGCGTGCTTCGCTTGGTACGTCAACGAGCGCGGTACCGACGACGACACAACCCACTAGGGGAACTGGCATCCCTCCGCAAGACTAGCACCGCCGACGCAGTACACGGAGAGCATCCCGCACACGTAGCACGCGCGGCGGTACCCGGAGGAGCGTGAGCAAGTCAACATCTACACGGGCCGGGCTAAGTGAGCCCCTCAAAACCGATGTCGAGCTCACAGGACCCCCCAGACATGGAGACGGCCATGTCGCCGCCCGGGTGTCTGGAACGCCGCCTATCCATCCTCTACACCTCCGACAAGTTGTCGGCCTACCACGACAAGCTCCCCGCCGCGGCCCCACGACTATTTCGGCAACTAAATATTTTAGGAATAAAATTATACTCGAGTTTTGTTAGGATAATAGATCTTATTTGCTTAGAAAGAGGTATTCTAATCTATAAGGAAACCTCATTAAATTTTGGTTGGATCACAAGTCCAATCGGGACTATAAATATAGGAGGGATGTAAACTGTTGGAATCAAGCAAAAAGAAATAAAATATCCTTTTTTCATATCCCCTTCTCCTCTCTCCCATGCCCCCGCCGCAGCCGCCACGCCGCCGCAACCGCTGCCACCACTGCCCCTCCCCACGCGCGCCACCGCCGCACAACCCGAAATCCTCGTCCGGACTGCGACACACCGCTAATTCGACCACCGCCTCTAGGCCCCTTCATCTAAGCCCGAAGAGGGACACTTTAGGTTCCTCGCCACCGCACCAAAACCCTAATTCGTGCCACTAACCGTTGCGGTCACACGCATAGATGGTGCATGCCCGCGCGTTGGCAACATCTTGAGCACGCGGGCCGGATAAGGATCGTACCTTTAGCCAATGTCCAACAAGGGGGCACATACACAATCGAAATTTGGACATTTGGGATGACGGCCATTGACCAGCAAGTGGGCACGCTTATTTGAATTTTAGATGGTCAAGTAGAAGCGTAAATTTAAGATAAGAGGAACTGCTCCGATAATCATTTATCAAAAAAGTTATACGCTCAATATGACGCTAGTTTTGGGATATGGCGACATTGATGGATTTAGGCTGTTGTTGGGTAGCAAAAGCCTGTTGGGTAGATGCCTTTAGCAAAAGCCTATAATCAGTATATGTACAATTTTGGCCCGCTGATAGAATTGCTCTTACTAAAGGGAGCATGCCAGTGCTAATTTAGGGAATGGTAGGTTTGCCATTAGCAACGTCGATGAGATGAATCTCCACGGAGGCTAGTAAAGAAAAATACTCCTACGGAGGAACGGAGCGCAACGCCGCCCGTAAAAAGCACGATCTGCTGAAACGAAAGAATTCCGGTCCGGTCATTCTGAGGGACTCGACTATACTATTATACTACCAGCTTTGGGGGCCCTTGGCCCTTTGCTAACTTAGGCAGGCAGCCTGCATCCATATACGGTTGGTTTGGTATATGCACGGATACATGGTTGAAATTGGCCATACCAAGAAGGGACATGGCCACACTCCCACATATCGATGAGCAGGATGGAAATCACCCACAGCACACAAGCAAGAGAGGCGCATCTCGTCGCCACGCCACGCACTCCTATGCTATTGCCTCCCTTTCCATAGAGTGGCAGAGGAGGTGAGGTGAGGTGAGACCACTTCTCTTCCATCCTTCTCCTTTTGCTTTCCCCTCCCGAGAGCCAGCCAGCGGCAGCAGAGCAGCTTGCAGTTGCATTGCAGCAGCAGAGAGAAAGAGAGAGCAAAAGCCAGCAGATCACTCCGCCCGGCCGGCCTCCCAGAGATTTCAGTTCCACCGCGTCGTCAAAAGAAAGCGAGCTTTTGGTGGTAATCTCTTGGGGGGCCGGGCATTGCGGCGGCGAGTGGGCGAGCGAGATCTGCCACGACGCGTCAGGCCGTTGCCGCCGCGCCCATTGCCTGCCCAAGCACGAAGCCCCATCACCCTCAGGCTACTGCGCCGTCCACTGCCGCCAGCCACGCCGTCTAGCTTATGCATTGCCATGGCCTAGCAACCAGCGGCTTCCGTGTCCCTTTTTCTATAGAGGGAGAAGGGAGGAGCCAGGCGACGAGGGCGCGCAGCAGGTGAAAACGGCAGCCGCCGCTCCTAGCCAGCTGCGCGTAGCGTAACTGAAGCCGGACGCGTACGTCCGTCGCGCGCGCTCTGGCCTCCGCCTAATCGCCGATCGACATGACGCTGGAAGCTCTGTGCACGACCAGCAGCAGCGACGTCCTCGTCTACGACACCTTCAACGCCGCCGCCGCCGCCGCCGCTTCAGCGGGGACGGGGAGCTTCCTCTTCGGCAATGCGGCACCGGCGGAGGTGTCGGCAGCGGCGGCGGCGGCGCCCCAGGCGAACGGCGTGCAGCAAGGGCGGAGGAAGCGGCGGCGGCGGCAGAGGAGCACCAAGAACGCCGCGGACGCCGAGAGCCAGCGGATGGCCCACATCGCCGTCGAGCGCAATCGCCGCCGCCAGATGAACGAGTACCTCGCCGCGCTCCGGTCGCTGATGCCGGACTCCTACGTGCACCGGGTACGCGATCAATTACGCTACTATTCCAACCTCGATCACAGTAGGATTCGTAGTGTTTTTGCCCCTATAAACCGGCGAAAGAATGTTTCCTTGCGAGTTGCCAATCAGAATGATATTCCTATAGGGTGGCACTGTTACTGTTGTTCGTCTTGTGATTTTTCTTCTTGTCAAATCACGCCTACGTGTACTATCTCTCTACTAGGTGTTGCTTTGATTTAGAGTATTCATTCAAGTGTTTTCGTTACATTAAAAAATAGAAAAATTTAATCGTGTGTGTAGAGCGATCAGGCGTCCGTCGTCAGTGGCGCCATCGATTTCGTCAAGGAGCTCGAGCAGCAGCTGCAATCCCTGGAGGCACAGAAGCTGGCGCTGGACCGGCAGCTGCAGCAGGAACGCGGCAACACGTCGTCCGAACGCGACGCGGCGCAACCGGCAACAGTCCGTGACGACCCCGCGTCCGCCGGCAACAGCGGTGACGCCGCGGCGCGCGTCGAGGTGTCGGCACCGGACGCCGCGCAGCCACAGCCGCAGCCACAGCCGCCTCCGTTCGCGCGGTTCTTCCGGTACCCACAGTACGCGTGGCGCCACGCGACGGCAGCGCGGGAGGACGCCGCCGTCGTGGCGGGCGCGGGAGCGGAGGAGGCGAGCCGCGCGGCGTCCGCGGTGGCGGACGTGGAGGTGGGCGTGGTGGTGGACGCGCACGCCAGCCTCCGCGTGAGGGCGCCGCGGCGGCCCGGGCAGCTACTGCGGATGGTGGCCGGGATGCAGGCGCTCGGCGTCGCCGTGCTGCACCTCAACGTGGCCACCGCGCCTGACGCCACGGCGATCTACACGTTCAGCCTCAAGGTACGACGGCGACACACACACACACTTCCTGATGAGTATACTAGGTAGCAACGGTCTCTTGCTCCTTCCGTCCATGGGCCAACCTTCGTCGTCAAAGCCTCATTATCCCTGGCTCGTTTCGTTGAGCTGCCTGAAATGGTGGATCACCCGTGCTAACCTGCACTTTGGTCGCCACTGCAAGTATGCAAGTACATGACCAAATCTCCTGTCCTTTTTTACACCAAAACCGCTCTGTTACGACACTTAAGTTAAGATTGCTAGATTAGTTTCTGCATTGGATACTAGTAACAAATAATTGATCATTTAGTCTGCATCCAACAATAGTGCATCTGTGCATTTAGTCTCCCCATGCCCATACACGTCTTGGCAGGAAAACAGAGCCGTCTCCCATCTCGTGTTGCCTCAAAATGATGTGAGATCACGTCCACCGAAATTCCGGGAGAGGCATTTGCATGACACCGCACTGCACCATCGCAGAGGTTTGGCACTTTGCCAGGAGAACTCTGAACTCAAACGCAGTAGACGCAGTGGCACAGCACCACCGTTGTTCATCACGCTGGGCCAGGTCTCCAAATACAGAGACCAGTAGTAGACCACAGTGTCTTCCCCCTGCGAGCCCAGCACGACTGCAGACCTGCAGCACAAGCCATGGGCGCTTGCTTTTGACCAGAGAGAGATTCCAGAGCACCAAAGCTTCAACTGCTGCGTTTGGCAAGCTGTAGCACTGGGCTTTTGACGTCCCTGTACTCCCTCGTCTGAACTGCAAATTCGAGCAGATAGGAGGAGTACAGTGAAAAGGAAAGGCTCTGACTGTGATTGTATTTTCACCGTCTTTTTTTACTAAAGGCTACATGTAAAGGAGAAAAAAACATCATGGAGAATCTCCGCAGGCAGCTGGCCCGTCGTCCATCCTCCATTGACATGTCAAGGAGATCGATCGATCAGCATTCGGCAGCGAAAGGCTATGGAAAGATTGTGTTGTGTGCCGCTGCCGCCGCCTTTTTTTCCACTAGTGCCGCTGGATGTTTCAGCAGAGAGTACTGTGATCGTGTGTGTTTGTGTGCCCCGGAACCGGGACCCCCAACGCAGAGGCTTTTGCTTTGCCCTTTTGCATGACTTGGCGATCGATTGATTCCATGTGTCACCAACATGTTACATGTACTCATCATCATCATCACCTCTTCTCGCATGTGCAGGTGGGGAAGGGGTGCGGCCTGGCGACGGCGGAGGACATCGCCGCGGCGGTGCACCACGTCCTCTGCATCATCGACGCCGAGGCGACGGCGCAGAGGCCGCTGCTCGCTGCCGGAGCACCAGGGCAGCCGGGCATCGAGCAGTCAGTCTAGCTAGCTAGCTAGTAGGCAGGAGAAGGAGAAACCCACCGCCCGCCGACGAGGTCTGCCGGACGGCACAAGGCCGGGGGCGGGCATGCTTGACTGCGGGTGTCTGTCTGCTTCCGTTTTTTCTTGTAAAAGAGCAGTGTCGTGCGTGCGTAGTAGGCAATAACACGCAGGTTCGTTTTCTGGACTTTCGTGCATGCATGCCGACGGCATGTATGCGTGCCCGGCCTTGTCGCGTTCACTGCGACCGGCCGGGCGGCGGCGGCGTCTCCCTTGCACTGGACCGACTTGCAAGAACAAGAAACCCAAGCCAGCTGGAATCAAACATAAAACGAAGCCCATTTGCAATTAAAAAAAAAAATCAAATAGGTAAAGTCACTAGTCTGGTTTTGCTTGCCATTTTGTTTGGCGTGGATTATGAGATAATGTGGCGTCCTTTCTCACTTTGTGCACATGAAACGGAATTCGCTAAAGTCGAGATCAGTTGCTTCCATTAGTTTTAGTTTTTGTCTGCATTAGACCTTATTATGCAATAAGCAATGTCCTCATGTTTAGTTTTCGTACACAGACGAAGCCGGATTTGGTAAAACTAATAATTTTTGGTTGCCTATATGTTAGCAGCAGAGAACGGAGGAAGGGATCGGAGCTTGGAGAAGAAGAAGAACAGTAGAGGAACGATGAATCTTAAATTGCAAATTCAAATGTTTGATACATAAGCGTAGTCTTCTTCTCTCGTCTCTTCCCTTTATATTACAGGGAAGCCTCCTTCCCGTTTCCGCACGCAGGTGGTGATGGTTTAGGCCCAATCCTTGCCAATGAATCTCGCGTTGGGCTTCCTCTCCCGAGCGGTGTTGGGCCGGCCCGGTTGTTCTGTTGTCGGAAGGGGCACAGTAGTGGAATGGCTGACATCCCCCCCTCCTTGAGATGCTGTTGGAGAAGACGGTCCATCAGTTGCCTGCCTGCAGACCATGTGGCTACATCTTGAGTGCGCGCAGATGCAGGATCAAGCACCAGGTGCCTAGGAGCATAGCCATAGACAGCTTCAAAAGGAGAACGCCCAATCGATGAATGATGACTGGTGTTGTACCAGTATTCAGCAGAGACAAGCCATTCACTCCACTTAGCAGGATAAGCATGCACGAAACATCGAAGATATGTCTCGAGACACTGGTTGACTCGTTCAGTCTGCCCATCGGATTCCGGATGCTAAGAGGTGCTCCTGCATAATTTGACATCCGAGAGCTCAAACAACTCATTCCAGAAGTTACTTGTGAAAATCCGGTCTCTGTCAGAGATTATCTTGCATGGGAGGCCATGATGCCTGTACACATTATCAAAGAAGGTTCTTGCAACAACTTCTGCCGTGAAGGGGTGGCGAAGAGCAATGAAGTGGCCATACTTGGTCAACAGATCGACCATGACTAGAATGCAATTGTATGTCTTGGACACCGGCAAACCTTCCACAAAATCCATGGAGAGAACCTCAAAGGCAGCTTCTGGAATTTGAACAGGTTGGAGCAACCCAGGCATACGGGTTCTATCATACTTGGACTGTTGGCAGATAAGACAGGATTGAACAAACAGCTGAACTGATTTGCGCATACCAATCCAAGCAAAACACTGCTTCAACTTCATGTAAGTGACAGGAATGACTGAATGACCAGCCCAGGCACTGGTATGAAACTGATCAATAATACTAGTCTGCAGATCCTTGTCATCTCCCACCCAGACTTTGGGTTTGTATCGAATAAGGCCAGACTGCAGAGAATAATGTGGAACAGCATTTGGGTCAAGAGCCAACTTGGTAAGCAGATCACAAGCAAAAGGATCGATCTTTGTAGCCGGGTAATAACAATCGAGGTCCAGGTTGGAACTAGAGCGATCCACCTGTGTTGCATTGTAATGGGGGTTGAGGGTGTCGGGACAGTGCATCAGCAGCACAATTGGATGAACCCGAACGGTAGACAATGCGGTATTGCAGGCCTACCAATTTGGAAAACACTCGCTGTTGCCAATATGTGTGTAAGCGCCGGTCGTGATCTCGAGTCGCTCTTTTGATCAGTCAAGATAGTGAATTCTTGGAACTGCAAATAGGATCTCCATTGTTGAACTGCCAATAATATTGCCATGTATTCCTTTTCATATGTAGAGAGGCCTTTTGTCTTGGATCCTAAAGCCTTGCTGAAATAAGCCAATGGGTGACCATCTTGCATAAGCACAGCACCCACCCCCAGGTCTGAAGCATCTGTTTCAATCGCAAAAGGCTTGGCAAAGTTTGGCAGAGCCAGGACTGGGGGATTGGCATAATGCATTTTTCAGAGTTTGGAAGGAGTTCTCATGATCACTAGTCCAAATAAACAAAGTGTATGTTTCTTCGGTAGGTTAGTAAGTGGCTTGGAAATAACTCCAAAATGGCGCACAAATCATCTGTAGTAACCCACCAATCCAAGGAATGACCGAGTTCCTTGACGAAGTAGGAGAAGGCCAAGCTGCAATAGAGTCCAGGTTTGGCGGGGTCGGTTTTCACTCCGTAAGCACTAATGATATGACCCAAATATGCAATCTTGGTCTGAGCAAAAGTGCATTTAGATTTCTTGAGCTTCCACTGGTCTGAAGCCAACATGTCAAACACCAATCTGAGATGGTCCAGATGTTGCTCCATAGATTTGCTGTATACTAAAATGTCATCAAAGAAGACCAGAGCATATTTTCTGAGGCCAGGCAGTAAGGTGGTATTCATAGCATCCTGGAAAGTCCCTGGTGCACCAGTGAGGCCAAAGGACATGACACAGAATTCATATTACCCCATGTGAGTCCAGCGCTTTTGTGTTCTTCTCCGTGCTTCATTCGAATTTGATGGAAACCCGATTGGAGATCAAGAGTGGAGAAGACAAGAGCCCCAAATAACTCATCCAGAGTTCCTCAATTATGGGTACCGGATATTTGCCTTTAATAGTCAAAGCATTGAGTTGTCTGTAATCCACACAAAAACGCCAGGTGTGGTCTTTCTTCTTTACCAACAGCACTAGAGAAGCAAAGGCACTGGTGCTCTTCTGAATCAAGCCCTTGTCCAACATATCAGTGATCTGTTTCTCTATTTCTGTCTTCAGGACTGGTGCATAACGATATGGTCTGACAAATACAGGTTGAGCTCCTTGAATCAAGAGGATAGCATGGTCACATGACCTACTTGGAGGTAGCCCAGAAGCTGGCTGGAACAGATCAGCAAATTCATCAATCAAGGCTTGGACAGCAGGATGAGTAGTAGGTTCCTGAGCATCAGAGGTGTCCTGAATGAAAGTAAGTTGGACCACAGTACCCACTGGTAGCACAAAATTGTCCCCATACAGTGTAAATGTAATGGTCATCATAAGGGATAGTCATCCACTTTTGTTCCCAATGAACATTCATAGGACTGAAACTGGAGAGCCAGTCTAAACCAACAATCATATCAAAAGCTGCTAGTGGAATCACTTTGAGATCAGTAAAGAAGGAACAACCCTGCACTGTCCACTTGGCTCAGGTATATGAGTAGAACACCGAATGACAGATCCATTAGCAACTGCCGCATTAACAACTTGTAGTCTAACCGTTGAAACCCGCACGCGAAAGAGAGGAATCTATCACTGACAAATGAATTGGAACTGCCAGAATCCACCAAGATAGAAACCTGATGGCCTTGAATCATGCCAGAAAAACATAGTGTCTTGGGCATAGACCACCCGAACAAAGTGCTAAGGACAAAATGCATCATAATATGAGGTGACTTAGGTGGTACCGGTGGAGCTTCTTCCTCCGGCAACTCTTCTTCAGGGGAACATATCAGGATCTCTTATACCGGATGGAGTTGAACTCCGTCCCGGAGCAGCGGTGATCACGGTTTGTATTTCCCACCACACTTGAAGCATAGGCCTTGAGCACGCCTAGGCGCACGGCGCTGAAACTTGTCATCAATGGATGAATCGCCAGAGGCATTGGGCGCTTGGCATCGACCACGAGCACCCGTGGTAGAGGTGGAGGCAATGGGTGTGCAAAGAGGCCATGTTGGCTGGAGGAACTGCCTTGATCGGAACCGTCTTGATGGCTTCTTCGTGACCGGCGCCTCTTCCCGCAATCGGCGAGTGCGAGCGTGTCGAGTGGATGGTTTATGAATCATAAGAAACGACCTTAATTTCGTCCCTCAAGCCATCAATAAAACGTTGCACATAGTACGGTGGATCTGGGTGTCTAGCATAGGCATTGAGTTCATCGACTAACCCCACATATTTTTCTATGTATTCGTGACGGGGCCGATTACGGTGGATGCGGAACAAGCGGCGAAGCAAAAGTTCATGCTCATCACGAGCAAAAGCGTTGGAGTAACTGAGAACAGAACCCATCCCAAGTACTATGCTCTAACTCGGCCTCAACGAGAAAGATAACCCGGCCGCTTAGCGGCCCCATGAAAATGCATTGTGGCGGCAAAAAACCCAAACAGGAGAATCAACACGATAGAGTTTGAAATCCGGGTTGGCTTGTTTGATACAAAGTTTAGGATGCTCCCATCAAATTTAGGAAATCCCACTTAGGTAATTTGCTAGATGGATCCCCCCCTGTACCCTCCCGATAGTGAATCGAAGTGGCCGGGTGGCGTGGTGGTGGTGGGCGTGGCGGTGGGCGAAACGGATTCGAGAGGAGGAGGATGGTGGATCTCGAGGCGTGCACTGGTTGTGTGGTGGCCCGCAGTGGTGACCACTCGTGGTAACCCTGCCGGCGTGGTGCCCATTGGGGCGGGTTGGCTGCCGATCCCGCGGATGGGCGCGGGGCGAAGAATCGGTGCCGTCGAACGCCCCGGTGGTGGCGGCGGAACGGAGGCGGCACCGTCTTGCGAGGGGCGGCCGGGTGAGCCCGGGCCGTAGGGGGCGGCGGGCAGGGCACGTGTAGCGGCCATCCTTGCGGCTTCATCTCGACCTCTTCCACGACCGGGAGATGTAGGAGCGAGAGGGAGATTGGGGCACGGCCATGGAGGGTGCCTTCCGTGAACGCCCGGCGAGGATGAGGGACCACCCACCATGGATCGCTCCATGAACTTGGTGATTTTCCCCACCTCGGCTTCGGCCAAAGAGACGATCGAGGTCGCCCCTCAAGTCGTCGATGAGTCTTGACGCTTGGGGACGCCAATCTTGAGCACCTTGGACGCGCCCTCCAAACTGGCGAGGCGAGTCGACGCATCCGCGGCGTTGTCGTCCACCTTCCGTTCCGGGGCCGTCGGCGGCGATTCACCGGCTCGGTGCGTGGCGATCGCGGCGGTCCATCTCCGTCGAGGAAGATGCGGCGCGTGGGATCCATGGCACCAAGTCGCGCCGACGGTGTGAAGTACTCCGTGAGAGGCGGCGACGCGGGCTCCGGCATGACGGAGAGAAGGCTCGAACCGATTCCTCGCCACAAATCGATCGATTAGGATGGAATTAGAGCGTCGGATTCAAGCTGGCTGAATCCAATCGGCTTAGAACCGAGAGCCGTTTCTTTGTATCGATCGATGGGGTAGAAAGGAAGCGCCGGGATTTTGGGGTCTCGATACCGGATGTTAGCGACCGAGAACGGAGGAAGGGGATCGGAGCTTGGAGAAGAAGAAGAATAATAGAGGAACGATGAATCTTAAATTGCAAATTCAAATGTTTGATACATAAGCGTAGTCTTCTCTCTCTCGTCTCTTCCCTTTATATTACAGGGAAGCCTCCCTTCCCGTTCCGCACGCGGTGATGGTTTAGGCCCAATCCTTGCCAATGAATCTCGCGTTGGGCTTCCTCTCCCGAGGTGTTGGTCCGGCCCGGTTGTTCTGTTGTCGGAAGGGGCACAGTAGTGGAATGGTCTGACACTATATCGTGTTGTATGCTTTAGGGTCCTAGTTTGGTTGGGTTTTTCACTGCTTTTTTTGCTTTCTTTTCAAAGCCATGCTACAAAGGGGAAAAAGCCACCAAATTGCTTTTCAAAAGCAGCTTTCACTCTAAGACAAATTGAAAAGCACCCTCCCCCTTTCAGCTGCTTTTGGGGTAAAAATTTACCCACCTGCCACTGGTTATGTGATACCGGTTCGATTCTTTTCTCCTGTTCTATTCCGTCCGCGACTCTTGCGTGGTCCGCGCCGCCCCCATCTCGCCTCCCCGTCTCTCCACCGCCGCCCCGTCCCCGGCCACCTCCGGCGAGCACACGGCCACCCTGTCCCCAACTCCGGCGAGCGCGCGGACGCCCCGTCTCCCTTCATCGGCGAGCGTGCATCCCTGTCTGTAACTCCGGCGCGTCGGGTAGTTGTCCCGAGCTGCGGCGGGGCGACCTCGTCCTGAGCTCCGTTGAGCGCACAGGAGCCCCAGCGGCCCCGCCCCTCACCTGCTCGCGGGAGCCAGGCGCTGTGGGTCAGCGTGGCCATGGGTGGCGCCCCGTGCCAGCGCGGCCAAATCCTTGCTGCCTCCCCCTTGCGGTAAATCCCACTTGCGCGGCGCACGACGGCCTGGAGGTCGGCGAGTTCCCTGACCTCTCATCGATGGCAGCATCGATCTCTAGCCCTGACCTCTCTCGATGGCAGAATCAGGTGGCTACAATTCGTTGAATCTGATCCATGAGTGTAGTACTAGCGGTGGTTCAACAAAGATACTTGCAATCATTTTTTATCATCATTTTTTTTACGAAACAGAGGGTAGTTATGTTGAGAGATATTTTAATAGACATTCTTTTATGAAAATTATTTCTATCTTGCTTAAATAGTTATTTTTATGTTAATTAATGAGCAAATTAGTTTGCTATGAGCAATTTTGTATATAAACATGTCCCAAGCGTTAAGAGGCATTACAAGTGTTTTCTTAGATAGCCTCTGGCAACTTAACAAAGACTCTAACCAAACGAACTTCTTTTTCCCACAAATGCCTTTTCACAAAATTTTTTTTCCACAAATTACAAACCACAAGCAAGAAATTTTTCAAAAACTTTTAGCCAACCAAACACACCCTTAATATTCTACTAGTACTAGAGTCTACTCTAGAGGTCTTAAATTCTAGCGAAGATTGAAGAGGTGAGAATTTTTAGCCTCATCAACCATACAAATCGATATTGCCTAATACAATTCGAACTCAGCGTACTATCTAATGTTACGTTAAACCTGCTCTGAGCGCTATGCAGATTTTTTTATAAGAACCCTTTCAGACAACCAAACACAGGTAAACAGGCAACAAAACATGCCATAAAAGTATTTACTTTATGTCATTGTAAATACGTTACACCCTTGGTTTAAATAGTTGTCATTCTAGATTTTGTTTTAAGTAAAAAACATATCTTTTACCATCAATTCCTATAAATTCATAAGATCTTATTTTTTTTTTTCAAAAGATTAATTCCTATAAATTCATGCAGTTCAGACACAATAAATATAGACTATATTTCTACAGTGAATCTAAAAACACAATTCTACAGTATTAAACAATACATTTTTTAAGATGGTCATTGTTTCCTTTTTAAAAAAAAAAATTTTAAGACAAAACTAGAATGAGAACACATATAAAGCGAAGAGTTTATAGATTTGGACCCACTAGAAACCACGCGCGGCGTTGCCGCGCGGCTGCCATGGATGGAGGTTAGCCCATAGTGGCGCTGTGTTTATTCACTCATATTCATGTGCTTTATTTATAGGAGGAAATATACTATTGTCAACTCTAATTACATGGCATTAAAAGTTTAGAAATGTAACACAATGTCGGGTTTAAGTGCAGACAAATGCGAGGAGAAGAGATTTTCAGAATAGTTTGTCTCGATTAAGTTCATATAACCATATGACACCGTTTAGAGGGGCTTATATAAGCGCCCAACAAAGAACTCATGGCTCACCAAACAACAATGGGAGCTACACGTTCTTGATTTCCGGGCACTTCTTCTTGGCTTTTTGAATCTGATCTTTGAGAGTATAGGTGACTTGGAGTGTATGAAGGAGGCCAGTGTGCTTCCGATCTCAGCTTTTCTAGTTCTTCATGTAACTCAGGCAATCACTCTCTAGCGACGAGACTGCTGCAATAGGGAAACTAAAGTCTATCACTTCGTTGAAGCTCTTGGGTAAGCATATATAAAGAGAACGATACGCAATATTTAGGATCTTACAGTAAGTACTAATTCGAATCACAAATCCCACGCTCACAAATCTAATCCAACCTTGTCATGACGTAGCCACTAACAGCGCTTCTTCTGAATTCTTTGCGTTTTGGCGCAGTCTATCACTTCGTTGAAGCTCTTGGGTAAGCATATATAAAGAGAACGATAGGCAATATTCAGGATCTTACAGTAAGTACTAATTCGAATCACAAATCCCACGCTCACAGATCTAATCCAACCTTGTCATGACGTAGCCACTAACAGCGCTTCTTCTGAATTCTTCGCGTTTTGCTGCGCCAAGGGAGACTGCGGATCACTGCCACTTGCCATGCTCTTGAACTCTAACTATGATGGATCAGTCGGGTACTTCCTCTGGCAGAATGTTATGAACCTCTTCACAAACTGTAGGTACTTTCTATGATGTGAGCTACGCTGTTTGTGTACCTATCGCTACCAAGGCAGCAATGCTTGTCGGACATCAGGAGAGAGAGCCTGCAATTTGATGCAAAATAATGAACAAGTATTATGATACAAGATTGTCTGCACATAGGAGTATGAACATAAAATCTACTAGAGTTGCTAAGAATCCACATTTATTTACCACTCTTCTTACAGAGATGAAAAATAAGAAGGAAGCAAAAACAGAGTGTATAGTCAATACATCTTCTATCTTTTTTTAATTAGAAGCAATTCACTATCAAGACGTATCTTTTTACAGTTGATACTTTTCTTATAAAGCACAACATATCTGATTTTTTCCTCAGCGGTGAATTACTATTTATATCAGTGTTCAAAGTCATGGAGAGAGGTCATTATGAAGTAATTTGTCTTTCCATCTACATGCCTTCAGATATATAACTTTTGCTTATCCTTTTCTTTACATATGCTTACCTAACAATATTGGGAAGAAAGGCGCAGTTCAGTTCATAAGACATGATGAAGGCATTCCTCCAATTAAACATTATTCTGAGCATATAATATGCGAAATAGCTGTGATAATGACTCTAAACAAAAGTTACATATATTCAGAAATGACTAAATAATCTCACAGGGAAAGTTTGATTGCACAGAGAAAATAATCGCTAATACTACCATGTAGGGGAGATTTTAAACAAATCAGTAGGCCTACTTAGGGAACAGGTTGCATTGATGGTTGTGTTTGTGCATTCAGGGAGGCTTCCTTGCAAAAAAAAAAAAAAAAAAGAATATTTTTTGCTGTAAACCTGCATTGGTCTCTAGCAGTCTGTGGAAAAGTTTGTATAAACTTACAAAAAGTTACAAGTTACAAAACTAATACAATGTCAGTGGCAGTAAAGCTCAGCACTGAGCTATGTCATCGAAAATGTTTCTATAGTAGTGCAATAGGTTCACCTGTAGTTGACTGTATGACCATAGGCTTTCTCTTCCTATGTTTAAGCTTTTTCGAAAAAGAAGGATGCGAACTTCAGCAGTGCTAATCACGATTTTACTAATTTTAAATTCGCTTGCATTAGATTTTTATTTACAAACATTAACTGAACCAATTTGAATTTCAGTTTCAGAGAAGTGAGGAGGTCATAAAGACATGCTTGTGCAGTGTCCTCTAAAACTTAAAATTACAGAATATGCTTTGTGACGTCACAGAACTTCCTAACGATGTTTTGCATCCTCATTTGAAGTGTAATTTCTCATAAGAAGTTGTCAACATCCCATTATTCTCGATATGCATTATTATTAAACATTGTACAGATTTCATTGAGCACCTTACCTTGGAGGCATTTTCTCAAGCATCTGGTAGGCGCTATTCATGTCAAGGACCATTCTATTTGTTGGGGTGAGGTCATGGAATTATATGAGAGAAAGATGTCTCGGCAGAATTGGTTGTATTCAGACTAGTGTGCGCATGTACATATATTAGGCATGGAGTCTTCCTGACCAACAATTCCAGATCTCCATGCCTAGGATTACTCACGCACTCACACTCTAACCTGTGGCCCGTAGGCACTCTACAGTCCACCATGCCTACAAACAAGGCTGGTCTAACAATAGGATGGTCTAACATTATAATTTGGAACCTGCTATCATACAAAAACATGTTTCCAGTACAGAAATTAGCATTTCAAATAAACACAATTGAAACAATTAAGATCCAAGAATTGTATAGGTGAGGAAAAAGCGGCAGGACAACATATACAGTAAAGAAAAAGTAACCTGAAAGCAATATGTACTTTGAGATTACAATAAGAGTAATGTGATTAATGCATTGGACAGCCTGAGAATTGATTGTCAATTCATGTAAAAGGATAAAATGTTTAGTGAATAACACATTAATGTTGATGAAATTATGTATCTTTAATGCTCCGGCATTTTGATTTTTCGCTTCTCAAATCCATATCATGTAAATTAAGCAAGTATGTAATCAAGGAAGTTTACTGTTCTATGCATGTTGGAATTGAAATAACGGAAGTGTTTGAGCTGCAACTCTGATGCATTTCTTTGCTTCAGCTGTTTGCGTACCTGTGTTACATGGGCAGAGGTGTTATTCAAAGATCGTCGTTGTCCACCACCGGCTTGGGAAGGTCTCAAGGTTGAATGAGACGTAGTTGGCCGCTCCCCTCGACCTCATCGCTATCCATAGATGTGCATGCCTGAGACAGACGTCGTACCATGGCATTTCGTCAAGCAGGTAATGTGCACCACAGCGGCCGGCACCATCCCCGGCCATCTGCGAACTGACGTCGATAGACTGAGGAGCACCGGCAATGCAGGGATTCCAGAGGTCTCGCACCTCGGGTGGGGCCACTGGTTCACGCTCCGTGAGCTGGAGGAGGCAAACCGACGAGTCGGCGCCAGGTCCGTCCGCCGCCGACTGTGGCAGCTTGGCGGTCGTGTCGCCGGGGTGGCGACGCGCCGCCGGACGCCACTGGCACAGGTCGCCGCCCACGTCGAGGACTCCCCGCGCTGCCGCGCCGCCCGATCCGGGGCCGGGTTTGGCGGAGATCCAAGCGGTGGGAAAGAAGGCTCCAGAATGAGCCAGCTCAGTTTTGGACGGTTCGATCATGATCTAATGGCCGAGAAAATAGAGACGACGTGGCCCAATCTTAGAAGTACAGAGATTAACAGCCCCTGCTCGACACCACCACCCCATGGGCATGCCGGTGAGGTCCTTGGGCTGCAACCATAACTAGGACCAGATGTACAGCCCATCATGGATCACCAAAGCTTCTGCTCCATGCTGGGCCTGGACAAAAATTATTAATTTCGAACAATTACCCAAGTGTCCCATTACATCCCCATCGGCCCGTTAAGCCCACCTGTTTTGCCGTGTCAAGTGTCCTCTAGTAATCTGATATTGTTGTTTATGATATCCTATTTTTAGTTTTGTACCATACCGCCACAGGAGAAGAGTTGCAGCCCAAAGGAGGCAACAAAACTACCCAAAGACCAACAATGCAACTCATACCTTTCTCGGCCTTTTGGCTAAGATCAAGTATAGTATCCGTTCTTATCGGTTTTGATATCCGATATTGTGAGGCACTTTGCTTCACAATGATATATTGAACTATTTTTTTTTGGGGAAGGAATCGTAATAGTGGCATGCCACTTGGGTTCCCGGCGTCGCTCAAGCGTTGCACTATGGCTTGGGTTTAGCGCTCCCCAACCAAGTCTTAACAGTTTGTTTTTTGTCTTATTTGCGTTATTCAAAGTTAGTAAAATTTACTCGGCAATTTACGCTACTCTAAAAATTTATAGAACGCACTCTAAAAATTCATAGTGTCTCCAAAATTTCCAAAAAATATGTTTATTTATATAAAAATAAGAAAATATTTTATAAAAATCTAAAAAAGTTATCCATTATGTCAAAAAAAGTGTACCCTAAAAATTATGATAATAAATGTTTAAATATGTTATTTGTATTTTAGAATTTAAGCAAAATTAGGCTGACCTTTTAGAAAAAAAAAGAACTTGTGAAATGGGACCTGGCCCAAGCCATTAAAGCCAAGTTTTTTATAGTTACTAGCAAAAATGCACGGGGTATATAATTTTATATTCCGATCACTTGGATGACATGTAACTTTGGGATTTATTCAATAGTTCTTGGTTATCCTCATCCTGAAAACCAAACTCCATAACATGTCTTGACACGCTCTACTTGAACTTGTATAGAGATAAGACACTTTGAGATTTATCCAATAGAAAAGCTCTCAACTTATTGATTGGTACTCCTTATGTTCTAAATTGCAATTCACTTTAGCTTTTTTTTAGATACTTTGCTTTTAGTTATACACTATGTCTAGATACATACTACAATTTAAAACGGAGAAAGTAGTTGCCTACTTCGGCCTCTCACCTTGTTCTATTTGTGATAACCATGCAAAGCAAACATACAACATCATGGAAGTAAGAAAATAAGGAAAAAAACTACACACAATTTATAAGAAACTAAGAAAGTTATTATAATGAAGAACACTAATAGATAGCATTAAGCATATATGTGTTACGTTAATGATATTGGGCCTATAGGAACAAGCTGAAAATTTAAAAGAAACCAAACCAACTTCTATTTATAGTTTTTATTTAGCGGACGTTGGGGTGGGGTCTCCGTATTACACCGTAATTTGCATGCGGTCATGCAATCCGATCCGGGCGTGGGGAGGGAGAGGGAGGGCAAAGGGACAGGAGGGGGACAGGAGAAGAGGTGAACGGGCAGAAATTTTTATACTACTACGTGTAATGCGTGTAGGCCACGACGGGATAGGAAGGAGGCCGATCGAGTCCGCGCGAAAAAAAAAAGGCAAGGTGAAAAAAAAAGGAGGCGAAAACGGTGGCAAAAAAGGTAAAAAAAAGGAGTGGGACTGAAATTTTCTCTCTTTATCAGTAGGTATAGATTTTTTTGTGGTGATTTCACACACCGATCCGCCTTCTATAGTGAGAACACAATAAATGTAGACTATATTATATTTTTATAGTGATTCTAAAAACACAATTCTACAGTACTCCCTCCGTTCCAAATTGTAGTTCACTTTGGCTTTTCTAGATTCATTTGTTTTACTATGTATCTAGACATAGTGTACAACTAGGTGCATAAAGAAAATCAATGTATCTAGAAAAGCCAAAGTGAACTACAATTGGAACGGAGGAAATTAAACAATAAATTTTTAAGATGGCCATTCTTTCTTTTAAAAGAACTTTATTTACTTTAAGACAAAACTAGAATGACCGGATGACCGTCGAGGTCAAGGACTCGCGTGTTCCCGGCTCCCAATGCGGGAGGACCAAGCAGCGGCGCAACACACTGGAGAAAATCGAGGGGACACCGTCGCACCTCCGACCGTCCGTGCCACCGCCTCTGCGTTTGCCCGCCCAAGAGCCCACGCCGCCAGCCCGCCGCAGGTCTGAGGCGTCGCAGATGCTAGGATGTCGTCCAGAGCGTATGCCGCCATGGTGGAGCCGTGGTCTAACGAAGGCCACAACGGCGGCAGCGAAAAACACGAGGGAGGAGGTGGCGCTCCACGATGAGCGGGTGGTGTTTGGACTCTGGCCGGTGCTGGAACCGGAAGGAGTGAGGTCGGGTGTGAGAAGGCCTCCGCGGGAAGGGGCAAGCAGGCTGCCGTGGATGCCGACACCGGCGGAGCAGATGGGGCTCGCCCCGGGGACCTCAGAGTGGTGAAGGGTGGCGTAGGAGGTTCCTCTGAGACGGTGTCAATACTCGGGAGTGACCGGCGGCGGCGATGAGCTTGGCGGGATAAACACGCACGGGATAATATAACAATGATGATGATAAGGAAAAGGTAGAGAACCGTTCATCCGCCCGTCCGTGTGTAGTTATATCTTTTTTGTTTTTCTTTTTTTTCGGTTGTTCTTCTGGCCTTTGCCGGTTTTTTTATATGAGTATATTTATTATCTTTTTTCCGTCACAATAAAAAATAAATGAAAAAAAAATTATATTATGGGTATTTGAACCTTGACACTTTCCACAAATATTGCCAATAAGTTGTTTATAATATTTTTATTACTAAAACCTACTCTTCTTAGAAACAGGATCAATTATTCTTTAAAAAAATAGGATCAATCAGTACTCCAGAAATCAAATCGTAAAACTAAAATAGTGAACAGTTTTGTATCAATCTAATATAATAAATAAATGCATGTATAAAATGTACATGTCAGTGCAATCCTCGATATGACTCCTATTCAAGACATATGCTGATACAAATAAAAACAAATCATGTCTAGGAGCAATGTAGAAATTTTTCGTCGTCCACCCTCCAAAACCACGGGGATCGTCCCTCACCGTCGGATTAACATCAATGATTTAGATCGACCGTCAGCCTATCCGTTAAAAAAATCTTTCTGCCACCTTCGCTCATCCGTCCACCTCAAAACCAATCTGTTTCCTTCCGACGCAACAAAAAAAAGGATGAAAGAAATTCCTATCTCAAATCTTAAAACTATTGAAATCTAATTCAACCAATCAAATCCAAGTTCAAATCAAACATGAACCAATAATGTTTTTTTGAAGGCATCAATAGAATAAAGGGAATATAAAAAAAGTAAAAAAAGGAGAAGGATAGTTGGGCCATTTAAACAATTTTATCTAACAGCAGCAAATATTCTACCAAGAGTTTGATGAAAATAACTTCACCCCTCGACTATACAAGTTATAGTTGAAGTTGTTTTGCCATATCGCCCTACCAAACGGTCCTTAGTTCATGGTCTCAAAATTCACGTTCCAGTTAAATGAAGTATATTGGCCTAGAGATATTCTTGTTTTTTCTCCCGTTACAACGCACGGGCATTTTTACTAGTACATATATAAAGCGAAGAGATTATAAGATTTGGACCCATTAACAGATCCTGCTCGACACGGACTGCATGTGCCAACTTTTTTGCTGTTCTTACATGGGCCTTGGGCCATGCCAGTCCTTTGTTGTGTATCCGTGGCACCGAAGGATGGGGCGTGTTAGCTGCCGACCTGGTCGGGCAAAATGCGTCTTGCCGACCAGGCGCGGCCCACTTTTCTTTGCTGGGTTGGTTCTTTTGTTGGCCCAGTTTTATTTGACTGATTTTTTTGTTTCGCAGGCTAAAAACCATACGTTCGTGGGCTTTTTGCTTCTCAGGCTCAATATTCTTTCTTCTTCCACCGTTCGTGGGTATTTTTTTTACTATGCTATTCCTAAGACTGATTCTTTTTTAGTTGGTGACTATCACACACGAATTCGAATAATACTGCTAAGATTTCACGGTCTGACGCTATTTTTGCCGGGTATTTTTTGTAAAGTTCACACTATAACGTGAAACAACATTTCATATGGAACATTACAATTCTGAAGTGCACAATTGAAATATTTTAGTGTTCTAAAATAGCACAAGATTGCATAGAGAAAACAACGCTGGACTTTTTGACTGTTTCTTTGACCGCTTTCTCCCACTGAATGGAATACACAAGTTTCAGCAAAACAAAAGCAAAAGAAAAAAAAATTCATAAATTTCTTCCGTTCAAGATCCGACACCAAGAATTGCTTTTTTTTTTTTACACTAAATAAATGCCCGTGCGTTGCAACGGGAATAAAATAGTATCTAGTTAGTATGAAGCAAACAGCATCCCCGACCGTGGTCAGGTCAGCCACAGTTGTTTGTGTTCAAATTATTATTAGAAATAATCATGTGGCAGATCAACCATCATCGGCCATGTGTCTAGAAAGTTTTTTTTGATACAACAAGGAAATGAACCCAATTTGTATTCCTTCACTTTCCTCTAACTAAACTAATTTAAGGGACATACAGTATATCCTAGTTCTAGCCGAACATTTTGTGTAGTCCATTACTTACAATAATTCCAAGCAAACAAAAGCATGACCCTTCTCATGTACACAAGACAATCAATATAGTTTCCATGCAGTATGATAGTTGTTGCACCCTATACTACCGTCTTGATAATCACAAAGGCCAGAAAAAGGGGTAGCAGTCACATCTTGCTGTGCATCTTACCAATGCAACAGAACCCACTGATGATTGACCTCTTTAAAAGTCTGGATATCTTGTTCTAAGGCCATTCCTCTCTATCAACTTGATGACACAGAGAAACATTCACATGCCAACTGGTAGTAACCGCATTCTAGCCATTCCTGTGAGCTTTCTCAGACATAAATTTCAGATGCCCTATCAGCATATGCATTTAAAAGATTCCATTTTTCAATGAAAAATACAAAACAATAGATCAAAAGAGCACCAATTTGTGAAGTATCACCCAACTTACCTCTCAGGGCCAAAGAGCCACTCTGATATTCATCTTCCAACACATCAACATTGAGGGAACATTTGCCATACATCATCCTCTGCCCAACAAGCAGCATAGAGCTACAAACTGAAGTTACGCACATCAGCACAAACTGTAAGGTATGGTAGAATTTTCGCAAAAAAAAAAAAAAAAAAGGTATGGCAGAATTGATGTCTGGACTGGGGGCAGAGCGGAGTCAGAGCTCTGTTAATAAGAATCTAATTTGGTAAATAGCGGAACTAAGAAAGCTCATATATCCTTAAAATATTTGTGATGAGCTGAATCTCAGATTGAAGTATATCCGTAAAATATACTTCCTTTTAATCGCACCTAAAGTATGCATGATAAGATTTATGACAGTGCTGCAACAAATAAAAGAATGCATTGCCAAATTCCACACAGTTAATGCACCAAACACCTTTTGTACATAATAAATCGAAGCACATTGAATATTTGAACTAAACAACGCATACCAATTGTAAAAAATCAAGACTAACTACCCCTGCAATTGCACCTAGTCAAAGGTATGGAGGTTATATTTCAATTCAACATTTCGATGAAATAAAGAACTGAGCCCAAATATATGAGCTTATATTTCCAATCAAAGAAAATATCTCACAATACATGAAAATCCAAACCAAAGGGCCAAGGGCCAAGGGCCAAGGGCCAAGGAATATTGTAAAGCGACATGTAAACTTTTAGAAAGCTGGGGCTGCACAAATGAGATGCTGAAATGAGGGATTCAGTTTCATTCAGCGAGATGGAGTAAGAGCATGGAAAAGTCAAGGGAAACGAAGGGGAACAGAGAAATCACTTGCCTGTGTGCACAACTTAGCCAACAAATCACTACACAGTTTGTCCATACAAATCGCTGTTGCAAAAAAAGAATCCAGTCAGAGATGAGACGTTGGTGTTGTCGTGAATATCAGGTGCTCAATCAATGCACAGAAAGTTTAGACACTCCCTCCCAGACTTATCCATAGGTTACACAGGTTGGCCATTTCCTAATAAAAAATCAAAGAAATTCCCTAAAATATAATGATCAAAGAAACATAATAGTAGTGATTAGTGTAGCAGCGTTTCAGAGTGTTTTTGATGGACTTAATAAGCTATTAAAGTTCAGTAGTCTAATAACTTCTAATGACTATTTCATGCACCTATCCTTATCAACGTGCAAGTTAGCCATCTGGTAATGAAACTTTTGCTTCCTTGGACCAAAGAGGACAGAGAACTGGCAATTGCGTGATAAAAAACAACTTGCCCATACACTTTACAAGATGACAGAGAACCGACAATTGCGTGATTAAAAATAACTTGCCCAATGCCCATACATTTTACAAGATGACAGAGAACTGAAGATTGCATGATGCCTATTGAAAACTGTAATATTCGTTAGACCACAGGGCCATAACAGGTAGTAGACCACAGAACCATAACAGGTACAATCAACACATCATAATTTTCAGAAATTGTGCTCCTCTGATTTCAGTACTGCTGCACTGCACTTATCCACCATTGTTAAACAGATACTATGTATTACAAGCCCATGTTAGGAACAAAGAACACTAACAGTAAAGGGAAGGGTGGCCCTCCGGTCCATCAGCAATGCACTAACTGTTTAAAAACGCATACCCCACCAAAAGATGGCTTCTCCTTTCTTAATTAGTTGGCGGTAGTTTTTTTTTTTAAAAAAGGTTGGCGGCTAAGTCCTTAAGAACAGGCAGGCACAAAGCTATCCCCTACTCGCAGAGTTTGAGGAATTCTAAAAACTTTGTTGAGCCATCAGTAATTCGAAGGGGGACAAAAGCAGCTAAATGAATGAAACTAAGAAATTCAATATAGTCAATTTACTATAGATTTTTTTTGAGAAATACTGGAGCCAACTCCTACGACTTTGTTTGCGCAGCCAAAAGGTTAAGGGTGGATACCCTGATGAAACCGACACCTGCGCAGTTATTTTCCTACCATACAGCAAACAGGAAGAAAGAGAGGTTAAGGCAGTCATTCAGCTACCTTGTATTGTTTCCTTCACAATATGTATTTCCTGAAATCAAAATGTGAATGAAATCTTTTAAGACGAAAATTGAAGAGAATGGTTGTTGCATAAGACATGCAGAGGCACAGAAGGTTCAGAGCGTGTCATAATTTCCATGGGTGCCCATTTGACCAATTTTGAGTTTAAAACTATGACATAATGTAGAATGAAATTACCAGCTGCAGGTGTAGGGCAGGGGCAGGGCAGTGTCGTCCGCGGGGAAGGGGCAGGGAGACCGTTGGTGGGCTTCACCACCGGGCGGCTTGGATGAGCTCAAGTGAGGGAAGCTGGAGTAGGCAGCGACTCGGGGAACGGCCGGGGCAGAAGCGTGGATCGGCTTGCGGAAGCTCCTGCGGCCGGCGACGACGGCGACGGGAGGACGCAGCCATTCGCCGCGGTCGTCGGCAGTGAGAGCGAGCAGGTCGCCGGGGCCCTTCCAGCCGCGGTCGTTGACGATGGGGGAGCGGGTCGCCGGAGAGGGCTTCCAGCCGCGTCCGTCGCAGATGGGGGCAAGCAGTTCGCGGGCGACCGACGCGCGGTTGTGTAGACGGGACGTCCGCGGGGGCGAGCTGGGCGGCTGCCAAGGGAGAGGTGGCAGGGGCAGGGAGGGCGGGCGGCGGCGACGACGGCGGCGGCGGCACGGGCAGGGTGGGCGGGCGACGTGTCGGGATGGAGCAGAGCCGAGCGGGCGTGAACGGGGGTGCCGGCCGCCGCCGAGGCGGGGTCCAGGGACGGACGCGGGTCGCGAGGGGTGGTGGTGCGCCTGCTGCTGTGCGTGGGGAATAGGCAGTGCGTCGTGCGTCGTGGACTCGTGGTCAGCGGCGGTTTAGCGCGGTGGGATTAGGAGCGCCGGGTGAAGCGATTAAGGCTAAGCAGACGATGACATTTGAGTTTTTTTTAGTAAGATTCAGATTGCCTTGGAGCGGATATTGAAATGTTGTAGAAAATCCCATACAAAATCTAAAAATTCTAAAGAAAAATAACCACATGCATGTTCATAAATTTTTTTTACTATATTTTTAAAATTGGCAAATGAATTAGTAAGGTGTAGATACAATATTCTTCCATTTTCTAATTGGCACGCATCGTATGTGCTTGAAATATGATGGCACGCTTAATTAGCCGGAACAATTCAGAACCCGGCAGATCAGAACAATCAGTGTCGTAAAGAAAGCAAAATGGAACTGTAAACTGAATAGCCAATAAATATTGTGAACTTGACAGATGCTTCTTACAAGGCAGTAAGATACATCATTACATTAGAGGCCTTCACATTTTCAAGTTACAAAAGGATATGTTGTTGATTGCCTCACCAGCTTAGCCAGGAAAAGGGAGATAGCATGCAATACCAGTGCGGAGGCATCCAGCTTCTTGAGGCCATCCCCATATCATTCTTCAACAGCTCCCCATACCCTAAGCAAGAAGAACCTGCAACCAGAAAATCTTTAGGCAAGAATATCTAAAGCTCCTAAATGCTTCTAAATTTTGACTCAGTATTAGAACTGCATTTTTAGAAACACGCACACAATGAAAATAAACACACACCAGATAGCTCCATTAGGAAATTTGAAATTCATCTTTAGTCAAAATTCAACATTGTCTTCATAAATTATTTTTGCTAAAAAAATCAGGAGACAAACCATATTTTTGGGTAATCACTAAACAGGAGCAAATATACTTTTTAGGTAGTTGAACACTTTAAGCAAGTGGAGATATAAAAAAACTCAAATTGAACACCCAATATTTTTCAGCAAACTCATCCAATCAAGAAAACTTGCTTTGTCTCTGAACCAAAATTAAAGCAACACTATTGAAAATTAAAGCTGGATCCTTAATATGATCATTCACACCCTGGTCCTTCTAGATGGTACGGGGTTTGTGCCATCTGGTGGCCAGAGACAATGTAATTAGAAATCTAAATAGATGCTTTGCTGCAGCTGGGTAAGCTCATATATTTAACTATTGTAGTCGAACTGTATAGAGCAGGACCCAAACAACTAATAATGACAAATAGATCATTGGTGGACAGGAAATGTGACGATGGGGTATACTTACGAATACCAAAATTATCTAAAGAGCCGGAAGATGGATACAATTTGTAAAATAAATTTTATGCTTTACAGAAGTGCTCACTTGCCTGGCAAGGGATATGAAGGAATTGTTTTCAAGAGTATGAGCAACAAATAAAAAATGCAAATCGGCAGAAGTCACAGCTAGTAACACTAAATTTGGAAAACAAATGATTAGGTACGCAGGTAGCATTGATCAGGTAGAATTCAGACCGGAAGTTGTGCAACAGAGATGTAAGATGAAAGCGTTAATGTTAGAAATATATATAAGCATCTCGAAGAGGAAACAAAACCCATATGTCTACAGAGAAGAAAAGGAACCGAATGCTCCTACCGGAAGAAGAAATGTACTAAGAAACATCAGCACATATAAATATATGAAGTGAGCTCCCAGGTTTACCTGAGCTTTGTAGCAAACTACACAATCACATTCTGAATCAGTCAGCCAAAGCCAGTGCATAAGAAAAATCTTCGAATACATGACAAATTAGGCCAGTAATGAGAGTGTACCACGGTCACCAGGGAATAAAGATAATAGAATATTCATCTTGTGAGCACACGCATTAGGATGACCATAGGTCAGCTGTACGATAATGACACATCAAAAACCTGGAATTTTTCAGTGAGGACATGTTATAGGACTGCATCAAAGCTGAGTGTTCCTATCATTATTAGTTAGTATGAATATACAGTTCGCAGAAAACCATTGAATTTGGCATGCACCACTGAATCGGATGGTAAGTAAAAGGAGATGGATCATTCACTGTTTTTTATTTCTCATCCTCCTTTTGCTGCTGTTTCGGTATATGTGTATCAAAATAATGAAGAAAAAGATTTACCTTCATACTATCAACAACCCTAGGGTATTGTATTTTCATGACATCTGATTAATCATTCAAAACCGCTTGACGGACCTGGTTGAAAGCAAAAAAAAATGATATGATCGTCAGGGGAACTAAAACTACATTCTACACATGATAGAACATCGAAGTACACATGATAGAACATGAGAATAATAGAACATCGAAGTACACATCGAAGTACACATTATAGAACATCGAAGTGCTAATGATATGTATACTGGAAAAGCTATAAATGGTCATCGTTTATAATAGAACATCGAAGTACACATGATAGAACATGAGAATAATGACTAAGAACATAGAGGAATAAACCGAAACATTCACCAAAAAATTCACCGAGAACATTAATTTATTTATAGTCGAACATCGAAGCACACACGATGGAACATTGGAACCATGACTAAGAACATAGAGGCATAAATTGGAACAATTCACTGAGAAAATAAATTTAAGTATAATAGAACATCAAAGCACACATGATAGAACATGGCAATTATATAGAACATCTCATTACAAGTTCCTGGCAAACAATTATGAGGCTACATAAAACAATATATGAAACATTAACATGAAACATCTAATCTAACCAATATCAAGAATTCCAGAGCACTATATGAAACAACTTTGAACAAAACTGTGTCAAAATAGTTCAGTATGAAGATGAGTATAGCCTAGTCTAAATAGAACAAAGACAATAGGCACTCAAAGTGCTGGTGTTGTAACTAGCTTAACACATTCATATCATGGAGCAGAATAGATGCTAGCTGACCAGAAAAAGGAACAGGAAGCAACGGCTAGAATTATATACCATCGGAAATGAATTGTGATGAGACTTTTCTATGAACTGTGAGAATGAATAGCAAGTGGAAAGCAACGTCTGGAATTATATACCATCGAAACTGTAACTGCACTAAACCTGAGCAGCTAAAAAGAAATTAGAATTGTCCATCTAAACGAATGGAAGCTAGTAGGCATAATCACGTACACTTAGTAGCTAGACTAGATCAGATCCGAATACAAATAGGTTAGGTTAGGGTTTGGGTGCTCCGGTTAGCACAACAGAAAGGGAAGGGAAGGGGAGGGATGAGAGGTGGTGGGCATACCTGGTGGGTGCTCGTCGTCGGCGAAGGGCCCAGCCGAATATCTAGGGAATAGTGTAGGACGGCGGCGTGGTCGCCCCCCCGTCGCCAAAGGCAGTTAGAGAGCGCAACACACGGGTGAACAGGGGAAGAGAAGGGATGGAGAGTTGTGACGCCAACAACTGCTGCCCCCCCAAACGAAGGTACCACGCCGCCGCCGGCGAACAGCCGATGCCGCCGCCCGAACGCCACTCTTCACACGGGGCGATAACTAGAAGAACATCAACTTATTACTAGAAGAACATCAAATTATAACTTGAAGAACATCAACTTGTAACTAGAAGAAAATCAACTCTTTTCTAGAAGAACATCCCCTGCTTAAAGGCAAAACATGAAATTGTTATAATAACAACTTACATCATTTAAGGATATATTGATACATACCAACAAAAATGCAAAAGATAATATATACAATTAAGACGTGACATTATGAAAAAAGAAGAAGTACATGCTCAGTACCATAAACAAAACATCAAAAGCTTAACTATATTATTATTATTATGAGGTAGTCCGACATAAGCACAAACAACCAATCAAATTCTTCACAAAATCTACTTCACATCAGCAAAAAAAAAAGCGATTAAGAAGCACAACACTGCAGAAAAGAAAACAAGAAGTCAGGGTTTCGAGAATAACAAACCAAAATAGAAGAACAACTTGCATCGCCGCACGGAAGAAGAAATAGCCGCCGCTGCAACCACCAAAGTCACCGTCTCCACAAACGCTGCCGCCACAAGTTCAAACCCCGCCGCAAGCAACAGCAACCACAGTCTCCACCACCTCCGACAAAGAACACAAATCAAATTGACAACACCAACCGCTGCTGGAACCGCGTAAGGAGAAACAGCCGCCACCACCCCTAACCGCCGCCACCGCCGCCGCTTGCACCACTCACGCAAGATAGCAAAATGGGAGAAAGGAAACGCGGACCGGGGACGAAATTGTGCCGAGAGGGCTTAACTGGGCGAAAACACACAAGATAGCGAATTGCGCAACTGGTGACCACATCCACACGTGAGAACTTGGAAAAGCTCAACTGGGAGGACAGAAATGCATCCAAAGTTGAACAGAAAAATGGGTGGGTTGAGTGCAGAGAGGGATCTGAGTCATCTGACTTTATACTTGTAGTGACAGAATACAGATCAACGTGTGCATGAATGAAGAAATAGACACCAGAAACATAGGCTGCAGAGAGGAGCAAGTTTATGAAATTAGTAAACACAAAATGCCAGCAGATGCAATTTTGCACAAGCATTTGAAAATAACCATGCATTTTTGCAAATATTTATTGAAGGGATCAGATCCACTTAGAAATATACTAATCATAACAAGAAGCTTTCCCAACTAAAAGCGTTAAAAAATATAACAACTGGGCAGTACCTGCACTACTTGAGAATGGCCACGCTGAAACTACCTGTCCACTGGCCATAAATAAACAACCAAAAAAAAAAAAATGCCAAAACGACTTCATAGTATTTACCAAGACCTGACGGTAACATCAAGGTCAGGCATATCTGGAGGGAACTAAAATTAATATTGAACATTATGGACTTCAATATTATTCATCAGATTAGATTCTGTTCACAAAATTGCGGATCATGCTGAAGTATAGTGGAATAAGTCAAGGGTATTTTCAAATATCTTAATGAACTTCCGTGAGAAATCAATGGTCAACATTCCTACATTTTCCACTTTATAATAGTTTGCATTTGATGCATTCCAATACACCTCTATAAGCTAAAAATAACAGGTTAGAAAGATACATACCATGAGAATGAACCATTGAGCCAGCTAGCAAAGATACATACCATGAGAATGAACAGTTGAGCCAGCTAGAAGCACTTGGGGTAAGGCTGTTGGATGCCCTTCTCCGATGCAGCTTCCAGTTACTCCAGCCTCCGGTGAGAATGTCTCGAGCTCTTTTACAGTGCTGCTACCTCTGGTTCTTTTTTTTCAATACCTGACCCAACCAGAATGTACAATAATTTCTAATTTGTGTGCTTCATTGACGAAGCACTGGATCTGCAGAGGTTGGGCAAACAAAATGTAAAATAGGACCTTGGAAATATATTGAGGCCTAAAAAATTGTAAGAATTCAGTATTGACAGGACAGAAACAACTGGTAAAGAGCATGATCCAGATTGTCTGATTCAAAGATATACTTGAACCCTCATCAGTAATCATCACATTATGAAAAAAAAACATCACCATAAGTGTTACTAACCAAACATCAAAACGAGAGATATGATGTGTCAATAGTATAAATAATTCCAAGAAAATCTAATTCATAATAGATCCACATCGACTGTACAAGCAAGCTACTAAGAAAAAGCAGAAAATATTTTTCTTTGCACAATCATTTGCTCGATGAGTCTTCACGCAACTGTACTACAAAATCATTTTCCAAACGGACATCTACTGAAGCACAATGTTAGACTGTACCAAATCTCAATGTCCTACAATTTTGTAGGAAGAATTGCTTATGCCAAGTAGGACTGAACTCACCCTTCTTTCTAAATTGTAGACGCCCTGGTAACCACGCATCTCGAATGGAATGGAACCACCAACTTCTACATAAATTCATGTACGGAATGTCACGGACAAACAAAGATGCCTGCAATAATAGAATGTGCTAGCTAGGAGTGAGGAACAGAGTAGTATGTCAAAGTCCACCTGTGGATTCTCACAGAGCCAACAAAAGTCGGTCAGCCCTTCAAGAGTGACCTACATTTGAGAGTAGGATGCTGCATCATGAGCTAAGTAAAATGCATTGCAGGTAAAATGGGTGATGGGTGAGTAACAGAACATACAGACTCGGGCACATGTTCCCACGAAACAAGCTCTTCAGACTTGAGGCAGCCTACCACCTCAACACAGCCTGTGGCAGAGCATATTATTAGCACATACATAAAAGCAAAAAACAGAATGGTAGGAGATAAGACGTGGTTTTCGTATCCCAGGTCGACAACTTCATCAACTCCAGGTTATCAAAAAATCCAAGTCATCTAATCCAGGTTATCAAAAAACAGAACAGGAGAAAGAACTCCAGAATACTCTACTTGCGCATTCAAACCTTTGTTCTAGGAATCTAGGTTATCAAAAATAAAAATAAAAAAGAAAAACTTCTGTTCTAAAGAAGTCACAGACAAATCATACACTCATAGCTCCATATCCTTTTCTCCCTTCAAACATATTTATGGGAAGAACAGATTGTCACGGTGTTACCTTCTCCACCAGCAGCGAAGCCCAAGAAGAAGCGAATTCGAAAGCCCAATACCAAGTTTCAAGGCCCAGACTGGCATCCGTAAGCAAGCAAGCCCGCTGCGTCGGGATTTCTTATCGCGCCCAGCCGCTGTAATAGCCTATCGTTTAAGTAGAGGAGAGGAGAACGGTTACGTCTTCGTCTTGGTACTTTTTGGTTGAACTTGGCGGCGAGCTTGAGCTCGAGGCCGCGGCGATTGCGCCACGGAGTTGTAGCCGAAGTACCTTTACCGCTTATATGTGAGATTCATCGTAGCACCTACATACTATCCTCTATTGAGTGTTACATCTGGTATCATCGAGCCGACATCCTCGGATTCCCCTCAAAATCAATCGGCAAAAGGCTCGGTCATCGACAAATTGGATTCGATTGATCGTCAATCTGAGTCCGATTTGCAATAAATCCAACCACCGCTGTTGATTCGGAGTCCCAATTCGGCGTAGATCCTCTTCCTTCTTCTGGATTTCGCTTTGGCGCATCCCCACCGAGACGAGTCAAGTCACCATGAAGATCGATGAACAACTCTCGTTGTTGCCGCGAAGATGGATTCGAGGCGCCAAGTCTACCGAAGCGCCACTCAGAGTCGGGCTGCGCGCATCGACACCATCCTCACCACGGTGAACGAGCTCCGCACCGCCAAGGATGACTTCGAGAACCGGGCGCCCGAGGTTGATAAGGAGATGGAGAATTTCCGCTCCTCCGTCGCGGATCTCCGTACCAAGCTCGAGAAGTCCGTCACGACATCACCGGGTTCACTCAAGACCGAGCACGCTCATCACACCGGTGACGGCTCGACGAAGGTGCTGGCGTCCGCCCATCCGGGCCGCGTCCTCTTCGAAGCGCAAAGACTGGGCTGGGCCAGAGGGCCACCGCGTCGTTCAGGGTGGCTCTGGGTGTGTATACACCCAGGAGCCACCAATCCCCAAAGGTACAAGACCAGATCCATGACCCCCTCCTCTGTCATTTGAGTTTGCTCAGGGCCATACATGTTGTTCCCATCATCACTTAGGACCAGCCATACCCCAATTTGATTTTCCCAAGTTTAGTGGAACCAATCCCAAACTGTGGATTAGACAGTGTGACACTTATTTTGATCTCTATCATGTTCCTGTTGAAAATTGGGTGAAGATAGCTACTGTCAACTTTACTGGCCCTGCACAGTTTTGGATGCAAACCATAGAAATCAATGTTAAACAGTGTACCTGGGATGAGTTGTGCACTATGGTAGTTGAGAGGTTTGATAGAGATCATTTCAACCAGTTCATTAGGCAATTCTTCCATGTTGAGCAAACCAACACTGTTCTATAGTACATAACCCAGTTTGATGACCTCATGCACCAAATGTTAGCCCATGACCCTCATGTTAATCCCGCTATCCTCACTGGCAAGTTCATAGATGGCCTTAAACCTGAAATTCGTGTTGCTGTTATTTTACATCGGCCCAAAGACCTCGATACTGCAAGTTCTCTTGCTATTATACAGGAGGAGATCATGCAAGGCTTCAAGACCAAGGAACACAAGAGGATGGAGTCCAACTATAAAACTCCTAATCATTATCAGAAGCAATATACAGGCTATCAGTCAAATTCTGCATATCAGCATACACAAGCTCAAGAGTCTAAGCAGGAAACACCAAGACCTAAACCTGATGAAAAGCTGGCTGCCTTGCTGAATTACAGGAGATCCAAAGGATTGTGCTTCAAATGTGGAGGCAAATGGGGTCCTCAACATAAGTGTCCAGCTAATGTTCCACCGAATTATATTGAAGAGGTTTGGTGTGCTTTGGGGAATGTTTTCCTGATACCTTACAAGAACAAGTGGATTCGATCCTGATGAATTGATGGCCCTGTCTGATCAAGCTGCTAAGGGTATTACTTGCTCCTCATACTCTGAAGATTCATGCTCATATCAAGCATAGACCTGCAATTATTTTGGTGGATTCAGGCAGCTCTCATAACTTTATTAGTGAGCATATGGCTCAAAATCTGAAACCATGGACTCCAGTCGATCACCCAATGGCTGTTAAAGTGGCTGATGGAACTTTGCTTCAATGTACACATGAGGTGGCCAACTGTACTTGGACTGCTCAAGGAGTATTATTCACCAACACCTTCAAAGTGTTGCCATTACAGTGCTATGATGCCATACTGGGCATGGAATGGTTTGAAGCATTCAGTCCTATGACAATGGAGTGGAAACAAAAGTGGCTCAGTTTTAATATGCAAGATCAGGTGGTCAAGTTACAATGTATTCCTGATGCAATACTTCCTGTTCATGAGATCACTTGCAATCAATTACAATCCATGCAAAAGAAGGATGATATCGGCAAGTGGTGGAACCGTATTCAGTAGAGACACCATCCGTCACTACACCGTTGAGCAATTGCTGCTGAGATCACCGAACTTGTTCAAGAGTTTCCAGTCATCTTTGAAGAGCCTTCGGAGTCCCACCACCCAGTGCTATTACCCACTCCATACCATTAATGGATGGGATTACATCCTTCAGACTCAAGCCATACAGGTATACTCCTTCACAGAAGGATGAGATTGAGAAGCAAATTGATCATCTTCTGAAATCAAACATGATCCAGGAAAGCACCAGTCCATTTGCATCCCCTGCATTGTTGGTCAAGAAAAAGTCAGGTGAATGGAGGTTATGTGTTGATTATAGAAGGTTGAATGCATACACTGTCAAAAACAAATTTCCTATGCCTATAGTGGAGGAATTGTTTGAGGAACTTCATGGAGCTTGTTGGTTTTCCACCTTGGACTTAAGATCTGGTTTTCATCAGATAATGGTTAATCCTGAGGATAGGTACAAAACAGCTTTTCAGACTCACAGTGGACACTATGAGTATAGAGTGATGCCATATGGTTTAACTGGAGCACCTGCTACATTTCAGTCCATAATGAACCATATGTTGAAACCACTGTTGAGGAAATGTGTGGTAGTGTTCATGGATGATATTCTCATCTACAGTAAGACTTATTCAGAGCATATAGACCATGTGAGACAGGTTTTTATGCTACTCCAAGAACATCAGTTCAAAGTTAGGCTGTCCAAATGCTCTCTAGCCAAACAACAGCTCCACTACTTGGGTCATGTTTTGTCTCCAAATGGGGTATCTACTAATCCCACTAAGATACAAGATGTGCAGAAATGGCAATCTCCAAAGTCTGTCAAGGAGGTTAGATGTTTCTTGGGGCTAGCAGGGTATTCTGAGAAGATTTGTCAAGAATTTTGGCATGATTGCAAGACCTTTGACAGAATTGTTAAAGAAAGGCACCTTGTTTATTTGGACAGAACATTGTGAAAGAGCTTTCCAATTGCTAAAGCAAGCTCTCATATCTGCTCCTGTTCTAGCTGTTCCTGATTTTTCCAAGCCATTTTTAGTGGAAACAGATGCATCTGATACTGGTATTGGTGCAGCTCTGCAGCAGGATGGACATCCAATTGCTTATGTCAGTAAAGCACTTGGACCTAAGCATCAGGGACTGTCAACTTATGAGAAAGAAAGTCTTGCTATTCTCTTGGCTCTGGATCAATGGAAGGCCTATCTCTTACCTGCTGAGTTTACTATACACACTGATCAGAGAAGCCTTACTTATCTTTCTGACCAAAGACTCCATACATACTGGCAACAGAAAGTGCAGACCAAATTGATGAGTTATCAGTATAAGATCAGTTACAAAAAAGGGAGTACTAACTGTGCTGCTGATGCCTTATCTCGAGCCCCTAATCCTCCTTCCTGTCTTAATGCTATTTCACTAGCTCAACCAAATTGGCTTCAGACTCTGCAACAGAGTTATTCTAGCAGTGATTTAGCACAACAGCTTTTGAGTAAATTGGCTATCCAAAATCCTCGATGGCCATTTTTCATTACACCAAGGCATCATTAAGTATAAACATGCTATTTGGCTGGGACATTCTCAGGATCTCCAAACTAAGGTAACAGCACAACTACATGATTCTCCCATAGGAGGTCATTCTAGTTCTCTGGTCACTTATCACAGAGTCAGTCGTCTGTTCTATTGGCCACACATGAAACAAAGATATTCAAACTTATGTTGAAGCTTGTCATATCTGTCAACAAGCTAAAACTGAGAGAATTCCATATCCTGGACTGTTACAGCCTCTTGAGGTACCTAATAGAGCTTGGCTTATGGTTACCATGGATTTTATTGAAGGGTTACCAAATTCCAAAGGATATGATTGCATTATGGTTATAGTGGACAAATTTTCTAAGTATGCACACTTCCTTAAGCTGAAACATCCATTTTCTCGCTTTAACTGCGTGGCTCAACAATATATGGAACATGTGTATAAGTTGCATGGTATGCCTGCTGTGATAGTTTCTGACAGGGACAAAATATTCACCAGTCGACTTTGGAAAGAATTATTTGCTTTGTCGGGTACACGGCTATGTATGAGTTCAAACCTTACCACCCCCAAAGTGATGGGCAAGCCGAGAGAGTGAACCGGTGCATTGAAACTTTTCTCGGATGCTTTCTTCACAATTGCCCAAAACAGTTGGTCTGATTGGCTTCATCTTCTGAATTACGTACAATACTTGCAAGCATAGTGCTACACATCTCACTCCTTTTGAAATCCTCTATGCTCACCAACCCAATCATTTTGGTATTGATATGGAGAAGGATCGCGGAAATTCCCGACCGAATGATTGGATCTGAGAATAGACAGCATATGAACGCTGTGATCAGTCATCAATTACATCGTGCTCAGACAAGGATGAAACATCAAGCAGACAAACATCGCTCTGAAAGAGTGTTTGCTGTGGGTGATCGCGTTTGGCTTAAATTACAGCCCTACGTGCAGCCAGATTGTCACTTCGTGGTCAGTCCAAAGCTCTCCTTCCGTTACCTTGGTCCATTTGAAGTGCGGGCTCGCATTGGTACGTGGCTTATAAGTTGAAGCTTCCAGCCACATCCAAGATTCATGATGTGTTCCATGTTTCATTGTTGAAACCAGTCAAAGGTACCTGCCCTGTGCCCTTCACTCCTCTTCCTTCAGATACACTGCCTGTGCAGGTTCCTGAGATGGTGCTCGATCGCCGAGCGGTGACTAAAAACAATCGTGTATATCATGAACTGCTGATCAAGTGGGAAGGGCTTGATTCTGCAATGTCTACCTGGGAAGATGAAGACATGCTCCTCACTCGCTTTCCAGAGTTCAAGGCTTGTGGCAAGCCGTTGCTGATGGGGGGAGGAATGTCACGGTGTTACCTTCTCCACCAGCAGCGAAGCCCAAGAAGAAGCGAATTCGAAAGCCCAATACCAAGTTTCAAGGCCCAGACTGGCATCCGTAAGCAAGCAAGCCCGCTGCGTCGGGATTTCTTATCGCGGCCCAGCCGCTGTAATAGCCTATCGTTTAAGTAGAGGAGAGGAGAACGGTTACGTCTTCGTCTTGGTACTTTTGGTTGAACTTGGCGGCGAACTTGAGCTCGAGGCCGGCGGCGATTGCGCCACCGGAGTTGTAGCCGAAGTACCTTTACCAGTTATATGTGAGATTCATCGTAGCACCTACATACTATCCCCTATTGCGATGGAATTAATTAACCAAACAAGCCACGGCAACTGGACGGGATCTTTACCTTCCGTCCTTTGCGAGGAGCACCGGCTCTTCCTATAGCGGCAAGGGATCGAGCCAGGGCGGCGGATGCCGGATGATGGCCTGGGGACGGACTCGGGAGGCTGTTGGCGGCGTCGTCGATCCAAATGAGCGAGGGACTCGAGAGGCTCGAGATGAAGGTTGTACCTCCGGGGTCGTGGTCGGCGGGGAGGAAGATACACAAAGAGAATGGCGTTGGCGAGTAGTGAGAGGCTCACGGGAGCGCGCCGCCGCCGCCGCCGCCGCCACAGCAACGAGAGGAGCGAGACGCCGCCGGGGCGAACCCGCCGCCACGGAAGAAACGGGAAGGAGGTATTGGGCGAATCACGAACCGGGCCGAAAACCACGCTGCGTCGGGGAGGGTGGTCGGGCGCAGTCATCCGCAGCCGACCGGTCGGCACTTAACATTGGCGCCGAAGGATATATATAGTTGGATAAGAAAACCGATGGACGAGTTGCAATCTTCGGCATACGGTCTCAACACTCCACGATGGCCGCCTTGTTGCAGTAGTTGTCCTCGTGCATCGAGCTGCTAGGAGAGAGGATCTATAAGAAGAGGACCGGTGAGCGCATCGGGCCAGTGGCGCTGATGTCGCGCTTGAAGAGCAGCGCACATGACGGAGAAGGACGGCACATATTGGCAGATCGGAAGGCGAGATACATGCCATCAACGAAAGAGGTGGTGGTGCATGTGTAGCAGGCGCAATAGAGCATGCAACAATAGGCGATGACCAGTCTGAACTTACAGGGGCAGGTCGCTCTAGACACTTGTGGTGGTATGATTTCCATCATGTCTGTACGATAGAGATATCATGCATGAATCAACGTCTATCCACTTTGCACATGCAAACTAGATGCTTGTATTTACCCACGTAAGAACGTATATTCGCGTGGCTAATTGTACTTGATCAGAGGGTGTGTACCTAGAATAATTTGCACGATAGAGCTATCATACTCCTTAAGGTTGCATCCATTTAGTTTTGCAATACAATCTGATGTTGATTGAAGATAAGACACAAGTTGTATTGTTCTGTCAGTCCAATCAAATTTGTAAATAAAGTAGAAGCCAAAGGTAGACTAATGTGCTCATGGTGGCCAGTAGACGCAGCAGGTATCTGCTAACCTGGGTAGGGCAATGCATGTATAATCTATCTATATTATAATGGCACACTTCTTTCTATTTTTAACACAAAGAATATCATCCGTCGGATCTCACAACCAAGGCTTAGGATTCAAAGTTTGTCCAGGTGGTCTTACATCTCACGCCCACGCCTACCTGTTACGAACCGCTCCAACGCTGCGAGTTCGAGTCCCGACTTCGATGAAAAAAGAAAAGGAAAACGCCGTAGCCGTGATCGGCGATCCAGCGAGTCGCGATCCCATCTTCCCCAGAGTTGGCGCGTTTGAGTCGCTGCCGGTCGCGCCCTCAGAGATTGACGGTGAAAGAAACCGCCCGGTCCCTATCTCACGCAAAAATCACGGAAAAAAAAAAAAAGAGTTGTTGATCTCGCCGGAGGACGGACGCTCTGTTGGCTCGTACGCGCCCTATCCTATGCCGCTTGCAGGCTCCTTCCTCTGCATCCGGCTGCATGCCCCTCGACTCGTACGCGCTCTGTTCCGCGCTCCGCTCCACGTCCTCCCCACCGTCGCCGTTGTCTCCGCTCCTGCCGACGCCGCTACCGAGCCCGTTGAGGAGGCCAAGGAGGTGGAGGACGCCGGCCTCTTCAAACTCGGTCGATTGTGCATCCGTACGTGGAACGATCAATGTACGTTCATCCTCCCCTTGCCTGCTGTAGTAGTAGTAAAACCATGCTGCTCTGGCCTCGATAGATCTGCAGTGGGTCTTGATGTCTAGATCCTAGATCCAGATCGAGCCTGCGTTTGATGCCAAAGGTTTTTTGCCGAATTGATCTTGATAATCGGAGATTGATTTGTGTCTGTAATACATGTTTTCCAATCAATCGTAACGATGAATGACATGGTACATTGTGATCCCAACTGTTTGTTCCGTTTGGTTGATGTTTCCTGGAGGCAAGAAGTGCCGAAAATTGAATCAGACAATCTCTATACTGTTGTTGGATAGGTTTTAGGTGCACCATTCAAGTTTTTGATAATAGGGTTTAGGTGCTCAATTAGCATGCTATACATCACCTGCACTAGAATGCATACTACAAGCACTCCCTGCAAGGTGATTATCTTACAGTAGGTTCAAAGGAATGTGTAATGTGTGGTTTAGGATTAACTGCTAGGTGATTATATTTGACCAAAGTTATCACCCCAGTTTCACTCTTGATCGCTGACCATTTTTCTCATATTATGAGCTGCACGAAGAGGCAACTTTAGCCCATAAAAAAAGATAATGTTCATGGTTTTTCTAAAACATGAATTAGATCAAGTTTAGCCCATAAAAAAAAAATAATGTATCGGTATTTGATACGCTTTCAATAAAGCCGGGCAATGCCTTTGATTAAAAAAGATAATGTTCATCGCTGACCATTGTTTTGTTTTCACCGTAGCATTAGCACGGGCAGGCCAAGGAAAAATTTGTTTGACGCTCAGAAAAAAAAATGAAAATAAGAAAATCTGTTCATAGAATCGGAAAGGGGTGCTATACATAAGTTAACTAAGAAATGTTATGTATTTTGCAAGTTGACTCTTACTAATAGTACTATGTATTTTAGTCGTGTTTGTCCAAGGGCCCCAAAAATTTGTTCAGACGACCCTGTGTGCAAAACGGAGATCCTGAGCCCTTGTTTAAACTATACGAGAAATAAAGTCGTGATGCGTTAGCACGGGCATTATACTAGTCACGTAGTAGTTAGCCGCTCGACTGCTTGTAGGGATTATTAATACAAGTGCTTCCGTGTTTTTACCTGTAGAATGATGAGTTTCCTTGATTGGTGGGTGATTAGATATATGCAGGCAAAATTGGTTATTTTGGGTTGTCTTTTCATTCAGTTTTGTAATACAATATGATGTTGATTGAAAACAGGGACACATGTTGTATTGTTCTCACAGTCCCAATCAAATTAATAAATAAAAACGAAGCCAAGGGTAGACTAATGTGTTCATGGTGGCCCGTCAACGCAAAAGTATCCGCTTGTCGACACAGGTAGGGCAATGCATGTATAATCACATAGCAGTTAGGTATCTACTGGCTCGCATCGATGGGCGCTCACTGTGTTCAGGTACAAGAGGAAAAAAAGTGTTGTTTGGTACACTTGGGACCGTCAGATGGTCATCGAAGGTGTGTTTAGAAGCCAAAATTTTGGCTGAAAATTCCCCGTATGAAGCGTCACATCGCATTAATCGTAACACGTTTTATTTGTTAGTGGTAAATATTATCCTACCATGGCGTAACTAGGCTCAAAAGAATCATCTCACTTAATGTACATCTAAACTGTGCAATTAGTTTTTTATTTACCTAAATTTTATAGTGGGCGGCAAGCGTCTTTGGGTGCATTGAATGTTTCGATATGATAGGATGCGATAGGATGTGATGGGAATGCGAGGAAATTTTGGAGGAAATTTAGGCTTCTAAACACACCTGGCTGGAAACGTCCCACTTCTGGGTCCCTCGGCTCCCTTTATCTTATCTATACCTACTAAATAAAGAGAAAAATTTCCCGTTCACCACTTTTTTTTTTTGCCCTCTTTTTATTTTTTAAATGTCGCGCGCTATATGGGCCTTAATTGGGCCAAGTATTAGTCTCCTATACGTCAAAAGCTAATTCATTATTATTCTCAATAATCTATATCTATACCTACTAATCTACATCTATATATCTATATCTATATATCAGCGAATTGGCTTGTAGTCCAATGGTAGGACGGTTTCGCTGGGACGCTACCCACCGGGGTTCAAATCCCGGTGCTCGCACCTTTTCCTCGGGATTTTCCCGGATTTTCCCGGCGTTATGCATTAAGTGGTAGCGACGTTCCCGTCGACGACGAGGCGCCAATGGTGACTTCGAGAATCTCCGATCCGGGATTTTCCCGGGATTTTCGGCGTTATGCATTAAGTGGTAGCGGCGTTCCGTCGACGACGAGGCGCCAATGGTGACTTCGAGAATCTCCGATCTGCCGGGTGCTCGGTCCTTCGGAGGTGCTCATAGGGGTAGAGTTTGCGTCACGTGTGTTCGAGAGGGGTGAGTGTGCGTGCGTGTTGTGAGCGTCTGCGTTGTACTATGTCATTCTCAAAAAATATCTATATATCAGAGAAAATTTCTACCACTTTTTTCCACCACTTTTTTCTTTCGCCTGTCCTCTCTAATCCGGTTTCTCTGGTCCTTGTTTTTGTGTCCGCCTGTCAGACCCAACCGCCTGCGGTCCATAAATTGCCTCCAGGCCTCCTGATTCTATACGGATGCTATCTATCGCTCGAGCACAAATCGGTAAGCAAGGTGACCAAACCAAGACCGAATCAAAATACGATCCAAAACCAAACCAAACCAATTTTAGAAAGACAAGCGGCATATAAAATCAAATCGATAATTTTGCTCTATGGCTAGCGGCACGGATACGTAGGTCTGCGATCAATATGATAAGGAGATGCGTAGGTGAAAACAAGGAAGAGAGAGGAAAAAAAGAAACGGTTAAATAATTGGGTTAAAACAGCAAAAACTAAAATAAAATAAAGGGTATTATCGTTTTCAATCACTACCCCACTTTTGTAAACCGACACCAGCTTATTTATTAAATGAAAAATGTGGTAATTTATTTAATTACTAACAATAAACCCATGCGTAGCATGTCTTGTTTGGTACTTTTCCAGGCCTCTTTGAAAATGATGGCAACAACTTAAACAAATAATTTGCCACCCATTATTAAAATATATAATTGCCTGTTTAGTGAGCAGTGAATTAATTAGTTCAACAAAATTGTCCGTGTGTGTTGCAACGGGAGGTACATCTTGCATGGCCACAGATAATTTATTGCTTAGAAATTTAACTATTACTCTCTTGATTCTCTGTAGTTCACTTTGGCTTTTCTAGATCATTTCATTTACTATGTATCTAGACATGATGTATAATTAGGTGCATAGCAAAATGTATCTATAAAAAGCCAAAAGTGAACTACGGAGAGACTACATCAAATCGACAATCAAACGGGCCACACCTCTAGGCTGTGGGGCAGAGCTGCGCCATCTCCTCCAATGGCCGAGCTCGTATGTAGCCTCCGGAGCCCAAGTGAACCTGAGGAGGCCACTACCCCCAAGTAGAAGTAGAGAGATGAGAGGACGGCGTGCTCTTGAGGGAGCCACCGACAGCGACACGAGCGGCGAGGGAGGGCTGCGCAATGCGAAAAAAGACGGGCGAACAACCGAGATGCGTCGAGCGGTCTCTAGGGTGCCTACCACCTCAAAACTCACCGACAAGGGCATCCGCGTGTCGCCTCCCCGCCTCGAAGCGCAACTAGGTGTGTTGACACTGCCAACCAAGTCTTCGTGTGCGCGGACCTGCAAATAGTGGCACTGCACGTCTCGCCTAGATGCCCCTGTGACCCCCGCCGCCGGACGCGGGACGCCGCCGCGTCGCTTCTCTTGAGTAGCCAAGCTACAGCCCCGACTAGGGTTTGAGTTGGATTGAAATTTTTTTGAGACATACGGTTGTAGGTTCTAAATTCCGTTCTGCGGCCGCACGGGCATTTTTATATTAAAAAATTCAGTCCCTCCGTCCCCTACTCTGTGGTCTGTGCGTTCCTTTTCGGGATCGGATCGGCTGGCTTAACGTATGGTTGCAGTCACGGAGATCCGTCCGTTCGTTCACATCCAACGGCATGACAGCAGGAGACAGACCAGGCCACGCTGGTAGTACAGCCCATCGAAGCCCACCAGTCCACCAGGGAATTCCGTCCACCAGAGCACACGAGAAACAGACAGGTTCCCAGCCAGCGCCGCCCGCCGCCCTTCGCCGGAGCCCCCGCCCGTCACCGAAGCCCCCGCCCGTCGCCTGAGCACCATCCTTCTCGCTCTCCAACGACTGGTGCGCCGCCGCCGCTCTAGGCAGGTGCTGAGGCTTTAGTTGGTCTCTCCGCCGGCGACGAGTATCCACCAGGTAATTCCACCCCTTCTCTTCCCTTCCTTTCCCTTCAATGTGAGCACTGAAACCCTAACCTAAAGCTATTAGCTATTTGACAAGCCTCGAATTTCCACTCCTTATACTGGATCCGCCCCTATTGCTCAGTTTGTTCGGGGAAAGAAAGTCTTGTCAACTATTAGCATGAAATGTTTGCTAGATTGTGGGTGAGATGAGAATCGTGAGATAGGTTATATTAGGCAATTGAGTTAGTTACTTAATTTGGCATGAGACTGTTGTGCTTTTCCAAACTGTGAATTTCGGTTGCATCTATTAGGTATGGATGTGTGGCTGGGTGAGGGATGACAATTGGTTGGAGCCGAAGCTTATGTTAGTCTCACGGAGTATTTACCTAGGGATCCCACTGTTCTGGTGCTGCACTTGGTACTTCATATGCTACTGGCAACAGGCTGTTGTGAATGGGATTCTAGGAATTCTTATTGACCTGAGACATTCCTGAATTGACTATACTAGCCACGTGCATTGATCACAGTGCTTTCATTGTTAGAATCTCCTTGTGCCAGGAAAATGCCTCGCAAGGTTGTATCTGGACCTGACTACGATGATGAATACGATGACTATGATGAGTATGATGATGATGACTATGATGAGTATGATGAAACCGAATATGGCAACAACCATCCTGTTAACGTGGGGAAAGGTATATCTCTGAATCTTCTGGCTTTATCCATATCATCTCTAAAGAGGCGGTGTTGGTTACTATAGCTGCTTTATAGTTTGATTCAGACAATTGGAAATGTGCCTATTTTCCACAACAGCTGTTCTATTGCTCAAATCAATGGCTGCACTGCTGATAGACTCAACTGCTTGACGTGGGTTGCATGTAATCGTTCCCAGTTGTATTGTAGATGTAGCATTCTGTATGTGAAAGTGAAAGAGTGATTTTTTTCATGTAAAATTTTCATCCTCTTATGCTGTGCTATCTTCTATGGAGATGTTGTGTTGCATATTCATTGCTTGAAGGAATCATGCATATTTGGATTTTGAGGTCAATTTTCACACATCGAGTCAGCAGTCAAAATTTAAACAAAAACCTTGTGCAGTATGAAAATGTCTGGGGCTTAGCAGGTTAGTACTCATCTAGCAGGTATCGCTGCTGACTGTTTGTCGGATTGTGGGCATGTGGTGAACATGCATAGTATTGTTTTTAACATCCTGAGCTACGGAAATGATATTTTTTGCGTCATCCGACTAGTTCATTTGATTGGTATCTTTTGGGTCTGCAAACGTCTATGCTTCATGTGCACTTTATGTCCTTATTGCAATGGTTTAGTTTTGAGGAGTTTCTCTGCTAGTACAACCCGATTGACTGTAATACGATTATATGGCTCATTTATCTCTAATATTTGTTGCCAACATATTTCATAGAATCATTGAAGAAGTCCTCAAGTAAAGTGCCGGTTCATTGGACATGTTCCATGTGTACGTTCAGTAATCATGAAAGCATGATGTACTGTGAGATGTGTGGGGTTTTCCGTGAGACCTTTGTCAAGTCTGCGAAAGATGGTCTGTTAAAAGGTATCAGAGTTACACATGCTTCAATAATTCTGATTCTGTTTATAAGTATACAAGGAATCGTAATGTTTCCTTACATGTTAACATTGTTCTGTCAGATGCAGCCGTTGCAGTGTCAATTGAGCCAAGGATACCTGCTGGGTTGAAAACCGATTCTACCAAGACACCGGTGAAGATTCCTGCTCTAGATTCTGATGGTGATTCTGCTAGAAAGCATAGTATGTCTTATGATAAAGGTATTATTGATACAAGTTTGCATAATTTGTATAGATTGTTAATATGTCTAACTAAGAACTCAGTTGGCATGTAATATTGAGTTGGTTGCTTCTTCCTAATCATCCAGATAATAAATAGGAGAAATGGAACGGAAAAATAATGACTAGCAGTATAACCTTGCACATTTGCTTCTCGTATGTGCCGAAAGCGATTTTCGTTTTCTTTTTTCCCACTATGGACCGACCTCTGATGTTCCCATGGCTTTGTGGACCTTATTCTGTCAATCTACAATCTAGTTGAAGGCCTTTGTTGCTATTGCAGTCCATAGCATTGGGCTATCCATAAGTATTTTTGGATGCTAATTGCTAAACATTGTCTATATACACTAAAGAAATGGTTTGCTTGTTACAATGGCTTTGCAGTCAATATCTTGCTTGGGACACTTTCTGAATTGAGCTGTTCTTGTGTTAAGATTGATTGATGTGCCAAACTAAAGTTGATATGCTGAATATTCTTTTAACTGGTAGTTATGTTTTTTTTTTCCCTGTTTCCTCAATTCTAATTGTTTTGTGCATCTCAACAGCCAATTCCATGCACATAACATCTGTTGGAAGCTCATTAGGTGCTGAAAAAAAAGAAGAAAACCCCTGTACTTTCTGAAGAAGTGCCTGTGGAGAGGATAGCTCTGTTGGCTTCTGATGGTTTTCATCAGAAGGCTAACCAGAGTGGCGGGCTAGCAGTTCTTCACAGAATGACAATGTTATCCAGAAACTCTCTTCTGACCTAGGCCAGCTAAATGTAGACAAGAACAATGTGAGTTTTACAAAACCTTGTTTGCCTCAAGAGTATAAGCCTGAGAAGTGGATGTTAGCTGATCCAGAGTCAGGGGTGCTGAGCCAACTAAACCTTGCAATAGTAGGTCATCACCCAACTTCTTTTGTAAATACAGTATCTATTATTTGACGTTGTTGTTCTTCTACAAGTATGATGTCTGAAGGGAAGTGACTTTTGAACAATGTGGGCAGGTCGGTCATGTTGATTCCGCAAGTCGACACTATCTGGGAGATTACTGCATCTCTTAGGAAGGATATCAAAAAAGATATGCACAAGAATGAAAAGGAGTCAAAAGAGAAAGTATGTTGGTCCCTCTTTCACATAATCTACTCTATTTCTTCATGTGTGTAATAACTGTCTGTGTTTTATATTGCAATTTTTTTTTAGGGAAGGGGTCATTTGCTTTTGCATGGGCCATGGATGAGAGCAGTGAAGAAAGGGAACGGGGTGTGACAATGACTGTGGCTGTGGCTTATTTGGAGACTAAGAAATTCCGTGTAGTTTTGCTTGACTCACCTGGCCACAAAGATTTTGTGCCAAATATGATATCTGGTGCAACACAAGCTGATGCAGCTATTCTTGTTGTTGATGCTTCCACTGGTTCTTTTGAAGCTGGCATGGACGGTGAAGGAGGAAAAGGTGTTGGCCAGACTAAAGAGCATGCTCAGCTTGTTAGAAGCTTTGGTGTCGAACAGCTTGTTGTCGCAGTCAACAAGATGGATGCTGTTGCGTATTACAAAAGAAAGGTTTGATTTCATCAAACTACAACTTGGCAGTTTCCTGCGGTCATGCAACTTCAAGGACTCAGCTATTACCTGGATTCCTCTTAGTGCTGTAGAAAACCAAAATTTGATCAATGCTCCTTCAGATGCTCGTTTAATCTCATGGTAAGCTCGATATCAGGTGAACTTTTGTCTCATGGGATAATTACAATGATGATGAGGTTATCTAGCTTATGACCTCTTATGATTAGTCTGAATTTTATGACTTGAAGTTTTCATTCCTTTCTGTTTAAAAGGCACTTCAAAGTTCTAACCTTTTTGCAAATGGACCTTCTATTTCATTTCATGGATTGAATAGTGTTGTAAAAATTGCTTCAGAGTATACATGTTTTGTGGTGCTCATATCTCTAATACTACCACAGTCCAAAATGGACATCGTCTGGAATGTATAGCAATGTATAATGCTTCCTCTTGCTGCCTTGCATGAAACTATCTTAGGCGATTATCACTAACAGTAGTTATACTCGCTCCAGTCAATGTCGTTTTGAGCATCAATACAATCTCTAAAATGTGAACTGTGATGCTGAATTCCATTGTAATATATATTGGTTGTATATGTAAATATGTAATATTGTCATTTGTTTTTCAAGATATATCTACATGTCACTCTCATCAGTTTGATCTAAGTAACTAAATTTAAGAAGTTGAACTACATATTTCAAATCACAACTGATGTTGTCTGGAGAGCATTGGACGCTGTATATTTTTTCTACATTTAATCAGGAAAAAGTTGGAAGTCTTTGGAGATTGTCCATCTCTTTAGCAACAAGTAAAAGAGACTGTTGTTAGCTGGCAATTTGCTTATCCATATTTGGAGCAAATGGTTGTGAACAGCTATGCTTCTATGGATTTCCATGTTAATGTTGTTTGGTTAATTTTATACTAAAACCTGTCAATGTTTTTGGGGAATTTGGTGATTCTACCCTTACTTTAAAGCCCAATGGTGATTTTACCCTTGTTTTTTTCAACTTTGCATTTCTACCCTCACTTTTTTCAAACGAAACCTCCGTCTACTTATTTAACACTGTTGGTACATGTCATATTAAAGAGTAAAAACAAATAAAAAGAAAGAGAATTTGGTGATTTTACCCTCGCTTTTAAGCGAAATGTTTTTTTACCCTCCTCTTTTGGTCCTTTTTAACACCGTTGAAGGGACTTAATAGAACAGGGGTAGACTCTCCCTTCATTTTGAAATAACAAGGGTAAAATCACAAAGTTAAAAAACGAGGGTAAAATCACCACTTCGCTTTAAAGCGAGGGGTAAAAACGCCAAAGCCCCATGTTTTTGAGAACAGCTTCTCACTACTCTTAAATGAACTATGCCTGCAGTTAAATGTTCAATGTTGTTTTTAATATAAAAATGGTTTCTACTATTCAGTAGCCTTTTTTCAATCATCGCATGTATATTTTCACAGCACCTATTTGGTCAAATTTGAGAGTGTGGACCTTGAACATGCATGGGAAGAATGTTATAATTTTTTTGGTTGGCCACGAGGGGGTGGGGTGGGGATGAGGGGTTTCTATGTGACTAGGAGTATGCTGTTTCTTTTTGTGTATCTAAAATGGAGATGTCCTGTTAGGTATCAAGGGTTTTGCCTCTTGGATGCTATAGATTCCCTGCAGCTTCCTTCTCGGGATGTTTCAAGCCCTTGATTCTTCCAATCTGTGATGTTATAAAGTCTCAGTCAACAGGACAGTGGGCAGCTTATGGAAAATTGGAAACCGGAGCCATTCAAAATGGTTCTAAGGTATGTTCCAGTGGAGCTTCTCTTCCTTACAGATGTGTTAAATGATCCACTATTGCACCGAGAATTTGATATGAAGTGGATAAGGTTCCAGTATATAATTAATTAAAAATTTAAAACGATGATCTTGCCATGTGATGCTAATCCTTGACCTTTCAGTATCAAGATACGGGAATTGAGCTGCATCTAATTTGTTTAATAATATGTCTGGCGAAAACCTTTTCCTTTCCCATTCTTTCTTTACTGTTCAGTTGAATGGTCGTGAATTATATGGCGATCCTTATATTTTTCTGTAACATCCTTTATTTCCTGCTGCAGGTGTTAGTTCTACCTTCTGGGCAAGAGGCGACTGTGAAAACCATTGAGCGGGACTCTAATTCATGCACCATAGCAAGAGCTGGTGATAATGTGGCGGTCTGTTTACAGGGTATTGATGGAAGTCAACTAATTCCTGGCGGGGTTCTTTGCCACCCTGGTTTCCCTGTAGCTGTAGCTAACCACTTGGAGCTGAAGGTTCTAGTCCTGGACATCACTACTCCTATTCTTGTTGGCTCTCAGGTAAAATTATGACAAATTCTGCTTGATTAGCTTTTACCAGCATATTATCATAACAAATGTTCTGGACCTAGGTGGAATTTCACATACATCATGTGAAGGAGGCTGCAAGAGTAACAAAATCATTGCATTACTTGACAAGACTGGCAAACAAAGTAAAAACGGCACCTCGATTTCTTAAATCCAAGCAGAATGCTCTTATACAGGTAATAAATGTGATGGATCATTGTGAATGACTTTCTTTTAAACTACCCACCGATCATACATTATTTACATACCAGTGTACTGCTTTTCTTGTAATTTTTCAGGTCACACTAGATGGAGCTGTCTGTGTCCAGGAATTCTCTAAGAGCCGAGCTCTTGGGAGGGCATACTTGAGGTCGTCTGGGCGCACTATTGCTGTTGGCGTGGTTAATCAGATAATTGGCCAAGATCAGAACTAGAAGACCCACACTCTTCTCGAATCTGAACCAAATCCTTGTTCTTACGGTTATACTCTATGTACTAGGCCATGGCAACGTGATGCTTGGAAATTTTGTTTAGCAGTTGCTTATTGCCATTCCATTGTATTGAGATAGGTGTAAGATAGTACTGTAGTAGGCACAGCTGAGTTGTGTTCTAATCCCCGGCTTTTGCAAAAATGCTAGATTCATTATGGTGGGCGTATATAGCAATGGACACTAGCAACACAATGCTGGCAAATTTTGTTTAGCATTTTCATATCGTCATTGTCACTGTATTGAGATGTACTCAATTTTTTTCCAAATTATAAGTCGCTTTTTGACTTTTTGGTACATCCATTTACTACATATTTAGATATAAATATATAATAATAATGTCTAGATACATAGTAGATGAACCAAAAAAAAAAAAGCAAACTTATAATTTAGAACGGAGGGAGTACTATGTAAGATGGTTAGAGTTAAGCTTTTAGAGAAGTGCTATAGAATTCCGTAGAAATCACAAGTCATTCATGCTGGCTCTGATTTGAGACCACTTATTTGTCGAGTGGACATAGGTGAATGGCTGAATGCAACGGTTCCTTAGCTGAAGAGCCAGCTGAAGCATTCTGTGAATGCAACGGTTCCTTAAGAGTGTACACTGTAGAACTGAAGCAACGAGATTACAATGTTACAGCAATCGTTACAGGGGGGGGGCAAGGACAACCTGATAAATATCTAATGACTTCGTTCACATCAGGTTATGTCACAGTAATCCTTCACTAGTACATTACGAAGATTCCAAATCTGGTGTCTCGGCTTCAACAGAAAGCAGGGTCGTATTGACCTTCCCAATCCATGTATCCAACCGGTCACACAAGGATTTCACTTGGTCTATGCCTAACACCCTTGGTTGAACCCATGAAACATGGACAACTCCATCAACCTGATCAATTATGCCTTCTATAAGATGAGCCTGAAGGGAAAAAAAACCCATAGTAATGTCAAAAACCATGATGATACTGCCACAAGAACAAAAAAGGGGGCAAGCACGGTTTTGGAGGGTAGGTCTTACAGAGAGGCACTTGATTAGTAGATACTCCACATCTTCAACAGAAAGCTTGGTCTGTTCTGCTATATCCCGCATTGGGATTGTGCGGTTTTCAGATGATCGACTGCAAGTAGACAAAGCTGTTACTGAACTAAGCTTCGCTCATGCTAGCACTAGATGCCTATGAGAATTACCTGAAAATGATTTCCATCAAACAAAGAATGTTGATCTTTTCAAGTAGATTCCTCTCATTTTTTACCAATGCAAGCTGTGCACTCAAAGCGGTGTTATGAGCTTTGCAGATTTCTTGATACAAGGATAGATTCCCAGAGTTGAAAGCTTGCAACATATGATATATCCACTCAGCCTGAGTTCCCAAAAGGCTATGGATCTACATGATGTCAACGATGGAAATCAGTTGATGAATTCTCAAAGCAACACAGTTTCAGCTTTGCACTATACTATAGTGAAGATAAATTTGACTATGCAAGCTGTTAGGTATGGCCACGAGTTTGGTTCATGAATACAGAAAATTTTATTCATCAGGCCGTATTTTCATGTCAAGTGAAGTCAATGATTCATATGCCATATATAAGAAAAAATACATTGATCCAGCTTACAAATTTGCAATAGATTAAACAATGGCATTCTAAAATCTTCTGTATGGACAAAATTAAAGTACTAGGCAAGTTCAAAATCAAGCACTCAGTTCTAAAGAAGACATCACGAACAATCGAAAGTGCAAAACTTGTACTTACGATCGGATGGGCAATTAGCTCCCCAAAGTTGTAAATGTTTTCACCCAATAAAGCAGCAAGTGAGAGGTCAAATGCCAGGTTCTGAAACTCATATACACCCTATCAGAAACTGTAAGAATAAACCCAATCTATTGGTATCAAAATATAAGCAGGGAGTAATATGTGAAACCTGTTTGAATGGTTCTGAAAGTGACTCGACTGTTGTGTATGCAAGATAAAGAAGAGCACTTCTGTAGAATTCTGAGTAGTCTTGAAGGGACTTATGATACTGAGAACACACCCAGTAATAGGTACCATGTACAGAAGGATCAACATCAACCATGCTGTCCAAAGTGGTTTTGCCCTCTTCTAGCAACTTCTTACAATCCTTTTGATTCCCTTTCTCAAGAAGAAATGTTGCAATTTGCATCTTTACATACAGAACGGAGTCCTCAACCTGGGATTCCCGGGTATCACGTAGTTTTGAAATTACGCCTTCAAGATAGTTTATACCAGCATCCTTGTCCAAATACTGGCGTGAAAACTACGACTGTGAAGTGAGCAAATTTAAGAAGATTGATCTTTGTCTCAAAATCAGAGATGAAATGATTATAAAGTTGAATCAGAGCATCGCCCGCCTGAAAAAAGAATGGACACACACAAAGCGATCAGTGCAGTGGGTAAATACAGTAAAGGGCAACCAAACTGTTGATAAAATCAAAGTATCTGTGGAAGAATGAATCTACATGTGAATGTGATAAGAGTACTTTATAATTTCACAACATAGATGTGGCAGCCATGATGCAATTGCAACGTGATAACTGAAGATTTATTCATCCATTGCTTTTAGGAAGAAAACTACCTATAGCGCAATGTTGATTAATAAGACTTTATGTAATTGGTGCTTGAAGGGAAGTCATTCCATATTGCATCATATGTATTAATCACAATTAAGTCCAATGAACTGTGATTCTGTACCAACATAAGTGAGCTTGTGTAAATAAGAAACAATTTCCAAAGGTTCACATTTCCACCGATTAATAGAGTTAGCAACCCTAACCTTGAGAATGGAAAGTGTTATGGACAGGATTATCCACAGATGTCAATCTGGGTTTATTAAGAACAGAAACATTATGGATGGTATCATGGTTCTGCATGAGGTTTTGCATGACACCAAAATAAAAAGAAAGATGGTCTAGTTCTTAAACTAGACTTCGAAAAGGCATATGATAAAATCAACTGGAGGTTTTTATTTTCATGCTTAAAAAATAGAGGCTTTGGAGATAGATGGTGTGAGTGGATTCAAGCTGTGATGAGTACTGGGACTGTTAGTGTAAAGGTGAACAACAAAGTAGGAAGTTACTTCAAATCAAAAAGGGGAGTAAGACAAGGGGATCCTCTGTCCCCTTTCTGTTTAACATAGCAGCTGATTCATTAGCTAAGATGATTACAGTGGCTCAAAAAAAATAAGATCATCAGAGGTCTAGTGCCTGAATTTGTGGAAAATGGGGTTGTTGTGCTTCAATATGCTGATGACACTATCTTGTGTCTTCAAGATGATGCAGAGCAAGCAACTCACTTAAAGCTTCTCTTATATCTGTATGAAAACATGTCTGGGTTAAAAATCAATTTCTCAAAAAGTGAGGTAATGATGATTAGGCATGATGATGAGAAAAATGTGTTTTATTCAAACATGTTCAATTGTGCTATAGGGGAATGGCCTATCAAGTATCTGGGGGTTCCAGTATCTGGATCCAGGTTACATGTAGTGGATTGGCTTCCCATTTATGAAAAAGTGCTGAAAAGATTAGAGGGCTGGAAAGGTAGCTCCTTATCCTTTGGTGGGAGACTAACCCTGATAAATGCCTGTCTTAACAACTTGCCAATATATGCAATGTCTATGTTCTGGCTGCCTGTGACAGTCCTAAACAAAATTGATACTGCCAGAAGGAGATTCTTCTGGCAGGGAGGAAATTTAAAAAGAAAATACCATCTTATTAAGTGGAATATAATCACTAAAGCCAAAAGCAAAGGGGGTTTGGGGATTAAGGATTTGAGAAGAATGAATATAAGTCTTTTATGTAAATGGTGGTGGAAGGTGGAGAATGGTAGTGGTATATGGAATGAGATCATTAGCAAAAAATACATGAAGAAAGGAATTGTGAGTAATTTGAAACATAATCCAAAGAATTCCCCTGTGTGGAATGATCTGTTGAAAATCAGAGATTATTATCTCAAGGGTAGGTCCATGATTTTAGGAAATGGGAGAAATACCAGTTTCTGGCTGGATAAATGGTGTGGCCAAGCATCCTTGGCCGACAAATTCCCTGATTTGTATGCTATCAGTAATGATAAGGAGAGCTCGGTAGCAGAGTTAAAGTTGAGAAATTGGAAACTAACTTTTAGAAGGTGGCTTTATGAGGATCACCAGAATCAATTAAGGAGATTACAAGATATAACCTTTAGATGTGGCTTGTCATCCCAGAAAGATAGGCCCAAATGGGACTTAGAAAAATCTGGAAATTTTTCTGTAAAATCAATGTATAAACTTTTGAGCAGACAGGAATGGGGGAAAAAATATAAAGTCCTGTGGAAAACCAAGATTCCACTACAGATTAAGATTTTTATGTGGTTAGTTGATCAAAAAGTAATTCTGACAAAAGACAATCTGTTGAAGCGTAAATGGAACGGTTCACCTTTGTGTTCCTTCTGTACGTGCGGAGAAAGAGAGTGTGGATCACATTTTTTTCGAATGTCCATCGGCTAAATATATTTGGAGCTTGATTGCTTTCTCATTTGGGATACAATTTAGACCAGCCAACTGAGAACAATATTGGGCATGGGTATACTGTATTTTGCCGAAAGCAACTAATATGCATATGTTTGGACTTGCGGCGGTGTGTTGGGCAATTTGGAAAACACGTAACCTGATTTGCTTTGAGAAAAAACGTGTTCAATCCCCTACGGAGAATGTTTGCTTAATGTGTTCGCTTATTACATATTGGGCAGGTTTACTGAATGAAGATCTAAAGGTGCAAGTGATTGCTGGTGCTGAATTGATCAAGACGGCGGCTCGACATTCCACAAGCGAAATGAAGCGGGCGAGTCCAGGGAGAAGCAGTTGGTGCCATATGCTGGAGGTGGCGCAATCTAAGTGTCGAATACAAGAAATGGGCTAGGCTAGCTTTCTTGTAGTTCGTTTTAGTTCTTTTAGTAGTTGTGGTGTCTTTCCATCGTTAAATGTATTAAGGAGTTGGTTTGGTGTTTTGATGTGGGAGCTCATTTGGGCTGCCCGGCTCTTTTCCCCCATTTAGGCTCCCTGTGTGTGCTTAGATGGGGGTGGTTGAACTCTAGCGGTAAGGCGTTGGTAAGAACTCAATTTCAAACATTGTAATTTCGTTCTGAAAAAGTAATGAAATTCGGGTGACCGTTATGGAAAAAAAAATAGAGTTAGCAACCAAAATTCTGAGCACAAGCAACAAGTATGTATTCACAATGGGTAATTATTTGTGAAGCCCAAGAGATATATTAAAGATACGTCACATTACAACAGCTACAACATGTTTACAACTAGGAAATGGTAGATGTGTATACAATCAAAACCATAGCAAGTAGGACTAGTAAACTAAAAGAAACAAAAACTCAAACATTTTTAACTCTAGGAGTGTAGTATCAAAAAAAAAAAAAAAAAAAAAAAAAAACTCTAGGAGTTTAGTAGAAACATATATTACATAGAATCCAAACTTAGGTATGCATGCTCCTATAATCGAACTCGAAACCTACAATGATAAACAGTATTGCATGATGGTGTTCTCTTAACATAATTAACCCACACAAACACCTCACCCATGTGAGATTACCATCTATACTCCGCGCGCTGCAGCGCACAGCATTGAACTTAAAAGCTAACGGGCACAGGTAAAAATGTGCCCCTCTTTAAACCTAAACAGATCAAGTCCCACGCTGCACGCCAGAAGAAAACCGACTAAGGTAGGAAAACAAAACGATACATCATCATTAACAATGGAATCATGCGGACCTGGACGACGGCAAGCGCGAGAAACTGATCCAGCTTGAGGGTGAGCTGGTGCCATAGCTTCCGCTGGTACAGATCGGCGAACGCCGCGTACCACTCCGCGAGCTCCGGCCGGGTCGCGCCCTGCGCCTGGAACTCCATCGCCGCCGCCATCGCCAGCCAAGGCCCCTTTTCTTTCTTCCCGGCCAAGAAGACGAGCACTGCTCAGTCGCGCTCGGGCTTTGCAGCTCGTCACCTAGCCTGTATAGTTGTATGTGAGCAGGCCCAACACGGCCCGTAAGGCCCACAAAAGGCTGTAGCCAAGTTGGAATGGATCACTAGTAACCAAGTCGTCTTCCTCGACGCACACAGGACAGGAGGGCGAGTCCGCCTACTTCCCCGACGCACACAGGAGGGCGAGTCCGCCTTCTCCCCTCGCTCGCTGCCGTCCTAGGTTTGGAGCCAGGTCACCGGCGCCCCCACCCGTTCCCCACGGACTGCTCGCGCTACTAGGAGGCGACGCCAGTACCGCGACCCCGCACGCGCAACGTCCGCCGAAGTTCCTAGGTGAGCCTCCTGTCTCCAATCTCCTCTAGCTGTAGGAACAGCTTTGAAAGTGAGCTGTAGGAACAGATGGCTAGTTGATGTACAATTCTCGAGAGTAGAAACAGCTACAGATTTCCCTTCAATTTTCCTCCCAAATCATGGCGTGAGCGCTGAGGGAAGATGAACACGTGAGGCCGAGCTAGGTGTGTTTCTCTATTATAGGTCAGCCCGATTTAACTTGGCTGATGGCGTGTGTGGGCATACTGGAGCTGGGCACAAGGGTTCCTAGGAGGTGAGGACCGAGAGTGCCAGCCTACGAGCACTCACACAACAGCACATATGGCTGTCTCATCCTTTGCAAAGAAATGGTACAAAAAAATGTCCAGTCCCTACATTCCGTAGTTGCTACTTGGTACTTGCTAGTTGGAACTTTGATTTGCTGAATACTCAAATTATGTTGGGTTCTTGGAAAAAAGTGGGTACAAAATTAGATTGCTCATCAGCCAATTGCATAATTTTATAGATTTGAAGAGCGCCTTAGTACCAATTCATAGAATTGCTTGGCCCCAAGTACCTAACAAAGTGCTAATGCTGATGCTGTTGTAATGTTGTTTACGAGGGAGAAGTGGAAGGGTAATCTGCTCTTGTTAAACTCCATGTTCAAATACTTTTTGTTACATATTCACCTAGGTTCTATTTGGTAAGATTTCTTTGTACCCAGACTCATCATGAAGCTGGAGAAGCCACGCTTAGGTGGCTTCATCCTTGTAGGTCAGCTTCTCCCTCTGCAGTTCCTCTTGTGAAGCCGTTTCTTAAGCTAGCATTTGAAGAATTTCACCCAAGAAGTCAGAGAAGAAACAATTGAATCCCCCAAGAAATCCTGCCAAACAGGGCCCGAAGTATCTACTTATTGAATAAAATATTTCATGAAATGAACACCTTCAAATGAAGACTTATTTCTCAAATTGATAGATACTGGTTGTCTATCTTCTGATGTTTTGATCATTCGATGTAAGTATATGGATGATGGAACAAAATTCCTGTGTGCTTTTCATGTGAGGGATAACACTTCAATCTTTGTCTATACCATCAATTTACTGTTTAGACTATAGTAGTTATATGACACCCATATAAATGTGGTATATACATGGCTGAACCCAAATCTTGGTTAGCTTTGAAATATGTGCCTTGTTCATCCTACCTATATTTTCTGGCCAGGCCTGCCACTGGAAACAAGTATGAGTACTTTCTAGCATCTTTTGAATTTTCTTAGAGTAGCATGTCATGAATTTTGATTTTCTTAATGTACAGAGCAGAAACAAATAAACAAATAGCTTCTATCTCGGCCGGACTCTTTTGCCTGGCTTCCCAAGTTTGAGGGAAGGTTCTTTGGTTGCTCTTCTACATGTAATTTCGTTGAGTGACACCATTGTCCACGTAGGGTACTTTGTCTTGGGAATTAGCATTGATTGAGTTGTTCGAATGAGGATAATCAGAAGTGGATGGGGTGAAGCAACTGTGCAATATCGTGAATATTTTCAAGCCCCATGTTCCTTTGCAGATGTTGGGTGGTGTTTTGCCAAGTTATTGACTTGAGTGCCTGGTTTTGTTGGGATTCAACTGAACTGATTGGGATGAATTATGTGTTCTTTTTTTAGGCTTTTTATGTTTGGTCCACTGAACTTTAATTTTCTTTTTCAATAAGCAAAGGGACATTTGATTGTAAACAACCTCCAAGGAACTAGTTTGCACTCCAGTGTCTTAGCAAACAAGCGATTGTTTTGCATAACGGTCACAAATGGTTGCGTTCATAGTGCAGCCCGCAAAAATAAATATTCTTTGGCAAACATTTTATGGTATAATTTGCTTGTGCACTTTGAACAAGATACTGTTGCTAACACATTGTCATTTGTTTCGACTTGCAGGAATTTGTTTTCCTCATCTAAAGTTAACTGCATTGCATTTCATAGAAATGGCTATGGGGTTAATCAATGCTAATCCTATAATCCATGAGAAAAAAAAAAAGGCGTGTCCGACAGGCACCAGAGACAACAGATGAAAATGCAGCAGAGCCCATAGACCATCTGGAAATATTTGATATCCTTCTTTATGATTTCCTATAAATGTAGTAAAGCTTGTTTTTCCATTTATCGGTGATGAGTTTCTCTATCCTAGCAATTTGGTTGGGTCCTTAATGTTCTTACATCACATTAGAGATATAAAGGATCCAGAGCACCCATACTCACTGGAACAGCTGAATGTGGTAACTGAAGACTCAATTGAACTCAATGATGAAAGTAATTATGTCAGGTAAGTTCTCATATATCTATGTTCCTTTGTTTGGATGTACAATTAAGGATTGGTACCGAATCTCACTCTTGATGTTCATATTTGCTCTGCATCAGGGTTACTTTCACCCCAACAGTGGAGCACTGCAGTATGGCAACGATTATTGGCCTTTGCATACGTGTGAAACTTGTACGGAGTCTCCCTCCTCGTTACAAGGTTTGTTTTCATTGTAGAGCTTGAGACAAAGTACTTATTATGGTACAATTTACACTATCAATATTATTTTGCTAGAGCAATCAGGGTTTCATATGTTACCATCAAGTGCAGTTCAGCCAGTTCTAGAAATCTGTGATAGGCATGGCATTTATGTTAGCATACTGCTGTCATAAGGATAGTTTTGCTGGTAATTACTTTTTTGAGAGGTGGTACATGGGCCTGAAATGTCTGCCTTTCAGATTGAATTGTAAAATGGTTATACCTTTTTTTTTTTAAAATCTTTTTTAGTCTTCAACATGTTAGGAAAATTGTTTCTTCGTCCATTGTTTGTGCGCATGCTCTCTTTCTATCTATTGTTACCTCATGAGAAAATTTAGACAACCATCTGAATCTTAACTATTATATAGGTGGACATAAGGGTTGCCCCTGGATCACACGCAACTGAAGCTGCTGGTATGTGTTCTACAGCTTCTGCAATAGTTCCACATCAATCGCTTGGCTGAGTATATCTCATCATATATATAAGTTATTTCTTTGTTGCAGTGAATAAGCAACTGAACGACAAAGAACGTGTTGCGGCTGCATTGGAAAACCCAAACCTACTGGACATGGTCGAAGAGTGCTTATCACCAACATTTGATTGAGGCCTCAAGCCTGAATATTATCGGGGTTCCATGGTGTTTCATGTTCATAAGAAGAAGCCACCAATGGAGTTCACTCCTGTTTTTGGAGTACCGGAATGTGTTGGCTGTTAAAGGACTTGTGAATGATATTTTTTTTCCTCCGTCCCTTTTATGAGTTATTATAAATTGTTACATTTTTGGACGTTTTTGGTGCTTGTAACCTCCTTGCCCCTGAGCAAAGGGAGATGTAATCAGATCTTGTGAGCTTTCAGAACCTTGGTAGTGCCACACCATTTTGTGGCTGTGTACCCTACACAATAAACTGAACTTGGTAGGAGAGTCCTAGAATCCTCAAAGCATTAGTCGTTCCTGTTTCTGTTTCCATACTCGGAAATGTTTAGTTTCTGAGTTTGTAGCATGGTTTTTTTTATTGTATAGTATGCTCTTAGACCTTAGTTTGCATAAAAAAATTCGTGATTTCCCTTAAAGTTTGGCTTGTTGGCCCAACTGATCATGCTAAATCTGTGGCTTGCCTGCTGTTTTTTCCCCCCACCAGCAGTGGACTCTGATTCTGATTCTGTGAACTGTCTCCTACTCTCCCTGGAAGACGATACGTTTGCAGGTTGCAGCAGCGCCCACCAAATGAGCATGATATGCTTGCAGTAGCATGCCAACGGAAAGACGCAATCATGGGCATCCCTGGCTACAAGACATAGGTTGCCTTCCTGTGTGTTTCGTGGCAACTAACTTTTCTGCAGTGCGCCAGTGCCCCGTACGCTTACGGCAAAACGGCTGGCTCTGCCTCACACGTATCGCATCGGCGCCATCGCAGTCGCATGGCGTGCGCGCAGGTCGCCGCGTGCCGTGCGCACCCGACTCCGCCTGGACCTGGACGGACGGCGCACAACACAGGTACCGGAGGCGGAGCACGCGCTCCCGATTAAAAAGAAAAAAAAAAAAAAAAAAACTCAGCCCGTTCGTACGCTGTCGCGGAGGAACCCAAACAGCCGACGGAATCTCACCTGCCCTGCCCTGCTCTGCTCCCCAGCCCAGGCCGTCGCTCTCGCTGCCCTGAGCCCTCCGCGTCCCCCGCCCGCGCCGCGATGCCGGCATGGGCCGAAGCGGCGCTCGTGCTCGCCTCGCCATCCCCGCCACCGCCTCCTCGTCATGTGGCCTCAGGCCGCGCGCCGCCGTGATGGAGTCCGGCAGGCTCTTCTGCAAGGTGGCTCCTCCCTTTCCCATGCCTCCACCCATTTCTTATTCTGTACACGACGTGCTCTCTAGCGGCGATTACGAGCGTGTATGGCTCCCGCCGGTATTGGTACCGCTACCGCACCGCCTCTCGGCAGGTGTGCTGCTGCTGCTGACTTGTTGATTATTGCGTTTATAGACTAGTAGTGCCATCTAGCTGAGTTAACCAGCTGGCTGTTTCATGTATGTGTGATATATTCCTTGCAACAGAGTTTGGTAGGGGCGTTTAGTTCCTCGAATTGGACTTTGTATTTGTATAGATCGGATTGCAGAATAAAGTTTGAAGCATAATTTGTGGAAACTGCTCAAATTGAGCAGTGAGCACCCTCTGAGTTCCTGCTCTTGGTGCTAATCTGGTCTGTGTTGTATGAGGTTTTATGTGCTGTTGCTCTGCCTTGCGATGCATACACTGTTGTGACAGCTTCTCAATCATTCTTTTTCAAAGCGCTGGAGTTACATGCCATAGTGTTTAGTGTTCTGAGTGTGCTTTGACGAAAAGATACCTGCACTGCACTTTATTCAAAACTGATATGCAAAACTACCTAACCTACTGAAATGATAGTGTCTTTGAAAATTGAGTATAGAACCTGTCACTGAAAGTAGCTCAGATCATAAAAATGGATACATTAAAAGGCCTGGGCTGCCTTTGCATTGGATATTTCAGTTGTGAAGATTTTGGCTGTTCATGTTGATCGCATATAGTGGCATGGCATGCCAAACCTTCGTATAGTTGTAAAAACATCTGTCTGGTACTTAAAATATCATTTTTTGTTGGCTCAATTGTTCACTAAATTCCTATGTGTTTTCCACTGACGTTTATGTAGATCAGGTTGTGAGGATTTGGGCTGTTCATGATGATTGCCACTGATGTTTGTGTAGATCAGGTTGCCGAATAAGGTTTGAAGCATAATTTGTGGGAACATGGTTGGCTTTACTTAAATTTAGTGAACTTTGAGAACCTGTTGACTGTGGTCAGTGCCAATCTGGGCTGTGGTTCTTGAGGTTTTGTTTGCTGTTCCTCTGCTGTGTGCACTATTGCAACAACTTCGCCAACGTTGGAGTGCCGGGTGTGCTGTCCATTCATAGGAAAGATATCTGCAGTTTATTTAATACTGGTATGCAATTCGATTTAATCTACAAAAATAGCAGTGTCTTGAATGCTAAAAATTGAATACAAACCTTCCTGAAAGTTCCTCAGACCATAAAGATAGATAAAAAGGCCTGTGCTGTCTTAGCATTTGATATTTATGTTCTGAGGATTTTCTGTTCATGATGCTTATCATGTAATGGTATAGCATGCCAATCTGTCTAACTTGAATTGTGAAAACATGTCTGGTACTTACACCATAAATGTTTTGGATCACTTGGTTTTATTAAATTTTGATGCATTTGTTGAAGTTGGTTGTGTTGTGTCCGTTGTGTAGTTGATTTTCTCAGTGCTGTGCGGCTCTTTCTGAACACATGATGGTAATCATTGCATTTCATTCTTTCTTATGCTTGAACTGTTCTGCTGAACCTAGATGTTCATGATGCTGTGTGGCACTACTTATCTATGCAATTCTAATGCTGTATTATATACGAGCAACCTACATCCCACTTTTTGAAAAGTTATTCTGGGTCAAGTGATGATGGCTTGTTGTTCTGCAGGGGTTTCCTTGTACCATTCGTTCCAAACTAATAGGTTCCAAAGCTGGATTCCAGATTCATAATTACCGCACAAGGGCGTTCAAGATTAGAGCAAAAGCAGAATCTGGTGATGGCTACACACGTCTTGCTCCACTTAGATTTGAGTCTCCAAGTGGTCAGCTTCTGGTTCAGATACTACAATCACATCCTCACCTTATCCCTGCAACAGTTGATCAGCAACTTGAAAACCTTCAATCAGAGAAAGCTGCCCAAAGCGAAGAAGCCTCAAAAGTTCCCCAGGACCTCCTCTACAAGTAAGTTCCTTCATTTCCTTAGAACTGTCTCCTTCAAATCAGCAGCAAGCACTTTCGATCATCATATCTGCTATTTTGTTCATCCATGAATAATGATACACATTTAGTCTTACAACATTGAGAAAAAAAATGGTTTCTGTATGCAAAAGGCTACAGTTCAGACAGTATATAAGTTGAAAAGAACAGAAACAATTTTGGCAGTAGAGATAGGGAAAACAAGGCAGCTAAGTAGATTCTGGATTGACTGATTCAGATGATAGCCTGCTGTTACTTGCTTGGGACTAGAAGGCTTTGATGTTATTGTTCTACCCTCCATTGAATCATGTAAATATAGTTGTAGTCACGTCAATTATTACACTTAATAATTTACTAATTGGTGATAAGCTAATTGTACTACAGGAGAATTGCAGAAATCAAAGGGAAGGAAAGGCAGAATGCCTTAGAAGAGATTATATACTGTTGGATTATATATAGGTTCATGGATAATGACATATCTATGACATCTGCATTATTACCAGGGGGTGGCCCTCTACATGACATGTCTGCATTGCCTAATCAAGAGGATAAATTGCAAAGCATACACTCCATGCAGACGCTTTTGAGATGATACAAAACCATCTCAATCTTATCATGGGAGAAAAGATAGCAGCACCGCCGGATACTGTTGTTGAAATCAGCAACTTGAATCTTGGAAAGCTGTATGCAGCATCCATCATGTATGGTTACTTCCTGAAGAGAGGGTGGATGAGCGATTCCAACTTGAGAAAACTATGAAGACTCTCCCACCAAACCCCAAGCAGCAGATAGTATTTGAAAACCTACAACCTAATCCATTCTGGGATATGGAGTCCTTAGTACAGATAACACCTGATGGGGAGGAGATAAGTTTGGACGACAAAGAATCAAATCCAAACAAGTTGAAGTCTTATGTCACGCAACTGGATGCTGATACATTGCAAAGATATGCTACTATCAGATCCAAGGAAGCCGTCTCACTGATTGAGAAGCAAACTCAGGCGTTGTTTGGACGGCCAGACATCAAAGTATTGGACGATGGTTCAGTCAACGCAAAGGATGGTAGAATGGTAACAATCACATTTGCAGAGCTGAATCATCTGGTCTTGGAGGCAGTTGCTTTCGGTTCCTTTCTGTGGGAAGCTGAGAGTTATGTAGAATCGAAGTACCATTTTGTCAACAGTTGAATTCTTTGAATTTTGGAAATGGTTTGTGTACATGTGAGATAGGGTAGGATCCATCTCTGATCTGTTTCTCAGTGTAGTCATGGTTCTTGCTCGCTATCAGTAACAGCCAAAGCACCACCGTCCATGAACCATGCCAAAGGAAGTGGACCTGAGCCATGGTGTAATCTAACAGGCAAGTGAAAAGTCAAAAATAGTTGATGTTTTCCAAAATCGCTGGACCGTGTTCTAAATCTCCCCCTTCAACACTATCTCCCGCTCCATTCTTCAGTTGTGTTTGCCGTCATGTCAACTAACTGCACGTGTGCTCTTTTGAGTTCTTGCCGTCACTATGGCCTCTCGGTACTATTGTTCCTCTTCATTTTGAGCCCGTTGTGAACCATGTTCTTAATTTGTTGTTGCATAGACTTGAATACATATCTCGCGTCATTACTTGCTTCAAATGCAGAAGCAGGGTCTGACACAGCCACACCAGAGTTATTAACACAGCCACAGCCACACCCTGGCTAGACCGCAGAGTTCCCCTCCCACGTTGTGAAGCCCAGCATGTCTGTGGCCGGGCAACGGTACAACGGTGGGTGCGGTGGGTGCTGCGCTTGCGCGAAGGCGCCGAGTGTTGGCGAGCATACGCAGCTGGCTGCAGTCTGCAGACGACCAGGTTCCTTGTGCATTTGGCATGCAGTTGGATATGTTTTACACGTATATGCACCCTGATTTCCCTCCCATGGTATCAAATAGCTTCGACCATCCCTGAAATCCATCACTTTGCATGTTCATCAACTGAAATAATGTGAGATTAGAACTAGATAATCTCTTGCATATGTACAGAACAATGTGTTTTTTTTTCTGAGATCATGCTTTAGCACGTTTTTTCATTAAACAAAATAAAAGGAATTTTGTTACAACCAATGTCAGGTTACGGTAATACAAAGATTACCAAAACTCACACCCTTCACCCCCACCAAACTCGTACATTACCGGCCCTGTTTGGATCCATGGGCAAGAGCAAGTTTGGGCTAGTTTTGGCTCAACTTGCCCCAAAAGGATCCAAACAGGAGGGGCAAGTTTGGGCTAAATGTAACTTGCCCTCCCAAAATCACTTGCCCATCCAAGGGGTGCAAATTGGGGCAACTTCTAGTGGGACCCACTACTTTCTCTCCACTCCCCCCACATGGGATCCCATACATAATTAAAATAATGTATTTATTGTAAAACTTGCCCCCGAGGGATCCAAACAGCTCAAGGGCAAGAACAAGTTTGAGGGCTAGAGCAAAAGCTAAAAACTTACTCTTGCTCTTGCCCAAATAAAGGATCCAAACAGGGCCACCGTGTGGTTGCCAATAGGCGACCCTAGCACAAGATAAGGGAACGTGGGGGGCGTCATTGTTCATCCATCGCCCATTAGGTTCCAGCCAATCCATGTCCGGCGAGCTTTGCTCTCCACGGCAGCAGTTTTTTTTTTTAGGAACAACCACTTTTATTTATTCATGGTTGGTTACTTGATTACAAACGCCCTCAGGCGGCGACAGTAGCCAGACGTGTCTGCCTGTCTCTAAAAATAAAGAACTTCTAGCTATACAATGTGCATCTACATTCATTCTCCTATTCTCATGCACAAAATTCACCGCTTGAAATTCCTTAGCTCTCTCTTTAATTTCAATGGCAATCTGTCCATACTTGCCTAGACCAGGACCCTTCAAACTTCTGATTATATTATCACAATCTGAAGCCATTGTAATAGAATTCAGGTTCAGGTCTGTCGCAAGATCAATTCCTTCTCTGCAGGCCAGCGCTTCGGCAACTTCAGGGTCAGTAATCCCCTCCACCACCAGAGCTGAGGCGCCCAGGAATCTGCCACTATGGTCCCTTGCTATCGCTGCTAGTGAAGCCCTTCTGGAGTTTTTTGAAAGGGCAGCATCCGAGTTGATCTTCACCACTCCCGCTTGAGGCGGTGTCCATCTTACTGCTCGGCTCGCCGGCACAGCAGTTTGAGACGAGTTGCATGAGCTCAAAGAAGTAAAGTCTCCACGGCAGCAGTTGCCCAGACGAGATCCATGATGGGCCTAGAGACGTGAAGACTTTTTTTGAAAGCGAACCGGGTGGAGAGCTTCCCCACCTTTTCATTCAAAAGAAGTTCGGCCCACTGGGACGAGTTACAGTAGAAGAGGAAGACGTTTACGCCAGGTTACAGGATAGTCGACAACATGTCGAATAACAGTTCTAACCTCACTGTTTCTGCAGTCCCGCCGCCATAGTGAGAAGGATGGAAGGCCAGAGCGAGGCATCAAGACCATACAACGTTCTTGCATCAAGACATCGATTGTCATCTACAGGGGCAACCAATGTGACTCAGCCATAACGCACGCCAAGCTTCAGAGCTGCTGGGGCACCCAAAGAGGACACATGGTGTCGGTCCTCGACCACAGCGTCAGCGACGCAAACGGTGGTCATCCCAGGAGAATCTAGTCGGTTTTGGTGAAATTTCTGTCCGACAGCGCATCCTGATGTCTCTCATTCTCACACAATGTGGTTAGATCCAAAGCTTGGCTGCAGGTGCGTGTGTGGGTGGGTACAAGAGACGTCAGTGTTTGCCTTGCATTGGGTTCTAGCTACTTGCACTGGTTGATCTCCACTCAATCTATGACTTTACCCTACAGAAATCAACACACAGCAGTTCAGTGTCTAAAGAAGAGAGAATGAGTAAGATCGTTGGTAGAATTCACATTTCTTTCCTTCATCTTGATCTCTCTACTCTAACCTGGTTCTTTTATATATATATAAATGAATGGGAGTTTCATAGATGTTTCATGCACATTAAATAGGGTGTCACATCAGCAAAAAGTTCACTTTTTACATGAAACTCGAGGAGAGAGAAGAGAAAAGTTTCATCTTGGTGAAACTCTCTTGGCACACATACCAACTCTCTATGAGTCATGGAATTAAATGCATATGAAACTTTAGAATGAAACTTTGCATTGAGGGAGGGTGTTTCATCCGAGTTTCGTTTCATCTTGTAGTCTTGGAAACAGTGCAATAAAACTCTCCATTAAGACTGGCCTAAAAGTGCTCAAGCAAGCTGTGACGACGCGCAGGGTGGTTTTGATGGTGATGGTGTCCTACTCTACCAACCGAGCATAACTTTCCGTTCCCTGTAATTTAATTACTGTGCCACGTTGAGCTGCTTGCCATGTGGGCCCAAACAAGCACAACTAGCAAATGTCAAGCCAACACAGCCTTGCGAGTGTGGCTACAAAAAGGGAATCCGTGGCAAACTATCAGAACAGTTACCTTACTTTACTTGTAACTTTAGCTACTGCTCTTCTTTTTTCCTTAGGATTGTACTAGTTCTTGCTACTTGTATCAAGTTGTTTGAGCAATCCAGTTGGGGTTCCTAACATACTGATTCTTAGTCAGACTAGATAGTAGCCTCAAGCTGGTTGCTGAGCCTGGGAGAGCTCCCACAACCTTCTAGGCCGAATCAGAGCACAAATGCAAGCAGAACATACAAAAGTTAAAACAGTACGGATCAATGCCCAATGACATTTCACAATATTTTTTTAAATGGAAATGACATTTCACAATTGACATATGTAGAAATGTGTGGGGATCGATATTCGGGACACTAACGATAAGCTCCCCGCTCGACGTCAACAAGCTAAGGCAGCCCCAAGAGCCCAGTCGATCAACGCAAAGAGGTCACTACCCTCCGAAGAACTCCGCGCCCGCGGACGAGCTCCCACCATGGCCGAGCACGCGTATACGAGCACTCCGTGCCGAGGGACCTATTCTCGCCTCAACCGAGCTCTCCTGAAGTGAGCTCCCCCATTCGCGTGACGGACGTCCTCCTGAGGACCTCTTCCCGTCTCGCTCGGGCTCGAGCTCAACGAATCCTGCGACGACGGAAGAGCTCATCTGCCTTCCGCGCAAAGCCTGCCGGTACGGAGTCGGCCAACCACTCCCTGACAAGTACTGTAGCCACGCATCGCTACAGCAACAGGGAGGGGTCTCCTCCATCATACCGCCATACCCCATCGGCTCCAACAGCGTCGCCACAGTACCCTCAAGTACGGTCGACGTGTGCATACCTCATCCATGGTATGGTCGCGCCCATGTCGACGGGATCGATTCCTACCACGATTAGGGACGGCGCGGCACCTACCCACCGCCCAAACCTCGATTCGCGCGTACGGCGGCGACCAATTTCAGCATCCAAAGCCGCAAAGAGCTCGAAGAAGACTCCTGCCCGACCAAAGAGCTCGTCCAGAGAGCTCCCTCACTGTATCCCATCGCATCCAACAACTCTACTACAGTCCCCACGGGTACACACGAAGCGCATCTCGGCGTCAGCGGCATGACCGCTCCTCCCATACCGAAGAGACAGCTTCCAACTACGATTAAAGACAGGACGACGCCTGACCTCCGCCCAGACCGGGATTCACGTGCACAACGACGATCGATTTCAGCATTCAAAGCTACCGAGAGCTCGAAGAGAGCTCCTGACCAATCAACGAGCTCGTTCGGAGAGCTCTTTCACCTACCTGCCACTTCATAGCCCCTCACTCTATCCCCTCTCGCCTCAACTCGAAGAGCTCACATGTCCTGCTCCCCTTGTCGCTATAAAAGGAGGGGCAGGGTTCTCAGTTGAGGCGAGAGAGAAGAAAAAGGGACAACGAACTCCCGCTCTCCAAAAACCAGCATCCTCACTCACCCTCATATTGGCACTTGCCTCAATCTCAAGAGACTTGGGAGCCCGCTCCCTCTCGATCTGCTTGTACGCACCCCCGGTATGAGCATTTGAGCTCGGATAGTGATCACACCGGACCGGGAGCTTGATCTCGCCCGAACCAAAGATAAACTTGTGTCATTGTCTCTAGAGCTAGGCCATTCGGAGAACGCGTGCCGGCCGATTCGCGTGACCGTGGTCACCGTGATATCGCACCACGACGGTTGGCGCGCAAGGTAGGGGCGCTAGTGTGACTCCACCACTCCGATGGCTCTTCCCTCGCCTCGTTTTTCGGCGGCCACGATCCTCCAGCGGCTCCCCGAGGTTCGTGGCCACCGGCGAGGGCTGCGACATGGTCCTCCTCCCTTCGTCCCGCCCCGCGGCGGGCGCTTCGGCGTCTTGTCCCCCCGGCCCGGGCTTCGGGGACCGCACCTCGCGCCCCGCCGATGGGGTGGCATCGGCCGCCTTGGTGGCGTCCCCCCGCGCCGCCGCTCGGGTTTCCGGTTGGCATCCCCGACACCCCCGACGGCTTCACCACTTGCCGACGAGGCCAGATTGCTGGCCCGTTCTTGTCATCGGCTCCTCGGTACCCGTCACGGTTTGGGAGCGCCGGGGAAGGCCTCCCTCCGTCACCCAGTCCCGCGTCGCCCCCTTGGGCGCCACGTGAGCGTTTGGAGCATCCGGGGTCCTCACGGCGCGCGGCGCATGGGGGAGCCAAGGAAACGCGGCACGACCCGCTCGTTCTCAGCCCGCCATGCCGATTTCAAGCGCCGCCACCCCGACGGTGCCGACGTCACGCCCACGCCACTCTTCCAACCCAAGGCGGGCGGCCACTACCGCGTGGAGGCTTCGTGGCCCCCGCCCCCCAGCTCAAGCTCGCCCGGCCGGACGCCGCGGACGGCCGCAGGACACGTGCGACCTCCTCGATCCGAGGCTACACGAGCCCGCCCTGGAGCGCGTCCGTCGACCGTGCCGCACGCCGCCGCCGCGATCGGCCGACGCATGGGTCCGCCCAACTTTCCCCCGGTATACATACTGGGACCCAACGCGCCGGTTCGCGCCCCCCATCCATCAGCAAACCGGCCACTCATCCCCGAGCCGCCTTCCCGGTCGCCCGAACAAGGAAGTGGCCGCCAAGAGGGTCTCTACTCCCCATCGGAGGAGCCCCCGGATCGCCGAGGGCGCCCGCGGGTCACCTCCAAGCCCCCACCGGTTTCCGCGGTTCCTCGACGGAGAAGGAGGAAGCGCGAGGCACGTCTCGCGCCGGTCACCTCAGCATCGACGGCTGAACGACGACCGAAGACGGAGGGGACGCGCAGCCGCCCACGAGCTCGGTCATCCCGACCTCGACCTCCGCCTTGCCCGAGGGGTCCCGACCCGAAGGGCGCACAAGCAGCAACGAGATCGACGCGGCGGCAGCAGCCACGCCCGAATCCTCTTAGGATCTCTAAAACGGTTGCTTTGTTCCCAGCGCTTCATGCCCATGGGCCTGTCCCTCCCCAATTCACCCGGATGTTGTGTACCCCTCTCTAAAGCCGTGCTATGAAAAATGTCCTCCGATTGCATCAATCCGTGCAAGCACTCGAGCTCATTTTCTCGTTGACAGCTTGTTGAGCAACGGCTGGCCCTCGACGACGAGGCCAGTCCTTGCTCAGGGGCCCATAAGGGATTGGGGTACACGCCCCACGATTTTCACAAACCAGGTTCCTCACGAAAGTCACTATACGGCTGGACAACGAGCTCAAACTCACGAACTCGCACCTCTCCCCTCAAAGACGAGCAATGCCCCGAAAGCGGCTAGCCTGCGAGCTCAACACCGAGAGCATGACGCGACCGCCCGACAACCTTCCGCGCCCCCGCGGCCAGCAAGGGAGGGCCCGTCGTCCGACTCTGGGAACGCGAGCTCATACGAAAAGTCGAACAGGGCACGGCAAAGGAAGGCGCGGAAAAGCACAACGTCCACTAAACCATGACCACCCGAGTCTTTACAACTCGCCTCGACCGCGAGGACTTAACCAGTTCACTAAGAGAGGCCGAGCCTCGAATCTCTATCCTTGCGCAGGGGGATCCCGATCTATCGGCGCCGCCGGCCAGGACGACATGTGGGGCCTCCTCCTCGGCGGATTCCTCATCCGTTCCATCCTCACCGACAGATGCCCGAAGACCTCGAGCTCATTGGCGGCCATCCCGAAAAGCTCGGTGGATAGCTCCGTCGTGGCAGCCTCGGCGACAAAGCAGACTTCCGCTCGGTGTCGGCGTCGTCAATGCCCGAGCCCACCCCACGCTCGCACGAGGCCGACCTCGAAATCGGGGTAGTGGGAGAAGACGACGCCGACCGCCTTTGTGTACCGCGGCGCCCCCGTCCTCCGTCACCTTGCGCTGAACACCGGACACCCGCGCCGTCAAGTCCACCGCGTCTTCCACCCCGAGGATGTCGCAGCGTCCCGACCGCAGATGGCGAGGGTCCCGTAAGCGCGCCGAGCTCTCGGCCTCCTCCCCAGCCTTCGCGCAGCGCTGCCTTCCGGAGACCCTTCGAGCGCCTTCCGAGCGTCCGGCGAGCTCGAGGGTGCGCCGCTTGAGGTCCGCCTCCTTCCCTACAACGCGAGCCGAGTATGCTCCAAGGTGGACTCGAGGCGGCGAGTCCCACGCCTCCGGTCCTCGGCCTCCCGCTCCGCCTTCAGGGGTCCCCTCCTTCCTACCAGAAGAAAGTAAGGGGTCGACACGAGTCTTGAAAACCCTAAAAACATGAAGAAGAGACGGCCCCCCGCTTACTCAGAAGGTCGCCGTAAGAGCTCCCCGCTCATTATACCAGAACTCATAATTCTCGGCGTCGAGCCGATCTCTCTCCGCCTCCGAGGCGGTGATCCCACCGCAGCTCGGAGGCTTCGCGATCGTGGCCGAACTCCCGACGCCGCCCCAAGAACCCGGCGAGTAAAAAGGGAAAAAGGAAAACTACGAGAGACGGGCGAAAGCGCTCACCCGCGAGCTCGGCGTCGCGATGGTTGAGCTGTTCCTTGAGCTCGTCTATGCCCTTCCGCAGGGTCTCGTTGCCAAGCTCGAGCCTCGAACGCTCGAGCTCCTTCTTTTCGAGCATCCCGCGGAGAGGAGTCCAGCCCTCCCGCATCTTCGCGCCGGCAGCCCCTATGAGGCGAGCTCGCGCTCCTCCTCCCTCCGGCGCCTCGCGTAGCGCCCCCCGCCCCTCTCCCCTGCGCCTCACGAAAGGCCCGGTCTTCCACTCCACGAGCATACCCGTGACCTCCTCCACCCGGCGCTCAAGATATCGGTCTTTGGAGCTGCGCCACCTCGATCTCCTCACGCATATCCGCCACCGACGCCGTCGTCGCCTTGCTCACCGGACCGGCCGCCCTCAACGAGCCGCGCCGGTGGGTTGTAGCCACGAAGGGAGTCCCGCACCCCCTGAAGGGTTAAAAAGCGCGTGAGCACACGACACGAGGCATAGAAGGGAACGAGTGAATACCACCCCTAGTCCAAACTCCGGGCGAGGCGGAGCGCACACGCCGCCCCTCCGACGGAGCGGCGATTCGCGGCGCCATCGGGACGCAAGTCGCGGGAGGCCGACGCCCGCGCCCGGAGGGACGCCGCCGCCGCGACCGCACCGCACCAACACCTTCGCCCCCGCCGACGTCCATCATCGTTGTGGCAAGAAACGGCACCCGCACACACACGGTGACGTTGAGCCCGACGCCGCCCCCCAAGACGCGTCCTCCGCGGAAACCTCCTCCTCCGCCCCGAACGGACCACCCTCGCGGCCGCCTCATCGCCCTCGCCATCACCATCACCGCCAGCAGGAAGCTCGACGACGACCTCCCCCAAAGGGCCGTCCGGCCCCGCGGGCCCCTCCGCCCCCGCGCTCCACCTGTGGCCTCTCCCGTCGAAGAACTTATGGCCGCCACCGACGAGGAGCCCGAGGCGTGCGAGCTCCCGTTGTCGGCAGGGAACCGATCAACGTGTTCCCCCCTTAGATGGGAGCGGCAACGCCATCTCGTGACCCCGCCATCGCGGCCGACGCCGCCAAAGAGCTCATTCCCGTAGAGCTCGGCATCAGCGGTGCCATCTTGCCTGTCATCCCCAAGCATGATAATAGCGGGCTCGAGACCGCCGGATCGAGCTCACCAACGACGACAAAGAAAGAGCTTGCAGCTTCTGGGCCCGGGCTCGCGCCGCCGGCCGAGCCCCTCCGTCCCGGCGCTTCCGGGGTAGTCTCCCGCCGCCCGAGCATGGAGGAGAGCTCAATGAACACAACCGGGTACCACGGTCGCCCCACGACTACGGAAACGAAGAGCTCACCTAGGGGCCACCCTCCTCGACTTCCTCTTCTTCCGGGCGCCGCCGGCGGTACTCTTCGCCGCCGACCGGAGAAGTCGACCTTCGCCGCGGAAGGGGCGGGCCGGTGCGGGCGGCAGCCATGAGCAAAGTCCGGCGCCCCCACGCCACCACCACCGGCGTCCGGGAGCTCGTCGGGCTCGACGAGAGCCCGACCTCTCCGGCGGAGTGGGCAAATGACGCCGAGGGCTCTCTCAAGAGCTCGGCTCTAGACTCCTCGGCCGACCGCCGTCGCCTCCGCTCGATGAGCCCACCTCCCCGCTCCGCACGAGCACGTCTTCCGGACAACGATGGGCGCCGACCTCGTCGGAGAGGAGGCCGAGACCCGAAAGGGCGTATCACCCCAACCGGAAGAACGCGAGCTCGTCGAAAAAATGCAAACCGCCCGCGGCGGTGGGGAGAGCTCGAATAAAAAGGAGAGCATTTACCGCCAACGTCGCCGCATTGGGGGAGAGCTTCAGGGGCTCCCGCCCCGCCCCCGTCTTGGTCACCAGCTCCAGGTAGAACTCCACCTGGTCGTCATCAAGATTGCGGGCGTTCGCAGTACCCTCGAACGGGGCCTTGTCTCCCGTCATCTCCCACATACGGAGGGCTCGACGCTGAAGCGGCACCACCGCCCTGCGGAGCCAGGTCTCAATGATGTGGTTCACCGTCAACCCAAAGATCATGCGGCGCCTTGATCTTAGCCACGGCCGCCGCCACATCCGCCTTCGCGCCGGCAGAGGGGTTCTCGCGCCATAGCTCGCCCCCTTCGAAGGTGCGACCGGTGTACCGCGACGGGGGAAGGAGCCGTCGTTCTTCGTGCAGAACCACTCCTCCCTCCACCGAGCATTCACCGTTGGGAAGTCGCCCACCGGGGAAGGTCTCGGACCCTCCCCCGCGGGCTGCAGACGCACGCAGCGATCGGGGCCGGTCCCGCCGCCCTGGCCGGCCGGTCGGATCTTGGCGAAGATGTAGTGCTTAAGGAGCTCCCGCTTGGGGGAATTCCCAACCAGCCCTCGCAGAGCATAGCAAAGGTCGAGAGGAGCAAAGACTCCATTTGGAGTCGTGTGTTGGAGCTCGACACCCCAAGACGTGATCATCCGCCGAAAGAAGTCGCCGGTGGGCATGCCCAACCCGCGCTCATGGAACGCGACGAACGAGACGACGTAGCCCGGCGGCGGATCAGCCCGTGCCTCGCCGCCGGATGATCCACTCCTCCGCCTCCGTCCGCGGAACGGCAGCCCGCCGACGAGGCCGCACCGCCGACAAGTCCTCCGTCGCCGCCCGAACGCCGCCAGAGCCCATCTTGCGCCCGAGAAGGCCCGCCGACGATGCCGGGAGGTGGAGGATCGACCTATGTACCGATCGCCGGCGCCGGATTTCTCTTCTTCTTCGAACTTGCGTGAAGAAAGGCGGATAACGGAAAGGTTAGCCCGCCCCTCGATCTCCTGCCATTTATAGGGCTCCGCCACGACGAAGGCGGCGAGATGAAACCGTCCGGGGGCGGGGGGCCCGCCACGCACCACATCCGCACGTAACCGACTTCACGAGATCGGCGCGCGCGCAACACCCGGCAGAAGCTGAACCAACGCCATCTTAATGGGACGACTCCTCCCCAACGGTAAAAATCTTAACGACAGGATCCCAACGGTTGCTTTTACCCAACGAGCAAAAATCCCAGAGCTCGGCGCAACAACCCGACCGCGAAGCGTCAGGGGAGGGTAAGCTCGCAGCGCGAGCTCACTGACCCCAGGGCCCGAAGGAAAGCTCGAAACCCGAAAGCTTCGGACGCCGCCCTGAGACGCCGTGTGCAAGAAGTACTCCGCGGAAGCGACATCGACGGCCCGTGTTCCGAGCTCTCGAAAGGGCTCGGGGGCTCCCGCCCACGCGCGTCTGGGCCGCTGAAGAGCCGCGAGATCGAGCTCTCAGAACCCGAGGACGATCCACCGACCGATCAAGCAAACAGGCCAACAAGCTCAAGCCTCATCCAGGCCGTCCGATGACGGCGGCAGAGGCGCAGTGGCGATGGCGCCAAAAGGCGGCAAGCTCGGGCGGATCGAACACATGCGAGCTAGTCCGAACGACCGCAGAGCTCGAGCTCTTACCAAGCACGACCTGTCCTAGGGTTCGAAGGCCGGCCCCCCACGGGGGTTCGACGGCCGCCCGGGAACACCACGAGCGAGGGGCGCTAAGGCGAAGCGGCATCGACGGCTCTCGCCTCGAGCTCACGAGCGAGCTCGGGGGCTTCCGCCTAAGCGCGTTCGGGTTGCCAAAGGAGGCGGAAAGACGACCTTAGGTTGTCCTCTACGATGAGGAGACTCTAGTCCTCGAGCTCTCCGAACGAGCTCGGGAACCGTAAAGGTTGCGCCTTTGGAACACGAGGTCGGTCTACCACCGGCCGCATCGAATGAGCTCGCGCTTGACCTCCCCGAACTACCCGTTATCAGCTCACCGAGCACTCGATTTCGGCCAACGAGGCAAAATCGAGCCCGAGCTCACCCCCCTTTTTGCGGCCTCCCGCAGCGACGGGGAAACGAACACGCGATAACCTATAAAAAAGCCTCCACGCGAACCTCTCGTTCCCGCGGAGCCTCGGGGGCTACACCCACGGGTGCGCTCGAGCGCACCCGCGGAGACGATCGAGCATCTCCTAGACAAGACCTAAGCAATGGGAGGGACACGAGGGCTACTCTGTGCGAGTCGAACGGCGAAAAACGACGAGCTAAGGTAAGCTCATCCGCGGTGAGGTGTTACAAACTCGGGAACCCTATCGGCAAGATCGTCTCACGCTCCCCGTCACGACGAGCACCTCGCCCAACGAGCTCGGGACCTCACGACTAACTACGATCGAGGCCTCGTCGACACGAGACGAAATTGGTATTAAATACTCGAAATAACGAGGGGCATCCCAAAGGTGAGCTGAGTCCTTACGCCCTCATCGTTCATAAACATATATATACATATGGGTACGAGTACATGAACCGAAAGCGAGGCTACGAGAGCAAAGGGCACAGGAGAGGTCCTAGCTGGCGAGCTTCAGCGACGACGATGCCCTGCGGCCGCGCCAAGCTCACGAACCCTCGCGGTCGAGGAGCGTCTTGCGGTCCTTGTCCGCCTTCAGCCAGGACGAAGACCTCGCCGGGACCGACCGGAAGCGCCGCCCCTTGGGCCCGACGAGCTACTCCTCCGCAAGGGAGGGCACCGACGCCGACGCGTTTGCCACCACCTCCTCCGCGGTGGCCTCGAACTCCTCGACGCCGCCGGCAAAGGTCGCCAAGGTCCCCGTCCGAGAACCCTGGACTCCGTCCAGTCGGCGCCGGCCGCCGACGACGCCATCGCCAGGGCCGTCAAAGCCCCGCGGCGGACGCCACGGATGGCAACCACCGGGAGCCGCTCTCGCAGGTGATCCGCCTCTTCGAGCGGGCTGCGAAGAAAACGCAAGAGGGTCAATGAACGAATGCCGACTCGAAAGTTGGACCAGGAAGATGGACACTCACCGCCGCGAACCGCCGGCGTTCTCGCACCGATGCGCCGCGATCGCGAGCTCCTGCTCCGTGGCGCCGACGAGCGCCGCCCTCGCGTCCCCTTGACCTCGGCGCAATCCGAGACCGAGGCGGAGCTCGGCAATCGTCGCCTCTCGAAGGCGGAGGAGGGGGCGGCGCCGGAGCCGGAGGGGGAGGCATGGCCCCCGGGCGGTGCCGGGATCGGCCGGGCGGCGCAGTTACGACGGGAGAACGAGCCCGCCTCCCGCCGATGGCGGCGTCCTCCTCCCGAACCTCCTCAGAAACGATGATCCCACACCCTCCATCTCTAAGGCAAAGAGGGCTCGAGGAAGAGAAGAAGGATGCAGGAGGAAGAAGACGGACGCCAGCTCCACGACCCGAGTCCTCGAATTTATAGCCGAACGACGACGGTTCGCCTCCCACACGCAAAGGGAGGGCGCCCGCGGGTTCCCACGCGATCTCCACCCACGACGCACGATCTACGAGGAACCGCCGCCAAAGGCAACGGCACGCGAAGACCCGCCATAATTGCGACCAATCGCAAGGGTGCACGAGCACCCGCATTAACCACCGACGTGACGGAGCGGCCGGCGACGCTTCGGATTTCGAGAAACCATCACGCAGACGGAACGACCCCAAAGGCGACCTCGAACCAGCAAGAGTCCCCCAACGATGAGCTCCCCCCACGGGAACAGTCCCGCGTGAGCTCTCTAAAAGAGCTCACCCGGCACAGGCCCCTCGATCCACTTCAGACGAATTCTCGCCGCCTAAAGCCTCCTCGAGCTCTCCACGGGAGACCTCTTCACAGACCTCCAGGCCGCCCGAGCTCCCCAACGACAAGCCCTGCGCAAAGCTACCCCGAAAGAGTTTGACGTCGGCCCGCGGGTACGAGAGTTGGCCGCCAACTCTCGACACAACCAACCACTCCCCGACGAATCACCGAGGCCATGCGGAGTTACGAGAGGCGGGAAGAGGTCATTCGATCATACCGCCGTACCCCGTCAACTCCAACAGCCCCGCTACGAGGCCTGCAGGTACTTGCTCGGTACCACATTTCCACGCCCGGCATGGGCGGCCCCACACACCGAGAAGACGACATCCAACTCCAATTAGGGGCAAGGCGACGCCGGCTCTTTTTTTTTACACAACGGGCGAAACACTGAGAGCTCGACGCAACGGTCGAAACACCGGGTTCCGAAGCGCGGAGCTCGTGGCGCGAGCTCACCGCCGCGGGGTTCGAAGGTCAAGCTCGATTCGAGAGCTCCTTGGGCCGCCCAAACGGTAAGAGCTAGCAAAGACGCTGCGGAAGCGGCGTCGACGGCCCGCGCCCCCCAGCTCTTGAAAGGGCCCGGGGCTACCGCTTGCGTGCGTCCGGGTAGCCGGGGCTTCGAACGACTCGAGCTGGCCTCTTCGAGGAGGAAGCACCTCGCCTCCGGACAACCCCCGGGGGCTCGAGAACCACGGAAGTCGGGCCCTCGGCATCTGAGGTCGATCCACTAGCCGATCGTGCGAACGAGTTAACGAACTCGGGCCTCACCTGACCATCCGACAAAGAGCTCACCGGCGCTCGATCTCGAAACCAACGAGGCTAGGTCGGGCTCGAGCTCACCGTCTCCACACCGCGAAAGACAAACGGGTCGATGAGCCCACGACAATTCTAAAAAGCCTCCGCGAGAGCTCACGGCTCTCACGGAGCCTCGAAACTACACCGCGCGTGCGCTTGCACACCCGCGTCCGAAACATTCCCCCAACTTAAGAACCACCGCGACAAAGGCCACCATTTGGTCAGCATCCGGGAGACCCCCCCTCTCCCGCACGCCTGGGCTACCGTGGGGGATCGATATTCGGGACACTAACGATAAGCTCCCCGCCGACGTCAACAAGCTAAGGCAGCCCCAAGAGCCTGGTCCGATCAACGCAAAGAGGTCACTACCCTCCGAAGAACTCCGCGCCCGCGGACGAGCTCCCACCATGGCCGAGCACGCGTATACGAGCACTCCGTGCCGAGGGACCTATTCTCGCCTCAACCGAGCCTCCCCGAAGTGAGCTCCCCATTCGCGTGACGGACGCCCTCCCGAGGACCTCTTCCGTCTCGCTCGGGCTCGAGCTCAACGAATCCCGCGACGACGGAAGAGCTCATCCGCCTTCCGCGCAAAGCCCGCCGGGTGCGGAGTCGGCCAACCACTCCTCGACAAGTATGCGTAGCCACGCATCGCTACAAAGAATGGGAGAGGGTCTCCTCCATCATACCGCCATACCCCATCGGCTCCAACAAACACGCCACGCATCCTCAAGCACGGTCGACGTGTGTGCATACCTCATCCATGGTATGGTCGCGCCCATGTCGACGGATCGATTCCTACCACGATTAGGGACGGCGCGGCACCTACCCACCGCCCAAACCTCGATTCGCGTACGGCGGCGACCAATTTCAGCATCCAAAGCCGCAAAGAGAGCTCGAAGAAGACTCCCGCCCGACCAAAGAGCTCGTCCCGGAGAGCTCCCTCACCGTATCCCATCGCATCCAACAACTCTACTACAGTCCCCACGGGTACACACGAAGCGCATCTCGGCGTCAGCGGCATGACCGCTCCTCCCATACCGAAGAGACAGCTTCCAACTACGATTAAAGACAGGACGACGCCTGACCTCCGCCCAGACCGGATTCACGTGCACAACGACGATCGATTTCAGCATTCAAAGCTACCGAGAGCTCGAGAGAGCTCCCCGACCAATCAACGAGCTGCGTTCGAGAGCTCTTTCACCTACCCGCCACTTCATAGCCCCCTCACTCTATCCCCTCTCGCCTCAACTCGAAGAGCTCACATGTCCCGCTCCCTTGTCGCTATAAAAGGAGGGGCGGGGTTCTCGCTGAGGCGAGAGAGAAGAAAAAAGGGACAACGAACTCCCGCTCTCCAAAACCAAAGATCCTCACTCACCCTCATATTGGCACTTGCCTCAATCTCAAGAGACTTGGGAGCCCGCTCCCTCTCTCGATCTGCTTGTACGCACCCGGTATGAGCATTTGAGCTCGGATAGTGATCACACTTGGACCAGGGAGCTTGATCTCGCCCGAACCAAGATAAACTTGTGTCATTGTCTCTAGAGCTAGGCCATTCGGAGAACGCATTAGCCGGGCCGATTCGCGACCGTGGTCACCGTGATATCGCACCACGACAAAATGCGATAGTGTTCAATACAAGATGGTTTCCAAAATCACTGGTGGACCACGGTTTTGGATCTTACCAATCAAGTGACATGTGGCACATAAAAAAAAAATCATATGCTTAAGGTGATACCGAGAATTTGATAGCTTCCTATATTTCAGGATAATTGTGCACGAAATAAATTGCATGTGTGGCGAGATTCAACATTACTATACCTATACGGTTGTGATTTTTTTCACATACCTCGTGTATCGGTGAATGCATTGGAGAGACAGTGCACCCAAAGGACCATACAATTTATTTCGATGCTGCTAGTCTTCGGAATCAGAGGCAATTATGTTGTGCTTCATTGCTCATGATTCCCGTACTCTGGAATTTGGAAGAGCCGCTGACACCTCGTGGGGTCGTGTCCTCGTCGCCCTCCAACACGCCCGTGGCTCTGAATAGCGACAGATCTTGGCAAACTGACAAGTAAAAAGGACGCACTAGCAAGTGCCGGAGTGGGGGTGGGGTTGGGTTGGGGTGTGGGGGCACGGCCCCCATAAAAAGGCGAAGACTTTTTTTTTATAGAGAATAAGCAATTCTGTATGAATTTGGGCCAAGGCCCATGATTGGCTGCCACGAAGGCCAAGCACCGCACAACGTAGTACGACGGAGCACCATTTGGCGAGTATCTAGGAAGGCTCGATGTTTCGAGGGCTCTGCTTGCCTCACTAGAGTTGACGGGGCTACTTCAGTGTGTTTGCTTTCCAGGTAGCTAAGCTAGCTCGCGTTTCTTTATCTTGTAATAATTTTTGGTGGGGGTTGGGGGAGCTATTGCTAATGGAATTTGGTTTTCAGTTATTCGTTACTTTTTTCGTTGTATTGGGTAATGGAACAATGATGATTTCAGTAGATCGACATTGTTGACAGTGAACAACATCCTTCTCCGGACATCGTTGCTACCATCCGCGCCTGTATTGGGTAATGGTCATCGTTGCTACTTGCTAGCGAACACCATCAGCGCGGAACAAACCTTGCATCCGTGACAACTGCGCGCGATCAACAGATTGACGTCGACCACACTCTGAGTACGTCTCTGACATGATGTAGACGTCGTGCGGTGCTTGGCCTTCGTGGCAGAGGCCCAAATTCATACAAAATTGATTATTCTCTAAAAAAAATTTGTTCGTTTTTTTCTCTATGGCCCCCCCGCCCCCGCTCCACCACTGCACACTAGTGATGACAACTCGCCTGCGTGAGGCCATCAAATCAAATTAATCAAGGAAACAAAAGGATTCCAGTTTAGTACTTGGGTGCACGGTAGCCGATCTGTAGTTGATGGTTCGGTTGGCCCGATCGCGAAAAAGAAAAGAAAAAACTTCGGTTAAGATTGAATGGGATTTGGGAAGGCAAGGCCCGATAAACTCATGACCTCTTGATATATGTTCCACCAAAAAAATATAAAATACGATAGTGCCAACAATCAGTACAGACAGTCGAACAATACTATTAGTATTAGAGGTGTCAGTGAACCAAAGTTTTTGGATATTACCGATCAAACAATTTCTTCACTGTAAAGTCTAACTAACACTGATGTTCAGCTAGTGGGCCGGGACAGGCCTGTATTGGTAACCGGGAGTGCAATAGGGAGTAGGGACCGTAATCAGCCCATCCAGTGCAAAACCATGTGTATAGTGGATTGATGCTAATCAACCGAAGCAAACGAGCAGATAAACAATAAAAGAATTTGGAGGTCCGACTTTGGCTGATCACAGTGACGAAGCCTAAAATAATTTTAGGGGCTGAAACAATGAAGATGTTGATTTGCAGAAAAATTTAGTAGTGTTTTTTTTTTTTTTTGCTATAGTAAATAACCTTGAATACTTTATTGTAGAGGGCTAGAGCCCGGCTACCTACAAAAAAAAAAAAAAATCAAGTTTTCTTCTTATACTATTTTTTAAAGAATAATAAATTTATTTATTTATTTTAAAAATAATAAATTATTTATTATTTGTTAATGGATATAATTAATACATAATTTATAAATAATGGTAAGAATATTTTGTGTACTCTCTAGGTGGATTTTTCCCTGTTTGCCAGCTTTGTGGATACCAACATGGTCCATAAATAGAATCAAAACTACTTCATTTGTGCAAAACCACATCCATGCCTCCGAAAACAACTTTATTTTCCCGTACCGAGGAGTATTAAATAAATACTAAATTTACCAAGTAATAATAATAATAATAATAATAATGATGATGATGATAATAATAATAATAATAATAATAATAATAATATAGTTTTTTAGCAAAAAATTGTACCACTCTTTTATGTGGGAGAGGGTATCTTATAATTGGCAACGTATGTTATGAAAACCAGCCTTCAGATACCATCTCTTGAACTGGACGTCATAATAAATAATTTAATCAATATACGCTTAAGTTAATTAGGTCTATCTTAATTAGTGTTTTTATCCACATTATTAAATAGATTGCATACGTAGCAACATTTTCAAAAAGAGAGAAGAACTAAGCTTCATGTAGATGAAACTCTCTCGGCATGACAACTATATATGAGGTATGAAATTTAAATAAATAGAGGATTATTATTTTATCATGTTTCATCCAATGTGGCTTTCTTAGAAACCGAATGTCAGAACTTTGGCTTCATTCTCATTTAGCCAATCACAAAAAAATTATGAATAGAGCAGTCGATCTTGGTTGCATAAGAAGTGTCACTATCACACAACACAACTGCGTCGGTGTGTGTTCGATATAAAGTGAAAGGAGTCGAGCTGCACAAAGGACTTACGTCAATGCATGCTCGTGACAGAAGACGGTCCGCTTTCTGGTGTGATGAACTGATGACATAGCATTCGTGTTTCCCTATGAATACGGGCAGTGCTTTACCTTTCATATACCACTGGGATCACAGCTTGGATTCAGAAGACCCTTAGGGCCCTGGCGCTGCATTTTGGGAATTGTGATACAATTAAAATGGAGCACTGAATCTGAAGAGACCGTTCTGAACTGAAGGTATTGAAGGGAAGCACTGAATCTGAACAGTCCGTTCCGAAGGTATCACGGCATTAAAGCTTTTAGGTGGGTTCTGAATCCCAACTCAAGCAATCCACTCAACCCTCCCACAAAGCTTCAGGTTCTCTGATTGAGCATTCTGTCGCCGATATCCATGGCCGGAGCTGAGCCTGCTGGAGCTGGCAAGATCCAGGTCAAGTTCCTAGTGGACAACGAGAAGAAAAAGGTGGTGTTTGCAGAGTCCGGGAAGGAGTTCGTGGACGTGCTCCTCAGCTTCCTCACTCTGCCGCTCGGCACCATTGTTCGGCTGCTCGGCAAGGAGTCATCTCTGGGCTGCTTCGATGAGTTGTACAAGAGCGTGGAGAGCCTTGATGAGAGCCATTTCCAGACCAAGGCCTGCAAGAACATGCTGCTTAGGTCCCTCAGCGCTGCCGGGGCACTCTGCGAGGATCTTGTTGTCAGGATTGACAACAGGAACCCCAGGAGCATTTGGGTTTGCAGCCAGACTAAGTGCGTCATTGATACGATGTACTATAGCTCAGTTCCAGATGTGCCGTGCGGGCAGTGTGGGGAACCCTTGGCCCATTGGTTGGTGTGGGGGAAGGGAGATGAGGAAGGTAAAGATGATGGGGTTTTTGTAAGAGGCGGCAGCGGAATGAGCTATGCCATTACAGATGATCTGCAAGTTGTGTCTGCGGATACGGACAATCTCATGTCCCTTTTACGTGACTTGGGAATTGAGGACGTAACCATGCTTGAAGAGAAATCGTTAGAACTTGGCTTAGAGGAGGTAAGCACAAGATCTGGTTTACATTGCTATTTTTTTTTTTTTGCAAACTCATTCATGCATGGTCTTGAATTGAAATTTTCCTCTTTTTATTTATCGACAGATAAAAACCTTCTTAAGCAAATGCTGAGGTCTGATCAACCCCTGACTGATTTTGTATTCAAAACATCCCACGAGTCCATAAGGACAGATGAACACATCTCTATGGATGCCTATGTTAGTTCTGAGAACGATTCAAGTTCAGATTGTAATGTCATTAAAGTGAAACTTCTAGTGGCAAACACAAATCTGTCGGTAGTACACGCTGAGGTGGGTGTAGAATTTTGCAATCTTCTGTTCAGTTTCCTGACTTTACCACTCGGCCATGTGGTCCAGCTCCTTGGAGGTTCTTCATCCATCACCTGCATTGATAATCTCTACAAAAGTGTGGGCCCCAACCTGAATAATCGAGACATGCTCATCTCCCCCCAGGTTGCCCCCCCTTTTTCACTTGTAGCAATCCCCTGCTACCAAGTGATGAGGTGCCGTCAATTGTATCTTCTGTTGCTTGCTGCTCTACTTGCATCAGAAACCATATTACTTTCGTGTTTAAGAAAATGAAATGTTCCCACGACATCACGAGAAATGTTGCCGGTGAATCCCAAGGTGCCAACCATGACAACAGAGACCGGTGGTGGCTATGCAAAGGGACCAGGCAAGTTCTTGGTGACTAATGAGCTTGGCGTGGCTCCATTCTCGATAATGAACGCCTTGCACGAACTGAAGGGCAAGGAACTCTCCGTATCAAATCTTGAGACAACAGAGTTCACGTTCACACAAGTGGAGGTGACCAGAGTAACATTTTTTCTAGCTTCATGTTTACATATCACAAATCTACTTGCGTGACAATTGTTTTTAGCAGCCACTCAACCTGTTGTGGGCTGCATTGATCTCTCGCGATGCACTGACCCTGACCTGCTTGGCAACCAAACCAAAGAGACGGCCTCGTCACCACTACTAGTTCCGAAGACGAGGCAGGGAACGTTCTTCTTCCTGATGGCAATTTTCAGTTCAGTAAAGTCTTCTGCACGTTCTCGAAAAGTTCTCGAAAAATACATATCCTGATATGCATTCATTTGAGGCAAAAATTTGGACTTGTGTCACGAAGGCAGGTGAAGTTTTGGTGTGACACCATTTTTTTCTTTAAAATTTGCACTGTTGGGTAGTCCCAACAGTTTTCTTTTTAAAAAAAGTTTGAGTCTCGGCTGAGTTTTTGTTTGCTATCTTGTTGTGTGACTGTGTCTGACATCTGTCGCTACAATCCACATACACTTTTCCGTTGGTCGATTATTTTTATTTTTATTTTGGCAAATCAGATTCATATGGCAAAGTGTTTTCAGTTTGTGTTGACCGAAACACCAAAGCTATTGGGGGTTTCTGATTTTCATAGCGAAGAGATTCAGAATTGGCTCGCCGATCTAGTCGACCGAAATCTCGGTTGCTTAGATTCCAGGCAGCATTGCATCAGAGCACAACGAAACAGTTCCCAAAGAAATCAGGAACTTATCTTTTCCTTTTTATAAAACTTTTTTCTCGAATACGTAAAAGATTTACGCATCTTTTTCATTAAGGAGACTTTTTTTTTTTTTTTACAAAGGAGCGCATCAAGTGCGATATGGAGGTAAAAGGTTTACAATATCGCCGCCTCCCTATTCTATTCGATCGGGATTACTCGCGAGTTAGACAATTGAGATTACGCGCCCGGCATCGATCCACAAGTCGGCGGTTTGCTTCATGGTGGCTAAGAGCTGGATTATCGCCGCGGTTTCGTTGCGGAAAAACCTTGCATTTCACTCTTTCCAGATCTGCCACCAGGGCGAAGAGAGTGTCTGCCCCCTTCCGCTTTTCTCCTTGCCACCTCTACCTCCATTGCTCCCACCAGTCCAATAGCGAGGCGTGTCTGACTTGCGACGAGTGGGCACCAAGGATGGTCCACCAGATCTACCTAGAGTATGAGCAGGATGCGATGATGTGGTTGATGGTTTTTGGCTCCTGATCACAGAGGAAGTAGTTGTCGTTTGCCTAGAGCCTGTGCTTGTGTCTTCGGTCCGCCGTCCAATGCCGCTTCCTCACTGCTAGCCAAAGGAAGATTTTGACATGCAGGGGTGCCCAAGTCTTCCAAATCCTGGTGCAGCCGGGGATCGGGTGGGAGCTCGCCATAAGTGCACTGTATGCCGAGGAGGATGTGTAGGCACCAGTGGTTGTCCATCTCCAGGCTAGGCGATCTTCTTCTTCGGATAGGTGAACCTGGTTGACGAGCTCCCACAACGTGAAGTATTCCTGCGTGACTTGCACGGTGATTCCCCTTGTAATCTGATCGACCCAAGCATGCCCCTGCAGTCCGTCGGCCATTGTGGTGGTGGAGATGTCTCTTCGACTGACGAAGTCCAGCAATGCGGGCGTCGCACTCCTCGCCCTTGAATCCATTGGCCCGTCCAGAACAACGTGGAACGGTCGTCCCCCAATATCGTGTAGGTGGACTTTTTATCTATACCTACTAATAAAGAGAAAATTCCCGTTCACCTTTTTTTTTTCTTCTGCCTGCCCTCCGAACTGGGCCTTGAACCAAAGGGGCCCAAGTTTCACCTTTCTTTTCCTGCCTGCCCTCCGCACTGGGCCTTGAAGCCAAGGGGCCCAAGCCCAAATATATATGTATGTGCAGTGTTCATTCCGTGGCCCATAGCATAGGAATAGCTGAAGCCTGGCGTACGCGCGAGCGCGACAATTCAGCTGCCCTTCCGCCGCACGGCCACCGGACTCCGTTCCCGTGCGTCTTCGTTGCCTTCGCAAATCGCGATGCCAGCGGCCACCGGCCGGCGGCACCCACCCACGTCCGTGACTGCTGACTCCGATCCATCCGTTTCAGCCTGGTCTTCACATACGAAGGTAAGAAGCTGTCCCCGGCCGCCGGCCCTAATCAAGTAATCATCATTATTTGCTTTTGTCCCCAATGCTTACGAGAGTACTCCGTACTTCTTTAGATTTGAGATTTAGGAATCCCACGACACACGCGCCGATGGGCGTGATCTCGAAAAAAGGAATCCCACGACACAGTGCAGCACTCATGAGGCGAAAAATGAAAAAGGAAGAAAAGGATAAATTAGGCCTTGACAGAATCACAAAGAGGAGGTATTGATAATTTTTTTAGAGTACTACAAGCACTATAAGAAATCCAGCTGAGTGGCCAATAGTTGTCGTGCAGTGGCGGACCTAGGATTTTAGCGTAGGATTCGTAAACCATATTATAATTCGGTAAAACAACGTCAAATTTTAATATAAATTGTTTAATTAATCTAATGTTGTGGAGGTCGAGAAGAAATTATTAAATGAAATTGATATTAAGGTCATTATCAATGACTTTGCAACAGTAAAATATTATTAGAAAAAAATTAAGGTCATAGAGGTCACGATCATTACAAAATATGTGCCATTCAGGTTATCATTTTGCATGAATGCTAATGTTTTTTTTCTCCCGTTATAACGCACGTGCATATATTTGCTAGTAAAACTAATAATGGCAAAAAGTTTTGCATACGCTGAATTACAGGACAAACGCAAATAGAACAAAACAGATAAGAAAAAAAGAGCACGGGAACATTTTCATAAGCCCATAACGTATACCATAACAAATATATATGTCAAATTTAAGATGGTCCAACGGCAAATCTGTATAATAAAATACACGCATCTGGACCTCTAGGTAGGCAAGTATTTCTTGGTATTCTGATCATCGTCATCATCATCAGAGGACGGGGCAGCCGTCCACCAGCACGCCTCTGGCCGTGGGGCAGGTGGCGAGGTCGCAGTGCTCGCCCCTGGACCCCCACCAGTCGAGCGAGTGTCCCGACAGCGCGAAGTAGATGACGACCCCCATGATGGCCACGCCGGCGTCCATGGCCGCCGACAGCACGTAGTTGTAGCGCTTCCACCACGCCTTGCGGTAGCGGAAGACGAAGAAGTTGAAGACGGTGCCGACGAAGCACCAGGCCGTGTAGTTGATGGGCGACGCCGGCGGCATGTTGGCCGTGGCGCCCAGGATGACTGGCAGGTTGATGAGGCTGATCCACCAGGCGTGGCCCGGCAGCGCCCTGGCCAGGAGCCACACGACCGCCGGCAGCATGAGGCCGCCGAGGAAGAACCAGTTGAGCGCGCTGTAGTAGCCCAGAGGGCCGAAGATGCGGCGCGGACCCACCAGGCCCCAGATCACGGACGCGTCGAAGAAGACGTGGTCGCCGGGGCACGTCCACGGGCTGCCCTCCGGGAGGAGATCCTTCTCGCAGATGTGCGGCACCGTCGTCAGCAGCCACCACGCCACTATCGTGTTCACCGTCCCCGCCACCAGCGTGCCGATCAACTGGCCGGACAACAACGACCGCATGCGGTTGGCAACGACGATCGATCAAAGAGAGCAATGGACAACGAAATGCATGTACCTGAACTAGGAACATGGATCTCGGCGGGATCTTCATGTAGTGACCAAGCTTGAAGTCGGTGAGGAAGGAGACGGACTGGTTCATGCTCATGTAGCCGTAGACCTTGAAGCAGACGTTGGCTATGGGTTTCCCCGGCAGGATTAGCCCCAAGCAGTACTCCGTGATGATGTTCAGCCCCGGTGTCTGCAAACGCACGCTCTCAAGACGGCCGACTAGGAATTGTATTGTTGGTAATAAGTAGGCTGGGCACACGTACCGTGTTAGTGGTGGCGGTGATGATGCTGATGGGCAGCGTGAAGAAGAAGGCGAGTGCACAGGCGAAGAGGAGCCCCCACCACGGCAGCTGCACCTCGTCGTTGAACACGGTGCAGAGCACCATCGCCACGGCCGTGGTCACCACGAGCAGCAAGTAGAACCACCAGTTGGGTATGTCGTCGTACTTGCTCATCAACCTCGTGTGCACGTCCGGCTTGCCCTTGTATGACTGTCGCATCCTCTGGTATATCTCCCTTGAGACCAGAAACACAACACGAAAAAGTCAGATGAGGATCGACGGCCAACACAAACAGGTAGCTAGCGTGTGTTGGTGCACGTACTTGCCGTAGAAGAGGGCGACGTGCGACAGCGTGGCGGCTATGGATGCGAAGCCGAGGCCATAGGATATGGCGAAGAGCAGGCTGAGGTGGATCTTGCCTTGCTTGGCGTAGGCGTCCATGTCGATCTCGAACCTGTCGTTGACGATGGCGGAGATGTTGTAGAGCTGGCCGGCGCCCGTGAAGAGGTCGGTAGAGAAGATGGGGAACGTGCTGGCGTTGTAGAGGTTGAAGCCCCAGTAGCACGCGGGCAGAATGATGTAGATGAAGAGCACGAAGCCGACGAAGACGTTGACGATGGCGAAGAAGGGGGAGACGAGCGGGCTCGAGAGGAAGGCGGCCACCACGGACCAGTCCAAAGTGAAGGCGCCGATGCCGATGCCGTCCATGCCGGAGCCGATCTGGTGCATGGTGATCGACTTGGGGAACGCCCAGCACACCCACGACACCGTGCTTATCGTCGGGAACAGGTAGCCCGGGACGATGTACCACGCGAAGCTGCTGATGAGCGCGATCAGGAAGAACTTGCCGCGCGTCATCCGCCGCTCCTCCTTCTCGTGCAACGCCCTGCAGATCAGGAACAGGTAGATTGTCAGTGATCGATATGCAGTAGCAACCATCATCAGTAGTCCGTGCCGACGTACTCACCTGAGGAGAGAAACCTGCACGAGGCTCGCCGGCCACCACATTTGCGCCGGTTCCACCACGTACTTCCTCATCAGCCCTGCCCATCCGTACCCCAACACCTATACATCACAGGCCACGCATGTTGGGTAACATGCAAAGATACATATTTCTGGCTAATTGATCCATCGACCGTGCGGTAACACAAACACAATGCAAGGCACCTGAGTGGTCATGATGAGGAGCAGGCCGACGAAGAAGGAGATGTTCCTCTTGTAGAAGGCCTTGATGATGTTGATGATCATGACGGCGTAGGCGCCGCCGTTGCCGAACGCGGTGCCGGCGTTGGCGAAGATGCAAATCAGCACGTGCTCCTTCACGTTGAAGGGCCCCGGGTTCATCGTCCACTCTCTGCCGAACGCCGAGCGCTTCGTCTTGGGAAGCACCCGCGCCATGAAGTGCCCCACCGGCAGCGCCGCCACCTGCATGCACGCACGCCATCAGATCGACCAAGCCGGCGGAGACGACGATCGTCACCCCGACGATCGATTTCTACGCAACGGATAACGGACCTGGACGGTGATCTGGCTGATGATGATGGGCTCGGTGCGGTAGGCGAAGAACTGGTTGAAGAAGGAGAGGAGCGCGCAGGAGACGATGCCAATGGTCCACATGCGGAACGTCCACACGGGCAGCGTCGGGTCGTCGGTCGTCGGCACGGTCAGCCGGACCTGCTCCACCAGCGCCACGTCGCCGTCGTCGTCCTCGCCCACAGCCGCAACCCTGCGGCTGGGGTGCCGCTCGATCTCCATATCGTCGCCGCCGCTTGGCTTTGGCGCCGCCTGCAGGGTGGACAGATCTCTACTGCTGGGTTTGGGTTTAGTTAGAACTTAGAATGCCCGTGTGCGTCCGACGGGAACCTATAAAATATTACGCCTGAGAGAACCGTATCTCGTGGTTATCAATCCATCCGTTGGTGATTTGTTGGAATCTTGGATCCAAATAGGGTACAGGCAGCGCCAGACGTAACTGGATCTTTCTGTTTCGAAGCTACGCGATTTTGCCTCCACCGATCGAATCTGCCATCGTACGGCCACCGAGCGGCCAGCTCGGAAGGCACCTGGCGGCTGGATCAGCTGGTCCGCGCAATCTGTTTGTGCTTTAAATTTTTTATTATTATTAGGAAATTTCATCACAAGAATAATGTACCCAACTAATTTCCCCATAATAAGCGGTGGGAAGGGACTGACATAACCGTGCATTCAAGCAGTTAATTAATGACTTCCTCCGATGTTTATGTGGGAGTTCGCGTGCAGAGATTTGTGTCTAGGCTAAACCGATGGCACTTCCGTTCCGATCTCAGCAGCCACGAGCGCGCCTGCATTGAATCCTGCTCGCATTAGGCTCGATCGATGGGCTGGCAGGCCGGCAGACGTGGAATCTTTTTGCATTTTTAACACTTTTTTAAAACAAATTTGAGAAAGAACACGAATTGATTTTTTTTTTTGCCAAAACTAGCACATTTAGACGCCACGTTGTCAAAGGCGTGGCAAAAAGGAAGTCGCGCCTTGCATGGGGGCTTGACAAGCCTGCCACCTGGCAATCGCCGCCAAGCATGCAGCGACGTGGGCGTGGCGCGAGTGAGCTCAATAGCGCCCGACGCGTGGCCTCCACTTCCCGACCTCCATCACTCTGTTTCCTCCCCACCGCCGTTGTTTGATGCTGCCGCAGCGCCTCCGAGGCGTACTGGCTGCGGTCGAGGATTCAGATCTGCTGGGAAGTTTGGGTTTAGAATGCGCGGACGGGACCTATAAATATCACGTCTTGGAGATTCATATCGCGTGGTAGTTAGTTGGAGAAGATTAGAGAATCTTGAGGTCCAAATAGGGTATCTTTCTGTTTCAAAGTTACGCTCGGATGGCATGCATGAAGCAGTCAATGACTTCCCCCACGTGTTGTGTGCAGAGATTGTGTCCAGACTAAACACAATGCACGTAGACGGCTTCCGATCGATGGTGCTACGCGTGTGCTATTTTTGCATCCACCGGATCTGCTATCCTACGGACCATCGTGGTGGCCAGCTCGGATGGCGCCGATGCACGCCGATCTCAGCGGTTAGCGATTGTTCGGCGCGTAGGCGCAGAGTCAGCCGCACGGACTAGGCTCGACGCGTCACAAAGGCACAATTGGCTAATTGGCTGGTGTGGCGGTGCGCGCGAAAGACCGAGCGACAGCGGCAACGATCCGCAGAATGGGTTCTTCTCAGCCTGGTCCGGTGTCGTCTCGTTGTGGCATGTGTGGCTACACAACGTTTGACCACCCACGAGGCCAGTTTAGTTTGGATGAACTTTTCTAAGGCCATGTTTAGTTTCCAAAAAATTCACCACAAAAATCCCCCCCCCCCCACACACACACACACCAATGATTCCGACATATGTATGGAACATTAAATGTAGACGAAATAAAAATTAATTACACGGTTTAGTTGTATGTTGAAACAATGGTTCACCAGGGTAGGAAACCTCCTCCCGGGCGGTGCGGGGGGGGGGGGGGGGGAGAAAGTGGAGGAATCACTAAGTCACAGTGAGGGGACAACACAAAAACAATTTACATTAATGTATTCACCAACCAAGTTACATATGAGTCACTGCTCCCTATTTATAGCCTTTGATAACAGGTAAAGCTATTTTACAACACTATCCCTCGGATGTTCCCAGGATATCCTCTATCTCTGGTACAACCCAACAAGGGTACTATCGCCTTTTTGCCTTGGAAACCAACTTAGCTTATGGGTCTACTAGTCGGCACATTAAAGGCTTAGCCTATGATGGTGAGCCGTGTTAAGTCTTCCTTCTCTGCCCATCACCTTCGCTTGACCCATCTAGCCTTGCTCCTTTGTCTGCGACATGCTCTCTTCAGATATCTCCGCCTCCTGCGGAGCTTGCTTCAGGAGCCTTCACCGGGTCTCTTGGCCTAGAAGGGATTATGTCCTTCAAGCGGGGATCTGGGCGGACGAGACAACCTCCGCCTACCACGATGAGAGGCCGCTCCTGGTCCTGCACGGAGTACCTTAACACCGGGTTAATCTCTCGCAATTTCGCAAGGTCGGCAAAACCTCCCCCAACTGCTGGGAGCATGTCCCAACGGTCAAAAATGAATGTCTTAACATCGGGCCAACTTGCGAGTTTCAGGAGATCGGTAGGAACCTCCGCCTACTATAGGGACCATGTCCCAACACTGTGCATGACGAGACGCAATCTTTTTCAAATAACTACTCCATGCTTAGCCATAAGTGCTACAATAACCCATACGTGCATTAATAACAGATTAATTATAGTCAAAAGATCCGTCTCGCATTCTCCAGCCAAGTTATGAAGTTAGTTTTTTATTAGTCTCCGAAAGCCCTTTCCGACATCCGGTTAAACATCCGATGTGACACTCAAAAATTTTAATAGCCTAAAGTTTTCATCAACTAAACACACCCTAAGATTTTAGATGGATGGACTACCTAGGAGGATTTTTTTTTTTTTTGGCTACGGCACGTGCATGGGTTGTTTTGCTACCGCGACGTGCATCTCCAAGAGCTTTGGCAAAAATAGTTTGGCAATTTCCCTATTTGCCAAATGTGAAATGCAAATGTCAAGTCTAAAAAAAGTCTTCCTCCAATAGTTTGCTAATTTGGGCTGGGCAAATTGAAAAAGTGGGGCCAGGGAAGGAGAGGTTGTTGGCTGCGCGAGTCCCTGTACTCGTCCCCGGACTTTTTTTCCTGCGCACGCATGCAAGCCGCGATCGCGATTGCCAAAGCTGAGTACGCGCGCATTTTTGGGCGCTCATGCCGTCAAATGCCAAAGATCACTAATTTGCCAAATACAATTGCCAAACTGTTGGAGGGTGTTTTTTCAGTTTTTTTGGAAAATTTTGCAAATGCCAAACCCAAATGTAAAACTTTTAGAGATGCTCCTAAACTCGTTAACAGGGCCACACCGCCCATGAGACCGTTTGCATGGATTGTTCTGCGATTTCAAATGGGTGGGCTATTCTGGAGTCTTTTTGGATGAGCTATTTCCAAAATTGTATGTTACTAACTCATTAATGGGGTCATACCGTCCATGAGACCACTTTGCATGAAGTCCTCTACGATTTCAAATGGGTGGGCTATTGAGGAGTCTTTTGGTGTAGGCTATTTTTAAGATTGTGTGTTACTAAACTTGTTGATAGAGCCACACACTAGGTTTAAATTATTACTATGTGATAAGTTGCTTGCATGTGACTGTGGATCATACAACTAAACACCTGGTGGGTGGTGCACATATGGGGGTGCACATATCGTCCTTATCTTCTACTGTCTAAAATGGGTGGGCTATTCGAGAGATTTTTTCCATAGGCTAGATGGGCGGGCTACACAAAAATGTCCAAATTATCATGTGATAAGTTGCTTCTGTGACTACTGATCGTGCACCGTGGAGCTCACATGTTGTCCTTTATCTATCTTATTGCCTTCCCAAACTCCCTCTTGTTCCATCATCATCACTTTTTTGCATCACCATGGCCCTAGCACCTGCATCAATATAGCAAACCACCACCAACAACTACATTGTGTTTGAGCAAGCCTCCAGGTCCAAGTGACATTGGTTGGCCTCCACGCTCCAATCGCCCAAGAAACCTATCAACAAGTTTGGTCACGAACGAGGCCCGAGTACAATTTCTCACTGTTCATTGTATGGTTTGTTACGCTTTTGTTTTGCTTCATTATGCTCTTGGTGTTTCTCTGAGTTCATTTAGTCTAGAGTGGGCTCCTGTTGTGGTATTTGGTGCTTTAGGGTTGAATTTGGGACAGTTGTATTTAAAAGGAAATAGGAATAAACTTCCATTAGCCTCCTCGCCTTTTGGGCACCTTTATTGGCCCTTTAAGATGACAAAACGGGGCGTCGTGTGGGCTACATGGGAGGGAGATGGATGAACATATAGGCCCACGTGCTAGGTGCATAGTCAGCCGATATGGACAACATATAGACCCCCACATGCTTGGCGAGGTAGGATGGGTCCATGGGACGCTACCCACCATTCAAATCCTGGTGCTCGCACCTTTTCCTGGGATTTTCCCAAGGATTTACCGGCGTTATGCATTAAGTGGTAGTTTACGTTCCCGTCGATATGGTGACTTCGAGAATCTCCGTGATCTGCCGGCTACGCCCACCCTTCCGGAGGTGCTCATAGGGGTAGGGTTTGCCGTGTGTTCATAGGGGTGAGTGTGCGTTGTTGTGAGCGCCTCGCGTTGTCTTGTTAATTCTCAAAAAAAAAAAAAAACAACAACCATGCACGTGACTTATCACACAGTAATTTAGATCTCATGTATGACTTGATTATCAAATTACAAACCTATCTACATTTTTGGAAGTTAAGGACCGATGGCATTGTCGTGCATGTTTAGGTATCTCGTGTAGCCAATTAGCAAATTTGTGGACCTAGGTATGCAATGTTTGAAGTTTAGGACTAATACAGCACCACGTGCAAGTTTAGATACTTGACCTAACATGTCAGATCCACGTCAGCGTTGAGTCAGAGCGCCACATCAGCGTATGGAGAGGGTCGAGACCCGTTTGGACCAATACTGAAGCCCAAGATAAGTTTAAGGATCTATAAAAATAAAAAAATTAGAACTTTGTGATCTTGATGACACCCCCTCTCAAGTAGTAAAATGGAAGAAGACATAAAGTAAAGGGATGTTTGGATTAATTCACGACAACTTTTGTTCGTCCTTGCTTAGCCACTCGTTTGACAATGATGAAGGCTACATGGGCGACATGGCAAAGAAAAACCAAACATACGTTTCTCATTTTCTCACTAGACTAGACGAGGTGAGGCTAGCGCTTCTTCAACAGAACCAAACGCGCAAGTCGCTGCAAATTCTGCAAGGAGGCTGATCGACCACCACTCCTGGAAAACGAAGCGATGCATGAACCGTCCCTTCCATTGAATAGATGACTGCTCGTGAGGTGATTATGTGAAGCGTCGAGAGACCTTTGAGTTCTGACCTGAAGATGTGAACTCGAATCGTTGCCTGGGTAGGATATTTAAAGGCCTGCATAGGCGGCCGCAGCCTAGTGCAAAACTGATCCTACGCCAATTAGAACAACAGCCCACATACAGTATAGAGACTGCCTCGCGCACCATGTCAATTGCAGTGAAGCTGTTCATCGACAAGGAGAGGCAAAGGGTGCTGTTCGCAGAATCTGACAAGGATTTTGTCGACGTGCTCCTCAGTTTCCTGACGCTGCCTCTTGGCACAATCGTTCGGGTTCTTGGCAAGCAATCTGGAGTAGGGTGCCTCGATGAGGTGTACAAGAGCGTCGACGGTCTCAGCATAGAGCACTTCCAGACCGAGGCCTGCAAGACCATGCTTCTTGAGCCCCTCAATGCTGCTGCAAGTCAGTGCGATCGGCTTAAAGTGAAGGTTGACGGTAGAAATCCTAGATCAATCTATGTATGCAGCAGTAAGGATTGCTATGGGAGTGTTTTCAGTTCCGTCCGTAATGCTATTTGCAATCGTAGTTGTAAGCGCCGGCAGGATAAGCTTCTAGAATTGCCCCTGAAAAATAATGTTGCGATTGGATCTGATGGTGATGGAGTTTTTGTCAAAAGTGGTCCGAAGCTAATCATAACTGATGATCTCCAAGTGGCTCCTGCTTCTACATGTCTTGTGTTTTCACTGCTCGACAGGTTTGGGCTAAATGAGAAAGCTGATATTGATGAGAAGTTTTTGCATCTCGATTACAACAAGGTAGTCTCTCTGCATATAATACATAATGTATATAAAACTAATATTTCAACTTTCTTGTTAAGTGATCATCAATATATTCGACTCTTTCAGATGATGAAGCTGCTCAAGAGAACATTGATCTCCAAGGAACCTTTAACTGGACTGTATTTTGATACCGTTGTTGATACGCCGGATGCTGTGAGTCTAGATGTGCTCCCAGTAAATATGTTCCCCAAGGAAGAAAGCAAGGATGCTCAGAAGTTTAACATTATCAAGATAAACCTTATTCAGACTGCAGATAACTCCACAATACTGTACGCGGAGGTTGGGCAAGATTTTGTCGAGCTTGTATTTGGCCTCCTTACTTTTCCACTTGGTTCCATAATCAAGTGTTACGGTCAATGGCCCACAAATGGATGCGTTGATAATCTTTACCAAAGTGTCAAAGGGAGTGCAAGAGAATGCATAAGAGAAGATTGCCGGAGCTTGTTGCTATCTCCAAAGTTTGCTCCTTTTTTGGTTGCAGCATCAATGCACTGCAAGTTGAGGAATCATATCCTAGAAGAATGACACACAACAAGTGTTTTATTTGCTTCAAGGGTGAGAGCGACAAAAATTGTGGTTGCTCTTATGGTTATCGTGACTATGTGTTCAACGAGATGAACCCGAAATCTACAAGTGCAGAACATGACACTAGTAGAGCATATATCAAGGGAGGGCTAAGAAACTTCATCGTGACCAATGACCTGCACATCCTTCATTTCTCCTTGGCCAACACGCTCCAAGTCATGCGTGCATCCAATATTCCCAAGGAGAAGCTCGTGGAGAAAGAACTCACTCTCGACAGAGAACAGGTAATCCTCGACCTATAAGGCTATAATACTATTGAACCAAAGCATGCCTTTATAACAATATTTCATCGTAAAGAGAAGATTAAACCCCAGTTTTAGGTTCTCACCAGGTCCTCTGCCCGTGCACTGTGCAGGTCTTGAAGATACTGAGAGCTGCAATTGCGACTCGTGAGGCACTCAGCAGCGTTCTTCTGCCTCCTAAGAAGAAGCGGCATCCCCATCACTAGAGTTTCGCCTGTTGTCAAACTCATCTATCACTGCATCATCTGAAGCCAGCCGGGGACCTGAAGCGTAGTGCGTTCCTCGATCCGTGTTTGCATTTCTGCATCAGTAAATATGTAGTACTTTGTTAACGTGCCTTCGTGAATCGTGATGGGGGAATCCATTGTAGTCTGATAATATCCTATCTGAAGTCAATGAAACTGAGCACTTATGTATCGTCAGAACTTGTCCTACAGAGTATGGATTTCCCCTCGATTTGTATTGGAGCCTCTGTTCCGGCAGAGCAACAAGCACGCTAGAACTTTTTTTTTTTTTGAGCAGAACAAGTACGCTAGAACTGGAAGGCGCAGTCTGTGAAAATGTTTTCCAAGCGCTGGAGCCAACTAGTAGTAGTATTATAAATAGAGAGGCTTTTACTCCGCGCGCTTCTTATAAAAATTTGTTGCGTTCTCGCGCCTCTCAAAAGTTTTTTTTGGACCTTATTGGTGTCCAACTTGATTTTTATTATCCCACGTACCCTTCTGTCCATCTTCCGTCAAGTTTTTTCCATTTGCCCGCACTAACAAGTGGGCCCAGTCGATGCCAATGCCCAAAATACCCTTCTCTTGTATCCCTGCCCTCCCTCCTGTATCTCTGCACTGTGGGGCCAAGTTGTAAGGGTCTTCTTCCTCCTTGGTCACGCCACGCCGCCTGCCACCGGAACCACCGCGCCGCGCCGCACCGCGCGCTCGCCTCACGCTCGCCCACGCACCCCGCGACCGGACGTCGTCGGCCCGTGCGCCCGGGAGCTCCGCCACGCGCTCGCCCGGCGCCGGCCTGCACGCTCGCTGGATGCCCGTCCGTGTGCGACGCGAGCTAGCGCCGCCGCCCCGCGCGCCGGCGAACTAGAGCCGCCGGTGGCCAGCGCGCTCGTCACCATTCCCCGGAGTACGTCCAGGACGCCGTGCGGCGCGCCACGCAGCTCTCCGTCTGCTCCGCCTATCCGGTGCCGACCACGAGCTGCGCCGCCAGCTTATGCCGCCCCACATCCCGCGGAAGTCCAGTCCGACATGGCGCCCCTCACGGACACGCTGCTTCCTCGTCTCGGCAAGTTCCAGCGACACAGGCTTGCTTTCCTCATCTCTGCAAGTCAATGCATCGGCGGTCCTACTCAAGCACCCGCATGCATCCAGACTCGAAGCACCATGTCAGGTCTCCTGTCTGAGCCACGGAAGATGGAGTCAAGAAGATTTAGAGATTCGTGGCCTATTTGCTTTGTTTGTCTCTTGATTCCTACACTCCGTAATTTTCCTTGCCTCGTTCGGTTTGGCCGGATTGGCCCGTTTTCAGCCCCGTTCCACCTGGATTGTTACGGCCTGTTTTCGATCCAGACATGAGCCCAAAACTGCGTTCGGTTCGGCCTGGCCTGGAACCAAAACGGGCCCCGATCGGATTCCTCCCCACACAAAATGGGCTGGAACGGAGCCTGGCCTCTGGACCTCCGGAACGAAGTCGCGTCTCGGCTCGTGCTCGGGGCGCAGGAGGCGACGGCGGCAGCACAGGCACGCCCACCACCGCGAGGGCAACGACGACGGCGACGGCGAACGCTTCCCCTCCCGCTGCCTTCTCTCCGATATGGCACCGCGTCCTTCCCCTCTCCTCTAGCTCTCTAGGTCTAGGGTTCTTGGGACTGGGGGCTTGGAAAGATTGGGTTCGGCGGCGGCGAGATCTGGGCCACGGACAGGTTGAGGTCGGAGCAGTGGAGGAAGAGCCGTGGTAGTCAGACATTTATTTGGCCATCGCCTGCCTCTGCATTAGTTTTGATTAGTACACAGATCTACTTATGCCTTTGCATTAGTTTTGAGTTAATGAAAGGGAAAGCATTTCTGACCAGTAGCATGGTACGTAGTTCTTGGCTGCGCAGGCTTACTGCCTGCATCATCTTTGAAGCATTGTATTTGTCAAATTAAGAGTTTGAGACCGTAATTGTTGTGGTAATTTGAGAAGGCAAATATTGTAATTACATTATTTTGTTTATGCAAATTAAGTATATGTCAACTTTGATTAATTCCTGGCATTTCAAAAGAATGTCAATCTGAATTCTCAAAGCAGTACTATCATCTGTCACTCGTGCTGCAAGCCTACAGCAGTGTAGGTTTCCCAGGTTGCTTATTTGACGTTCCTGAGACGACACACCATGCTATTCCTCGTTTTCCTTACTCCTGATTCATTGGGACATGGTGCTGTTCATGTTACATGCATGAGTAGAGCAAATCATGGTTTTACATCATTCTTTCAGGTCACATTCATGTTACGACGAGAGCTTGCTGCTTGCATTGTTTCCATTGTGATGTGATGTTTGATTTAATTAGATGCAAAATGATAAATAGATGATGTGGTTATTATATACTGTATCGTACTGCTACTAGATGATATGAAGACTAAGCAACAGGAAGATGAATCCGTAGATTTAGCCAAAGAAAAAGAAGCTGTTACACTTAATGACTTTTCAATCACTAGATGCATATCAGTTCTAAGCACAATGGAGGTCACAAAGGAAGAAAAGAAAAAGCATTTCAAGTGTTCATCAAAAAGCGCAGAGAATAGAGAGGCATTCTTGAGTGGCTGTCAAGTAGATCAAGATGCTACTTTAATGTGGCTTAAAAATGTGATGGCATAACAGGTCAGTTTCTTTGCCATTCTTAACAAACTGCCATTAGAAATAGAAGTAATAGATACAACATGAGTAATTGTAGAATTAGTAATTGTAGCAGTACATCACAGCCAGGCATATATGTTGGCATAGTATTGATTCAGCGTAGCAAGATGCTGGCTGTAATGTGTCGCTACATATTATTAATCCTAGTTAGGTAACTGAAATGTGTCGCTACATATATGCCTGGCTGTGATGTACTGCTAATTTATAAATCATAAACTGGAACAGGTGATGTTTCTTTGCAGAAGTGAAGTAGAATATGTGTTGTGACGATCAATTGTGCTGATGACTTTGCAGAACTAGATTTCTTATTACTTGTTGTAGCAGCACTAATTATATGCTTGGACCTCATTTTCTTGTTCTTATTTCATTTATGTTTGCTCTGTATCACAGAGCTGCCAAGCTCACTGTGTTTTTTACTACATTAGTCTGCCTCTCTAATATATTTTGTTCTTGGACTTGCAGTACTGCTGAAGAATCTACTCTGCTACTGTGGAGAACTTCCTACATCAAAGACATGGATCCTTCATTAGAAGGCCTAAATTATGTGCTTTAGCTTTTTGTTCTGACGGTCCTAGTTTGTGTTGCTTTAGAAGGTCGTAGTTTACAAAATTAACTTGCTTTAGAAGGTCGTAGTTTACAAAATTAACTTTGATGTGCACAAGCAGCAAGCATTGTTCGAGTTGCAGTGCTCCCGTACTTCCTTTCACGGTTTTTCATCAGAATTGTTCTGATTATTGCCTAGTGACCTAAATTTTGGTTAGATTTTGTTCGGTTGTTGGAGAAGATGCACAAAATGGTCACAAGAGTTGTCTTGTAGATGCTTTGTCAATTTTGTGCCTGTTCTACGAGCTAACATGCTCCTCATTTTGCCATTGCCCTCATTGGATTCTCTAGAAGATGACAGATTTGCTTTCATCTGATATTATTCATTCTGCCATTGCCCTCGTTGGATTCTCTAGAAGATGACAGATTTGCTTTGATTTGATATTATTGTATTATATACACCAGGGCTATTTACTTATCTCTGGAATCATCTCTGCTGGTTTACACTGCCCAAATGAATCACCACGTCAGTTTTGGGCCAGGCAAGGAATGGACACAGAGCTAACCGAACAGCAGGAACAACAGACATAGAATGAATACAGGCAGGGAATGGAACCAGACATGGAATGAGTGACAGACACGGAACCACTCATTCCTGGCCTGGAACCAATTAGCTCCTGGATTAGATCCTATGCAAACGAACGGGGCCTGGGATTTATAAGACGAAGAACCAGCAACGTTTCTTAGCAATCTGCATGTGTGAAACTTTCCCAATTTATGTCAAGGGAGCTGAGGGTATTTTGGACTTTTTTATTAGCAGTTTAACACCGTTAGCCATGAATCTTGACGGAAGGGTATGTGGGACAAAACAAAAAATTGAGTTAGGCATACAAGTCAAGAGAAACTTTTAAGGGGCACACAGGACGAAGCAAATCTATACTATAATGGCACAGTTGTTTTATTTTTGGCACAAAGAACACCTTCCGTCGGATTGAACAACCAAAGGCTGGTATTGAAAGTTTGTCACAGATGTCTTACACCCTCTCATTCCCCGCACGGCCGTAGTGATCACCGCGAAAACAAATGTAGTTCCACCACCGTTCGAAGCACGGGAAAAGCACGGAAGAAAAGATAATAAAAAAACACATTAATATAAACAAAAACCGTTCGAACGCCTTCTGGTCACAGCGATCCCGTGGCAGCGGCGATCGCGCGGAGATCTATATAGCGATCCTGGCGGCGAGGAGATCCTGGCAGCGATCGCGACGCTCCTCCTCGCAGCGATCGCGACTTTGTGCTGACGGAACCGCGCCAGGACGACGGGATCGCGGCGGCGGACGCCTTCCTGCGGAGTCCGCGATCGCCAACGTTCCTGATCGCGGCGGCGGACGCCTTCCTCATCGGCACGCCAACGACGGGATTGCGGTGGCGGACGGAACCACGACGCCAGCCGGAGCCCTAGCGTCGTACTCGCAATCGGGACGATCGATCTCATTGCGCCGATCGATCTCATCGCGAGAGTCACCTCATGGCGGCTGCGGCCAAGGGCGACAGGATTGCGTTCTTCGGTGACAGGATCGCGTTCTTCCGTGACAGGACCGCTGCATCATCTGAAACGGGATCGACAGGATCGCGCTTTCGGTGACAGCCGGAGCCCGGAGGGTAAGCCGAAGCAGTTCCGACTCTGAATCCGCAGGAGCTCTAAATTAATTTATTTGAATTTCTTGCACGTCCAGTTCAGTTGAATTCAGTTCAGTCCCTGCAGTAAGCCGGTAAGTGAATTCAGTTCATCGATATAATTTCTCCAACTTCTCTTTCAGTTGAATTCTGTGCGTCAATATGAGAAATTAGCTAGGTGCAGCATATGGGCATGACGGGGTGCCTGATTACAAGTACACATATAGCAGTGGAGTTGAATGTGTTGACTTAGTTTTAAATCCAAAACTAGGATTTAGAAGCCTCAACGCTGCTGCCTGTGTGCTTGCCCGCTGACACCTCGGCATATGGGCGCCAGCTCCAAGGAAGACGAGGCAGCTGCGGTGGCTCAGAGGAGGACGAGGCCGCAACTATGATCCAGTGCTTCGTAGTCAAGAGAAGTTATGACACTTCCTCCTTCCCTGCATTCATGTTTTGTTTCACTACTATACTTTCTATTTTGTGCAGATAGTAGAAATTATGATTTTTTCTGCTCTACTTTGTACAAATATTTGCTAAGCTGTATCAGAGCTATGGATGGGCATATTGATGGGGTATCGTGCATGGCCAAAAACCCCAATCATTTGAAAGCAATATTTTTTGATTAAATGGATGGAGGTAATTACCTATTTCTTGACAAGCTTTTGTCTTATTGACTATGTTTTCACAGCATTATCTGCTGCTTAGTAAATTGCATCAATCAATTACTTATACGATCACAAATACACACAACAGAATTCCTGAATTTGTTTGTCAGGGCGCTTAAGCATGCATTGCACTTTCTTATTGTCATCAGATTGTAAAGGCTTCTAGGATGCAGTCTGCTGTAATTTCCTTTTGTAGAGATATTGTGATTCTGTCATTTAACATAATTTTTTTAGGAATTGCACAGTGCTGATTTATGGAGTTTTGATCTCAGGAACCTGATGAAACCACAATCTACTTTGAAACTATCACAGGTAAGATATATTTTTCCTTCATGACAAGTGTGAATGTATCTACTTTGAAACTATCACAGGTAAGATATATTTTTTCCTTCATGACAAGTGTGAATGTATGGTTTCCTTCAAAAAAAAAAAAGTGTGAATGTATGGGACGTTCAGAAGTGTTCCCTACAATACTTATGAATTTGTTATTATCTGTTGACATTATCACTGACAATTAGTTTCGAAGGAAACCAGACTGTCAGAGCATCCCAAAGTTGCTCATCGGGTATCATTACCTCATAGCATAGTGAGTATATGAATGAAACATGCTTACTTGTGCTATGACTGAAAAACTGCATGTATATTTGTGATGTACCTTCACTGTTTTGGGAATTTTGAGCTCTTCCCACATGGGAAATCAGGTCCTGGAGTCATAATTCGGCCATTAGATGGATTGTGGTATGCAACGTTGTAAACCAATCTTAGCTAAGCTGATTTATCTTTTCAAGCTAAACTTTGATATGCAAAACTTATATGGTCTGATTAGCGTAACTTGTGTTGCTGCTTTCTCATGATCTATCACGTTAGTCTAGGTTGTTGCTTTAAGAACGGCAAAATATTTAGAATGATGAAAGTTCGCCAATTACTTTCAGGTGTGTCCTTTGAGGCGTTAGATGCCATTATAACTTTCTTAACCCTGTATGCACATGTGCTAATTGCCATCATAACAATTGTGGTTTTGTCAAACCACCCTGTAGGTTTCAAGGGCTAATTCTCTGCAGCAGCTGAACATTGGTGGAACATTTATCACAGATGAATCCCTGTATGCAGTTGCAAATAGCTGCACAAATCTGAAGGTGTTCCCTCTTTTTCTTCTGAATCTAAAGTACTTCGGTTCATGGCTACACATGGAAAATGGATCTAGGAACAGTCTAAATTTCTTGTTTGAGAACAATCTTTGTACGCATAGGGAGCTCAGTTGATGTGTTCAACGGGTGATGCTGCTTAAATATTTCCCTACAGGTTTCAAAGGGCTAATTCTCTATAGCAAATTGGGAAAGTTGAAAGTACTCCCTCCATCCCAAATTATAAGTCGTTTGACTTTTTTGACAACGAGTTTGACCACTCGTCTTATTCAAAAAATTTGTGTAAAATATCACTTCTTTTGCCGTGGCTTTCTTTATTAATACAAGTTCTTAAAGAATGACTTAAATTTGACTATATTTGCGCAAAATTTTTGAATAAGACGAATGGTCAAACTTGGAGCCAAAAAAAGTCAAACGACTTATAATTTGGGATGGAGGGAGTAAGAATTAAGGAGGTCAATACTGTAGGCAATTAGTATTGTTGCATGAGTGACTTCAGTAGCAACTAATAGTACTTCTGTATGTTGTAGTTTTCAAAAGCTGGACGGGGAGTACCGTTGTATGTGTTTTCCAGATTATGTAAAAGTCACATAAATTGCGTGCCCTGTAATGGCACTATTTACTCTGTTTGCAAGTTTATTTTCATGTATATGAACATCTCCAATTGTCATTATAATCCATTTATCTGAACAATATTTAAGGTGAGGATATACAAGTTATGTGTGTACTTTAAATTTTTCATGTGCACCCCTAAAATGACCCTCGTAGCGTTAAGCAAGGGCATTATACTAGTTTTTATAAGGACACACAGGTAAAAGTCTCGTAAATAGACCAGCCAAGGTCTCTCGACCCACACGTCAACGGACGTGATCTCCAAAAAGATAAATCGACCTGTAATTGGCGAATGTAAGGGCTATGTACTTCCGTCACAAAATAAACTACATTCTAAAGGTTTAGGAGAGAACCAATGGAGTCATAAAACACCGTACTGCTCCTATAAAAGCTGAGCATTCACAGCACATGAGGTTCATCAACTGCACGACATCGGCACACGAGAGAGAGAGAGAGCTGAAGGCAGTGACGTCCCTCAAGTTTTTTTTATTAAGAAGAAGAGAACTTCTCATGTAGCTTTAAAAAAAATCCTAAACCTGGCCTCACCCTTATACAGCGGCTTTGCATCTCTCTGAGACGGATAGACACAAACATATACTTTCGTATGGGACAGACGAGAAAATTTTTTGTTTACCTTAAGCCTGAAATTCTCATGTGGAAACTAGGACCTAAGGGATGCCCCTGGAACTCCCTAACCATTTTGGCTAGAGGAAGAACACGTCAATTTTAACTTTTTTTTTTTTTATTTCCTCAAGTACCGTTTCGTCGATGTGATACTCTACCTATGCACTTCTATTTGGGGCAAAATTCAAATGATAGAAACCTTTTGTTAGGAAAAAGTCTAAATCACACCCCACCTATGGGACGTGGTCTAAATCACCTCCCCACCTATGAAATGGTCTAAATCACCCCCTGAACTTTTCAAAACCGGTCAAATTACCCCCCTAAAGCAGTTTTGAAAAATCATAGAAAATCATACAAAAATCATAAAATGGAAAATAAAATTGTGTTAGACTCCAAATGAGTAGATCTACGCAATGAACATATAATATTGTATGCTTTAGTACATTTTTTTTTTTGCTGCAGCTTTAGATTTATGTTTTTACTCGTAGTTGTAAAAAAATGAGGATTTAGACTCCAAATGAGTAAATCTACGTAATGAACATATAATATTGTAGGTGTGATTTAGACTTTTTACTTTTTGTTAGGAGAGAGCACAATGAGGACATATGGCCCTGTTCGCTAGAACTTATCTGCTCGACCATCCAAAATGTGCTGCAAAAGTCCCTCGGCTATTTACAAATTCTGTTTTTCATCACTTAATTATAAATTGGATTTGGTCCCCTTAGATTTTATAATATTTGTTTTTTTCATCGTAACGCCACATTCAATCGAACTATATTTAGTTTAGAAGTACTCCCACGTAAGACTCGCAATTCTCGCCTCGGAGAAGTCAATCAATTTAAACTTTATTAAATTCAATAATTTTTTATTAAAAAATACTAACATTCCTTATGCAAAATAGTATCACTAGGCGGATTCCTTGCAAGTTGAGCAGGTATGAAGGGGGATATAAATAGGTTAAGGATGAATGTGCGTGCGTGTTGTGAGCGTCCTCGTGTTGTTCTATGTAATTTTAAAAAGAAAGAATATTAACTACTACTCACTCCGTCCCCTAATTATCTATCGCTTTGTGCTTCCTAAGAAACAACTATGATCCTGCATTCATGTTAGTGCCTCACGAAAAAATCATGTCATTAACATTTGTTGTTGCCAAAGTCACTCGATGCATCTCGAATTAGCGGGTCACTATATTAAACTATCTAATACAACTATGGAATGCACTTTAATTTGCTATATACTCCTAAATCCCAATCATAAATTATAATTCGTTCGAGATGTTGACTCTAAGAAAATAGAATGACTTACTCCCTCTATCCAAAAATATATATCATTCTCACTTGTTGAGAAGTCAAACACTTTTAATTTTGGTTAAATATACAAATAAAAATATTAGTATTCATAATGCATACTCCCTCCGTTTGGTATTAGAAGTCGTTTTTGGACAAGGTTTGGGTCAAACATCGAATATAAATCATCAATAACTTTTAAGTTATTGAGTTTGTAAATGTAAAAATTATATGAGTAGATTTGTCTTAAAAAATACTTTGATAAAAGTATACATATACTCCATAAATATTTTTATAATAATAAGAGGTTAAAGTTGTGTTTTGGAGACCGTGTCGCCAGTGTCCTAAACGACTTCTAATACCATCCCGGAGCGAGTATTTAGTATTATTAGGTAGATGTGGAAGTATTTTTCATAAATATAGTTAAAGTTGAAAAAATTGACATGCACGCCTCCCATGACGAATTCTATTTTTAGAAGTATAATTTTGAATGAAGAGAGTATCATATTTCATATGAACTCAGCATTACCCTTAGCCGTCAAAGGGCTATCGAACTTCTAAATCGCCATCTTGTGATTGACGACGAGGATGTCATAGGCTCCTTTGCTATCGACGGGGATCACCTAGACAGGGTCGTAAATGCATACTGAAACAAAGATGATGATTCACGGGTCCTCGTCCTTTGATGGGCTTTGATGGGCTTGATGGGCCGACTTGGCTGAAAGCCTGTTATGGCATCGGTAGGAAATGCAGTTCACACGAATAGTCGCTTTCGAAAAAGTTCACACGAATAGGAAACTGATCGCCTCTAAATTGAATAGCACGACCCCCACGGCAGCCCTAAATTCTCTTGTGTGGAAAACGAGAAGTTTCTGAAGTAATGCCTGAGTGCCTCTGACTCTTCGTGCCAACTGCAAAGAAGCTTTTGGCGTTTCATTTTTTATATACTCTGGCCTTTCAGATTCCTGGGCCATTCAACGCAGGCTGGAACAGGGTATTTTAAGGGATCACACTCACATTTCCATGTTTCATGTAGCACAAGCAGAAATCATACCACTTCGATCAATCCAAACCACCACCACCAATCCACCATGGCTACGAATGAAGCGCCGACCATTGGCGTGAAGCTGTTCGTGGACAAGGAGAAGAGGAAGGTGCTCTTCGCAGAATCCGACAAGGAGTTCGTCGACGTGCTCTTCAGCTTTCTCACCATGCCACTAGGCACCATCGTTCGCCTGCTGGACAAGCAGTCTCAGATGGGGTGTCTCGACGAGGTGTACAAGAGCGTGGAGGATCTCAGCTCCGACTACTTCCAGACCAAGGCGTGCAAGGCGATGCTTCTGAAACCGCTCAACGCAGCTTCCAGCCACTGCTGTCAGCTCAAGATCAACGTGGATGGTACCGTTCCAAGGGTTGTTTATGTCTGCAAAAACACATCCTGCAGCGCTCACAGCGACAACGCGTTCAGTTCGTTCCCTGAAACGGTCTGCAAATGCGGAAAGGTCATGGAGTCCTTTGGGCAGTGCCCAAAGTACGATGGTGGCACTGAAACTATTCCTGCTAGTTCGGAGGATGGAGTTTTCGTCAGAGGTTGCTTGAAGTTTATCGTCACCGATGATCTCCAGATTGCACCAGCGTCGACCTCTCTTATGATGTCTCTCTTCGAGAAATTTGGTGTGCGCGATCCAGCTGTTCTTGAGCAGCAGGTTATACAGTTCTGTTCAGAAAAAGGTATGTCTATCACTAATTCACTTACCGAATTAACGATCCATTTCATGCAGATAACATGATTTTTTTTGTATGGTGCAGATAACATGCTTGCTGAAGAGATCGTTGACATCCAAACAACCTCTGACGGATCACTATTTCGATGTTCCTGTCCCACACGATGATGCAAGCCTAGACACGTTTGTTCAGAAGTTGGATCCTAAACAAGAAAACGAGGACGAGGAAATGCTAGGAAACCTGAAGATCAGGGTTCTTCAGATGAAAAACAACTCTTCACTGCTGTACGCTGAAGTTGATGGCGATTTTGTGGATTCTCTCTTTGGCTTGTTAAGCATTCCACTGGGTTCCGTAATGAAGTCATTTGGTCAGTGCTCAACACAAGGCTGTATCGATAATCTATACAGAAGCGTAGACGGGAGTGTTAAAGAATTCATCAGACAGGAATGCCAGAGCCTCCTGCTAACCCCAACGTTGACACCCTTCTTTGGTTGTCTTGCTTCTAAGATCCTTCAGGTTGACGAATTAGCGCCAAGAGAACTGACGTTCAATGCCTGCTTTGCGTGCTTCAAGATTGGAGGCTTTTCTAATTTTGGACGTTGTAATGGGCTTAATTATTCCAGTTACAACCGTGCTATCGGACGGTATGATCCTAATTGCCCAAATATTGTGAAGTCCGTCAAAATTCGTGAGGCGAGTCCAAAACAACGGAATGGTGGAAGCGGGAAAGGCGAAGCATATGTGAACGGGGAGAAGACGAAATTCGTGGTCACTGATGGCCTGCGTGTCCTTCCATTCTCCTTAGCATCCACTGTTCAGATTGTTAGTGAGGCCAAAGTTCAGACAGAAAATCTTGTGGAGAAAGAAATCACACTGACCAAGTCCCACGTATCTAGTGCTACGTAGTTTATTAGTACAAATTATTATATATTGTTTTGTTCTAGACTTTTCACTTGGTCTCTGTGCAACTGGAACTTGGAACAGGTCATGGAGCTACAAAAGGCTGTGCTGCTGAGTCGCAACCGCAACACAATCAGCTCCGTGCTTGTGCCTCCCCTAAGAAGATCAAGAAGCTGAACCATCTTAGATATTAGCAAGCAGTCGCAGCTTTTTCTCAATAATTAGCCATATGTGTCGCTGCTCTTCTCAATAATTAGCCGCAATAACTATATCTGTGTTCCCCTTGCTGAATTTGCAAGTTCCCTATTAAGCTATAACAGTTGGGCATGAATATATATAAACATAAAAATTTGAATCGATTATAACATAAAATAAAATTTTCAATAAAAGTTGAATGGAGCGTAACATAAAAATTTGAATCGAGCGTTGGTAGGGCCACTCGAAAGTCCTCTCCGCCAAAAATTGAGATGTCCATGTCCATGTTTATGGCAAGGCCCGCAGCCGCAGGCCACTCTTGAGATTGGCCCTTGGCTCCGTCTGGTTAAATATGATTTTCGATGCAAACTGCACATGCCGCGCAATGTACTCTATTTCTTGTAGCTCCATGGTAATGCTCCCAGATGTGGAGCGTGCCGCCTGGGTTCGACTCCGTCGGAGCAACTCAAAGTGTTGCATCAATCTTCTTAATGAAAAAACCACCCAATTCCTTCCGGGTTGGGTCTCATTTTTTTTTTTTGTTGTTGTTATAGGATTCCTCATTTTATTTACTCCACGATTTCTGCTCTCTCGTCTCATCAGTCCATGTGGTATTATCATATCTTGTCAAAGGTAAAGAAAAAAACAGTGTCGTATTTGTGTAAAATTATAACTAGGCATGGTTTTTTTTTTTTTAAGGAAACAGGAGGAGCAAAGCGCTCCTACAGCGCTTTTATTATTAACAAAAAACAAAAACAAGAGGTGTCCAACGCTCTGTTCGCCCCGGTAGCGTGAGAGCTTTGGAAGGAGCGAAAATACGGGATGTTTCAGAATCACAACATCAAATGTAGGTAAACAAAAAACTAATTGCATAATTTGGTGAAAAGTGCGAGATCTAATCTTTTGAGCCCAATTAGTCCATAGTGGGACAATAATTACCAAATACAAACAAAAATGCTACAGTAGCCAAACCCAAAATATTTCACCAACTAAACACCCCTTATTAGGTTAGAAAACCTAGCTATCCAAAGGTCCAGCTTACTCTAATCGCACCGAACTAATCTGACAACCAAATCCCGCGTATGAGTAGTCAAATGGAATCGTTTCGACGAGCTCTACGCATCTACGGTCTCTGATCGTCCATCCGAGCAACGAATCAAAAGGTCAATTTTTGGTCAACTCCAGAGTCTTTTGATTATCTATTTATATTGTGTTAAATATTTGGGATATTACACTTTGCAATGCCAAGTTCACTATAAAGCTAATTTTTTAGCACATGATCCGAAGGTTTACCACAGAAAGGACTGGCCAAGATCATGTTGAGCAGGGCTGGCTTAAGCTCGTAGCTTATTGTTGATGTGCGGGAAGTGTCTCACACGGATGTTCTCCATGGTTGGTGCGGAGAACTCATGGATCGACTTTTCAACAACCGGGTTGGCCATGTTGATGGTAGGTGCTGCGGTAGCGATTGGCTCAACGATCGGTGGAGAGGATCGTTCGAGAGCCAGAACTTTGGACGTAGTACGTGCAGGAGGAGGGGTGAGTCTTGCTCTCGCCCTTCTCAAGAACTGTTCTGGTCGGAGTGGAAGTTTTCTGGTAGGTCGAAACTAGTCATGCTCGGATGCACGATCCTGTTTAAAAGTCCACAACAAGAAAACAGAACAAGGGTAAACCCGTAAAAGTAAGTAATGCTACTTAACAACAAGTGCACAATGTTATGATTCAAAATCCTAGCTGCTACTTCCCCGCAACGGTGCTAGAAATGCTTGTTGGCAGTTCTTATGCGTATAATTAATATTCATTAATTCTGCAAGTGCACGGAACACCATTGTAGCATTTCACCTTGGAGTATTCCAGGGTTATCGTATTTATATTTCCACAGGAAAGTAGAGCGAAAGGAAGTTGAATTGTAACAAAGTGTAGTACTTATTGTGTAAATAACAAGACATTACTTAAGACGGGGGTAAGGTACATGATAGATATATATGGGTGGCGCTCACCATATGATCCAAGATAATAAAAGGTAGAGGAGAGGTTAAATTGGGAGGACAACGAGATAGAGACAAGGATTCCTAAGTGTTAATCCTATATGTATTTACTTGTAGCAGTTAGTTCTACAAGATTATCTACTCTAGCTAAGGTCATACACATACAAGTCATGTTGTTTCGGGGCACGGACATGCCCAGGCTTAATGAACCCCAAAACTGCAGGTTCACCCTGGGGATCTATCCGCTATTGAAAACCCTGCCTCTCCATCCCGGACGTCGTGGACTACAGAGACCAGTGTAGCTGTCACATACACTCGCGGCTACCATCCTCCGTGGGGTTGGATGCCAACGTGCATAGGCCAAGTTCTAAGCGCCACGCCTACAACCTGCCTAGAGGAACTACTCTTGATCGAGAGAGCAGCCCTATCTAAGAATGTAGCACAGATTTCACCAAGTGCGGACTCCATTTCCGACGAGGCACTCTCTCGTACTACTTAGACACAATAACGAATCCCACAAGAAGACTTCTACGAACACTAACTTAACTATGTAAATAAACTTAAATAGAGAATAACTACTAAAAAATAAATAAAGAATAAACTAATTATATTAAATAAAAGAATAATTCTACAAGAGTTAGGATACAAGAACAATACCGTAACTCCGAGAAGACTTCCGGAACCCCGAGAGAGCTCTCACTCTACTCTACTCTAACTCCCAAAGTAACTCTACTTCTACACAAATGAGTAATGGAAACTTGGATACTGTGAGGGTGCGATTTGTTCTAGCGCCACTCGGGGTATTTATAGCCTCCTTAGGATAGGGGGGTATTTATACCCGAAGGAGACTTAGCGGGGTCGCCAAGGCAGGCAGGCCGCCTAGTAGGGGGGGCCAGCCTGCCGTCCGATGCGGCGGTTTGCCACCGCCTTGCTCCTGGATGTCCCTGATTGCCTCCTGGTGGCGGTTGGATAGTAGGTTACCGTGGGGGCGGTAGAACTGGAGTAAGGGACAAGTTGAGGCCCAAACAGCCCACCTTCTGGAATGTCGGTGGGAGTTCTGCCGTGTGGGCTATTGATTCTTCGTGTTTGGCCTGTTTACAGGCCAATGGGCATCAAGTGGGGCCGGCCGGCCTATGGTGGGGCCAGCTGGCCTGCCTTTTCTTTGATTTACTCCTGAATCCAAAAATCACCAAAACTCTATGGAATTATGTTAATCCTAACTACTATGCACAGAATCTTGGTGAAAGACTTTTATTTACCGGTATGTTGGAGGTCGAATGGTGTTTTAACGACCACCAACAAGTAGCGCCCCATCTTAGTTGTGATCGTGGATGCTTGGTAGGAGCCATATGTCACTGAAATGCAAGGAAGCAGTGGCGGAGTATGAGCAAACACTAATCACATTAGACATTTGATAATAATCGATAATAAGTCCCATGAAATTGCATACCGCGATGACAAGTATGGAATTTCAATAGCATTTGTATCAGATTTCCTATCAATAAATGAATATAAATGAATCACAACGGCCAGAGGACAGAGAAGGTGGTTAAGCCAGACATCCAGCGCTCTGCATCAACACAGGGACGACGAGAGGAACCTCGGCGGCGCTGATGACAAAGCGGAGGAACGAGCACTGAACTACAGACATGGAAAAGAAGAATGTTGTTTGCATCCATACCATCACTTTGGACTGAGTTTTCGTCTATACCATCACGCTAGTCAATGGCTTAGAGGTCGTTTGGTTGAGGGCCTTTTTAGTCCTTAGGACTAAAAAAAAAGTCCCTAGAAATCAAATATGGAGGGACTTCTTCTCTATTAGTTCCAGAAAAACTCTCTTGGAGAGACTTCTTTTAAAAGTCCCCGGGACTAAAAAGTCCTAGGAATTTTTGAACCAAACACCCCTTAGTCTTTTTTTTTTTTATCAGGTCCTACTTGTCATTGATACATCATGGAATTTTCAAAAAGAAAACACGGTCTGATAACGCACCGGGGAATCATCGCTATATATGGATCGGCAGGCCGCACGAAAAAATTCTATCCAAATATTTGGGCCACACGAATTTAGCACGGTGCAGGCCGAGGAAAATGCAAGTGAGCCATATTTGAATGGGATGGAGGATGACTATTGACGAATATAGCGTGACATGTGGGTCCACGATTTTTTTTCAGAAAATGGAAATAGTATCGGCCTCTGCGTTGCCGCACACACAGCATGTGTGGGGTCCATGATGATTCCCCGTAAATGATGAAAATTGGCTGACGTGTGGGTCCCCTATGTGCTGATTAGGTTATGTGTGGGTCCGCCTTGTGCTGATTAGGATATGCGCAAGTTTAATTCCCCATTTTAATGACAAACAGTGCCTGACGTGTGGGTCCACAATATGTTGTCTGGGATGCGTGTGGGTCCGTCATGTGCTGATTAGGATGGGTGTAGGCATAATTTAATGACGAATACTACGTGTGGGGCCATAATATGCTGAGTGGGACGCATGTGGGTCCGCCATGTGCTGACTAGGATGGGTGTGTGCAAATTTCCCCAATTTAATGATGAATAGTGCCTTACGTGTGAGTGCACAATATACTGAGTGGGATGCGTGTGGGGGAAATCCTTTATTTGTGACGAATTTTGACTGACGTGTGGTCCACAACATGCCGACTAGGATGCGGGCGGGCGAAATCCCGCTCCGGTGACAATTATGTGGGTCCACCATATGCTAACTAGGATGCAGGCGGGCGAAATCCCCCTCCGGTGACGAATATGTGGGTTCACCATGTGCTGACTAGGATGCGGGCGGGCGAAATCCCCCCTTCGGTGACGAATGTGTAGGTCCACCATATGCTGACTAGTGACTAGGATGCGGGCGGGCGAAATCCTGGAATGAACGGTAGTGACGCTTAGTTTTCGTCATAAACGACCTAACCTCAGGGCCCGAAAGGCAACAAAGATGCATTTTCGTCACCAAGCGGGTCTGTTTTGGCAACTTTAGTGACGAAACGCGGCGTCATGAAAGTTGGCCAAAAACGAGGAAATCCCCCAAAATAGTGACGGATGAACAATAATTTCGTCATAAATCAGTAGATCTGTACTAGGGAACCAAGAGACAACACAAAAGCCGAATAAACCTGTCACCTAGTTACGATCACCAACCTTGTTCGAACACAACCAACTTGATATACTTTTAAACACAAAATTGCATTTATAATCAAGGAATGGGTGTATCATGTAGAAAAAAACCGTCAAATCAATGGTGGCATGAGGAAGATTAAAGAACAAAATACCAACTCGACACAATTGCAAAACATATGCATCCACTTTTGATATATGGTGGAAAAATCCTAAAATTCAAGAATACACATAGAGATCTAGCAAAAAAGAGGAAAAAGGAAGAGAAAAAGGTAGGAAACACACCTTAAGTGGCCAAGAGATAAATACAAAAAGGCAAATCAACAAGATTTTAGTTGGATTTCCAAAACATGGCGAATAATCGCCTAGGAACTGACAGGGGCGGAGCTTTGGGAGGGAAAAATAAGAAAAGTTCGATCTGAATTATTGGGCCAGACTAATAGGTGACGAGCAATATCAAGGCCCGTCACCTATATATCCGCACAAAGGTAACGGTCTCTGATATCGCCCAACCTATTAATACCCGTCACCCGTGTTGGCTGCATAAAGTTGACGGACTCTGATGTGGCCCATCACCTATTAGCTGGCCACGTAATAGGTGACTGGTGCTGATGTAATCCATCACCATTTACCTCCTCACCCTTGCACAGTCACGCTAACGGGTGACGCGCTGTGGAGGGGCACGTTACCCTTCCGCGGGTCACAAATACCCGTCACCTATATTCCGTCACCTTTGGCCAGTTCTTACATAGTGGTGACTATACTCATTGGTGACGTGAAGTGGTCCGGAGTGATCAAAGACATTGTAAACTGTAGCGGTAAAGCAGTAAGAGTAGCAGAGATGCCATTGTTACCGAACCACTTTGTGTGGTTGACATGTTTCATAGAAAGAAAAATGTTTTGATTCTGATTTCATACAGAATAACATAAATGACATAATGTAAATGTATTATTTTGACCGGTTCAAAATATTCCCTTGACAGGCCCATGCTTTATGCAAATGTATTACTTTGATCGGTTAAAGCATTCCCTTGATAGAAAAGTGTTTTGATTCTTATTTCACATAGATATGCACCAACGGCATAATGTTATCTCTTGAGAAAAAGACGTCAATTTCCTGGTGATCGCCACCTGTTATAGCAAGACCATACCAAAACAAATCACACATAAATAAATACTGGACGTCTTTGTCTAAATTGTCGAATAAAGTTTCGAAATGGTTAGCCTTTGCCTCAAACCACACATAAACGTTGGACTAAGCATAAGAAGACCGCACCCAAACATGGAGATTGGACGTCTTATCTAAATTGATGAATCAATTTCCGGAAATTGTGAGCCCTTTTCAGAAACGTGGACGGCAAACGTTCACTTAGCATGACCCAAAAGTAAAGCTAAGGACGCGATTAAAGGCTTAACCACCCCTCTCTGTCTCTTCTCACCTTTCTGTTTAATAACAGGGCACGCGAGTTGATGCCGTTGACTACTCGATCCGCCATGATCTCTGAAAGATACTAGTTAACAATGGTGCTGGGCCAGTCTTCGATGGCCTCACATGGCCACTACCTCCCTTGGTCTTTGATGGCCTCACATGGCCACTAGCTCCCTTGGTCACACTCGTGTGTGACGAGGGTGGTTGGAATATGCCATTTTTCTCCATTTATATATATCTCCCTTTTGATTTGTCCAAATTGGAGCCAAGTAGTCAACCTATTGTGCATCTTCACCATAGATACTGTCACTTGTTGCATTCCCAGTGGTTCGAGCCAATATTTAAATGGTGTACTATATTCTATAGAAGAATTTAAGGCACGGGTCATAAATACCCGTCACCTATTTTCCGTCACCTTTGGCCAGTTCTTACATAGTGGTGATTGTACTCATTGGTGACGTGAAGTGGTCCGGAGTGATCAAAGACATTGTAAACTGTAGCGGTAAAGCAGTAAGAGTAGCAGAGATGCCATTGTTACCGAACCACTTTGTGTGGTTGACATGTTTCATAGAAAGAAAAATCTTTTGATTCTGATTTCATACGGAATAGCATAAATGACATAATGTAAATGTATTATTTTGACCGGTTCAAAATATTCCCTTGACAGGCCCATGCTTTATGCAAATGTATTACTTTGATGGGTTAAAGCATTCCCTTGATAGAAAAGTGTTTTGATTCTTATTTCACATAGATATGCACCAACGGCATAATGTTATCTCTTGAGAAAAAGACGTCAATTTCCTGGTGATCGCCACCTGTTATAGCAAGACCATACCCAAACAAATCACAAATAAATAAATACTGGACGTCTTTGCCTAAATTGTCGAATAAAGTTTCGAAATGGTTAGCCTTTGCCTCAAACACACATAAACGTTGGACTAAGCATAAGAAGACGCACCCAAACATGGAGATTGGACATCTTATCTAAATTGATGAATCAAATTCCAGAAATTGTGAGCCCTTTTCAGAAACGTGGACGGCAAACGTTCACTTAGCATGACCCAAAAGTAAAGCTAACGACGCGATTAAAGGCTTAACCACGCCTCTCTGTCTCTTCTCACCTTTCTGTTTAATAACAAGGCACGCGAGTTGATGCCGTTGACTACTCGATCCGCCATAATCTCTGAAAGATACTAATTATCAACGATGCTGGGCCGGTCTTTGATGGCCTCACATGGCCACTAACTCCCTTTGTCTTTGATGGCCTCACATGGCCACTAGCTCCCTTGGCCACACTCGTGTGTGACGAGGGTGGTAGGAATATGCCATTTTCTCCATTTATATATATCTCCCTTTTGATTTGTCTAAATTGGAGCCAAGTAGCCAACCTATTGTGGATCTTCACCATAGATACTGTCACTTGTTGCATTCCTAGTGGTTCGAGCCAATATTTAAATGGTGTACTATATTCTATAGAAGAATTTAAGGCACAGGTCACAAATACCCATCACCTATTTTCCGTCACCTTTGGCCAGTTCTTACATAGTGGTTACTGTACTCATTGGTGACATGAAGTGGTCCGGGTGATCAAAGACATTGTAAACTGTAGCGGTAAAGCAGTAAGAGTAGCAGAGATGCCATTGTTACCGAACCACTTTGTGTGGTTGACATGTTTCATAGAAAGAAAAATGTTTTGATTCTGATTTCATACAGAATAGCATAAATGACATAATGTAAATGTATTATTTTGACCGGTTCAAAATATTCCCTTGACAGGCCCATGCTTTATGCAAATGTATTACTTTGATCGGTTAAAGCATTCCCTTGATAGGAACGTGTTTTGATTCTAGATATGCACCAATGGCATAATGTTATCTCTTGAGAAAAAGACGTCAATTTCCTGGTGATCGCCACCTGTTATAGCAAGACCATACCCAAACAAATCACACATAAATAAATACTGGACGTCTTTGCCTAAATTGTCGAATAAAGTTTCGGAAATGGTTAGCCTTTGCCTCAAACCACACATAAACGTTGGACTAAGCATAAGAAGACGCACCCAAACATGGAGATTGGACGTCTTATCTAAATTGATGAATCAAATTCCAAAAATTGTGAGCCCTTTTCAGAAACGTGGACGGCAAATGTTCACTTAGCATGACCCAAAAGTAAAGCTAAGGACGCGATTAAAGGCTTAACCACCCCTCTCTGTCTCTTCTCACCTTTCTGTTTAATAACAGGGCACGCGAGTTGATGCCGTTGATTACTCGATCCGCGATGATCTCTGAAAGATACTAATTATCAACGATGCTGGGCCGGTCTTCGATGGCCTCACATGGCCACTAGCTCCCTTGGTCTTTGATGGCCTCACATGGCCACTAGCTCCCTTGGTCTTTGATGGCCTCACATGGCCACTGGCTCCCTTGGCCACACTCGTGTGTGACGAGGGTGGTAGGAATATGCCATTTTCCTCCATTTATATATATCTCCCTTTTGATTTGTCCAAATTGGAGCCAAGTAGCCAACCTATTGTGCATCTTCACCATAGATACTGTCACTTGTTGCATTCCTAGTGGTTTGAGCCAATATTTAAATGGTGTACTATATTCTATAGAAGAATTTAAGGCACAGGTCACAAATACCCGTCACCTATTTTCGGTCACCTTTGGCCAGTTCTTACATAGTGGTGACTGTACTCATTGGTGACGTGAAGTGGTCCGGAGTGATCAAAGACATTGTAAACTGTAGCGGTAAAGCAGTAAGAGTAGCAGAGATGCCATTGTTACCAAACCGCTTTGTGTGGTTGATATGTTTCATAGAAAGAAAAATGTTTTGATTCTGATTTCATACAGAATAGCATAAATGACATAATGTAAATGTATTATTTTGACCGGTTCAAAATATTCCCTTGACAGGCCCATGCTTTATGCAAATGTATTACTTTGATCGGTTAAAGCATTCCCTTGATAGGAACGTGTTTTGATTCTAGATATGCACCAGCGGCATAATGTTATCTCTTGAGAAAAAACGACGTCAATTTCCTGGTGATCGCCACCTGTTATAGCAAGACCATACCCAAACAAATCACACATAAATAAATACTGGACGTCTTTGCCTAAATTGTCGAATAAAGTTTCGGAAATGGTTAGCCTTTGCCTCAAACCACACATAAACGTTGGACTAAGCATAAGAAGACGCACCCAAACATGGAGATTGGACGTCTTATCTAAATTGATGAATCAAATTCCAGAAATTGTGAGCCCTTTTCAGAAATGTGGACGGCAAACGTTCACTTAGCATGACCCAAAAGTAAAGCTAAGGACGCGATTAAAGGCTTAACCACCCCTCTCTGTCTCTTCTCACCTTTCTGTTTAATAACAGGGCACGCGAGTTGATGCCGTTGACTACTCGATCCGCCATGATCTCTGAAAGATACTAATTAACAACGGTGCTGGGCCAGTCGTCGATGGCCTCACATGGCCACTACCTCCCTTGGTCTTTGATGGCCTCACATGGCCACTAGCTCCCTTGGTCACACTCGTGTGTGACGAGGGTGGTTGGAATATGCCATTTTTCTCCATTTATATATATCTCCCTTTTGATTTGTCCAAATTGGAGCCAAGTAGTCAACCTATTGTGCATCTTCACCATAGATACTGTCACTTGTTGCATTCCCAGTGGTTCGAGCCAATATTTAAATGGTGTACTATATTCTATAGAAGAATTTAAGGCACGGGTCATAAATACCCGTCACCTATTTTCCGCCACCTTTGGCCAGTTCTTACATAGTGGTGATTGTACTCATTGGTGACGTGAAGTGGTCCGGAGTGATCAAAGACATTGTAAACTGTAGCGGTAAAGCAGTAAGAGTAGCAGAGATGCCATTGTTACCGAACCACTTTGTGTGGTTGACATGTTTCATAGAAAGAAAAATCTTTTGATTCTGATTTCATACGGAATAGCATAAATGACATAATGTAAATGTATTATTTTGACCGGTTCAAAATATTCCCTTGACAGGCCCATGCTTTATGCAAATGTATTACTTTGATGGGTTAAAGCATTCCCTTGATAGAAAAGTGTTTTGATTCTTATTTCACATAGATATGCACCAACGGCATAATGTTATCTCTTGAGAAAAAGACGTCAATTTCCTGGTGATCGCCACCTGTTATAGCAAGACCATACCCAAACAAATCACAAATAAATAAATACTGGACGTCTTTGCCTAAATTGTCGAATAAAGTTTCGGAAATGGTTAGCCTTTGCCTCAAACCACACATAAACGTTGGACTAAGCATAAGAAGACGCACCCAAACATGGAGATTGGACATCTTATCTAAATTGATGAATCAAATTCCAGAAATTGTGAGCCCTTTTCAGAAACGTGGACGGCAAACGTTCACTTAGCATGACCCAAAAGTAAAGCTAACGACGCGATTAAAGGCTTAACCACGCCTCTCTGTCTCTTCTCACCTTTCTGTTTAATAACAGGGCACGCGAGTTGATGCCGTTGACTACTCGATCCGCCATAATCTCTGAAAGATACTAATTATCAACGATGCTGGGCCGGTCTTTGATGGCCTCACATGGCCACTAACTCCCTTTTGTCTTTGATGGCCTCACATGGCCACTAGCTCCCTTGGCCACACTCGTGTGTGACGAGGGTGGTAGGAATATGCCATTTTTCTCCATTTATATATATCTCCCTTTTGATTTGTCTAAATTGGAGCCAAGTAGCCAACCTATTGTGGATCTTCACCATAGATACTGTCACTTGTTGCATTCCTAGTGGTTCGAGCCAATATTTAAATGGTGTACTATATTCTATAGAAGAATTTAAGGCACAGGTCACAAATACCCATCACCTATTTTCCGTCACCTTTGGCCAGTTCTTACATAGTGGTTACTGTACTCATTGGTGACATGAAGTGGTCCGGAGTGATCAAAGACATTGTAAACTGTAGCGGTAAAGCAGTAAGAGTAGCAGAGATGCCATTGTTACCGAACCACTTTGTGTGGTTGACATGTTTCATAGAAAGAAAAATGTTTTGATTCTGATTTCATACAGAATAGCATAAATGACATAATGTAAATGTATTATTTTGACCGGTTCAAAATATTCCCTTGACAGGCCCATGCTTTATGCAAATGTATTACTTTGATCGGTTAAAGCATTCCCTTGATAGGAACGTGTTTTGATTCTAGATATGCACCAACGGCATAATGTTATCTCTTGAGAAAAAGACGTCAATTTCCTGGTGATCGCCACCTGTTATAGCAAGACCATACCCAAACAAATCACAAATAAATAAATACTGGACGTCTTTGCCTAAATTGTCGAATAAAGTTTCGGAAATGGTTAGCCTTTGCCTCAAACCACACATAAACGTTGGACTAAGCATAAGAAGACCGCACCCAAACATGGAGATTGGACGTCTTATCTAAATTGATGAATCAAATTCCGGAAATTGTGAGCCCTTTTTCAGAAACGTGGACGGCAAACGTTCACTTAGCATGACCCAAAAAGTAAAGCTAAGGACGTGATTAAAGGCTTAACCACCCCTCTCTGTCTCTTCTCACCTTTCTGTTTAATAACAAGGCATGCGAGTTGATGCCGTTGATTACTCGATCTGCCATGATCTCTAAAAGATACTAATTATCAACGATGCTGGGCTGGTCTTTGATGGCCTCACATGGCCACTAGCTCCCTTGGCCACATTCGTGTGTGACGAGGGTGGTAGGAATATGCCATTTTCCTCCATTTATATATATCTCCCTTTTGATTTGTCCAAATTGGAGCCAAGTAGCCAACCTATTGTGCATCTTCACCACGGATACTGTCACTTATTGCATTCCTAGTGGTTCGAGCCAATATTTAAATGGTGTACTAGATTCGATGGAAGAATTTAAGGCACCGTTTGAATTAATAGATAAAACATCTTTCTATATATATGAAATTACCTTCAAGCCTAACAGATTTTCTGTAGAATATATATGATAAATGCATACGAGTCATCTTTTTGTCAAATCTCAAGTATTTTAGATGTAAATAAATATTATTGCTCCTTCTATCGTTTTAAAAATTGAGTCCATGATTGGAAAATCAATAGGCATAGTCATCATTGTAGCGTTGCTAATGTGACGTATGAAATTAACTTGCCTTAGACTCCAACCATTTACATGTTGGTAGATATGGTGTCCTGTGAATGCTGAAATAGATCTACGTACAACTCGAGGTAATAAGAAGATATACACTACGATAGAAGCCCACAAGTGTATCAAAATAAAGAACATGGATAATGGATATCTAGCAGCAAACAGTAGTATAAAGCAGTCGGATAGATTTGCTCAAAAAAAAAAAAAAAAAAAAAAGCAGTCGGATAGATTGATCGCAAAAAAAAAAAAAAAAAAAAAAAAAAAGGGCAGTCGGATGCTATTGCGAACTTGACACCTAATACGGGGAAGGCAAATAGGCGAGGAGGTAGTAGTCAGATCTGTATGCCAACTGATTGCTATATATGGCGGATAAATGACTCGCAATGCCCAACTATATATATGACTGCATATGCAAATTAAAAGGAGTAGGTTCTAACTAACAAACTAACACCTAATTGTTGGCAGGTGAATGACTGGAAGACAAAAGGATAAAGGTATTCAGGTAAATATGGCATTCCATGTTCCTTTTTAAAATGGAAACAGGAGGGGCTGCCTCCTGTGCTGACTACAGGCGTAACTTACAAGACATATTGTTCATATACAAATATAAGAAATGATATTCATACAAGTTATTCAGAATTTGTCCATTTGTTAGACAACGTGACTGTGTTCTACGCGCGTGGTCTATCGATATTTAGGCTCAGAACAAAATCAATTCAAGTTGCCTTTTTAAGTAGGACCTCGCCAGCAAACATCACATCAAAAACATGAGCAACTTTACACTAACCGCACTGTCGAATAATCGATCAGAGCCAACTAATCAGTGTGTTCATATCAATGTGAGCCACGTACAACTGTAGAACTCCTAACCCAACTTCAAAATTGCATGAAGCATTATGTAGTACGTTTAACAAAATCAATCATAGCGTGAATCACTTACACTCGCTTGACATTTGCATCATTTACACTTCAATGGTAGGCTACGTTCTCGTCAATAGTGAGGCGGCAGTGGTGACTTTGTTAATCTTGAGGATTTGTCGGCTCGGTCTTCAAAGATTCTCATGGGGGTATGATTTGCGTATATATATTCATAGGAGTGAGTATGCGCGTTGTGAGTGTTTGAGTTGTACTTTGTAATCCCAAATAAGAAATGTAGACTCTCAGCATGTTTATCATCAATACAGAGCCTCCATATTCGGTGTATAACAATCTGATCTTTCTGATTATTGCTGCCTTGACATGGGACGACATACGCCAAGCCGTGCTTGCTTTTTAGTTCCATCAGGCTCACCAACACCAGCCAGGCATGTCAGCGTTGCACTCATTCAGTGTCACAATTTTACTGGAGTTATTTAAATAGGTACACTCAGTTCCATTCAAGCTAGCCTTTTACTTTGACCTGACAAGTTGCGTTGTGCCGGCAGATCGGTGATTGTGACGAACAAAATGGCACGTAAGCTGAAGTACTCATGCATGTGCTCATCCCACACCTCATCACCTGGGGACCATAGTTTCTTTAGATCATGAGTCAAAAAGGCTTCAAATATGTGTCGATGTTATTTCTAGGTTCAAGCGGCCCAATATCAAAGTTGACAACATGATATATTTTTATTTGTTGCACAACCAAGGCGGAAGGTTGTATCAGTCGGTCATCATTGTGCACATTTTTATGCCAACGGAGCAATTTAGACTCCTCCTTGTTTGCACACCGGCGCTTCAACCGAGGAATTATAGGAAGGTACCGGCACCTTGTTTAGTTCACCTCCAAGTTAGAATTTTTTCACTCTCTCTCCATCACATCAATCTTTAGCCGTTTGTATGGAGCAATAAATATAGGTAAAAAAAAATAACAAATTGCACAGTTTAGTTGTAAATCACGAGACGAATCTTTTAAGCCTAGATAGTCCATGATTGGATAATATTTGCCAAATACAAACGAAAGTGGCAGTTAGAAAAATTCTAACTTTTGGGTAACTAAACAAGGCACAGAACACCTTCCTTGCTAGTGCTCCATCACCATCATCCTTCTTACACTTGTATCAGTCGGTCCCACAAAAGGGACACTTGTCTAGGCCTTCATATTCTTTGCCACAATAAATGATACAATCATTCTTGCATCCATGAATTTTCTCAATCTCCAATCCAAGAGGACATATTATGTGCCATTCCTCGTAAACCGTCTCGAGCACCAAATTTCCCTCCGGCAACATTTCCCTGAGGAGATCCAATAATAGAAATCTCTTGTCGGTCCCACCCATGGCTTGCCTTCAGTTACAGAAGCTTAAGAATTGCATACAGTCGGCTGTATGTGTGGGCCCTTGCAACCAGGAAAGAAAGGCCTCTAGGACTCTGCAATCAATTTTTGAAACTTTGCAAGCTCACAATCATTGTACTCATCGTGTCCCTCGGCATCTCGCAACATCTCACTGATATTTTCCACATAATCCACCACACGGATGAAGAATGGCACGACTACCTCGTCAACAACTCCGATGAGGCATACGCTGGTGTCTGCGCTTCGGGTGAGACTGTCCGCAGTGATGGAGGATTCAGGAACCCTCAATATGCTTCGGCAACTCCTCTGGTGAGGCCATCTTCAGTAAGCACGACTCTCAGAAAAAACCCCGACCCTCTGTTTTGATTAGGCTCCATTGGGATCCGTTAGTGTATTTTAGTGGAGTCGATTTTGACAAGATTAGGGGGTTTATTGAGGCAACAATTGGGCGAGTCGGCGACGTTCTTCCTTTCTTTTGTGCGTCTCCATGGAAGGGAATGGATTGAGGATGAAGAGTCGCTCGTTTCCATCCGAGCGTCACGGTTGGGTTGAACCAGGTTGGATGGGGCCAATATTGACCAGGCCCAGGAAAAACGAAATAAAAATAGTGAACCAGCTTGCTTTGATGTGTGTGTGTGGATTTTTTAAGAAAGCACCACTGGAGCAGATCTCAAATTAAAATTTCCTTTTCAGATTAAGATGTGTATGTGGTATTTGTTTAAAGGAGTTTTGTTAACTGACGATAACTCGGCATGGAGGAACTGGCATGGTAGTAAACAATGCATCTTTTGTTCTAAGGATGAGACAATACAACATTTATTTTTTATTGTCATTTTGCCAACTTTTTGTGGAGAAGTGTACATTTCTTTTGGTTTATTTTGCGAAATAATATAATACAGACGAAAACACTAACAAACACGCACAACTACTCACATAACTTTGGTCACATGTTTGGCAATTGGCTTAGTGGGGGTGTGATATAAATTAAAAAAAAAACAATTGTTAGTAGGAGCATCGGCTTTGTATTGGATTCTATGGCTGAGTATGAATGATATTGTGTCTGACAGATCTCCAATGAAAACCTATATGGCTATATACACGTCGGAGAACACACTGGCTATGGTTTTGGGCGACGTTTGACAAAACTAGCTGAGTGAAGAAGACAAGTTGATGGTCCAAAGTACATGCCGCTAGCTCGAGATTTACTAATATAATTTCTTGTCATTGATGAACTATGTTGCCATTTGTTGGTACTTCCTTTTGTTTGGTGTGTGTTTGAGAAATGGATGTACTATGTTGGGCTGTAGTGCGAGACAATAGGGTTCTCGTTATCTGAAAAAAATGGTTACATTATGCGTGTCCATAGAATAATGACGTGGTGTGTTTTTTCTTTTTTTGGCCTAATGGAAGCGCTTTGCTTGGTTTTATAGGAAACTGCATTTTCATAGGATTTGGCCTCAATCTTCGTGTACATGGCGATTGTTAAATAGAAAAAGGGAAAGTAGGTACGCCTCCGCCGTTATAAAAGGGTGCCTCCCCGGCCGAAGAAGGCAGGGCAAAGAGGAATTCATTTGCTGTCATCCATCAGCCAGTACACCCCACTGTCCGGCGAACACACCCCGCACCAGGATCCCTCTAAATTTGTGATAAAAAAGGTAAAACCCCTACCTCCTCCAATCTTAAATCCTCTAATCCAGCTCCCTTAAATATACACTTTTCCTATGTATCTGTCGCAAAGAAATCTTTGTGCTCTCTCTTGCGACGTTGTGTCTGTCTGTCTGATCGCGCGTCTCACGATGGGCATGGATCGGGTCGACCCGTCGGTTCGTCGACCCGGCCCATGAAAACGATCCTAATGGCCCCTTATTTATTCCATTAAACAGGTTAGGTTCAGAGGATTAGAACCACTCGAACCTTTGGGTTGAGAGGTTCGATCCATCCATGACTTGTTTGTATTAAAAAAAATAATCACGCGTGGAGTCCGCTGCCGCCTGCCTCTTCTTGCCCAATCCAGTCCGCCTCCCATCGCCGCTCTCTAGCCATGGTCGCTCCCCGCTGCGCCTGGCTCGGTGACTCGCCGCGGCCTCGCGGCGCGAGTGTCCTCGCACAACAGAGGGCGGGCTGCGGGAGGCGATGGTCGACCTCGCCGCGGTACAGCCCTCGATTCTTATCCTGCCGCCTTTCTCTTTCCTCCCTCCCCCTGGCGCGGCGCTTTGCGGCTGCGCCCGTCGTGGACGGGGCTGTGACTCCCCCTCACCGGCGTTCACTCCCCTTAAATCCGGCAGCGTGGCCCCCCCCTCGGCCGCTCCCGCACCGCGCCGCGCCGGGCGCGCTTTGAGGAACAAATGCTCGGCGGGCAGGTTCGCGCCAAGACCGGGAGGCTGCTGCTGTTGTTTAGGGTTCGACCAAAGGGGCCCACGGGCGAGAAGGTCACGTAGAATGGATTAACCACAACACCGGTGTATGCTTAATGGATCGATGGATCGATACCGGTTCGGTCCATGGTTGAACCATGCCCATCGTGATGCGGCGTCTTTATCCGAGGCTGACGCGACACGCCGAAGCTTTCGGCGACCACCGCGGCGACACGTGCGTGTCACGGCAGTGGCTGGGACTCTGCTTTGCTCGCCCGCACGCACTAGGCACCATTGTCCTTGTTTTTCCATAGAAAAAAAAATTGTTTATTGTCTTTTGTTTGTTTGTGATAAAATTGTTCAAATCAGTATCTTGTCCCTTGTCTTTAGACACCACCCTCTTTTGTCCTTGTTTTTCATAGAAAAAAATTATTAATTATCTCTTGTGCTGCTGTGGTAAAATTGTCTTTAGCTAACACTTTGTATGTACAATGCTAATGACAGATCCCACCCTTGGATCACCCCTTGGATGATGATCCAAGGGTCTACCACGTTGCAAGAAATGTTGGTTATTTTTCTTATAAAAGAGATATAGCAACTCCCTTAAATATATATTGCAGGGATCTTTGCAAATCCTTTTTTCAAGAACGAGATCTTTGCAAATCTTCTGATATAATATTCCTCGCAGTTGATCCAGTCCATCTGTCGGGTTCTGCTTCTGCCATGTCTCGTCATTACGCTGTGACTTGCACGCTCCAGAATAAGGCCGGCCTCCGCGGTGGAGTAGAACCCTTCGCCAACATCTGGCTCAGCAACGAACAGGGCGGAGCATTCCACGCTGACTACAACCATCAGAAGAGACTCACAACTTGGCACAGTACAAGGCTCGATGGCGTCACCCTCTACATCAGGGTCAAAATGGGCAACGATGTAATCGGTTCCCTGAATGTGGACCTCCGTAACGTCGCTGTAGACGAACATCCTCGCACATACACAATCAAACTCAACGATAGCCACGCTGCCCGTGCCCACCCTACCATCCAGGCACAACTTAAGATCAAGGAGGACGCCTGAGACTATCCGCACTCATGTTCCTCTATTTGCTTTATTTAAAAGGGATATCCTGTCCTGGTCATCGAGATTTCCTCCTTTATATCCAGGTTTAAGATCCACGATATTTTTTATATCCTCCTCTATCCCAACCGCCCATCGTGTAGGCCTACTTTTGTAATTTTATCTAAATATATCTATATGAGATCTTGTTTTGAAGGATTTTTGAAACGAATTCAATGGTGTAATCGAAATTTAATTTGGATTTTTGTTTGTGAGTTATAACATTTTTAGGTACTTCAAAGCGTAGGGCCCGCTGCTGACGCATGCTCCTCTCCAACTCCCGCCTCCCGCGCTGCCTCCCGCACATGCTGCCTCCCGCTGCTGTCCGACGTGGCCTGTGGCGTACGCACGGGAAGGCCGCTCAGAATACCGAAAGCAGGGCCGTGCGGAAGGGTACCGGAAGCCTTACCGTAGCGCGGTGCCGCTCTTTCGTACGTTATATCTTCCTCCAGGAACATTTACAGTTTACCAGTGCAGTCAGTACACACGAGCCAGTCTTCGTCGGTTTTGGTCTTCAGTTTCACTGTCCATGCCGGTGATCTTGCCATGCTACATACTTACAATTAATAATCGCAAGCTAGCGTCTGTATGTGTGCCTTAATTACTAGTTTCTGTTGTGAAACCGGGAGGCTGATCTTATATATCTGGGGAATTTACTAGCTAGTGGCAACTGGGAGGATGGGAAGGATGGTAGCAAAGGAACCGACTTCATCCCAATATGATATGTGCCAACGTGACAGGCTGAAAGACGGTCTAAAATAACTCAGCTTATCCACTGTAACTATGTATATCCCTGTCAAGTCTATATTATAAAGGAGCGTTGAAATTTAAATGATTTATTACTCTGGAATTTTTCTACCCACCACTCAATGACATGTGGACTCACATAAAAAAAAAAGCCGGAACATACGGAACAACCCGTTCCTCACTTCCGCGCGCATGGGAAGGCACAATCTTTTTTTTTACGAGCGCCGCATCTACCCACCCGCGCGTACACACCGTCGGCAATCCTCGGTGTTCTCGCGATCGTCGCGACGTCTCCCGTTGCCTTCGGTTGTTGGGAGTCGCAGCGCACAGTACTCGGCGTGCAGCCGACGCGCGACTCAGTGCGAAACTCGGCGCATAACCCTCCGCCTCCGCAAAGGCCATGCCGCCAACCGCTGGTTATCCCGCACCCACCCGCCTGCGGTTTCTTTCCCCTCCCGATGCCTACGCGAGGCGCCAATCTCTCCCTCCCCCGTCCATTCAGTACCCCGGCGCCTCCCCGATCTCATCCGTGCGCTCGCAGCCATCTTCCCCACCAAAATAGACAGAGAAAGCGGACAAGTCCCAGAATTTGCGCTGATGAAGTCAAGTTCCCTCAAATCATCCTGATATAAGTGTAACCTTATATTTTTTCAAACTTTTTCAAATCATCCTGATATAAGTCCACCTCAAATCGTTTTGGAACTTTTGGTTTTTCTCTAACTCCTCTTAATGAAGTACGAGCTAAACTCGCTTTCGGAAAAAAAAAAGTGTAACCTTATATTTTTCAAATAAATTACAATAGATGTAACAAGGTCCAGTGCACCTTATAAAAGGGTAATAATTAACCTGCACCATTAACATAAATATTGGTCAACCTCGTAAAAACAATAAGTATAAAGATTGCAGAAATTTTGAGGCATACTTCCTACATAATATAGCAATTTATCAGAAGCCAATCTTTCAAAATATTCTAGAAAATCATTATGTGGTAGGCCATCTAACGCTTTTCGGAAGTACTTCCTATGGGATTAATAGAAGTAACTAAACACATGCACTTCATCCAGCTTGGTGGGCATCCCACTGAAGAGTGGATTGCTAGCCAAATATTACTCTGTATAAACTGAAACCAACCATATTGCCATTTCAGAACCAGATCACTCACCGGAGTAAACCAATAGCTTTTTATTAGTCGCAGCATGCAACTTTTTGCCGCTGATCAAGCCACTCTGTATAAATGTGAATACATGCTGCACCTGCATCATGAGTATGAACAACAAGTATTGCCTCCACGCTCAGTTACAATAGCTAGGTAGGGATTAAACAAGGATTAAAATATGTCTGATAGCAATCAATAATAAACCCAATAACACACCAATAAGACATCCATCAAACTACTGCTGGTAAGCTGAAAATTGCATAACAGAATCTTTACCTGGCATCAGGCCATGAGTCAAGCCCCGCCCAGCGGGTGAGGGTGGCAAGTCAGCGGCCCAGGAGGCAAAGAACGTGTGGCGGGTCAAGGAGGCGAATGACCGCTGAGTTACTGCATATGATATTTTTTTTTCCCATGAAATTCACTGTGTTCTTCTCCATGAACCCTGTCAGTTGGATCTAAATCTATGTATCCCTAAAATATCTGTACAATGACGAAAATATTTTTGTAGAGAGCGACCAGGCAAAAATATATATCGGTGAATGTTACAACAAAAATAAAGAAAAAGAAATATTACAGGTGCTAGTAGTCCTACCTCTAGCTGTCGCAGTGTTCTCTTTGAAAATATATTCTTACGCACTTCCACAACTCTTCAAAATATTGTGCAAAGGGTTCACCGGAAACTTAGCAAGGTTTACATCATATATATTTGTACTTTCCCGGACATTGAAAACACTATGTGTTACCCACATATAGGTTTGTGCTCGTGTTTTAGAATGAGACAAGCATAGTGTATACTAGTGGATTGGCGCGCGCCTCCGCGCGCCCCTTCGGGTTGTAAACTGAATGTTTTTGTGCTATTCAATTGAATGTTTTTGTGCTAAAAAATTCAGAGAAGACGCACGGCCTGAAACCTGTGCTGAACTGAATGTTTTTGTGTTGTTCAAAAAAAAGTTCAGTATATGTGTAACCCACGGACAAACTGATCATATATTACAAAGAGTTGATATAAGACTAATTGATCATATATTACAAAGAGCTGATATATATTACATAGGTTTCGAAACTGTTGCTACCATGATATATATTACACAGGTTTTCAAACTGTTGCTACCATACTGGGTTGTTATATATATTACACAGGTTTCCAAACTGTTTTTACCAAATTGTTGGTACCCTATATATTACACAGAGTTGTTATATATTACACGGCATTTGTACATGTCCGAGCAGCTTGGCATTTCTATACCCGGAAGGTTGGCATTTCTAAGCCTGAAAGTTTAGTAGTTGTCTCCAAAAAGCAGGTGCGCAGCCCAATCCTAACTGTCATTGTGCTAAAATTGCCATATCCTAGAGCTTCTTGATTCCATCCATTCCAGTTTCATTACCTCTCTTGTGAGGACCAACATGTAGAGAGGCTGTGTCTGTCTTCAACAATTCATTGAAGCTTGTGAGGTCCAATAACTCTTCTCCATTTGGTCTTCCTGACTCAACAATACCAGCAGGAAAGAAGTTTGTCCAGACGTTCAGTAGCCTCCGTGCATGTCAGACATTCTACGAATTTGAAGAAAAAATCATAAGTTCCCCAAAATAGGCATAAATCATACTGATGGGACTCAATGGAATGGCAGCTGCTTTCAGTAATCAAATGCAGTTTCCATCATCTGAGGTACACTATAGATCATGACTTACTCTTTGAATTGAATCCAGGGCCATAACAGCAGCCGCCTTAAGGCTGGCGTTCATGTTATGCAGTGGCTTTCTAAACGGACGAATACATTTTATACATCACTACTAAACATGGAAAATAGATCCGTTATACGGAGAAATTGCAGGATAGTTTTTTGTTCAGTGTAAAAATAAATTGCAGGATAGCTTTTTGTTCAGTGTAAAAATGAGGGAGCAGGAAAGATTGTGGCAGTTTAATTATGCAGGTTCTGTTCATTGTTTGATAACAGGTTGTGTCCAGGAGCACACATGCAACCAATCTCATTGAATCGCAGCCGAAGGTATAAAAGTTTTCATGGACATAGATACGAAGAAGCAAGCACCCATACCTTAGAAATAGATTGGCAATAAAATTATTTGTGAACCAACGAAGGAGACCCATCAGGCCAGATACTGTTTCTCCAACTGCTCAGTTGCCGCAGCATATCACTAGTGAACCTTTTGCATAAGCAAAATCAATCCATACATAACAAAAAGAAATCAACAATCAGACACATGAGGTGGGAAACGAACTAAATGGGAGTTTTTTTTTTAGGGACCGTAGAAAGGCAAAGGAAGTCTAGGGAGAAAGAAAAAGAACAGAGAATGGACTTATAGAAGTTGGTTAGAGGCAATTTTTAGCAAAAAAAAAAAAAAAAAAAAAGGACACAGAAGGAGAAAAACAGTTTGTTCCTTCGTCATCATAATGTGGAGAACAGATACAGAAGCCCTTGAACACCGTGGCCATCAGTGATTACATTTGGAAACAAAATTAACAAAATGGATGTGAGATTAATTACAATATAATAAAGTAATGTCAACTAATAAAGGGAGATTTGATTGTGCAGACTACTCAGATCAGTCAAATGATAATAGGAGGACATTTCCATTCGAAGTTATTCCTAAGAGTACATGTAACCAAAACATGAGGTATGTCGGCATTGCAAATTTTGAAATGAATTATGTAGAAACAAAGTGCAAACAGAGATAACAGTAGCTTCTATACCTCAGTGAAAGAACTCCACATATTCAGATATCTTACTTTGGGGATTTCATGTAATTATGGCATCTATGAGCACCGTTTGGACGCAAATGCTCCTGAACCCTTGTAGCCGATTTCCCATTACCATAAGTAAGGAAGTAGTTTGGATTACTACGTGTTGCTTCTTTGTGCAGAACAAAGTATGTATCCTTTGGAAGATGATCATAATTTTTCTTAAACATGGAAACCTGCAGGCACAAAACAATTCATAAATGACACAAGCTATCAAACACAGCCAACCATAATCAGACCAGGCCTATTATTTCCTCCAATGCATTAATGAGTAGTTCTGTGCAGTGTTTGATGAATTATATATATATATTTTTTTTGGCAGACAGTGAGTCGATATCCGGCTATCTACAGGTGGTATTTTGTTTCTCAAGTAAGCCAGTGGATCATCAATAGGATAGAGAGCCAATTTTTTCCTTCTTTTTGCATTCATGTATAGATAACAGTAGCTTCTATACCTCAGTGAAAGGATCCTTAATGTCATCACGCTCAAAGCTGCTCTCCTGGGGAAAAAATATATACAATAATCAGATGTGAAGTACGCTACCAATTACCATATTCAACAAACAGTGTTACTTGTGTGACTCACATAATTGGGGAAGATAACCATGTCAACATTGTCAGGAACATCTAAAAGCAATCGCCTCAGGGAGTACTCTCGGGCACCAGCTGGGTCAATCAACTCATCAGTATTAAGATGAATGATCCAATCCATTCCAGCATCCTGTGACAATCAAACAGGGGACATTCACATTAATCTCATGACTAAATACAAGGCCTTTTCAAAATCAAAACTGCAGCTAATAAAATGACTCCATAATTAGCTCCACTAGCCTTGTGCATGTTCGCCATAAATGATGTAAAATCATGTCACTTGCCATTGGTACAGCATGGGAACATTGCAGAAAAGTGTGATGATTAGAACATCATGGATTTTTAATTAGTAGTGATATCACCTAGAATAATGTTTATAGTGTTCTGAGGATTAAGGTCTATATTTCTATTTTTTTTAACTCAGGATCAACCCTGCATAAACAGAAAGCAAGTAAAAGTTCTTACAGGTCTATAACTCTATATTTCTACTAATGAGTGACCCTGGTACATGTCTTTAAATTTCTCCATTAACTTTTACATCATTTACTAATCCTAAAAATTGTGTCAGGGAAGTGAGAAAAGCATGTGGTGCAGCAAAAAGTTGGTCTGCTAGTAACTTGGTCCACAAACAGCTGCACTATGTCTCTGTTGGTCGAGGAGCCGATGCAGCCTGCATTATGTAACCAAGGTAATGCACATTTCAGCTAGCTAGTTGTTAAATTACATATTTCAATTGATGTAGCACAGTTAAAGCATAGAGTGCATGTGTGGATTATCTGCCTTTGTATGCTGAGTGGCGGACATTCATTTGTTTAGCGCAACACAAGACCGCATATTCAGCTGAGCACAGGAAAACATATGAATTATTGAAATGGAAGACAAGAAAGTAGGAAAAGAAATCGAAAATATAATTACTTAACAATAGAAAATGCAGTCCTCTATGATATAGGTAGCTAGGAAATGCACTGAGCTCCATTGGAAAAGAATTATACTATGAATAGATAGTGAACCGACTATACCATTTATTAATTGGCAAAGACAAGGCTATCTCAATAGACACAGTGTCATGTAGCAAATTAACAGTCTAATATTGAAAATTTTGAAGCGCAGAATTGTTGCAAAGACTGAAAGAGAGGGAAAAAAAGAGGGCTCAGCATCACCTTTGTTAAATAGTTGCAGAGACTGAAAGAGAGCAAAAAAAGAGGGCTCAGCATATGAGGGTTGCAGCACAACTAAATTCCTATGACATGTCAACTCTCAGCCAATGGTTTTTCTTCAGTTTATCTTTTTTCAAAGATGAAAGCATAGCCAAGTAAACTTGAGGGTAGCATAGTAATCTAAACCTTGCATAGTAAATAACATGTGAATCTTTTATTTTTCTAAGTAGAGTCTCTAGGAGGAATCACGTTCCTATATAGTAAAAAAATTGAGCCAGATTACAGTATTCAAATGAAATAGAGAAGGCTACATAAGCCAACATATTCTGAACCAGAGCTCACATGGCATGCATATTGAAGTCAAAGACATTCACAAATGATCAACTTCCTAGAGATCTGAGAACTTCTTGAGTGGCAGAACTAAACCCAACTCTTACATTCATGGTGCAATATTAGGCTTAAACTGCAGATGAAAATGCTTAGCAATTAAATAACCATTTTTATTCGATTGACTACATAACAATGTTTAGGATAAGGCTGCAAGGGAGAACAAAAACCACATGCACATCACAGAGATCAAAGTTAGCAAAGCAGAAGCCCTGTATTATCTACGATACTTGGTAAAGTAACTTTAAATCATTCTTGCCAAAGTGAAGTGCACGAAAATTTCCAAGTCCCATGGGCTCTGGCACTGTAAAGTAAACAGCGCCAACAAGGACATGAGAGGTACTTAACCAAATAAAACAGCACTGTCTTTTTAAATGTCTGTAAATATGAAGAACATGGAGGCTGGTATAAGAAACATTAGGATGCAGCAGTAACAGTCGGTCCATTTTACATAAATTTCAATGTAAGAGCAAAGGAAAGGATAATAAAGTATTAGCACATATGCATAGAACCTTATTGTAAATTGGCGAAACTGTTTTAAAGGCCATACAGGTATCACTTGTTCACTTGGTGGCGATGAACAGCCTGCATATCTTCTCACCAGCAGAGGTCCTGAGCAGTTTTGCCTTCCATCCATTCACGATATCATTGTAATCCTCCTAGGAACAAATGAAAAAAGAGTTAGATACAATTTAGAGCAACAAAGAAAGAATGCAGGCTTCTAAAGCACAAGGTAGTTCATTGCTGAACTTTTGATATTTTCATTTTGCTAGGAGGCTAAACTTTTAGGGTTTGTCGAATCACCTGTGCAAACTCACATAGGAAATCATCTTTGTTCTTCTCAAATTTATCTAGCTCCTTCTAAAACTGTTTATTCAAACATCTTAGCGGACAAGAATAGGTCAGCTCGGTCTTCAGCAATGGCATGGCTGAAACAGGCATTAATGAGCATCTGGAATTTGAGGAACAAAGGTTCATTAATCTTTCAATAAAATTAGTCATATGTCTCATACTTTTTTTATTTGTAATAAAACAACAACTTCATGTAGATGCACATACCTAAAGATGCGCCATGAAATCAACCCAAAATTCATGAACCACTCTCGGTGGCCTGTGCAAAAGAGTGAAATCAAATCAAATAACCCCAAAGCTGGAGTCCACATCGGAAACCCTAGGAACTAAAAGAACAAGAGTCTTGCAATTGAGCTGCACATATTAGGACATACCTAGGGTTTCCTGTAGCACAAACAACACGCAGAGGAGAGAGGAAGGAGCCGACGCCGGGAAGCAGCCATGCCGGCGGGGTGGAGGAGGGGAGAGAAGGGTGGCCGCAGCCGCACCACCCCAGTCGCGAACGGGGCCTGCCATGGCCGTGGCCGCGGCTGCCGCCTCGCGCCCGCTGCCATCTTGGCAGGGAAGGGAGAGAGGGAGGGAGGGAGGGAAGGGGGAGGAAAAGGAGGACGAGGAGGGCCGCCGCCGTCCGCGTCGGGGAGAGGAAGGGGAGAGGGAGAGAGAGACACCGATGGGAGGAAGAGGAGGGTGCGTTTTTTTTTTTTTTTTTTGGCTGAACGGTGAAGCTGTGAGTCTATATTTAGGTACAGCTGAAGCTGAGTTTATATTTGGGTACCCGGCTTCTACCGGGAAGCTGCGACTTGCAGCGGAAACGGGCGGTAAAAGCCGGTTCTCGGTTAGATTTTCGAGAATCTGGAGCCCATAGAACAGATCTGGGCCGTCCACACGAAGATCAAATGGCGAGGAAGAATTTTGACTAACGTGGACAGGGTTGCTGGGCAGGAAGCCATTGACAGTTCTATCGTTTTAATATATTTGGGTACCCGGCTTCTACCGGGAAGCTGCGACTCGCAGTGGAAACGGGCGGTAAAAGCCGGTTCTCGGTTAGATTTTCGAGAATCTGGAGCCCATAGAACAGATCTGGGCCGTCCACACGAAGATCAAATGGCGAGGAAGAATTTTGACTAACGTGGACAGGGTTGCTGGGCAAGAAGCCATTGACAGTTCTATCGTTTTAATTTAATTTAATACAGGGGTAATCTACTTCAGGTAATAATGACAAATAAGTGAATAACTCAACCATGCGAGTCCACTATGTGTGTACTATAGCAGCAATGCATCCATCTTTGAATCATTCATCTACTCAAAGCATCATGGTTCATGCTAAGCTAACTATTTCCAGTGGCCCATCTTTAGCATATCCCTCTTAATAATTTATAGAGAGATTTCTTGCTCCTACAGTTTGAGGTTGTCTCTTATTAAGCAAATGAAAAGAATGGAATAAGTGAAAACAAATATATTCAACTGTAAAACAACAAAGCTACCTCCATCATCAGAAAAATATCTCTATGTATTAGTGCGCTGTGCTCTGAAATTTGCCAATCAATCTCAGGATATCCATTTGATCAAGAATACTAATGGAACTATGCAAGCTACAGAATATGCCAGAGTAATAACCATCCATCTTAAAAGGAATAGCATACACATTGCACAGCATGCCTATATGCTTTAACTTCCCCTTCACCCTGTTTTCACATCTAAGAATAAGAGAACCCCAGGACTCGACGCGGCCCGAGGCTATCCACGCCGTCTCTTTTTTCTTGGCCGCCGGATCTGGCCAATCGACGGTGCTGCTGTGTTTTGACCCCACTGAAACCCCCAGACGGACGCCAGCCGCATGTGCGTGCACGCCCTTGATTCCCGTAAAATCGCGAATGGCCGAAAAGAGGCCCCTCGCTCGAGCTAGATTTTTTTTGCTCGCCCTTGATTATGAAGATCCTTCGGCCGAAGAAGAGAAAATTCGGAGTTCGTGGGCGTTTTACGGCCGACACCCCCACAACGCACTTTACAAAAACCTCCCCATGCGGACCCCCGGCCATGGTCCTGTACATTGGGAAAAGAAAATTCAGTGTGTGTGTGGCGATTTTACGGTCGAGACACCCCACGGGGCGCTTTTATAAAATCCTTCCCCGCGACCCCCAAACGATGGCCACCGAGTCGGCGGTAGGGATGAAAACGAAAATGATAGTTTCCGATTTTCCGAAATCGTTTTTTCGAGTTTTTTCCGATTTTAATGCCTAAATGGAAATGGAAGTGGTAAACGAAAAAAATGAAAATGATAATGGTAAAAGTAAATGGAAAACGAAAAGCGAAAACGATTTTACCCTCTTCGATCGTTTCCGAAGATTCCCGTATTTAAGCGATAATTTACCGTTGGTAATTACCGCATCAAAGGCACACACGAATTAACTTGCACATAAGGCAAGGATTGTATACATATAGGAACAACCTCTCGCTTGGAAGGAACTATAATAATTCATGTTTTTATCATTATGCTATGTCAAGTTAACTTAGAACTTGATGTTTATTTGTGCCATTGTCAAGAACTATGGTGATGTTGTGAGTTATATGACTCTTCTCATTTCCTACGGCCATGTGTTTGCCGTTTTTGAGGATACCGTTACTATAGATTTTGACCGTTATCACCGTGTATTTTCCGATCGACTATATCGTTTTCAAATTCCCGAAATACCGGCGCCGTGTCGTTTCCGACATTATCGTGATCGATTTCGTTTTCAATAAAAAAAATGAAAGTGAAAGTGATTTGGCCTCCTTCCGATCGTTTCCGACCGTTTTCATCCCTAGTCGGCGGGCTGAATGCTGCAGCCCTCGGGCTGTGTCCGCTACTCCTCCAACTCCCTCCGATAGCTGATCGACAACGAAAAGAGCCGGCCAATGGAGAGACGAAAAAAAAAAAAGCCTGTCAGCGCTCTTACGGTTTTTTTTTTTAAAAAAAGGCGCAGACAGGCCCGTCCTGATGCCTATCGTGACTGTTTTGCGGTTACCCGTCCGCCGACGGTTTTTCAAAAAAAAAACCCCGCCTCATCCACCAAATACATACCGCGCTAAAAAACGGTGTGCATCTCTAACCCTAGCTCCCTCGTGCTGTTTCCTCCCTCTCCATCCTCTCTCCTGGCGGCGGCGCGGCACCAGGTGAGGCCGCCCCCGCGCGATGGTGCGGCGGCGGCCACCTAGGGCGGCTACGCGGCGCCTAGGCGAGGCCGCTCGAGCGCAGCGGCGGCACGCAGACCCCCGGAGAGGGAGCCTCGAGCCTCGGCGCGAGCGGCGGTGCGAGGGTCCTCGGCGCGGTCGTGGGGTGAGGGCGTCCACGGCACGGCGCCGTGGGTGTCGGCAACCCAGGCGAATGAGCGCCGGCGTTGGGTGCGAGCGCGGGCCCCGTCAGCCGGCCGCCGCCAGCCCCAGTTGCGGGCGAGCGACCGCTGGCCAACCGCTGCGCAGGTTAAGGTGCACGCTCTCTCTTGCTCCCCCTCCCCTTCCCTCGTCGGCGCCGGAGGGCGGACGTCGATCTAGCCTTGCCTGCTCGGTTTTCCTTGCTGATGGAGGCCTACACTGGCGAATCCGGCGAATCCGGTGCCTTTATTGCCGGATCCGTTCGTCTTCCTGTCGGATCTGTGCGGATGACCAGGCACGAAGCCTCTAGAGGCCAAGGGCGGCGGTGGCATGGTGGAGGACCGTGGACCAGCGATGGCGATGCCTCCATTCCAACTGTTCTTTTGTGTTTGGGATTCGGTTATGCTCATAATCATCGATTTGTTCTGTTAGCTTTTGCACAGACTACTTTTGTGGTTGCAGCCGCCGTTGTCAGGGCCCAGGCAGGCTTGTCGGGAGTATTGTTAATAATTTCTCGGTTTCTTTCAATTTTTTCAGGTGCTCTGTGGTAGGGCCTTCCGGTGCTGCTGCTGAATCGATGGCACCTTGCTTTGGTATGGTTCCCCGGATCTCAGATTCTAACCATTCACACTTTTGGGTTCCTCTGTTCTTTAGTGTTTGTAACATGTGTTCGGCCCCATAATGATACTGACGTGGTCATGGTTTTTGTTTGGGTTCCTATTCTTGATCTGTTACAGGGGCCTTCCCATGCTGCCGCTAAACGATATTGGACAGAGAAACTTGCTGCTCCATGAGATCCGTCGACACCTTGTTTTGGTATGATTTTCTCGGATATCTCATTCTAACGATTTACACTTTTTGAGTTGTTGTATTCTTTAGTGTTTGTAATATATATATGCAGCCCTGTATGATAGTGACCTGACTATGGATTTTGTTTGGGTTTCTTTTCTTGGTTTTTTACAAAAACTTCCATGGGATTTTTTCCCTTTGAAAATGTGTGTTAACAAAAAAAAAAGTTGAAACAAAAGGGCTACAGTTTGCATCAAGGTTGAGGATAATTCATTTATTCATGTAGGCTTCTCCATGGCTTTACATTTATCAGTGGTTATAATGTTCTACTTAAATTTCGTGGATAGATAGAGATGTGTGCTAACCGCAGTCTGTTGTTTCGTTATCCGGTGATTATCACACAAAAAGCAAATAGACACCCAACCTGTAGAAAATATTTCTGAATCTTCGATGAACCATGTAGTTCTCGTAAATAAACATCTAATGTGCCGAACATGTCCTTTTGTTTTTCTGCAAGGTTGAAGTTTGAGAGCAATTAAGTACCATTATCTGCTCTTTCTTGAGGCTCTTCGCCTCGCAAGAGGCTCTCCATGGAAGATGTTGCCACTGCTCAGGTTCACACCTGATCCTCGCTCGGCAAATCTTCCTGGTCGACTGATTCTGATCAAATCTCACCTGCTCTTCCTTTACTTTGCCATAAGGACAGATTCTGGAGAACAGTTGTTGTGAGCAGAACGATGGATCCCATCAAGTCCTATACCAGAACAATGGGACAGGTAGTTTATAATAACTATTAATTAGCGTGTGTTGGTTTTATTTTTTTTTATTTCCTATAATGTAATGTAGTAGATCACATATTCAGAAGACCTCATGTCCAGATAAATGGTTCAATGGTTATATATGGTTTCCTTTTCTGCTTATATTGATTGATTGCATCTTTTTGGCATGTTACATGGCATATATATGGTTTATATATGTGTGAACTGGTATATATTGATTGACTGCTGGTAAAACTGGTTGGGTCGAGAGTAGAGGCTCTGTTATACATCATGTTACCTCAGTTTATTTTAGACATGTTACCTTTTGGATTGTAACCCTCAGTTTGTGTGCTGAAGTTGAAAAGAATTTATTTGCCATTCCCAGAGTTTCATTGGAGGAAAGGCATAGAGTTTATATGCTCCTCATAATATTGAAGCCCTTTATGCTCTCAACAATTTCATTGTATCTTATCTGGTGTTGATTGCGGGACATTTGTGTTTGTCACATCAGGTTTGTTGACAAATCTTTCTTCTCTATCTGCATCTCAATGAATTTCTGTGCTGATTGCGCTTACAGGAAATGACTGGTCTACGCACGGATGGGCTTCAGGGGGCTGGTTTACTTGCTGGAGATCTTGTCTTTGCAGAAAAGATTGCGCTATGGCATGGTTCTTACGCCTGCATCACGGCTTGTCTGCTTGTGTTCGGTTGGTTTGGTTAATTTTTTTTCGCCATTTTCGCTCGGTAGTTTCAGCGCCTTGGTCTCAGTCTGGAGTGTTCTTTTTCCTGTAGGCAAGAGACGCGGGGCCGGCCGAGTCAAGCAGCGCTTCCACCGCGAGGGAGCGCCAGCACGGATCAGGCCAGCTCCTCCATCGCCAGCGGCTCGGGAGGCCGAAGCGGGGGGTGAGCGGCGCAAGCAGCGACGCGATGGGCTGGAACGCGGGCTGGTGAGGGGAGGCGGAGATGGACGGCAGTGGCGGGCGCCGGGCGGCGTGGGCGCGGAGCAGGCCAGCTCCTCCACCGCAAGTAGCTCGGGAGGCCCAGCGGCAGCGAAGCGGGCGCAAGAAGCTACGCGAATGGGTTGGAACGCGGACTGGGCGAGGGAGGCGGACGGCAGTGCCGACGGAGAACAGCGACTGCCGGGCTCCCGTTGTCGCCTCCGGGGCGGAGGCGAGTGGCGGCAGGTGAATCGACGCCGACGCGTCGATGCTGCGCCGCCCGGAGAGCCCCCCAGAAATGCTCCTCCCACTGACTTTGCCGCGCACGCCTCCCTCAAGCCCGATATTCTCTTCCTCATCTTCTTTGCACCCATCCCTTCTACCCATCTCCCCTTTCGCCGATCGATTCATCTTCGTTTCCTGTGTAGAGGTCTCATGGCTTCTGTTTCTTCTATTGTTCCCCACCTGATTTTGTGCCTATGTCCACGGTCAAATCCTTGTAGCAAACGCAAGATGGGATTTGTTCGTTGCTGACCTACACTGGCCCTGCCGAAGGGGCTGGCCGCCGCCGCCGCTATGAGCGCTGGGCGCACGCGAAGCTAGCCACGGGCCGGCTGCTTGCCGTGGATATAGGAAATAGTTGTCTCCCTGCTGGTCGTGAGCCAAGAGGATGGAAATTAAATAGCCAAAGAGAACTGCTTAGCTTATGGCATTCTGTTGGTAAGATTCTATGTGATACCATGTACCAGTGAATGGTGCATATGGAAGGGCCTATATACATATTTTTTTTTAGATTTAAGAGAAATATATCAAAGAGATTTAGATCATAGGTATACTTAGCTGCTCCCATGTTCATCCGCTGCTTACATGATTCACTCCAATATGATGTTTTTGGTACTGGCTGGTGCTCTTCTTTTTCGGTTTCTTTCCATTCTCTTCAGTTCCTATGCTATTCATTCACATTTTGGTTTATTTGATTTGCAGTGCACAACAATATATGGGGAACACCAGGTGCTTTGCCAAGTCAAAGATGCATGGTGCGGACGCGGCCCAGTCATCGCCTTGGAAGACGCGTCCTGGCAGCCTTGTCATTGCCTCGTGCTTTCCGCACAGGTTGTTTAGCCCCTGTTCTTTTCTTAACCTTTTGATCTTCTCTAATTATGTTTTCACTCCTCTCATAACTCATGGGATGGTTGCTGGTATTAGCGCAGTTGGATGCAAGCAGTTATGTGAACCATCAGTGCTTAGGATTGTTTGCTTTGCAGACCAGCTTCTGTTGTGCAGTATGGAAAGATAAAGGGTTAGCACATACAGTGCTGTAGTTGGGGATTTAAAAACTACCTCTTTTTTAGTGAATTTGGTACTTGGTTCAGTCCAGACTTCAGATTGTACTGAGTAGGACGGTACCGATTTCAACTTCGATTTAACAGTTCTGTAATGACAGAGAAAAACGAATAGAGCAAGGTATATGAACATAATGGTTAGGCTCGATGTGCATCATAGGTCCTAAGTTTTTTAGCCTGGACAAATCCCAACTGCAAAGATGTTAAACCAGAATAAATGCATGCCAGATCTATTTGTGCAATACCAATTTGTTATTTCCTATTGCTTCTGTTCTAGATTTCCCGTATGCTAAATATTGATATAGTATTTTTACAGGATTCCAAGGATGTCATTTGATATTCTAATCCATGAGCTTGGGTGCGTTCTGGAGCTTGGGTTCTATGTTATATTTTGTGCCTATATAATGATTCCAACAAATGCAAGTAGGCTTTCTTTTGAACAACTCCATTTGCAGCCTTATTTGCATATACCAGGAATTTGTCTCTTTGCCATATTTCTCTGTTCACGGTAGGATAGTGAGACATAATACATGTATGGCTCAATAGACTGTTTTTCTATTCACTGATGTGTTCATTCATGCTTTGATTTTTTATTTTTAAACTACGAAGGGGTAATATCTAAGGTTACCAACTACCAATGAATTTTGGCCAAAAAATGTCATCTGGAGTCCTTATTATGTTTTCTTCTTTAAAATCTTAAAACATATATATAGCTCTGTTTATATTCGAGGTGGCACCGTATTAGAATCTTTTTTTTGAGGACCTTATTATTAGATATGCTCATTGATCACTTATAGAGCTGTTTAGAGCAACAGCAGAATATAGAACGCTTGACTATTAAAATCTTGATTTTGAGGACTGATATACTGTTAAGATTTGGATAGACCTAAGAAAAAGCATTTTCGACACATACACATGCTACAAAATCTTGTTCTGGGAGTAAAACCTAATTTTGACCAGATCCTGTCATCTCTGGCTACGGGCGTGTGGGAATGCTTTATTATAGAATAGAATTTTAGTTCTATGTTAGTGATTTGGTGCTTCCAGTCAGTGTAAGGTCTTATGTCTATTGGTTGTTTTGCCTTTAGCTCTAAATCCAGTGATGGTGCAAGATCAGTTCCTTCTGAATGAAGGAGTGGAGTGTTGTGTCAGAATGAATATGATCCTTTCCATCAGCAAGAATCAAGGGGAAGTGAAAATTGAAATATCTTCAATTTTGAGTCTTCATGTTGCTACATTCAGGGAACTGTGAGAAATTTCACGTCAAGATGATTTGTATGGCTTTAGTCTGTCTTACTTTCTCAAAGTTATGAGCTTTATTACAGGGAGTACCATATGTAGTATCTTTATGATGCAGCCTGATTGCTTTAGCAATGTTTATGTAGTGGGGCATGAAGCATGTAGTCTCTTGAGGACACTATGAGACACCTCGAGTTGGGAGTTGGGTCAGTCCCTCACTTTGATTGGGCAGTACCAGCACTCCAGTAAGAAGTAGGACCTTTCTTTGCTACCTTAGATAAATGAAATAATAGTTGTATCTCTAAACTTTTCTCTCTGCATTAGGTTAGTTCCTCGTTGTCTAATCTATTTTGTCTCATTTAGCCCTGTTGTCCGAGGCTTTCTTTGGTTCCAGTTCGTAAATGCGATTCACTTTTTTTCTCTTAGTATGCAAGGTGCACAGTGGAAAAAAATCATCTAAGGTTTCCCATTCATCAACCTGTTGGAGATCCTGGCCCTAGAGATGGAGCAACATTGCTGCCTAAGTACGAGCTTAGTAGCTGGCAGCAGGCCCACTCTATTTAGTATTTCTATGTGCTTCTCAAAAAAAAAAAAAAAAGGTGATGCCAGCCCGCACGCATGGACATGTAATGATATATGAATATCTCGAAGTTGTACCTGTCATATTTATTCTTTGTAATAGTATTCCATTTCCCGGATACAGCTGCGGCCATGACTCGCGCGCATGGGATATTCATATGTTACATGTCAGTTACTGTGTTGGGATAGTTCGTATGCTTTTTTGAATGTCAGTTACGGTGTTCGTGTAGGCGTTGTCACCTTGGCGTAGTCTGATGTATCTTCAGTAGTTTTCCTATCTGTCTGGGGTCATGTCAATCTTTGAGTTTCTCTCGAATTGATTTCCCTGTTGGGTTCAGATGGCTTGGTCAACTACAATGTTGTAATTGGACACTATTTTTATCAGCCGTCCTACTGGGTTGGGCCAGTACATGGTGGGCTGGGCTTGGCGACGGGCGCGCGAGGGCGTGCCTAAAATACTAGTACTAATTCAGATGCAGAACACTGGAGTTTCTTTGGTTATTTCAGTGAGATCACATAAAAACTAACTATAGTACAGCAACATCACCTCTTAAAGCTTATGTCATTTAAGTATGCTATTTTAGTTGTTAACGAGATCAACTATGGAACCTGCAAGTAATTCAACATGTTGCTTCATTCACGGGACCTATCTGATGGTAAAAAGGCAAACATAGCAAATTGCCTTCGGATTCTATGAAGCGCGGATACGTGAGAGGGGTGCCGTATCGCGTATCCGACACTCCTCCGATACGGATACTGCATAAATACGTGATGGATACGTATTTCAGTCGCGGTCCTAATATTTGGATACGTGCTACTCGGATACGCCGTACTAGACGCCGGGCCGGGCCAACCTGGATACGCCCAACGCAGGGAAACAGCTGTGCCTCGTCCTTTTGGATTACTGTCTTTGTGTCGTGTACTGTGTCGAGCCGCAAATCCTTGGCGTAACGTGTAACACAGAAGCAACCGATTATTTTGTTTTTGATTTTCTTTATTCCTTCAAGTCCCATAAAGCAAACACATCACCCAAAGTTCTCGCTACCACATGTAACGAGTTAATGCTTAGTTATTTCACGTATAATTATTATATTTACCACATGTAACGAAAGTTAATGCTTAGTTATTTCACATATAATTATTATATTAATAATATCCAAGCCGTATCCCCGTGTCATTGTTTTTCAACAATAGTGTATCCGCAGTATCCGATACGTATCGTATCCGATACTCGTATCCGTATCTGGGTAACATAGTTCGGATTATTTACCCTCTCCGACCTTTCCCCTTGCTACGAGAGAGAGAGGCGACCGAGGCGGTGACCGCGTTTCGGAGGCGATTCCGCCGATTCCCTTCCTCTCGACCTCTCCGCCGTCGGAGAGGTAAGGGAATCGGCGGGAAACGGCCGCCGATGGTATATACTACCATATAGCTTTCCATTTAGCGGTATGGTAGTTAGGTTTGGCCCGGCGACGTCGATCTGGCGGCTGCCCGGCCTTCTACTCCTTCGTCTCGACGTAGCGGTCTTCTTCGGCGACGGCGACGGCGTCGATGATGACGGTACATCTTGATGCCGGATATTTTGATTGTGAGTTTCCATAGCCAATAATTATTTTGAATTAAGTTGTCATTATTTGATAGCATTAGTTTGCATATTTGTCTTTGTTTTCTGTTAGCAATGTTTGATGATAGCTTATGTGGCTCATTAGGTATCCTGCCTGTTGTAATATATTTAGAGTGCCGGTAGATTTGGCACCCCTACTTTTGGCAATTGGAATGGGCATTGATTGAATTTGGTGTAGACCACAAATCTTAGCTCAAAATAAGAATTTGGCCATTATTGGTGATCAGATGGACGTACCTTTAGAATGATATAATTTAACACCTTCAGGGTACATACCATCTCATGATTGCACGTTGTAATTATTAGGATTATGAGTTATTCAGATTTAATATGTTTATTGAGGTAAAAAATATGTCTCCTCTTCACTTGAGTTATAAAGTGCAATTTAATCAATAGCAAATTTTATATTGCTTTTTGAAATGTATAGACTATGATACAAAATTCAGCTTGTTAAGGTCTAGTGTTCTGCAATTTGAAGAGCCTATATATTTCAGAATCGCTTCGGAGTCAGCTTACTTCTATAGAGGCATCTGTTTTATATGTTCCCAATGAATAGCTGAAAATGTGATTTATCCTGGATTCAGCCAAAGATTAATACCCTAGATTGCCTTAAAAATTTACATTAAGGTTATGTTCACTCTAGATTTATTTAGTGGTCACCTAATCGAGATTAGAGGTATATAAGATATTATTGATTCTTTCTTATTTTACATTCCTTTTAAATTCAAATCAATGCATAACCAGCATCAGGTGAAACGTCAATTAATCTGCATAAAAAAAGTGTCCCAATAGTGAGCTCTTGAGAGCTCCAGTATTTTAGTTTGTTTGTTGATTAATATGCATACAGAATTTTTGATCTATGACAATATGAGTAGTTCTCTATGCTATTTGATTGCATGTATTTTTTTTCTTCTGCAGATTTGGAACACAGAGCACATATCAGTTAGTGTGCTTGCTCCTCAGCCTTCTCCTTGATTTGATTTGATGATTCGAGTGCAGGATGTGTTCCCTGCAAGTTTTCATTTGTTGGTGCTGGTCATAGCCATATGAGCTCCTCTTCAATTGTAGCAAGGTGAGTTTTTCTCGGCTATCAATGCTGGTTTAATGAAGCTTTCAGTTACTCATGGGGAAGGATTTGGTGCTGTGACTGTGACCCGACCAATAGTAACTGTGAATGGGACTTGTGGATGCACTATCCTCGATACTGTCCTCCCCTCACCCCATCAGGCAAGAAAGATAAACATAGCTCAAATATAAAACTCCATCATGCTTTGTTGCATGCGTTTAATATTTTTTTGGGGGTGGGCTGACTGTTTACTATATGCTCTCTGTTCTCTTTTTTCACTGTCACTTCTACAGTCTAAGAGAGGTAATGGGATTGTGGCATGCATCATGTCCATGCAGTTGTCTTGTTGTGACCGGTCGATGTCCATCAGCCGCCCCCCTATTGGATGTGGTCAGGAGCATTTTTAATTTAATAACTCGCTTAAGTTAGTTTGCAACTTGTCTCAAAGAAGGTATGCTCTGCTTGGCCTGAACTTATATTGTGCTGCCACTAATTTTATACGCCAAGCAACCCAGATTTGGAATTTAAATTGATGACAAAGATTTGTGGTTTCAAAAATGATCTTTTATGGTTGAAATTGACGACACCTTACTAATTATTTGCGATTACACTGTATGGTGGGGTTAGACCCTGTCCATGTAAATAGAATTCAGGGTTCTTGATTGCGGCATTGCCTAAATTTAAATAATTTTTTGCATTTATAATATGTCGGTTTTCTTGTTCTTGATTGCGGCACTGCCTAAATTTAAATGATTTTTTGCATTTATAGTATTGATTCATTTTCTCGCTAAATTCCCATAGCCAATTTTACCATGAAATGGTTTTGGTGCAGCTCAACTTCAGTTACCAGATTGAATAAGAATGGATTAATATAAATAGGGGAAACATCATTTGTGGTTGTGGGACCCATATACTAATAAAATATATGATTTATAAAATTGAAAAAAAGGCCAACTGCTTTTCTGAACAAACTATTAAGCTAGTGTATGAGTGGTCTATAGACCGATGATTCCTGAATGGTTTAATTGCTGAATAAACCCTAAAATTTATCTCCCACGTGGCCACCCGATTAGTATGTTCATTGCAGGCATGGTGCTTCTAAGACCAGGATCTGAACTGTCCTGCATACCTATGCTAAAATTGTTTTGGTTGACTGAACAATGTAATATGAGAATTTTCAGATGATGTGGGTCTCATCCTTGTTATCTTTATGCAGCCAGGAACAAGCAGAAAGATACCAGTACTAGAGTGTGGAAGAGGTGTCCATTGATACCTTCATGGCTCTAAAGTTGAGTATTTTCTGGTTTCTCTGGGAAGTCATTTTATTGCAGACTATCGGGCTATGTCTTCTATTCTGGTTGTCAAGTGTCCAAGCATTACGAACTAGATATAGGTTAGTTAGGCAAAACATATTAGCTGCAGACAGTTCGATAAACATTTGATGGTTAACCAATTACCCATCACCATAAATATTCATTTCTATAAAGAGATGTTTCTTTATGACTGAAATCAAAATAGAGTTTGTGGTTTGATTTTTTTTTTTGTGTGTGGCTAATGATAAACAAGGTATATGGGAAAAATGAGTTCAGATCAATATACCTTTTCCATCATTCCAAATGTTATTCTGAACTCTAGGCTTTAAAAATATTGTGGTTCATGACACAAACTTTGTCTGAACATAATGCCTCTCGCTGCATATTAATTCTTGTGGTAACCCGTATGTCCGGGCCTACTGATTATAAGCTACGGATAAACCAAACAATCTTCTCATACATGTAGCTACTTGTTTCAAATGGTAACCATTAGCAATGATATCCATTAGGTGCCAAGAAAGCAGTATTGTGGTTTGCATCCACTCCCTAAGCCCCTTTGAAGAAGTTATTGATGAAGGTAGCCGTTCAACAGGCATTGTTTCTGAAAAAAGGCAGGTGTGGATGCAGGTGTGGATACAGTTGTGGATGAATATTTCCTTTCAAATCGACCAAGTAGAGCTGATATTTTGAAACTAGCAATCAGAAATGTTATCAGGTATGGTATATGCACGGGTATATTCATTGTGAATCACTGGGAAGTCACCTCTAACTGCAAATATCTTAATGCTGAATGAATGTAGGTACCTTTGTGCATCACGGATGAAGAATTCAACTTCTCTAGAGATGGGAGAACTTCTTCTTGTTGATGACATGGAGAAGCTTTCATCATCTCAGAATAGCTGTATCGTGGTATGTACATGCCCTTTAGACATCTGCATCCGATGTGCTTTTGTATGTTAAAGTATTTGAATTGAAAGAGCACAATAGTCTCATCTTAATATTTTAATCACATTCGAATTAACACTAAGAAAGCTGCCTGATGTGTGGACATTTACGGACAATTACTTTCTTTGTACGGCAGTCAAGGAATGTGCTCAAAAGCTCTTTCTATATGGTGTATACTGGCAAGGAATTATAGCATATAGGTTTGTTGAAGGATCTGTCTGAGAATGGTTCTTCTGGAACTTTGGCTAGTAAAAGGTCTGGCGAGTAAACATGAGTGTTTATCATTGAATCTGTTCAATTTGATCATTAATGCTACACTGGCTCAACCAAATACATTTGAACTCATTAATTCAATCTGCATTCATGTAATTCTTCTAGGAAAGCAACTGCACTGTGTTTAGCTTATAGATGATTATTTTTCCCTTCACCAATTTTTTGTTCTCTATACACTGGAATGCATATAGGTTGTGACATTATCCTAAAATCTATTTACATCTGGCCCTCTAGGTTCTCTCTGTTGTTATTTGTTATCATCCTTCAATCCTCTTCTCCATGCATTTTACTTGTTGTTGTTATTTTTTTGTCTGTGTATGGCCAAGTATTCGTAGGTCTTCCCCTACACCCTACCTGATGTATTGTTGATTCCTACGTGCCTATGCTATCTCGCTGTAGCTGTATGACTCTGTATTCCCTCCTAGTTGCTATCAGCTTTAAAATTATACGTTTAGGGCCCGAAGTTTTTTTTTTTCTGGTAGCAGCTGTCCATTTTACATACATCTGCTTATTTGCAATTGGCTATTTCAACAAACACTCCAACATGTTATCCGCGAGTTATATGAATCAATCAAGTCAGCACCCGTCCATGCAGGTTGATTAGTCATTGTGTAGCCCTCTCGTCTAATGTACTCTATTTACATTTAGTATAAGGAAAGCACTTTTTAGTTTCAGTTTATTTTGATAAACATATATGCTTTGCCTTTCCTCTTGCAGGTCACTCGTACAAATTTGGTGAGAAAATAGGTAGCTGAACGTAGGTTGTCATGGGCTTAATTGATTTATGATGTAGCTGACAATTATTTTTCTCTTGGTTAATTGAAAACAGGTTAATTTATTTTTCCAAAAAGAGTATATAGTGGCCTTCAGCATGCATTTTCATCTGGATGAATATCACAGAACACATGCACTCAAGCTGGCCTTGGAGCAAAAAGGATAGACGTTGGATCAGTTGGGGTCGAATTGTTGCTGCATTTTCATCTGGATGAATATCACAGAACACATCTCCTGTCATGCACCACCAGGAGGTCGAATTGTTGCTGCTTTTGTTGTAAAAAAATCAGAAGTGTTATGGAGTGATCACTAATGTCTGTATTTTTAGTTGTCAATATGAGTTTTTCAGTTTATCGAGAGTTTTTTACAATTACCGATGACATTATTTGTGACAAATGAAAGCAAATTTTACAATTACCGATGACATTATTTCTGCACCATCAAATGTTACTCATTTCCTAATTTTAGGTGAATGAAGAATAAAAAAATCCGGAAAGAGCGTATGGCAAAAGTTGCCTGAAATCCCGGACATAGTTGCCCTAGCGTAGAAAAATGGCAATAGAAAGAAATCGGCTACAAACAAAAAAATTGGACCAAAAAAATTGCTGGAAAGACACAGGCACGTAAGAAAAAAAAAATCGGCGAGAAAAACCAAAGGCCGGAAACAGTCGGGCTGTCACGGCACCGGGCAGGGGAAACAATCCGGGCACGCAGCGGCACTGGCAGGGATGCGTCGCCGGACTGCCGCGGGGTGGTCTCGCAAGGGGCTCGGTAACTGTTTTTAATAATCAAGTACCCTGGTACTACTTAGCGCAGCCCTATATATATATATATATATATTCATGAGCTTTTTTCTTTTTTTTTGCTTTTTTATCTCTCACCGGTGGTATGAACGGTCCTCCTCCTCTGCCGCCACCACAACAACCAGATTTCCACGCCGCAATGAGCCATTCACTCCTGGTGTGGACACAAGGACATTCCCTAATCCAGTGATCGTATGAAAATTTTTCTAACATCTTTTGATTTCTTATTATACTATAACAAATACTAAATCCGTTCTAAATTGTAGTTCGTTTGACTTTTTAACCCCAAGTTTGACCACTCGCCTTATTCAAAAATTTGTGCAAAATATCATTTCTTTTTGTTGTGGCTTGCTTTATTAATTAATTAACAAAAGGTCCTTGAGAATGACTTAAATTTGACTTTGTTTGCACAAATTTTTTGAATAAGACGAGTGGTCAAAACTTAGGGTTAAAAAAGTCAAACGAATTATAATTTGGAACGGAGGGAGTACATGGATAATTAGTTTAATTTAAGGTCATTTTGTTGCATTCGGTCATGTGCCCTTGATCATCAAGCCGCCGATCAATGGATCGATGCCGAAAGGTTGCAAGCTCGGTTGTCTGGTGCATATGAGTAGTCACCAAGAAAAGGAGAATGGGGGAGGCAAAGCTTAATGCTATAAAAACATTGGTTCTTTCTCTGTCCTTAAATTCTGATGCTACATCAACATCTTGTTCAGATTTGCCGCAAAAAAAAAAATCTTGTTCACATAGCACCTTAGTTAGCGCTATAAAAAACTACACATTAAACTTGGAACAATTTTTTTTTTTGATCCTACTAAAAGTGTGTCTTAGTTTCTTGGCCCTTTTTTTTTATTGAATTTACTTATTTGGTCTAGAATTGAGTTTTGGTTGTTTTCTTGGCCCTTCTGTCCATTCCATCAAAAAAATTTTTGAACCGAAGAAAACCCCATTTCCATTACAAGTAACGAAATACAAAGTTTTAGCAAGTTTGACAGACAAAGACCAGAAGACAGATTCCAACCTACACGTAGCAAAGACGACCTGACCAGAAACAGAGAAACAAGCAGGATATTCGACACGGCATCCAGCCATCCAGCCATCGTATCAAACTACCACAGATAAAGGAAACCACTCCTAGAAAAGGACAGACTAAAACAGCAAAACCCTCCACAGGTTGAATCCACCAACATGCATCATCCTAGATTGCAGGCTTCAAAAGGTGGATTTGGATTCAATCCAAACCAATCAACCCTGGGATTGATCATCAGGGTCTTTGTCTTCCAGTTCTTTTGGCTCCATCTTGTGCTTCTTGCTTAAAAGCTTGATTGCAAACTACATGGTCTTGTTAACAACATCTTCAATTGCCTCCTTGTCAATACCAGCATAAAGACCCACCCAAGTAACACATGAGGACACATGCATGACAGACTATAGAAAGTGGTGATGCTGCCTTAACTTTTTCAAAGCAAGTCTTATTCCTAGCCAACCAAATCGCCCAAAAACTGAGGCAATTTTCAAAGTATGAAATTTTCTATTATTGGGCAGCCATTTATCACACCACTTCCAAGCCTGAGTTCGATTTTTTTGGAACATCAAGAGCACCAAAACATGTTGCGAAAAGTAGCCCAGCACCACCTTAGCGTAACTACACTGGAATAGGAGATGATTAGTTGATTCCTCTAGATTACAAAAAGCAACATGTAACATCAACAGGCCAATTTCTCTTTTACATATTATCTCTAGTCAAGATGGCATTATTGATAGCCAACCATAGGAAAATTTTATTTTTTTCCTAGAATTTTACTCTTCCAAATCATTTTGTGATATACCCTAGCATCATTGCTACACAAAGCATTATATACAGATTTAACCGAGAACTTTTTCTTAGTTCCCAGATTCCATACAACCTTGTCAGATTCCTTTCTAACTTTTACTCTCATAGTCTTATCAAGAATATGAAACCAATTGTGTTTATCGGTGTCTACTAACCATCCGGTAAAAGAAATGGTCTTAGGGTCATCCAAAACTTGAGACACTCTAATATCCTGTTGCATGCATATGTTAAACAGTTCAGGGGAAAAAGTATCATAAGAGGTTTATCATATAACCATGTGTCTTTCCAAAATAAAGTGTTTTTACCATTATAGACCTCAAACTTTCTGCCCGAATGTAAATTTTCCTAATTTTCAAAAGATCCACCAAGTAGCGTAGTCGATTGCTTGTGTTTGACATTACTAAGGGTGTCTTTCTGTAGTATTTGAACTTAATGATTTCCTGCCAAAGTCCATTATCAGTTTCCAGCTTCCACAGCCATTTACATAGCAAACTGATGTTCATCTTCCTTATATCCTTAATACCTAAGCCCCCCCTTTTTCTTGTATTTACAAATCCTAGTCCACTTAATCGATAATATTTTTCTTCTCTCTCCCCCTTGCCAAAAGAAACTTTTTCTAATCTTATCCAGCCCGAAACTATGGTTTTAGGCACCGTGATACAAAGACAGTTGATAAATGGGAGTATTAGTGAGACTTGAATCAGTTAATGTCTTCGTCCCCACCAAAGGACATAGTATTGCCTTTCCATGCTTCAAGTTTTTTCTAACTTTTTTCTAATAAAGGAACCCAACCAATAATGTGTAGTCTACTAGGGCTGACTGGGACCCCTAAGTACTTGATAGGAAAGACTCCCACTTGACATGTAAAGATCTCAAAGATATTTGCTAGCCCGCTTATCATCATCATTTATGGTTAACACTTCACTTTTAAGAAAATTGATCTTCAACCCAGTCATAAGCTCATAAAAAATATAAGAGCAGTTTAAGATTTCTAGCACCCTCCAAATCATATTTTAAGGCACATTATTGTATCATCAGCGTATTGAAGTACAGATATGCCATTATCAAAGATATGATCTACTAAACCACTAATCATTTTTTATTTTTGAGCCTTACAGATCATTCTAGTTAGTCTATCTGCCACAAAATTGAATAAGATAGGTGTGATAGGGGTCATCCTGTCTTTACCCCTTTATGACTCTTGATGTATGGTCCAATAAGATTATTAAGTTTGACACTTACAGTACCTCCAGCCACAACTTGTTTGATCCCTAGTCACACCATTTTCTACAAAAACCTCTAGCTGCCAGGCATTCAAAAAGAAAATTCCATTTCGCTTTATCATAAGCCTTCTCAAAGTCTAATTTGAGAATGACACCCAACTGATTCTTTCTTTTAGATTCATGAAGAATTTCATGCAATAACATCACACCACTTGTAATATTCCTGCCCTTCATGAAAGCTGTTTGGTTGTTGTGTATAAGTTTTTCAGCTATACTTTCCAACCTTAGTGTGAGAGTTTTTATGATTAGCTTATAAATGCAATTCAACAAACAGATAGGTCTGTATTGTTGGATTTTTGAGGCATCACTAACCTTTGGTAATAAGGTAATAATCCCATAGTTGATCCTACTAATGTCAACTTTTCCTTCATGAAAGTCAGCAAAAAGTTGAATGATATCAAATTTGACTATATCCCAACATTTTTGATAAAATTCTATTGGTATTTTGTCGGGACCAGCTGCTTTATTGCTCTCCATCTAAAACAAAGCTCTCTTAATCTCAAGTTCAGAAAAAGGCTTACATAATTCTTCATTTTCAAGCACAGAAACTTGAGGGTTGTCGTCCCATACAACATGATCAATATGAATGTTATGTTCCTCACCAGGACCAAAGAGCTCAGAGTAAAACTCAGAAGCTTGTTTTAATAAATTTTCATTTCCTTCAGTAACATTGCCATCCTTTTCTAAGGAGATTACAGTGTTTTTCCTTTGTCTACCATTAGCAATTCTGTGAAAATAACTTGTATTACAATCACCCTTTAACAACCAATTTTCATGAGATCTGGCATGCCAATAAGACTCTTCAATTTCTAGAAGCTGATGAAACTCATTCAACAGATTCATCTTCTGAATGTGATCTTCAGAATCCAGACCAACTGTTTCTTCCTTTTCTTCTATTAAACCCAACTCATCAGTAATGAGAGACCTTTTCTTTTTCATTTCTCCTTGGAGGTTAAACCCCCAGCGTCCATTCCATCAATTGGTTCCGTGAAAAACATTGTACGGTGAACCTCGTCTACTGCCACCATCACCACCAACACTATTACCAGCAGCTCTGGCGACCACATGGTCCCGAACATGGCCAAGGCCACCATGGGCACTCTGCATTGGCCTCACTCCCGCGTCTTCTCCTCGATAAAAACAGGCAGCACTGCCTCATGCGCGCCTCATGCGCACAGCCGGCCCAACCGGACCCCGTTGCTGGGTGGCCTTCACCTCCCGGATAGGTGACCAAATGCTCTGGTGTCCCTCCCGGCGCGCAGACGAATTGCGCGACACCACGCGAACAAACAGAATAAACACCGGCTGGTACAAACAATACAGTGCGTTTATACCTTAATTATCTCTTTCATTTGGCGTTAGGGGCAAAATAATCATTTCATGTTCCACTTAACACCGTTACGTCATGAAACTGACGGAAAAGGCCAAGAAAGCAACCAAAAACACGAATCTGGGCCAAATAAGCAAATTCGACCAAAATTGACCAAAAATTTAAGAGGCACTTCTAGTAGGGCAAAAAAAAAAAAAAAAATTCTCTTAAGTTTACCCTCGTAGACCATCCAAGTTTTCTCGATCCATAGGAGCAAGTCCCTAGCTCTCCCTAAACTACATGTTCTCATATCGGTTCCCTCTATATTTATCTTCAAGCTTCCGCCACTGATTCTGATCAAGTTAGTGCTTCGGAAAAAAAAAAAAAAACACGTTAGTGTAACAATATGGAGTGTAACTTTGACAACAACAAATGTTAGTGTGGCTCTATACGTTATTCCTTTTAAATCGCCATCTAAGGCTGTCTGCACCGGGTACGCCACACAGATACTCCAGTGCCAATTTAACGTAAAACTAGCTGCAGCGGGTACTGGGAACCGGCACTGGACGGCAGCGTTCCGATGGGCAGACTGGAAGTCGAGCGATTGTACGACAGAAACGCAAGCGCGCATAGGCCCATCACGTGGGGAGGGAGAGCGTGGAGGTGAGCGATAGCGCCTGTGCATGCGCATGGGGAGATGTGCCAGCGGTGGACCCTACCATTTGAACTATCAAAAAAAAAATGTTATAACTTATAAATAAAACCAAATTAAATTTCGATTACACCATTGGATTCGTTTGATAAATCCTTCAAAAACAAGATGTCACATAAATATATTTAGATAAAATTACAAGTAGGCCCCACTAATGATTGTTGGGATAGAGGAGATATAAAGTATGAATAGGTGCGGAGAAACCTGGATATAAAGGAGAGAATATCGATGATTAGGATAGAATATTCCTTTTTAAAGATGAAACTGAAGTACCACGAGTGCGGATAGTCTAATATGATTCAGGGGGCCCTTTCCTTTGGTGGGCTTGACCGTTTTTAGGATGCTCAAGTGGACCGACTTGTAGGCCTAAACTGTGGCTGAAAGGGCTGTTATGGGCCATATATTATTGTGTAGTTTTTTCCTTTTTAAAAGCGATCGATAAATTCGCATCGGAAAGGATCAAGGAAATGCTGTTCACACGACTAGGATACTGATCGCCTCTGGATTGATTGGCAGCCTTCAATTCTCCGCGTTGGAAACGAGAAGTTTCTGAAGAGCAAGCGTTCAATGCCCGACTCTTCGTGCGGAAAGAGGCTTTCATTTTCTATACTGTGGCCTGTCACATTCCAGGGCCATATTCAGATACTTTTACCTGTGTGCCCTTAAAAAAATTGGGTTGGATCTACATGCCCCTCTAAAGTTTATCTTTACCTGTGTGCCCAACTCGAATTTTATTTTGTCCTCCATGCCCTTCCGTCCATCATCCGTTTATTTTGCTCCGTTTGGGTGGACGACTTGTTGGGCCACACAGTGAAAATGACCATCGTGCCCTTTCTTTCTTTTCGTTCTTTCTTTCCCAGGACCGCATCTCTTTCCTCCCGTCCGTGGATCGAAGCTGGCGTGACCCAGGCCGCTCCTCTCCCGACTCAATCCCGTGCCGAGTGAAACCCTAGGCTCGGCATCGGGCTTGGGCGCGGTGCAGCGCAGTAAAGAGCCTTTTCGAGGAACATGGGTCGGGCGGGCGTCTTCGGGCCAAGGGGGCGGGCGTCTTCAAAGACGAGGACGGGCGTCTGCGGCAGCTTCGCGCGCAGGGCGGGCGTCTGCGGCACGCTTCAGCGGGCGGCGGTAGGGCGTGGCTTGAGGCTGTGGCATGGCTTCGGGCGGCCATGGCATGGATTTCGTGAAGCACATCAATGTTGAGAAAAAAAAAATTATGTTGTGTGATGAAAACTTATCTGTTATGTCTATCTAGCTGTTGAGATATCAATGTTGAAAAAAAAAAAAATGTTTCATTCATACGTACAAGCATCCATACTAGCTGTTGAGATATCAATGTTGAGAAAAAAAAAAATATTGTTTCATTCATACATACTATCCAGCCATTGTACAGGCGTCGAGCCATGTTAAGTGTTTGAAGGAAAAAAAAAAAAAAACATGTCCAGCCATGAGTATGAAGCAGCCCATAACAGCTTTGAGGCCAAAGGCCCAAGGGCAACTATGTCTTTTGTAACTAGAGTTAACTCCTGTTACCTCTGTTGTTTCACAGAAGGGTATGTGAGACACAATGAAATTGGAGTTGGGCACACAGGTAAAGATGAACTTCAGAGGGGCATAGAGATCCAACCCATCTTTTGTAAGGGCACACAAGTAAAAGCCTCCCATATTCAGCACGGCCACCAGGTATTTCAAGGGATCAAGGCAGCACAAGAAGAAACCATATCACTTGATCAAGCCAAATCACCACCAATCCACCATGGCTAATAATGAAGCGCCAACCATTGAAGTGAAACTGTTCGTCGACAAGGAGAAGAGGAAGGTGCTCTTTGCAGAGTCCGACAAGGAGTTCGTCGACGTGCTCTTCGGCTTCCTCACCATGCCTCTTGGCACCGTCGTTCGCCTGCTGGACAAGCAGTCTCAGATGGGTTGTCTCGACGAGGTGTACAAGAGCGTGGAGGATCTCAGCTCCGATTACTTCCAGACCAAGGCTTGCAAGTCTATCCTCCTGAAACCGCTCAACGCGGATTACGCCCACTGCTGTCAGCTCAAGATCAACATCGACGACACCAAGCCTAAGGCAGTCTATGTCTGCAAAGACACGAGCTGTGGCTATTTCGCGTTTAGCTCGGTCCCTGACACCGTCTGCAGATGCGGTAAAGTCATGGAGTACGTTGGGGATAGGCCGGAGCCGGACAACGACGGTGCCAAAACTGCCGCTGCTGATTCTGGTCATGGAGTTTTTGTGAAGGGACGCCAGAAGTTTATCGTCACTGATGATCTTCAGGTAGCGCCAGCCTCCACGTCTCTCATGCTTTCCCTCTGCAACGAATTCGGAGTGCAGGATCCAACCGATCTTGACAAGACGATTCTTCAGCTCACTTCTGAAAAGGTTTTGTCAATATCACTAACACAACGTGCACTAGATTATTTTCTCTTTCAAATTATTAAACTCTGAATTTTGCACTACTGATTTACTTGCGATACATGCCTTTCAGATAACTAGTTTGCTGAAGAGATCACTCACATCCAAGCAAGCATTAACTGGACTCCATTTCGATGTTCCTATCTCACCTGATGACACAAGCCTTGGTTTGCTCGCTCTGAACTGGTGGAATGAGGCAGACGACAAGTTTGGACAAGTGAAGATAAAGGTTCTTCAGACGAAAACCAACTCCGCTATACTGTACGCTGAAGTTGGTCATGATTTTGTTGATCTCGTTTTTGGATTGTTGAGTGTTCCACTTGGATCTGTAGCTAAGGCATTTAGCCAGCGGCTTCCAAAGGGTTGCATCGATAACCATTACAGGAGCATAGATGGTGGCGCTGAAGGATGCATGAGAGAAGAATGCAAGAGCCTGCTATTAGCTCCAAAGTTGCCACCCTTCTTTGGTTGCGGCGCTAGCCAGATCCTACAGGTTAATGAAATCGCCCCCAGGAAGATCAAGATCGATTCTTGCTTAACGTGCTTCAAGATTGGTGGTTTTTCTAACTGTAGTCGTTGTCACCAACAACGGGAACATTGGACCTACGAATATGGTACAGAATATGTATACGTCAACTGTAAAAACTATACTAAAACTGCAGAGCTAAGCGAGTTAGTAGATCCAAAGTCGCCTGAGGGGAAAAGTGGCCACTACTCTGCATATGTGAAGCAGGAGCCTCAGAACTTCATGGTGACTGATCACTTGCGTGTAAGTCGTCTCTCTTTGGATAGCTGTCTACAAGTAGTCAGCGAGGCCAAGGTTCAGACAAAGGATCTTGTGGAGAAGGAAGTCACTCTGACAAAGTTTCTGGTCGTTATTGCAAAATTCACTACGCACGTACAGTATTAGCTTCAATTGCTAACAGTATTAGCTTCAATTGTTCAACAACGATTACTCGTTTTTTTACAGGTTATGGAGATGCAGAGAGCTGCTCTGATGAGTCGATTCGCTCTCAGCTCTGTGCTTGTGCCTCCCCCTCCGCAAAAGAAGATTCTGAATCGTCATACAGTGCTGCCTGCAGAGGTTATCTTTTTTTGACCCGAGGCAACCCCATTTCCATTAATTAGATAACGGAAATACATCGTTTTGGAACAGCAGACAGACTTAGACAGAGTTTAGATCTACCGCAGCGTAAAGGGCCTACGCGCAGAATGACAGAAGCAAAGCGTTAACAGCTGACCCAGCTGAATACATGTATCAGATAAACTTCCGGACACGCAGGTCCACCAATAAAAGAGCAGATAAACGAAGCAACACCGCAGGATGAACTGCTGCAGAAGGCTTCACGTCCAGATTTCGTCCTTCAGTTGGCGTCTCCTTCCTGCTGATCCTCCTCCAGAGCATCCTGTTTACGCTTCTTGTCCTTTGCAATCAATTGGGTTGCCATCACCAACTTCACTCCAAGGGCAGTTTCAACACTCTTCTTGTCATTCTCCAGGAAAAGACATGCCCAATAACCCATGAGAGCACAGCTATAACAGACAATAGCAGCGGGAGAAGTGATTCCTTTCTCCTCAAAACATATTGCATTTCTGCTTTTCCAGATACTCCAACAGTTGCAGCAATACCAAAAGTATGGAACTGCTTCCCCTGGGCTAGCCATACCTGACACCATCTCCAGCATTGGTGGAAAGAAGTTGGGATATTTGTGGCACCAATGGAGGAAGCAATAATAGCCCAAATTGCTCTAGCATTGGAGCATTGAAAGAAAAGATGTTCAATTGTTTCTGGTTTATCACAAAAATGACAGATAGGAGACCCACTCCACTTTCTTCTTATGAGATTGTCTTTAGTCAAGATAGCATTGTTGGACATTAACCACAAAAAGATTTTAATTTTGTAAGGGATTTTCCCTTTCCAAATGGCCTGCAGAGGTTATCGTGAATAATATTGTTTGGTAGAGCTCTAGCTATCTAGATCTAAAGCTGTAGGCACATGAAATGTATTTAACGATCCATTTGATTCATTTATAGTTTATTTATGACTCCATTGGTTTGTACTCCCTCTATCATCTTTTATAGGGCGTATGAAGATTTCTCAATTTTGATCTTTTGTAGGGCGCCGTGATACTCATCTCGTGGAGTTCTAGCAGCGTCCAATCAAAAAGCTTCAGCCATTTAATACGGAGGACTATTTTGAGTATAGCGTCCAATGAAAAGCTTTGGTGTTTTCATCGGAGCGTTTGCATGCATGCATTTATTTACCACCGCATACCTCCCTAGACTTCCTTGGTCTTTGTGAAATCTCTTCACACGCCTTACAAATGATAGTATATTGTCCGTGCTAACGCAACGGTGATATTTAGAATAACACAAGTCATAACTATTTTTTTCTCGTCAAGCATACAACAAATAAATACCAATAATCATAACTATGTTGAACTAAAGCATAACACAACTTTGTGGAGTATCAAAGAATGCTTCCTAGAAATATTTGCCCGCACACATGTAATCTAGAATATTTACGAACCATACAAATTAAAAATTTAAAATCCAACTATATACCTGCAACCGCTCGGCTTGCGTCGTTGTCACCTCCAAAGCTATCTGCCATCCTCCCATTTCCAGTGCCCAGCAGACCACACCTAATCCCACTGCTGGAGCTTGGTGTTGATGGCTAGGAGCCGTGGCTAGCAGGCTTCTCCTGAGGTATGCTACGGTCAACTGTGATAAAAATCCAAAGCAATGGCAATGGTTAATCATTGGTTTGTTTTCCAATCAGAACATAAGCTTATTATACTAAAAGCTGCAAAGGTATGACAGAATAGAGAAATAACCAACAGAAATTGTTAATATTTATTCTTCGCGAACATAAAACTTCTAATTGTTTATACAGACACCAAACAGAACCACAACTTCACCACAACTTCACTGATGAAGCGTTCAGCAAACCAACAACTAAAAATCGCCCAAGATATTTAGGATGATTCTGTTGTGTAGTACGTACCAAGCACCCAATTCTACAACCACTATCATAAATGTGCCTCAAACGGATCCTGAATCCCAATTAAAATCCTAGTAGCATTGATGAAAAGCCTACGAAAAACTATGATTAAGGGACAACGGTAGCAGGGATTGCATGATTGGCGTATTAACAGCAATTCGAGACGTACCTGCTGCCACCATTGGACTGCTGCTCAGTGCTTGCAAGCCGAAGACGCCGATGGTCACGCCGCCGACCGCCGCTGCCGTTGTTGCGTTGCCAGAGTGGTTGACTCGATCATCTGTGCAATAACACCATTACACACCAAGGGGGGCCGCCTAGAAGAATATAGCAGCTCCTCCATCACACGTTCTTGCGTAGGAGCCCCACGTCGTGCTTGAGTAGGAACCTCCTGGTCACATCTGCAAGAACACAATCACACGTTGTTCCGTTGCCAGAGTGCACGTGATGCTGAGCCGGCCGGTGAGCCCCTCCATGGCGCCCTCTGCCCACCGTGCCCCTGCCGTGGGGGCAGGACGACAGGTATCGAGGCGTAGATGTATTACCGTGGTACTCCACCTCCTCTCTGATGATCTCCGCGCCGCCGTCTCTTCGATGATGATACCTTGCTGGACTCGGTCAATTAGCGATTAGGATCGTTGTTATCAGGAAGCCCATCGACCGAAGAGGCAGCAGGTACGTCTCTGCCAGGGGCTCATCGACCGGCGGCGGCGAGGGTGCTGGCCGGGGACGTGCTGTCGCTGCCGATACGGCACACCAACCTCATCTTCTCGGCGCTGTTCGCGGCGTCGCTGGCGTACCTCATGCGCCGGTGGCGCGAGAAGATCCGCTCCTCCACGCCGCTCCACGTCGTCGGCCTCGCCGACATGCTCGCCATATTCGGCCTCATCGCCTCGCTCATCTACCTGCTCAGCTTCTTCGGCATCGCCTTCGTCCAGTCCATCGTCTCGTCCAGCGATGAAGACGAGGACTTCCTGGTCGGGTCCTCTGGAGCGCCGGCCGCCGCCGCGCCGCCCTATTCCCGGCAGCAGCAGCAGCAGGCGCCGGCGCCGGTCCTGTGCGCGCTGCCCGCCGCCGCCGTGGCGCACGAGAAAATGCCCGACGAGGACGAGGAGATCGTCGCGTCGGTCGTCGTCGGGAAGATCCCGTCCTACGTGCTCGAGATCAGGCTCGGCGACTGCCGCCGCGCCACGGGTATCAGGCGCGAGGCCGTGTGGCGGATCAGACGGGGAGGGAGATCGACGGCCTCCCGCTCGACGGCTTCGACTACGCCTCCATCCTCGGCCGGTGCTGCGAGCTACCGGTCGGGTACGTGCAGCTGCTCGTGGGCATCGCCGGCCCGCTCCTGCTCGATGGCCAGAGGTTTTACGTGCCCATGGCCACCACTGAGGGTTGCCTCGTCGCCATGCGTGAAAGGAAGGAGTGCCGGCAAGAGGAAAGTCCGATGATCTCGCGCGGTAGGAGGAAGGAGTCGCGTGGATCGTGAAAGGAAGGATGCCGGCGGTATGATGACGGGCAGGTGGGAGAAGGGTGTCCAATACTTTCAATCTGGATCGTTGAATCGTGTCCCGAAAGAATGAGAGAGAAGGTTGAGAAAGAAATTTGTGTGGTTCGTTTGAATAGATTTGAATGAGAGAGGTGCATTAGTAGGGTATAGATGATGGAGGGAGTAGTCTATATTAATTTAATTAATATATAGTATTTAAACCACTTTAATGTACTTATACAATGCAGATCTGGAGATTATACTACTAAACGGATAGATGTCAAAGCTGGAGCTATTATACTAAAATGAACTTTAGTGGAGCTATGCCACAGTTAGATCCTTTAGTTATCGTTGATACCATTTCGATAATTGTATAGGTACCCCAAAAAAAAGACTGTTTGAGACGTCCGCTGTCCTTACTAGGCTTCGTTAGTCAGGTAGCGGCCTTATGGGCCTAAGAGCTGCCAGGCATATTTTGGCCCATTAAATTCAAGGGCCCATCGCGACTCACATGGCTAACGGGTCGGATCTCCGTGGAGGAGGTACAGCGACGACCCGGGCCCTGTCAGGCCACATCGGATTCGCGGCGACAAGTCTGGTCAGATCGCAAGAGCCCCCCATGACATGGACCGGACCCCAAAGTAAAAGCCGAAAGAGAGTGGGGCCCAGTTCGGGCGTGCCCCACACGTCGCCACGTCACCGCCCCCACGTCGTCTCGATGGCACCGCCGCGCCGCGTGCTCTGCCTCCGCGCTCGGACCTCTATAAACCCCGCCCACTGGACACGGCCGTTCCATTTTAGAACCCGCTTCCCGATTCAAGTCAGCGGTTTAGGGTTCGAGATCTCGGCAGCGCGTCGCGGAATCCATGGCGGTGAGCACTGTCTCTCTCCCCTTTCTTTGCTCCTACTGATTACTAGTCGCTCTCTCGAGCTTGTGTGCCGTGCCATTTCCGATCCGGGGCACCTGCTCGCCGCTAGTTTTTTCTTGCTATTTCGTTTTTGAAGCCGGAGAACTCGGGGCAGGTTTTCGAGTTGTGGATTGTGCTCCAGTGCTAGCCGCATCTCCCCAGCCTGTCCTAGTAGCAAAGAAACGGGAGAACTGTAGGCAAGAAGCGAAAGGGGGAAAACTATAGCGTCTGTGGAGCTGGGAAACTGCCATGCGGGATGGTTGTTGGTTATAGTCAAATCTCGTTCGTTTCAGTAGACATTGTACCTTGTCAAGTCCTGGAAATGAGGCGTTTGAACTTTGGAGTCATAAATAACTGTTGATTTTTGAAGTGCATGGTCATATCACTGTTATTAGTGCTTGATTTGCCTACCTTGTAGTGTTTAGTAAAAATATCTTGGGCATGTTCTCTGTTTGTGTGTTTTGCTTATGCTCGAAGATTTAGGTTGTGTGTGTTTTGACTTCAGTTTCATTACTTTTGTTTTCTCAGAGCATTTGAAGAGGTGTCAAGAAAGCTAGTAAAAAAATACAAATAGAAACTCTGTTTAATATCAAGCTTACCCCTCTGTATACATAAAGTGGTGAACCAAAAAGTGCGCCTGTTACATTGCTATGCAATACAACTTTATTATTTGATTTGTTGGGGTGTAATGTGCTATTGATACGTCACTGTCTAGTAAGTGCATTAGGTGAAGTTTAATGAATGCGACAAAAAAAAAAGAATAATCAATGATGCATATTTGTTTCCCCACCACCTGCAACCCACACACGCACAAGAAATTTGTATGAATATGAGAACACGGAAACCTTACTGAAGTGCATTTCTTCTTTTCTTATTTTAGCAATGGAAATGAAGGCCTATATTAGCACTCAAATCTCAAGAGGGGGCATGGTTGATAATGTGCAGGGGTTTACCTGACTATTTTTAGCCATTCAATATAGAGTCATCGAGCAACACTACCCAAAATATCTTTTGGTTGTACTGTGTTTAAAATTATCTAAAAAAATTGGGACAAAGGCCTTAAGTATACCTAATTCCTCATTTGATGTTCTTGAGAAAAGGCCCTGACTATGGCATGCGTCAATTGTAACTAACTTGAATGAAATAATTTGCTATGGAGACTTTTCTATGCATGAAGCAGAGTTCCATGTTGATGCTATTATATAAGTTCACTTGTGCATGCCAAATTCCAGTATGTATTAACTTAATACATCTGTGGTAGTGTATCTTTTTTTTTTTTTTTCATTTTATCTTCTTTCTTTCTTCGAACTATATGCTAAAAGAAATGCCTATTGGGGTGCATTATTCTCTTATTCGCTATGGCACCATAAATCCACAATACTGCTTATTAGTTGTTCATATTCTGTCATTTAACTTCTGTAGACAAGCACACTTAGTACCGTGAAGGTGAGCAATGTGTCACTGAAAGCAGCTCAGCGTGATATAAAGGAGTTCTTTTCCTTTTCTGGTGACATTGTGCATGTTGAAATGCAGAGGTTAGTACCATATACATGGTGCCTATTTTTCACCTTGTGCTGTGACATGCGTTTAACTATTTTAGTGCTGTGCATGCAGTGGCGATGAACTTTCTCAAGTTGCCTACATTACTTTTAAAGACAATCAAGGAGCTGAGACGGCAATGCTTCTCACGGTATATCTTTTCTCATCCAAAAGTTTTGGAGGCCTCAAAGTTTTGTCTATTTTTCATGGATTGATGATTCACTGTTTGTGTTATCATGAAAGTATGATATGCTTTTGTCATCTTACTTAATTGTGTTAATCATCTGTATTTCATCAATTTACCATTGTAATACAGTTTGTTGCCATGGTAGTCTTAAATCCCAACCAAAGACTGTATCCCTTCATTGGTTGTTTCATGTGATATCTTTGCTTGCTCATTGAATGTTGCCTTTTTACATAGCCAAATGTTCCAACTAATTTTTCAACATCGTGTCTATCTTGATGGGCTGTAGCTTAAAAGCCAAGCTGTATTTGATATCAGTGAGAACTTTGTTTGCAAATAGACATCATGCAAATTCTAACATATGCTTTGATTTGTATCAAAGGGGGCCACAATAGTTGATATGGCTGTAATTGTCACGCCAGCCAATGATTATGAGCTACCAGCTTCTGTTTTGGCTGCTCTTGAGGTATGATTAGAGTCATACTATTTACAAATTACAACATGGTATTGCTGTAGTTGCTCTATAGCTTGATAACATTGTTTTCACCTCCAGCCCAAAGACACAAAACCTTCTGCCCTTCGAAAGGCTGAGGACATTGTTGGGACCATGCTGGCAAAGGGATTTATCCTTGGTAGGGATGCACTGGACAGAGCAAAAGCTTTGGATGAGAAGCATCAGCTCACGTCGACTGCCACAGCCAGAGTGTCTTCCTTTGACAAGAGAATTGGTCTAAGTGAGAAGATCAGTGTTGGTACTTCAGTTGTCAATGATAAAGTGAAGGAGATGGATCAGAAATACCAAGTCTCTGAGAAAACAAAGTCAGCACTGGCAGCTGCTGAACAGAGTGTTTCGACTGCTGGATCTGCTATCATGAAGAACAGGTATGTCCTTACCGGAGCAGCATGGGTAACTGGGGCTTTCAGCAAGGTCACCAGTGCAGCCAACGATGTGGGTGCAAAGGCTAAGGAGAAGATAGCAGTTGAGCAGGAGCACAAGAATGTTGAGGCCGGTCCTGCACAAGCAAACATTTCAGAGATCCCTGCAACACTCAGGGAATTGGACAGCGAATCCACAGAGATACATGTTGCTGAAACCACTGAAGAAATTCCCATCTCTACGGTAACTGTTCCTTCTGTTACAGATGAAGAACCCAGCGAGGCCTCTCCACCAGCTGATGTTCCTAAAAAGCCAGAAGCTGCGCAGGGATTGGTACTATAAGTGATACAATTTTGCTTCATACATGCATGTAATGTAAATAGACATGAAATGAGGTAGCAGATGAACTCATTCCGTGATGTTGTGGTTTACATCTTCAGATTGAAACCTCTTTTGATGGTTGAAATTATTGGGACCCAAAGGAGTTTGCAATTTGTACCCGGTACGTTTTATCAATTAATCATTATTACCCGGCAGTGGGAAAATGAATGAAATTTAATGTTTCTGTAGTTGTGCTGTTGTTGGCCTATCTATTGTTTCCTGGTATTTGAAATGAACTAAACAAAATAATTTTTTTCTTAAAAGAAATATTGCTTCCTGGTATAGTAATTGGTTTGTTTGAGAGATTGTTATGGCTGTTAACGAGGTAGCTGCAGTTTCACGGTGGCTGCACATTTGCGCTTCTGAAGCAGCAGTGTTTCATTACGGAGGCTGCACATTTGCGCTCCTGAAGCTGCAGCGTTTCTGGAAGCTGACTGAACTATTTGGATAGTTGGCCTGTTCGGATGTTGTAAAAACCATGCCATCAAGAAAAAAAAGAGACCAATCCAGTATTTGGAGTATCATGTCACTGAGCCTGAAAGCTTGGAATTTTTTTTTTTTGGAAGCGTGCATTGGCAACTGCTAGAATGCCCATGTTCATTATCTGAAATCTGGTAGCCTACCGAGTTAGATAACGATAAGCCCAGCTGCCCAGCTCGTTATTTTCATTCGCGTTCTTCTAGCTGGTTAACTTCAGGTTTCAGCCAAAAAGATCGGCATCTGCAACTCGTGTGGTCACTGTTTTGTATTTATACAGCTAGCGCTTGCAGCGACGATAATGCCTGAAATGGTAAGCAAGCTGGGCCACCATGCCACACAAAGCATCAGGCGCCGGCCGACGCTTGCAAAGATCAAGATGGCTAAATTTACATGTGTTGGCAGTTGCAATTTCATGTTTCCTTTGGAGGTCCCCACAGGTGTCAACGAGTAAGACAACGGCAGGGCAAACGAAAGCCACAGAACTGAATCTTATCAGACGATCATAGTTCTGAACTTCTGATACAGTGACACTTGCAGTGTGCTTTGCATTGCATTTATTTACTGGCAGGGACAAACTCCATAGAGGTCCGTGTTTATGCTTCGTATTTGAGATGATGAAAACATCAAATACACGATTTGGATGAAGAGAGGAACTAAAGATAATAAGCAAATGTCTCAAACGTTCTTGCTGCATCGTTAATTTCTTCATTCGTTCTTCCCACGATCAGAGCAACCTGGCCTTAGCGCTCCCAGCTTTGCTCCCAAAACTCGACATGTCTGAAGAGCAAAAACAACAGATTGTGAATGAACAGAGTTGAAACACACATGAAAATCGCATGTACACGCACTGACGCACGTACCAGAAGGAGAGGGGTCGTGGGAGCAGAGGAAGAGCAGGACGAAGCACATGACGACGATGAGCGGTATGAGGTGCACGGACCGCTCCTTCCCGGCCGGCCGCGGGGCCGGCGCCTTCTCGGGCTTCGCCTCCAGGTCGTCGTCGCCGGCGAGGGCGCCTGCTTCCTCCGGCAGGAGCTTGGGCATCGAAGAGATGCTCAGCTGCCTCTGCATTCTGTCCGGAAACGAAACAAGGTAGCTGCGTGGCGCCAACAAATCACTATCACCTTCTCCAACAAACAAGGGAAACTGGTATCCTGAATTTGGCTACCTAGCTAGCTTGACTACAAGCCAGGGAAAGGTATATGCCCTGTGATGTGCAAGTGTGCCTGTGTGTGTACTACATTAAGAATAATACACTTGATTATCATGTATATATACGCTCGATCGGTCGCTCATGGAGCAGTATTATCAAAGGCACGCAGCTAGCTATTGAGATTTTTCTTGGTGCTTTTCCCGTTTTCACGCATGCCTCACGTCACGTGCCTCACTTTGCTTTCTGGCGCTGCTACACCTCGCTTTGCTTCAGATAACAACGTACAGGTTGGTGCTTTTGACAGATGTTGTTAATCTGAAGCCCCCCATTTGGACTGTACCTTGAGAAAAACATATTATGAAGCATTTGGTTTTCGTCACTGCCACCTCGCCTTGCTTGCTTCAGAAAAATCAGGAGTTCACAGTTTGGTGCTTTGAGTACATCCACAGATTTTGTGTTTATCTAAAGCCCCCATGGGTCTTTTCATTTTCTGAAGCAAAGACCATGCACATGGGGAAACCCAAGTGCTAACCACTGACTTGTACTTTAGACAAACCGCTTCAATTCAATTGGTGTGGGGTGGGTACGGGGCGGATTCCAGCCCATTAGCAGGGCGAAATATGAATACGCCGGCGAAAGAAAGGAACAGGATGGCGACTTCCTCTGCGCGGAGGTGCTACGTGGCGGCACCGTGGTGCGTGGGCCGCCGCCGCCGCTTGAACAAAACGCTCATTTTGCTCTCGTAGTAGCTCTACTCTCTATAGCTCGCCGCTACTCCGTTTGACCAGCCGCCGCCGGGATCGCAAGTCGCGAGAGCTCATAAACACGCTACCGCGCGCGAGTATCCGGTCTGCCACAGGCGTCTCCCGGTCGCCGGCGGCGCAAGTCAAGGCGACGAGATGCATGGACGCCCGGCGACGTGACGACGGCACGTCCTTTCATCACGTGCCGCAGTTGGCGTTGATCCGTAGCGTTCAGCTGCGTACGTGGCTGATTGCTGCTGGAAAGGATCGTGGTAGTGCCGCGACTTGTACCAGTTCAGGCGGCACTACACTTCTTCGTGTTTGACCTCTGTGTCCATACACGTCTACACTAGCAAAAAGCGCGAGAGGAATCGAAACCCAAACTGGAAACACACCAGTGACCAGGTCATCAGCATCAGCAGAGCAACGTCGTGTAGAGACGCAAGAAGAAAATGTACATCAGAAGGTACGAAATGCACATCTTGGTGAATTTTTTTGGTTGGCCGTACACACATACCGATACGGGGACGGCGATACGGATGATCAGTGACAGACAGCCGAGCTCTTCAGACGGCAAACTCGCTTACCAGTAGGCCCAATAGAGCCGTTTCGATCCAGCCCAATAAAAGAGAAGACCTCTGCAGGCCGGCAACCGAACACGGGCCTTTCATTATCATTTCAGCCCACGCGCGTACGTCCTGAATCCATCCTCGAAAAGGGAAATCATATTTTTCGACCCAGGCCCTTCTCTCAAAAGTAAACAAGATGATTCTATTCGTGGCCTAAACAACCCTGTCTTCCACGGAAAGAAGGTTTTTCCTTCCAAAAAAGTGAAAGATGAATATTTCTCCTGACGCAAAAATAAGGCAGCTTTAAGGTGGAGGAGCAGCACGATGAACAGTGATGTGCAGGCGGCAGCCAAGCACCTGTCCGAAGCAAAGCAAAGCAGCTGCAGACAGACAGACGGACACCAAGTTACGATCGGCTTACAGCAGCAGGATGTCACACAGGGGGCACGTCGCATCCAACAAACTCGAGGAGGACGTAAATAAAATCTCACCAAATTCGCTAACAACGAAAGCCCCTTTAGACTAGACTACTAGTTTAATACAATCTGGGCGACGGAGTCCACAGCCTTTCCCCTACCTAATCTTTCACTGAAAACTACTGCTACTAGCAATCGCCTGTTGAAAATCAAGGACCACCGGCGCTGCTGATCATGTTTAATTAGCTCGGTAACTTTCGCTATTTACTACGCACTAGAACTGTCATTTTTCTTTTGATCTCCGGCCGGTTACCAATCATCGGCAACTAACATACAGATGTTGGCAGCGCCCCGCCACCGTCGACTCACGCGGCGCCGAGGTTGAAGATGAACACAGGTCGTTCTAAACTTGTAGGAGTAACTTTTACCCCATCAATCATTGGCATTACGGTGGTATACTATATTTTACTACCAACAAGTACGTCTTTGGTAAACTTCTTTTCTCAGGTTTGGCTCGGTATCTAACTTGATTAGGCGAGTTTCAGACTTGTTCAGTTCGATGAACCACTTCTCCTGCTTGTAGCTGTCGGCACAGATTGGCTATTAGTAGTAGAGACCTTGCGTAATCCAAGATGCTGCCTTTTCACTATCATGAAAGAAACGTGATCTGACGATGTATTCACCTGCCGTCACTTGAAAAGATCCTGCTGAATCATTCAGGCATAGGCCAGTAGTACCTGAATACTATATATATATATAATGGCACAACCAAACAATTTTACAATTCAAATCAAACCTCCTCACCGGATCACCATCCAGTAGTCGTCGGTGAGAATATTGCGCAGCAATGCTCCGTCCCCTCAAGTCCATTTTCTTGCTCTGCCATGGACGAAATGATCATCGAGCTAGTCGACTGACGCACGTAGTAGACGAGGAAAAAGCTCAACAACCTGAAGAAATAGACGTGTTAGTTGTATGATTGTACAGGGTCGATGGAGCTGGAGATGGCCGTGCAGCTAGATGCGTAGCCAGCGAGAGACAAAGTCGCAAAGCTAGCTAGCTTCAGGTCGCCTGACGTGCGACGGCGAGCCAACGACGTGTACGCCGTCGCGCGTCAACGTGCGGCGATGGGGACGGCGAACGGCCGGCGGCGACCGGAGGAATCTTTCCGACAGGTCGTCAGCGTCCGCTGTAAAGCACTCCGCGATCTTTCACACTCGCATCGGTTCATCACCGCTCTCTGCAGCTCTGCTGAATTCGTCTGCTCAAGTTCTCTGATGTGCCAGTTGCAACCGCTCCGAGTTCTTTCTGTAGCCAATGGCCTTAGATGAGTGTCTCCGCAAACATTGCCGAGGCACCCATTGGCCGATGAATCGTAGGAGACACAAAAAGTGTTGGTGGAGGAGGGCACATCGGCTGCCCGCTGGCGTCGGTAGACGAAGACGGGTACTGAGGATAGATTATTGCACCGGTTGATGTATCATTATTGTTTCTTTAAAAGTTGGTAATTCATTCGTCCACTGAAACGCGACAATGTTGGTAAGCTTTATCTATTCGGATCAAGATTCATAAATGTATATATCTACTGGTTGATGATTATTGTCAGGTCTAAAGTGTGATCTTTTTTTATATAATAATAAAAAAGGTAACAATATTTTTGTCAAATAAAATGTCACATTTCTAGCGTGAAAGATAGTTGTTCCCTTTTTCTCCTTTTAATTATTTAATTATTTGAAGATGTACATAGTCAAAAAGTGGAATGAAAATGTAGAGGCACATATGTTGTACTTGGTGTTTGTTTATTTTTAGCTTTTCAGCAACAGAATTTTCATATGCGCGCGGTAGCTCATATCTTCTTGTTCATTTACTCCTATGAGTTATCACTATGTTAATGTTCTTGTTTGTCTCTGGATGTTGTTGTTCTACCATCTACTCTACGTACTTAGTTGTCTAATTGGAGTTGTGGTCTTGAGCTAGGTAGGGCAAAGCATGTGCAAGCAACAACTATTGCTTTTTTAGCAAAAGCAACAACTATTGTTTACAATAATGGTGGTAGTCATATACGCCCTCAGTTCCTTTTCGAGTGTCGGCTAGATTTCCATGCATATAAAATTTTCTTAAGTTCGATTAGATTTATAGAAAATATTATTAACATTTATATCTCTATATAGTATATATTATAAAATATTCAAGCTTAATCTAATGGATTTTATTGGGCATCATAAATATTAGTAACCTCTTGTGTGTATATTTGGCCAAATTAAAGTTTAATACTTTTGACTACTCGTTACGTAGTGTTGTCCAACAGTGGGCCATCCATTTTCGCTACTACGGAGTGGGCATTATAGTGAAATTCATCTCCATAGTTCAAAGAGGATAAGTTACATTGGATTTTTTTTTTTTTCGTGAGGAAGCACTTGCATTTTTCGAGATCTGAATTGGATCGCTCCCTTGAAACTGGTCTTATATTTAAAATTTTTAATCATACTTTTTACTCTAACTATGTTTTTCTTTTTCTATTAATTTTAATGCCAAAACATAATCTATATTGCAAGAGTAAATTATATTGCTTTTTTATTGAGAGAGAACCAATCTTGTCTTTTGGTTTCTTTATATGTAACCCTTAATAAACTCTTACATCGATTTATATATTGTTTCTATATTAAATTTGATATTAAAAGATAGTTTGAATTAATTGCAGTTGAATATCTTTTTATTCCAAGATAAGATCCACTCAACATCAAGAAGCTATTTTTCTACTTTTATGTTTAAACTGAACTATATTAGTTTTCTTTGACCGGTTATTTGAACGATAAAAGGTTATTTGAATTGTTTTGTTTAATCATAGAAATTTACATATTAGCTGTCAAGGGCTAGAAATTACTACCACATTATTTAAATTAATAAAATAACAAACCATTCTTCATGTTAGAAATTATCTACCACTGCCTTTATCCAGAAATTAACTTATAAGACCTTTATATTTGTTTCACATTTACCCAACATTACATTATTATAAAAATTATTACTCGCTACTACTACGTACCATGCCACAAAAGAAAACTAAAATTCAGGAACCTAAATTTAGTTAATTTAGCAAGTCCCGGTCGTTGGATCTAGAAAAATATCGAAATACCGGGGGCAATTTGTAGTCTTCCCTATAAATACAAGATTTGTAATTGTTACATAGGAAGGGAATTAGTAACCCTTTTTAATCTCGCTTCGTCATCCAAGTACAAGTACCGTTGCATCTACTTCATCCATCCCAAATTATAAGACATTTGACTTCATCAAGTTTGACCGCCTTATTCAAATTTTTAAATTTTATGCAAAATATTACTTCTTTTGTCATGGTTTGCTTTATTATTAGTAAAAGTTCTTCAAGACTTCCGGATGGAGGGGGCGCGTTGGACGGCACGGCGGTACTCTCTCCGGTGGGATTTCGTCGTGGGAGGGAAGTTCTAGACTCCCTATCCGCAGATCCGCCGCCTACACGCATGCGGGGCCTCGTGGCCTTCGGTGGTGGCGGATCGACGGAGGATCCGGAGTGGAGTTCCCCGGCTTTTTATGAGCAGTGAGTTCGGGACCGGTGCGGTGGTGGCGGTCGTGGGAGGTGGGGCGGAGGGAGCAGAGGTGGTGGAGATCCGCAACCGGGCGGTGAGGCCGATCTCGAGGCTTCAAGGCGTGGGTGATTGTGCTGCCGGGCGGCCGCCCAAAGTCGTTCCCGCCGATTGTCGTATCCAGGCTTCGCGGCAACGGATCCAATCCCCTTTGTCGGTTCTAGGGCTCCGAGGTGCCGCGACGCGTGCGAGAATTCCATTGTTATGGATCCGGGCGGTGGTCTTCCTCGCTGGTTATTGGCGTAACATCATGGATTTCGGTGGGGCGCTTGATGTGTTCGGGACGGCGTTGATGCCCTGTTGGTACCACTTTGAAAGGTCCTAATGGCTAGGAGGGAGTGAATAGCCTATTAAAATTTCCTTCAATAACACTTGAGCAAACTGATTAATAAATAACACGGCGAAGCGTAATAAGCGGTGCTACAAATATATCTATGCAAGTCCCCCTATGCAATCAACACTACGTGAAGGCTATGATCTCTAGTCACACAATCGAGCTAACTATGTCAATCCTAGGCGGTGACACTACACAATCTAGAACAAGATATAGACAGAATCAACTACAACTACTCAAGCTAATCAATATAAACAAGGTAGAAGCAACGGTAGAAGGAGCTCGATATACCGACGATGTAGTATAGAGGATGTGGAGTTCCCCGGCTTTTACCAACAACGAGCTCGGGGACCAAATCAGTGGTGGCGGTCGTGGGAGATGCGGGTGAGGCTAGATCTGAGGCTTTCGAAAGGCGTGGGTGACTGTGCCGGCGACGGCCGTCCAGTGCCATTCCTGACGATTGTTGTATCTGGGCTTCGTGCAACGGATCCAATCCCCTTGTCGGTTCTAGGGCAAGATGTTGCGGTGCGTGGATGATGGTGGTGCACCTCCCGAGAATTCCATTGTTATGAATCTGGTGGTGGTCTTCCTCGCTGGTCATTAGCGTAACATCATGGATTTCGGTGGGGTGGTTGCTGTGTTCAGACGTCGGTGACGCCTGTTGGTGCCACTTCCTCGTTGGAGGTGTCGTCACTTCTCTCTAGTACAAGGCGCCTTGGAGATCTTTCGGGGTGAAAATCCACTACCGATGTTCCTGGTCGGGCGACGATGACATCTTTGTATGTCATGTTCTCGTTGGAGACGTCGCTTTTGGAAGGTTACTCCTTAGCTGTTAGTGTTGGTGCCAACATAGTTATAGTCACCCCCTATTCTCAGTGTTGTTGCCGTGCATTCGGCGGTGTATTCTCGGCTTGTTGCAAGGCGGAATGCCGCGGATGTTTCCTAGAGATCCCAGAGTGTTTTCTATTTTGTTTTTCTGGCCTCGGCCTCATCTTTGTAATAATTGGCTTGATTCTACATTTTGGTAGATGAAGCCGAGTATGAAATATTATCCATTATCTTTAAAAAGAAACTTAAATTTGACTATGTTTACCCAAAAATTTTCACAAGCCGAGTGATCAAATGCTCGCTATATGCTAGACACACTAGATTGTCGGTCATCAGACATCAAGAGTCGTTGATTCAAAACAATAATTTCGTGATTATTCTCTTGATTCGTTCCATTTTTTTTTCTGAAAGATGTTCCGTTTTGTTTCTGGTGAGGATTGGTTCCTTGAAGTGTAATCAAAGATGAATGACCGGTTGATCACATCCGCCAGTGGGTTGCGCGAGCCATCAGAGCGGTGTAGATTATATGACTGACAGGTAGCAAAGTTCAGATAAGGAAAGTAGACTTTGCATCAGAGTGAAAGGGCCGTGACGCTGACACCGACTATAGTCTATAGTAGGACGCTGACACACTATAGTACTGGCGACGGCGACGAGTAGTAGGACTTCGCTGCACACGGACCGGCCGGCACAAGAAAGTCCAATGTGAATCTCCATCGACGCGACTGTCTCGACGCCCCCCAAAAAAATGCGTTCTTGAGTTGGCGCCATGCATGATGCTTGCCTGAGAGACGAACTTGGGTCAGCAGTGACGCTGACATTCCGGATCGGAGGTACTAGGACGAGGCCGTGCAGCGTGTTGTTTCGACACATATGACACATGGCTGATCTGTGTGGCGCAGGCCGCTCCCCGTTGAATCCGTGATGCAACCTGCCTGCGTATGCATGCATCCATGCATGGCTCGATCGTCGCAGCGAATGAACGGCCGGCCGGGCGCCGCCGCCCCGGCGAGACCGACCTTCTGCCGCCGTTCTGGAAGCAGAGCATGCAGCACGTACAGCCACACCCATTTAATTCTGTCAGGCATACTAGGCAGCAGGGCGTACCAAACTACCGGTCTCGCCCAGCTGCCGCCCGTCGGGCGTCGGGGCCACAGCGCACGCATCGGGTCAGGCAAGAGCGGAATGTAGTCGCACTGTAGCACACACACACGTGTCCGAGGCGGCGGCGGCGCACCTGACCTGAGCCGTGGTGCGCCTGTACGTTTCCGTGCACGGTGGTGCACCGCGCGGGCGGCCCGGTCAAACGAATGATGTGGGGATCTCATCGATCAGCCGCGGATTATCTCCCCGATCGCCGCGCCGTGGAGTGGACGCGGGCGTCCGCGGATTCACACGGACACGGGTGCTGCGAGGCGGGCGATATCCATCGCTTTTGGCATCATTTGTCTCGCGTCGGCGTGGCCGCTGGGCGGCGTGGGCGCCGCGGTGCGGTCGAAAAGGTCGCGTCGTCCCGGCCCGCTCCATGCATGCTGCATCGATTGTGCCGGCACCAGAAAGGCTCAGGTGGAGCGTGGAGCGATGACTGCCGTGGACTCCTGCGACACGAACCAAGTTCAGTTCCGCCTCGTGCTGAAATGCCTGCCGTGCCGATCGAAAACCGGCCATTTAAATATGACGCTGTGATGTATGAGCAGCGTTTTGTTGTGCAAAAGGGCTCGCAAAGCGGTCTTGATTCTTGAAAGCTGTTTTGGCCGTATGTATGCGCATGCATGGCCATGTCAAGGGCTGACCAAACCGGGCGATAGTTTATCGGTGTGCTGTGTGCAGGCGACCACTTGGCACCAACCAGTCACCACTCACCAGAGAATTGTTACTACGGTGATGACGGGTGATGTTGAGCAGTACTCACCTCCGTCCCAAAATAATTGTCGATTGTTCTCGCTTCTCAAAAAATTACTTTAACTAAATATCTAAAGTATATTAATATTTATGTTACATAATTAGTATCATTAAAAAGATCTTTTAATCTAGTTTTTTAACAAATTTATTTGAAGATACAACAAACTGAATCAAACTTATGGCACGAACACCCAAAATGACACTTAATTTAGGGTGGGGAGAGTTTATCTTTCAGTAAGGGGCCAATTTAAGTGGCTCAATATAATTTTTATTATTATTATTACAAGTGATGCTACAACATATCACCAATAATTACCCGAATAAACAGGATCTATTTGTTACATTGTTGTCTTTCTTCCCTCCCATGTCCATATCTCTCCATGCACCACTGCTCGCCTCTTCGTCCTCGCCACCCACCTCCCTATCCCGCCGAATTGCTGCTTGCCTCCAAGCACCATGGTTCGTCTCTGGGCTCCCTGCATCGTTACCCACCTGCCCGCCCCTGTCTCGTCATCCATCATCCCCGTCCTCGAGCCGTCGCACTAGTTGTCCCGCTATATAGAGCTCCGTCATCTAGCGAATGTGGTACCTCTAGCACTTCAAGGCAGAGCTAAAACAAGGAGAAATGGAGAAAAAGAGGGAGGTGGAAGCGCACAATCGTCCATTAAAGCTTGACGCCATAACAATTTCAACAGCGGAGGTGAAAATGGCCACAACGACACCTGTGATGACCTATGACAAGACCACCTTTGAGGGGGGTAGCCGGTAGCCCATTGCATAGCACAGAAACGACCAATGGCGGTTGGAGGCAAGCGAGTTTCTCAAGCGAACTCACAATGTGGTGGGCATGGCTATGTCAATACCTCATAGTGTGCAGGAGCACAAGAAGTGGGACCTACCGTATTGGGAGCGATGCAACTTCTCTTTATTTGAGGAAAAGAAGAGTTGGGTAACAAAAAGGATGATTATTAGGGGCTGCCTAGAGCAAGAAAAAAATATATTCTTTTAGAATATAATGTTGTTATGAAAAATGAGGGGTTTTATTAGGATACCGTTGGAAATGCTCCAATCCTAACCTTACCGGGCGTTTGGTTTTGATCCGCTATGATTCCTTCAGTTTTTCTTTGAGCAGGTTGGTCATATTGCACAGCAGGAAATGTGGCACACGCGTGGCTCGGAGCGCCAAAACGTCAGTCTTTACGTGTCCCACTCCATTGGTCTAATCTCTATTAGTTAATCCATTCGAATTATTGTTCGTGTGTTGTGTTTTCTCTTGTGTTTTGTTTGAATGCATGCTTTGGTGTACACCTCGTCGTCCTGTCTCTTCGTCGAACTCTCCAATACAGTCTGCAGTTGTTAGTTCATTGAGTAGCTGCTTCGATTTGAAGTATATATTATTCATCAGCCGTTATGCGTGGTTGTACTCAAGAGAATCTTCTTCTCTGTCTCCTACTACTATATACGAAAAATCATTGATTTGATAGAACTAATTGGACGATGTACTACTATTTTGTCGCGGCTGATGAAACTTGTCCACCAAATTTGAGGTGGTTGCTTCAAATTATCTTCCGTAATGGAATGGAAGAGTAAGGTAGATTAGATGTAGGCTTTGGGGTTTATTTGCTTTATGTTCTTTTATTGGGCAAAGTATAGTTTCTACTCTCACATTCAACTCACAACACAGGCTAATATTTTTAATAACTTTCCACTATAAAACGGGTAACTCACACCTTCCAACTCTCAAAACCGAATAAAACTTTCCACTATAAAACTGGGTAACTCACACCTTCCAACTCTCAAAACCGAATAAATTTGGTTCTTTGGCTAGTTGTAAAAATGGTTTTAATTTTCTTAAAATGATAGAAAACTGGTTTGATCTCTAAAAAAGTTACAATTAGTTTATCCTAAATAATAAAAGTATGAGGGCCTGTTTGGATCAACTAGGACTAGTGATTAGCCAACTAGTGAAATCACTAGTACTAATAGTTAGGTTATATTCCTATAGATTAGTGAACTAACAAAACTAGTTGAGTCTTGGACTAATTGTTAGTCCACTCACTGGTCCACTTGTTTGGATTCTCATGAGCAAGTTGTTAGTCAACTAGTTGTTAGGTCATAGGATCGAAACAGACCTTGCTTTTTGTTTTTAAAAAATATCATCTATCTATTACTAGTGATATATTTAGATTCGTTTGGATCTTACTAGTACTTGTTTTAGATAAATAGCGAGTGCCACTACGAGCAATAAAAAAAATAGGAACAAAAACAAACCAATTCCAAATAGCTAGCTATATATAGATCATAACAAGTAAAGAACATTTTAAAAAAAAAACTATATATAGATCATAAACAGGTAAAGAACATTTTTAGAAAAAGAAAAATTGGTACTAGTTTCACATCGTCACGTGAAGCTAGGTAGCTAGCATTAGCAGCACTGCAGCAGCCAGCAGCGTGTGATTGTGGCTCTGCTTTGCAGCCTGCAGGTGGCGCTGTTCTCTCATCTTCCTAACGCCATCGCTGCCCGCCGTCCGGGTCTAATAACATGTCACCGATGAGGTTAGCTACAATGTCACTCGAATCTAGGTAGAAGATATATCAGCTGAGAGAGCTAGCCTAGCTAGCTAGCTATAGACAGTTGCAGCAGGTCAAGAAACTTTCATTAAAGCATCGATCGGCTTCAACATTCTTTTGTGATTTGCTTCTACAACTACGTACACACACTGTACACAGTGACAGAATACAAGTCCAAATGCGACAACGTGCGCGAAAGCACGTCAAGGTTAGGTGCAGGGAAGGTAAAACGCCAATAAATGTTTGGTTACCCTAACGCAGACTTGAGCTGACACACAGGCAAGGCAAAGGCAAGCAAATCTGCAGTCTTCTGGTGATGATGATGGAAAGGGACTAGTGGTGGTTGAAGGGCGTCAGTATAGTCTTCACCAAAAACCTTTTTTTTTTTAAAAAAAAAAAAGATTTCTCTCGGCCTGCAATCACCCGGAGACACACGCACCATGCTTGGTCGATGAAGGAACTGCTGTGTAGTTGAGTGCAATTCCTTTACTTTTTTCAGGGAGGGAAATGGTTTTTTATGTAGTGGTCGATCTCATCATTCTCAAGACTGATGAATGAACAGCTTCGTCGGTTCTTTGTTAATGGCTGTGTCAGTTCAGGGGTAGTGTTGTCGGACACCCTACAGGAATCAAAGGTTCCAACAAAAATGTGATCCTCTCAATCTATCTGTTCTCCGAAATAGTAAATTCTGCATGAGCAGTTGAGCACTGTGTGTGTGCGGTTTTAAAAACGGATGATGTATCTAGGCAGTTGATTTCCAAATCCGAACGTGAGTTGTCTGAGACAAGTATTTGCTTGTTGACACAAGACTGATGAACAGCTTCAGTTCTTTTGTTAATGGTTGTGTCAGTTTAGGAGCTAGTTTTTGTCGGACACCCTACAAACAGTAATCAAGATGCCAACAAACATGTGATCCTCAAACTCGGAAATATAGTATATATACTAGTAGTTTGCATGTGCACTGTGTGCAGTTACTTTTAAAACGGACGAAACAGACTGTTGATTTCCGAATCCAAATGTGAGGTGCGTGAGTCATTAGCACCTACAAAACTAGTATTATTTCTCGTTGAGACAGGGATGAACATCTATCCTTTCTCCACCTTTCTACTCCTACCAAATACTCCGTTGAGACAGGGAGTAGTTTAAAGAGGCGACGTGGCAGCGGCCGTTCATCTGTATGCAACTATGCATGCATGTAGTTAGCTAGTCAAAGTGTTCTCCTGCTAAATTCGGCAGCTAATCAAGCCTATACACTACTAAAAAGAATTCGCTTTCACGAGAACCCTTTCTCTTTGAGGTGAGAACTCCGAACTGACTCGACTCTGTGAAGTGATCGGCTGTTCTTATTGGACGCAACACACATTGATTAATTGGCCGAGCCTTCGTATCTGACTGTGCTGCCTGCTATCTATTTTTTTGAGAGAAATGTCTACTATCTATTCACAAATTGGCAGGGATGGATGGATGCACAAGTGAGTTTTGGACACCAATCCGTTGTCTTTATTTGGGTTGGGTAAACATCACGAACTATATATGCAGTAGTGTTCTTGTGGTTAGGTGGTTTAAAAAATAATAATAATCGGCGAATCAGATTGTTGATGTTTGATCAACGACGAGAGGTGCCGTACAGAGGGAAAAAACCGGGTAGGTAGTCTTGTTTTTTCTTACTACACTTTCCAGCAGTGACGACTGACGAGCAGGTATGCCGGAGCCTGATACGACGAAATCAAATATAGATATGCAAAAGACACAGTTTCAACTTTTAAGGAATGATTTCACAGAAAACAACAAAGGCATAAACATGAGCCGGGGAAAGTACAGTTTTATTCGCTTCTGTTAGATTACATCTTTTTTTTTTTTATCACAAATGCAACTTGTTCATTTCTATGGCCTGTTGATATGAACAGCTTAACTAGGAGGGGGAATAAACCACATAATTTCAGTGGTACACGTACGTATGTACCAAATGCCGCCACTTTTTGTGTTCGTACGTATTAAGAACAAATAATGTGTGACGCTACCAAATTTGACAATGCAATATCTCAACTGGAGTAGACTATAATTTAGCGCATATTCTTTTCCTTCTTCCTTTTGATGCGTTCCCTGTCGATGGAATCTCTGCGCAAAGGACAGCCGGTGCTGGAAAAGAAAAGCATGAAAAATGCCCTGAAAACGCCCAAAGTAGCTGTGTAGAGTTTGACACCCTCACACACCCCACTTGCTGTTCGTTGACCATATACACGCGCCCACGTGGCTCTGAAAATTTTCCGGTTTTTATGTACTCCCTTCCTACACATTATTAATCGCTTGACCTTTTTTAGTTCGTCAATTCATAATAAATTGATACAAAAAAATTGTTAAAGTGACTTATAATCTAAAACTGATGATGTAATCTACCCTCCCTCCCCCCTCACTGATGATGTAATCGGCCATTCTTGGCCAGGCAACAACTGTTTAGGGTCCTCGACCCACTCACCGGGCTCATGCCCGGGATCCGTGGTTAAATGAAAACCCGACTTTCTCAAAAAAAAAAAAAAAATCTGAAACTGAGGAAGTTTTGTTTTTTTACATGAAACAGAGGGAGTAGTGATTAGTAGGTACTGCTAGTATAATAAGACACCTAAAACAATCTGAGCAATTAACCACACTCTGTGTTACCAGGTTGCAATCTACCTTGTCGGTTTCTCCCCTGTGCACCGTGGTACTCCCATGTGTATGGAGTTGCCATCCATGGGAAGCTTTACGGCACAGTGGTACGGACACGGACTGCTCCAAGCGACCAAGCCTCACCCAATAGATTTGATCCTAAGCAAAGTGCGCCAACACTTGCTCTCTGTCCCTCGCCATTTATGCTGATTTCGACGAATCGTGAGCAAAAAATCGAAATTTAGCCATCATTGTCGCGCTTAATCTCCCTTTTCTCCGCTTTCCCAAAACATGCTTTCGCCCATAAGCCACACGCACGGTCTGATGATGATGCACACATGTCGCGGTTGTCCAACTGACGGCACACCAAGAAATCACACACGTCCAGTCGCGGCGGACGCCACCGCGATGCCAGTCGGCGCCCGCGCGGCCACCTCGGACACCCGCCTGGGCAAGCAAGGGCCCCGGTGCCTCCACGCGATCGCGGCCTCCCGTGCGCCGTCGCGGAAATCAACGGTGCCGGCAGAGGCAAAAGGAGGGCTCCCGTGTCGACCGTCGTGGCAGACGGCTGCACAGGGGGTTTGGTTGGTGAGGGGAGTCCGTGGTGAGGGGCCGAGCACGACACGGCCGCGGCTTGTGTTGCGTTGCGTCACCTGTCGCGAGCTGTCGGCGTCGTGCACGTCAAGGGGCCGGGGCGCGACCCGCAACACACCCCACCCGGCCATCTCACCGCGGGGCCGCGTGCGCGCGCTCGTGCGCGCGTGTATATAAACGCCTGCCCCTGCCACTGTCCTGGTTGCAGCAGCTCCGCACAGACAGACCCCTGGCACAGGCGAGGCATCGCCAGCGATCACTCGCTCGAGCAGGAGCTTCAGAGGTGTGCCGGCAGCTTAGGGCTCGGAACGAACAACCATGGGGAAGGGCCGGGCACCGTGCTGCGCCAAGGTGGGGCTCAACAAGGGGCTCCTGGACGCCGGAGGAGGACATGCGCCTCATCGCCTACATTCAGAAGTACGGCCACGCCAACTGGCGAGCTCTGCCCAAACAAGCAGGTACGTACGGGGACGCAGGAGCCCCGCCCGCCGGCGGCGCGCCGTCATGATCATGACATGGATTCCGTCAGCTTTAATCGTTGGTTCTTCGACCCCATCGTCTATCCATAGGTTTGCTGCGGTGCGGGAAGAGCTGCCGGCTACGGTGGATCAACTACCTCCGGCCGGACCTCAAGCGCGGCAACTTCACCGCCGAGGAGGAGGAGACCATCATCAAGCTCCACAACATGCTCGGCAACAAGTACGTACGCTGCATGCAGTTTGGGTCGATCGCCGACTTCGATGATCGGAGTTCAGCTGCACACGTACGTCGTCCTTTGGACCCGGCCATGACGTCGAGACTGATCGAGTTCCGTTTGGGTTTTGTTTCTACTAGGTGGTCCAAGATCGCGGCGTGCCTGCCGGGCCGGACGGACAACGAGATCAAGAACGTCTGGAACACGCACCTGAAGAAGCGGGTGTCGCCGGCCGGCGGGGAGGATCGCGGCGCTGCCGGGTCCAAGAAGAAGAAGAAGAAAGCAGCGGCCGCTGGCGGTGGCGCTGAGGAGCCGCTCCAGTCGCCATCGCCATCCTCGTCCACCACCACAACGACCAACTGCTCCAGCGGCGACGACTCCGGCGAGCATCAGAGCAACACGAGCAAGGGGAGCCGGACGACGGCGAGCTGGACCTGGAGAGCCTCGAGATGATGTCCATGCTCGACGACCCCTCCTTCGGCTTCGACATGCTGGTGGACTCCGTGTCGCCGGCGCCGTACGTTCCAGCCGTGTCGGGGCCCACGTCGCCCTGCGTCTCGTCCACGTCCCCGCCGGCGTGCGCCCCACCCGGCGTGGACGACCTGCTCGTGCTGCCGGAGCCGGAGATTGACATCGATCATGAGCTGTGGAGCATCATCGACGGCGACGGCGACGCTTGCACCGTGGCCACCGCCGAGGCACCGGCGCCGTGCTGCCAGAGCAATGCGTCAGAGCCGCCGAACGGCGGCGCCAACACGACCAGCAGCAACGGAGCGGAGGGGAAAGGAGTGGTGGTTGGAGGACCTGGAGAGGGAGTTGGGCCTGTGGGGCCCCGTGGAGGATTACCAGTACTCAATGGGCCCACATGGTCTGGTCGCTGACCATCCGGACCCACTCCCCTGCCATGGTGGACGACCCAGTGTCGTGCTACTTCCAAGCGGGCCCCGCCACCGCCATGCTCCAGGAACCCGGATACTCTGCAGCAGCAGCAGTTACAAGCAGTAACCACATGGGGTTGTGAGATTATCGTCGTCGTTCGTTTGTGATTTTTAGGTAGCAAACAAAATAGAAATCCTCAACAAACCAATCGTATGACTGGCTGGCAACACATCAACACCAGCATACTTATACTTGCATAATTGTACAATACAAGTGCATAGCTCAAGAGGAGCAGAAACGTCCATGGAATCATCCCCGGCGTATTATTATTATTATATGTATACATATATATAATAATGCTAAAAAAAATGTAAAAAGGGACATCAGTTAGGCTAGTTTGCACACATACACAGAAGAGCTAAAAAAGATGCCATTTTTGGGCAGGCTTGCAGTATTGAGCTGCAGTCATAGATTCAGAAAGGAGTCAATATTGCCGGTACTCACTGAGTTAACCCCAGATGTAACTCACCTTCAGTTGCCAGTTGTTGGTATATACATATACTAATATAAACATATAAAACAAAATGACTTTGCTCTCTCTAAGTATACAGTATGTTATTTAGTTTTTTCAGTCTCACTACCTACATCTGCAAACAATGAAGTGTATGGATGGCGTCAGCATGATGCATGAGCTGTGATCACCGGGGTTCCTACTACCATTTCTTCTATCCGGTCCAAATCCAATCGCTGCGGCTTTGGGCTTTAGACTAGGCACGCAATGGACGTCCAGTTGTGTCGTGCCTTTTTTGACATTGTGACGAACTGACGATTGATGTAGACTTTTTTTTTTCTGTATTTCTTCAAAGCGCCGCGCCCGTTTCTCATTCGGTAGCTGCTCGTGTTTTTCTACTCGATGTGCCATAGTCCTGTTCACACACTCCATAGGCCATGCCTTTCATTTGGACATTTGGTCGAGCAAGTTGCATGACAGGGGATCGGGACGTCACCATAAAGCACGATAAGGAACCAAGTAGGTTACCTAACAAAAACAATACCATGAGGAGGTACGTGTCTTGTGTGTGTTTGCCTAAATAACGGCTACGTTTAAGATTCCACAAACGCCTTGTAGACCTAGCTAGAGTACTCTCTCCCACAGTCGCTTTGATTTTTTTGGTTGATTCATTTTATATTATCATTTTATATCTAAATACATAGCAAAAATATATGTATCAAAAAGTCAAAGCGACTTATAATTTAAAATGGAGGAAGTAGTAATTATTGGGTCATCATAACTTGTACGCTCAAGATTAATTATCCTAGGTTGGTAAGCGTAGACAATGGCCCTGTTTGGATACTCTAACTTAGTTAGAGTTAGTCTCTAACTTCAACTTTTTAGCCCTAAACTAACTCTAGCCCCAGAGGTTTTTGGACTTTGGATGGCGAGGGTTAGATTGACATTAATTGTACTTTGTCCAATCATTTGGGGTGGGTGGAGGGAGAAAGAAAATGCACTTTTTAGTGGATCCAACCTAAACTAACTCTAATTAGCACCTCTAAGGTGAGCTAGTTTTTGGGTGGGATAGATGCAACTAACATCAATCTAACCCTCTTGTTTGGATCATTTAGGGCTAGTTGAGCTCCAACTAGCTCAAACTAACTCTAACACATGGATCCAAACAAGGCCAATGGTAAAGTTTGTCTCAAACAAGAGGCCACAAAAAAAAAACTAGCTAGCACGCCACATTTCTGAGGATAAAAGACTTGAGCTTGTTTGTTGAAAGCTGTAACTTTTAGGTTTTATTTTTTAACTTAAAAGCTGATTTTTCTGACTTTTTTCTCAAAAGCTGGTAGTCAGATTTTAAGTAGATCAAAAGGTAAAAGAAACTTCTGTCAAGTGTTTTTCAACTTTTAGTTTATTGTCTCACAGAAATCAACTCAAACAGCTAGACTGTTTTCTCACAAAAATCAACTCTAACCAAGAAGTTGAATGAAACAAGCCCTTACTACCATATGTAATCTTGCGATGGGCCACGGGCCGTGCCCTAGCAAAGACCTGAGAAGCCGTACCCAAGATTTGTGTGGCCCATGCGGCCATACACTGTTACACACACACGTAAGTTTAGTACCTCAACTCGTAAAGTATGATGATAGGGGTTGCCATAATTTTTTTTATGGTACCATGTTCACTGGGCCTACCAAAATTAATTACCAAAATATTTTTTTCGATCCAGTTAATATTAATTGCTCTATCTATATTTCTATTTTACCATCTTTGTTTTTTGTTTATTTCTCTTATTTAGTACCTATTTATTTGAGATTTTACCAAGATTTTTAAACTTACTTCAAACGGGTTCTTTATTGATTTTTTTGAGTGGATATTGCTCTGTTTTTTTTGAGAAACAGATATTGATTTTTTTTTTTTTTTTTTTGAGTACACAGGCAGAGGCCAATAGAAGCCCAAATAAACTGGGCCTTAGTATCTTTCCGAGCCTTGTCATACACTACCCCGTTCAACGTGATGGGCCGTATTCGTAGTCTCAGTCCACAAACAAGCATGGCCCCGATAACAAGGAAAAAGTCTTTTCGGTCCCCAACTTTTTTGAAAATCAGATTTTGGTCCTCAACTCTAAAATGACAAAAGCGGGTCCCTCAACTTTTCAAACCGTGCAGATTTCGTCCCACTCGGCGGGTTTGACGGTGGTTTCGCTACAAGATAACTCCGGTTTTTGCTACAGTGAAGGTGGTTTTTTTTTTTTTTTTTTCTTATTTATTTATTTAAATCTTTCAAAAATCATAGTAAATCATAGAAAATTCATAAAATAGAAAATCTAATTTTGTTGGACTCCACATAAGTAGAGCTACACAATAAATATATAATATGGTATACTTTAATATAAAATTTTTGCTATGAACGTTTTGCCTTTTTCTTTTTATTTATTTCATCTCAATATTTAAAAAATCATAATAAATTATAAAAATCATAAAATTAAAAAACCAATTTTGCTAGACTCCACATGAACATATTTATACAATAAAGATATATAGGTGTACTATTTAATTTATTGGCCAGATCTATCGATCGGGTTCACGGTTCCAGCGTCGTCACGCCAGACAAGACAAAGCAAACCTAAGCTAACCTAACCTAGCTAAAGAGCTACAAGTAACTATGTAATCGCGTGTTATTGCGGCCTTTCATGTGGAGTCCAACAAAATTGAATTTTTTATTTTATAATTTTTCTGTAATTTACTATGATTTTTAAAGATTGAGTCGAAATAAATAAAAAGAAAAAAGGCAAAACCTTCTAGCAAAAAAACTTTGTACTAAAGTATACCATATTATATATTCATTGCGTAGCTCTACTCATGTGGAGTCCAACAAAATTGGATTTTCTATTTTATGAATTTTCTCAGTGATTTACTATGATTTTTGAAAGATTCAAAAAAATAAATAAGAAAAAAAAAAACGAAACCACGGCCACTGTAGAAGAAAACCGGAGTTATCAGAAATGAAACCACCATCCAAACCCACCGGGGATGAAATCTGCACGGTTTTAAAAGTTGAGAGGACCGCTTTTGTCCGGTTTTGGAGTTGGGACCAAAAATCGGACTTTCGAAGTTTGCGGACCAAAAGTAGACTTTTTCCCGATAACAACCCCGAAGAGGGCGGGCGTTTGCTAAGGGGGCTGACACGTACGGCACCGGGACAGTTCGAGCTCGAGCCATGGAGCCTGCAGCATCCACCAGCGCCGCTTCGGCGCCGCCGATGGAGCCCCCACTGTGCGCCCGCGCCGCAATCCTCGGACGATGCTTCCTCGTCCTACTCGCCGTGTCTCCGTGCTGATTTGAGGCCGGTGGCGTACGATGTGAGCGGCGAGGACGCCGAGGGAGGGAGTCCTCCTCGACCTGGACTCCCCGTGGGCGGCGGCAGACGAGGCGGAAAGGATACTGGGTGAGGCGGCGGCGGTAGATGCTGCGGCTGCACTTCAAATTAGCGGTGAGGAGGAGCGGCAGGAGGAAGATGGGTTAAGAGACAACCAACAGCGACAAGAGGACGAGGTCTAGTACAGTAATCTACTGATTTTAATTGGGAAATTTGCACGACTGATGATATTTTTTCGAAAGATGCATGACTGATGATATTGATTTGTGCTGCCAACTGTTATGCATGCTTGCAACTTGCAATGCAGTTATTCTTATTGGGATCGTCACAGTGAATTTGGACTGTCCGTAGTTGCAGGTTTTTAGTTTTGGGGAAATAAACTTGCAAAGTTGCTGTCCTTTATCTTTCCCTCTCTTTTAGTTCTAAGTGGGGCGTTGCTGCTGGCCTGAGGAGTGGGCACAGTACCCCGCGTCGTCCCCCTCCCGCGGGCGACACGGGCGGCGACGGCGCCGCCACCCCACCTCGCGCCCTCCTCCCCTCCCTCTCTCTGCCGCCGGAGGGACCTGGCCGGAAGCCGCGGCGCTGGTCCCGGAAGGCGGCGGGGGGATCCACCGGTCATCGGTGCAAGCTCCAGGGCGGAGGAGCTGCCCGACGGGGCCCGACGGCCATGGCGGCGACGGCGGCCCGGCGCGCAGATCCGGCGCCCCAAGACCGATCCGGCGCTCCCGCCGGATCTACGGCGAGAGGTGGTGGAGGCGCCGGTGCGGCGGCGGCGGGCGGCGGCCTCGGGGCGGATGATGGGCGACACGGGGCATCTTGGGCCGGCGGTTCTTGGCGCCGCCGCCGCCGGCCGGCTTCGGCGTGTAGGAGGTGGTGGGCGCTGGGCGAGTGCGGCGGCGGCGGCCGGCGGTGGAAGGTTCCCCATGGCGTACGGGCGGCGGCGATGTGGCGATGGCGGGGTCTTCTAAGCGTCGGGTGGCGGTCCTTATGCCGTCCACTCTGGGCCTTAGGCTGGCTGCTAGCGGGCGGCGCCTGATCTCGGCCCGGCGGATGGAGTGCGGTAGTGGGCGCAACGGCGTCGTACCGGCTGAGTGGGCGGGAGGGCGGCGTCGAGTTGCGAAGCTCCGCCGCTGCGTGATGTGTGGAACACGACGGTGGCGTTCGTCGGCGAGGGGCGGCCGTGATAGTGGTGCTGCGTGCCATGTCGAACGCGTGCGGTGGGGTTTCGTCTTTCGGTGAAAAGCCGCCCTGCCGGATTCGATACGGTGGAATGGCGGCGGCGTCCTTGGGCGTCCGCTCTCCCGGGCCGAGGGCGCCATTTTGGAGCCGGAACCTCGGCCGCGTGGCCTCGGGTGAAAACCCTCGTCCAACTCTTGGACGAAGCGACGGCGGCGCCATTCGGCGTCGTGACCTCCGTGGAGGCGTCGTCTCTAGAGGCCCTTCGATCGGTGTCGTGGCCGACCTATCTATGGTCGTTCGACCGGGCGTGACAATTACGTCGTCGGCGGCATGCGAAAGGGGTGTCTACCTCTCGGCATGGCATCCGCCCCTCGGTGGTGGCCAAGGGTCGCCGCTGGTTGTTGTTCGGCTTCGCAATGGGCTCCATGGCGTCCTCGGTGTTGCAAGGCAATCACCGGGTCTGCGGTGGGGTCAACGCCGGAGGATCGGCGGCGCGGCAATGACAACAGGATGATGACTTGGCTGCGGCCGACCACGGGCGGGCTGGTTCGAAGATGGCTGGACCCTCCCGCTGGTGGTACAACGTCGGAGAAGACGGCGCAGCGACATCCTTGGTCTATTGGCTTGATGGTGGTGACTTCGTGCTTGGGGAAGCAATAGGATGCTTTTCGAGCCAAGGTGGTGGCGGGGCATCTCATCTCGCTACTTTGACGGGCGATTCAAGAAACGAAGTCCGAGCGTGGAGCCGTGTGGCGGTGGTGTCCCCGACACGTGAGTGTGTCCAACGGCGGATGAGGCGCAGGCCCCCCGTTTTGGTTTGCCCGGATTCGGTGTTTTCATTCCGTCGGGTGACTTGATTTGGTGCAAAGAACACCGCGGCGAAGGGTCCCGCGGCGGTGGCCTTATCGGTGTGGTGGTGTCCACCTCTTTGTTCCCCGTACGGCACGGATCATTTCGAGGTTTTTCGATGCTTGCAAGAGTGCGGATGATGGGTGGAACTCGCGGTTTGTGCTTCGCCTCCTTTTAGCTGCCGTCGTGTAGTAGTGTGTTTGGCCGGGTTGATGCCCCAATCCAACCGCCCTTTGAGTATAGTTGAGTAGTTGAGTTTTTGTTGCCGCTGCTGTTGTTTTTCTTAGGTTTTCGCTGTTTTCGCTTGTGTTGTTGTAGCTCTGTTGTTTTGCCCGGTTCGGGTTCTTCTTCTTTTTAATATAGTCGGCAGCTCTCCCCCCCTGATTCGCTTCAAAAAAAAAAGTGGGGCATTGCTCAATCTGAAAGTGTATCCAGTCCTAGTTATATGGATTGCAAAACTGTCATGTACGGGCGGCCGTATAATGGCCGTCACGCCGTGCACGGGACATCAGCGCCAAGAAGTAGGCGGCCAAGGCAGCAGCGGCAAGCGCGCTGGGCGAGCAGCATGCGTGGCTAGAAGATTAGATAAGATTAGTTTCCATTTGATTTCCTAGAATTGTGGAGTTTGTTACTCCCGTGTCGTGCCAATGGCCATATATTGTGTAAACAGTTTTGGATCTTAATCAATCAAGTATCGACCAACATCTCTCTCTTAAACCCTAAACCTACGTATCGGGGAATAACCTCACCGGAGACGACGACGGACCGAGGTTACGTGAGTAGAGGGCCTCCTACCTACGATCATAAGGCCCTTGACAAAAACACCCAGATATAACCTTTTAAAAAAAGCCTTATATATAAGAAATCTGCTGCTTATACTCAATCATTCAAGTTCCTGCTGCTTATACTCAATCATTCAAGTTCGAAGAAACCATACCTAATACCTACGTTGCAAATCGATACGGGATACGGATACGCCGATACCGATACAGCAATACATTGATACGGCATTTTCCAAAAAACAAGGATACGCCCGATACGGCAAATACATATAATTGTTGTATAATAATTAGGGGTTTTAGTGTTTTAATGTTGTATAATTATTACTAATACATATAAGTATAAAATATATTTAATAGCTACACGTGCCACAACGATATCTGAACAAACCATAGGCATAGCCCTTGTGACTTATCCATCCCCATCTAGATTTCCCAGCCTCGGAGGCCACCTGCCGCGTCTCTCCTCGCTCGCGGGCCAGCGTCCCATCTTCTGGGCGTATCGAAGTATCGGATACGTATCCCGATACCGGTGCGGCAGTTGGCGGACGATCGGGTGCAACGTAGCCTAATACATAATTAGTTATCTAGTAGACCACATCAAGATAGCTGATTATAAGGTTGGCGAGTAATTATTGATTGCTTATTATTAGCAATTACAGAAATAGTTTTTTAATTGCTAATAAATAATCAATTAATAATTACTCATCAACCTTATATATGGGGGGTTGGTTGATCTAAAGATTCTGTCTTTAAAAACACGTTGCTGAGCATCTGTTTGCTGGTATTCTCACCGTTTGTTGCAGCTGATGGCATTGGACGCAATCTACGGGCCTGATCTGGTCGTGTTAGAAAACAAAGGAGGCCTCCGCTATTTCCAGGTTTCGTAATTCGCCATGTAATCTCTTTCAATTGTTATAGTACATTTCAAAAAATGTTATAGTAAGTTGGCAATTTGGCTTTGATGGTTTGTCAATTTTATGCCAGATCTACATTCGTTATGACGTCTCTGATGGCATTGAAGTGTGCGCAAAGCTTTCATCAGCAAATATGTGTGCCAAAAATGATGGATGCTCTGATGGTACAAGACACAATGATGGATTAGAGGTCTTCAATTACAAGTGCAGCTTTGAGTACCTGCCTCCTTTGGTATTGACATGCTTACTTCCACCGTCGTATCCTAACAAAGACTCCCCATATTTCACAATCACTGTTAAGTGGATGGATGAGGCTCAAGTTTCTCAGCTCTGTGAGATGCTTGACAGCATATGGGCAGAGCTGCAGGGGCAGGAGGTTGTGTATCAGTGGGTTGAGTGGTTACGGGATTCTTCAAGGTCACATCTCTGGTTTGATGATAAAATGACACTAGGCTCAGATATTGTATTCCACAACCGTGATAATCGTGCAGTCTCAAGAACAAATTCATTGGAGTCTTTAATCCCTCTGATGATGACTTACAGCAGTAAAAAGCGCTATCAAGCATTTCTCGAGGATATCCATATGTGCATGATATGCCTTAACCAGAGCAAAGGTATGTTATTTCCAACCAACCCTGGTGGTCATAGCATGTTCGTTTATCCTTTAATGTTCGTGTTACTCCTTGAGCCCTTTCCTTTGTTGAAATGTTCCTTGTAATCAATACCACCAGGGTGAAAATATAATGATTCAGAATTAACATAGTACCTCTTCAGTCTGAACGGGCAGAATTTCAGTGAAGGTCTCCCATCTTGGTGGGGCCTGAAACAATATCGTGCCACTAAAAAATTTCGGTCTAAATTAAATTTTTAGTCTAGTCTAGATTTTAAACAGCCCACGGGTGCTTGCTTCAATATAAAAGTGCAAAATAGTCAAACTGTAATCAATTTATTTTCTCCTTGTGCTCTGTCAAACTTTTACTAAATATTAGCTAAACATGGTCATTTTGACTGGTCTACACTGCTGAATCCTGGTCCAAAATTTTTGATATTCACCCATTTTGGGAGGATCTGAAATTTTTCACCATTTGAATCCCAAAAGGCCAGAACTCTTCGAACATGTACATTCTTAGCATTACATTGTGAAACTGACTTGCACTCACATAGGTTTATTCCCCTGTATCTAACTTCAATTCTGAAACAACTAGGCTCAAACTTCATCAAGCTTTCATGCCAACATCTATTTTGTGCAAAGTGCATGGAGACCTTATGCAGAATGCATGTCAAGGAAGGTACCGTGTTTCAGTTGGTATGTCCTGATACCAAGTGCAATGCTTCAATTCCACCATATGTGTTGAAGAGGCTTCTTACGGTAGAAGAATTTGAACGTTGGGATAGGCTTGTTCTTAAGAAAGCATTGGATTCGATGTCAGATGTGGTTTACTGTCCAAGATGTGGGATCGGTTGCTTGGAAGATGAGAGTAACAATGCACAATGCCCAAAATGCTCCTTTATATTTTGCTCATTATGCAAGGAACCATGCCATCCTGGGAAGCAGTGCATAACTCCAGAAGACAAGATCAAAAGGCAGCAGGTAAAATTCAAGATATGCACTAAGGGCGTCCTCGCAATGGTAATAGCTAGTGCTAGCTATTTGGTTTCTTTTGATGTGGAGGTGAGAGACACAAACAAAGACTATTTTAAGTTATTGGCCCCACACGCCATCTCACACGTTCTCGGGCCACGTGAAATAGTCTAGCTATTTGCATGTAGCTAAGGACTACTCTCTCTCTTACTTTTTGCTTGCCACGTCACATCTAGATAGCCAAATAGCTAACCATTGGGGGGGCCCTAAGATCACTTTCATTTATGCTCCTGCACTTGATTCTCGTCTTTGCGATTAAACATCTGGAGTCTCCTTACTTAGTCATTCAATGATACAATGCGCATTTGACATGCACTCAAATAAAGATTCATGGGTCTGACAAACTTTTGCTACTGACTCGCTACTGGTTTATGCATCGACTGTTTCAGAATACTTAGCTGAACATCCCCTGCTTGCTGTCACAATTTCTCTGTTTGCACTTTGCAGGCATCAGGCAGGATGTCTGAGAAGGAGATGGCCCGGGAACTGCTCACCATCAGAAAATTGTTCAGTGATATTCAACTGTGTCCAAAATGCAAAATGCCTATCGTCAAAACAGAAGGGTGCAACAAAATGTCATGTGGCAATTGTGGCCAGTTGCTCTGCTTCCGATGTGGCAGGGCGATCGATGGCTATGACCATTTCTGGTAGGTGATTCTAACTTCTAAGCCATCAAATCATCAATGATGGTGCTGTGGCATACCTTTTATGCATGATTGATTTGACGAAATATAGCAAAATCGGCCTGTTGCAGGAATGGTTGTGAGCTCTTTGAGCTACGTCAGTATAGTGATGTAACGCCATTCGAGAGACATATGGAAGAAGTTCAAATTGGCCGTCGGGTTAAAGTTCAACTGAGCCCAATCGGCAGCACTATCAGGTGTCCTAAATGCCGCCAGAGAAATTTCAAGGTAAAGCAGCATTCAGCTGATTGCACGAGAATGGTGATTGTCAGTAGGTATATGCATAATCTGATCATTGACCCTATGCATTCAGGACAACGAGGAATACATTTTTTGCTGGGCGTGCCGGATCCACTACTGCTCATTGTGCAGGATGAGGGTCGACGACAAATACATGAAGTCAGGACACTACAGGTCGTCGGAGTGTGTGGGGCTAGGAAACTTCTAGCGCTGGATATGCCGGAAATATATCCAATATAAAATTAGGGGTGTGGATTGGTGAAGGTGTCCAAGAACTAACCCTCTTTAGTTCAATTTATTAGAAAAATAGCGTGCAGTCGACGTGTTCCTCTTGCTCCCTCTTGTCCCTGATGAGTGTCACATAATGTTGAGTGACATTTTCCTGTGAAATGTAATTCTATTATCACGGATTTACTATTGCCAATCAATTCGACACAATTTCAGCTGCAATCTCCAGACCAAGTAATGATTATGAAGGCTCTTTGTCTTGGCTGCAATGCACTTTCCCAGTGCCTAACATCTGAACTGAGAAACTTGGCTGCGTTTGCAATTCTACAGATAATTTATTAAGCATAAAGCAAAGTAAGGTACAAGGGATATAAGGTGGGAAAAAAGGAGCAGATGGAAATGAAACTCAAAATTGAAATTATAACAGATTTTGGAGTGTACATCTGACACTGTAAGGAGTCCGATTCCACAACAAATTAAACAAAGTTAGTTAGGCCAGTCGGTGAGTTTCATTTCATTGTTGTCGTATCATATAAAATGAAATTAAACTTGGATGAAACCCCTACTCTCAATGGAGAGTTTCATCTTGTGATTTCATAGGCATTTAATTTCATGACTCAAGATAGTTGGTATTCGTGCCAAGAGAGTTTCACCAAGATGAAACTTTTTTCTCCTTTTTCTCTCTCTTTCATTTCATGCAAAAAGTGGACTTTTGCTGATGTGACGTCCTATTTAATGTGCATGAAACGCCTATAAAACCCCTATTGAGAATGAACTTAGTGGAAATAATAAACTTGAGCCATAATAAGCCATAAAACGCTATATAAGTAAAAAAAAAAAAAAAAAGTCTAAATACCAAAGGAAACAACGAAAACGAGAGCGCACGTACGGCGCCAGAGCCCCGACGAGTTGGCGCTATGGCGGCTTTAGCTTCCGGCAGCACTACGTCGCCGCGGGCGCTGGAGATGGAGGTCCACCGCAGCGGGCGTTTCTCGGACAAGGCCTCATCGTCGGGCGGTGCAGAGTCCAGTGCGGTGGCGGCCGAGGGTGGCTGCGAGGCCGAGGAGGGCGTGCTCGACCTGGACTCCCCGTGGATGGCGGCGACCGAGCGGAATCAAGGCTGGAGGCGGCGGTTACGGCTGCGGGGGTGGGACTTAGCCTCCTCGCCTATGAGGAGCTGGAGGAATACGAGATACGAGACAACCAGCAGCGGCAGGAGGACGAGGTTCAGTAATCCAGTGGTCTTCAGATTGGAATTTTTGCGACATGATGTGTGCTATGATGCTTGTTTTAATTTAGCCGATGAGTTTGCAGTGATGAGATTTTTTTGACCGAATTGCAGTGATGAGATTAGGGATGTGTTGCAGGGTTTATAACTCTTTCACCTCTTATAATCTTATAAAAAGTACTAAAAGCGTAGTACCTTTTTCGTTGGGTTTGGGATGCTACGGGGACATGTACCAAAAAAAAAAAAAACTGTTCGAGGCCGGTCCGCGTCCCGGCCAACGGCTTCGACGACCTCGAGGAGTACAACAATCGCCTGCTCGCCAACGTGCTCGGCAGGTTTGCATGGATCTCTCCAGACGAACCACCACAGCCACACCAGATGAAACCTCTTACTTTTACCCTGTATATATAGTATGTATTTTGTACTGATCCTTGTCGTGTTTTCCTGAACCTCAGCGTCGAAGTAGCACGGAGCGCAATATATGAGACCGAGCTTGGATTCTTCAGCGCGCTCATCACCAACAACCAGTCTCGTCGACTATCAAGTGAGCTAAATCCATACTAGTCCATGTTAATGTTACATATATGCAACCTACATTTTTAGATAAAAGAAATGACAACATACATTTCAAAGTATATTGATTGACGTCCGTCAATACTTTGCCAAATGGGCAGAAGTCCCAGGGGTGCTGAAAGTCACACGATTGGAGGACCCGCCTGCGCTTCCGGAGACGGACGGCCATCTCTAAAAAAAATGGTGTTATGGAACCGGGAACCCCATGGGTCGAGATTAACTGTAACCATGTTCGTTGAAATTGCATAATATATGTATTTATTACATGGTATGGCACTGGCACAGTAAAGCATGCCCCACTTCCTGCTCTAACATAAGTGCGAACGTCAGCGTGACTTGCTCATAATTGTAGTTGAACATGAACATCACTGAACTAATGAAAACCCGGTTCACAATCCTTGTTTTGCTGGGGGGATCTCGGGGTCGACAGTGTGCTGCTTGCAGCGCCGGGGACCATAGTGCTCCGAGCTCTTCCGAACCACCTTCCGGCACAGCGCGCAGTAATGGACTTGGCACGACCAGCAGAAAATATGGTTGTTATTTCCCATCTGGTCATAGTAGAAACAGCACCACAACGTTGTCAGCTATAAACATTATGGTCTATAATTACGGTTTCATAATACTATGGCATGTCTAACTTGGTATTCAGATGACAACTGTCATGTGGGGCCAGCCCTACACTAGGAGGAGGCGCGCACGGGATGTGCGTCGCGCCGCTGAACGCGCTGCCATGCGCAATGCTGAGCCTTCCAGCACCGGCAAAAGATAGGAAAGTAGAGAGTCCTTCGGCTAAAGATAGGAAAGTAGAGAGTCCTTTTCTAAATTAAGTCCTAAGATTGTCGGGTAAGTATTTCCTAGTTAGAGTTGGAGTCGGTTGGGCCTTAGGCCATATATATTGTAATCTGGTCAAAGGAATAAACAAGCTAGAAGTTTCAATCTATTCTCTGTCTACCTCTTAAACAAAGCCTGCGGCAGAGGAACCAACCTCGCCGGAGAAGACGGATCGAGGCTACGAACTCCGTAGCCAAGGTCCAGCCAGTCAGGGGTTTGAGGCCCTTGACAACTTGGTATCAGCTCTCCGGTGATCTTCGTCCACCCGCGCCGCCTCGTCATCCGCTGTCGCCGTTCCCAACGGTCCGCCTTCCGCTTCATCGCACACCGGTCCCATGGGTGACGATCTCAAGTCTGATCTGAAGGCCCTCCAGGACACCGTGGCCTCCCTGGCCACCAGCATGAAGGATCTCCAGGACACCGTGAAGGCCAATGCCCTGGCCATCCAGAACATATCCTCTGACCGGACTTCTTCCTCCAGTAACAGATCGGGGGAGCATCACAATGACCGGCCACCCAGGTTTCAGAAGATGGATTTTCCGAAGTTCGATGGCAAGTCGGATCCACTCATCTTTATCAATCGGTGTGAGTCCTACTTCCACCAACAGCGGATCATGGAAGAGGAGAAGGTATGGATGGCCTCCTATAATCTGGATGAGGGGGCTCAGCTTTGGTACATCAAGCTCCAGGAAGATGGGGGCACCCCTACCTGGCACCGCTTCAAGGATCTCCTCAATCTGCGCTTTGGTCCCCCGCTGCGGTCTGCCCCTTTGTTTGAGCTTGCTGATTGTCGTCGCTCCGGCTCGGTGACCGAGTATCAAGATCGCTTCCAAGCCCTCCTGCCCCGTGCTGGTCCACTGGAGGAGATTCAACGTGTCCAGCTCTTCACAGGGGGACTGCTGCCACCGCTCCGCAATGCCGTTCGCATCCACAGTCCGCAGACCTTGGATGCCGCCATGAGTGTGGCGCGGCAATTGGAGTTGATGGAGCTGTCTACACCGGCCCCGGCCAAGCCCGCTCCTCGTGGTCTCTTGCCAGCTCCTGCTCAGCGCCTGGCCCTGCCCGCCCCAGAGCGCCTCGCCCTGCCCGCTCCAGAGAGGCTGCTGCCCCTACAGTCCAGGTGGAGGGCAAGCCGGTGCCGCGCCTCTCCAAGGCTGATCAAGACGAGCGCCGCCGACTCGGGCTATGCTTCAATTGCAATGAGAAGTACTCCCGGGGACACAACCGCTTCTGTAAGCGGCTCTTCTTCATCGACGGCGTGGACATCGACGACGAACAGGCAGGTGAGGATCCGGCCATGGAGGCTCCGGTTTTCTCCCTCCACGCGGTGGCTGGTGTGCCCACTTACGGCACGCTTCAGGTGCGCGTCGCCCTGGGAGCTACGACGCTCGTCGCGCTCCTCGACACAGGGTCGACCCACAACTTCATCGGCGAGGCGGCTGCCACCCGCACCGGGCTGCCTATACAGCCCCGACCGCGCCTCACGGCGACCGTGGCCAACGGCGAGAAGGTCTCCTGCCCAGGCGTCATTCGACACGCACCGGTCACCGTCGACGGCACCACATTCCACGTCGATCTCTTCGTCATGCCACTCGCTGGGTGTGACCTGGTCCTTGGGACTCAGTGGATGGGCGCCCTGGGCCCTATCGTGTGGGACGTCGCGGCGCGAACCATGTCGTTCCAGCACCAGGGCCGCACCCTCTGCTGGTCTGGTGTGGCGCCATCGCGCGCACCTCTCAGCACCGCTCCAGCAGCCCCCATAGCGCCGGCGTTCAGGCTCACAGCAGCAGCACCTGGTGCTCCCCTACTCGACGCGCTGCTGGAGTCTTTTGCAGATGTCTTCAGTGAGCCTCACGGGCTGCCTCCACCACGCAGCCGCGATCACGCCATCACCTTGCTGCCTGGGGCACTGCCGGTAGCAGTCCGGCCTTACCGCTACCCTACGCTGCACAAAGACGAGCTGGAGAAGCAGTGTTCGGCCATGCTGGACATGGGCCTGATTCGGAGCAGCACCTCGGCGTTCTCATCCCCGGTTCTCCTAGTCAAGAAGGCACGACGGCTCGTGGCGCTTTTGTGTGGACTACCGCGCGCTGAACGCCATCACCGTCAAGGACGCCTTTCCGATTCCAGTCGTCGATGAGCTCCTTGATGAGCTGAAAGGCGCTCGGTTTTTCACCAAGCTGGATCTCCGCTCCGGCTATCACCAGGTGCGCATGCGGCCGAATGACATCGACAAGAAGGCGTTCCGCACCCACGACGGCTTCTACGAGTTTCTCGTCATGCCGTTTGGGCTGTGCAATGCCCCAGCAACTTTCCAGGCTCTCATGAACGATGTGCTGCGCGCCTACCTCCGCCGGTTCGTGCTTGTTTTCTTTGATGATATTTTGATCTACAGCACGTCCTGGGCGGATCACCTGCGTCACCTTCGCGTTGTCCTCACAACGCTTCGCGACCATCGCCTCTTCGTCAAGCGCTCCAAGTGCTCTTTTGGCGTCAGCTCGGTCGCCTACCTCGGTCACATCGTGTCCGCGGACGGCGTGGCGATGGACCCGTCCAAGGTTGAGGCCATCCACGACTGGCCCCAGCCCCGTTCAGCTCGAGCGGTGCGCGGCTTCCTCGGCCTCGCTGGATACTACATGAAGTTCGTCCACAACTTCGGCACCATTGCAGCCCCTCTAACGGCGCTCCTCAAGAAGGAGGGGTTTGCATGGAACGACGACGCAGCAGCCGCGTTCATCGCCCTCAAGGCGGCTGTGACGTCCGGTCCCGTGCTGGCGCTTCCGGATTTCAGCAAGCCGTTCGTGGTGGAGTGCGACGCATCCACGCACGGTTTCGGTGCGGTGCTGGTGCAGGACTCGCATCCGCTCGCCTTCTTGGCGCCACGGCATTGCTCCCTCGCGGCGTACGAACGGGAGCTCATCGGGCTCGTTCAGGCTGTTCGTCATTGGCGGCCATACTTGTGGGGGCGCCGTTTCATCGTCAAGACAGACCACTACAGCCTCAAATTTCTCCTCGACCAGCGCCTCGCCACCATTCCACAACATCATTGGGTTGGTAAGCTGCTTGGGTTTGATTTCTCTGTTGAGTACAGGTCCGGTGCGACAAATATGGTGGCTGATGCTCTCTCTCGCCGCGACACTGAGGAGGGCTCACTGCTGGCAGTTTCAGCCCCTCGGTTTGACTTCATCGAGCGCCTCCACCTTGCACAGGCTACTGATCCAGCCCTGGTCGCCATCCATGCTGAGGTCCGCTCTGGTGTGCGGGCTGCTCCCTGGGCTGTGATCGGTGACATGGTCACCTACGACGGGCGCCTCTACATTCCGCCCTCATTGCCATTGGTGCATGAGATCCTGGCTGCTGTACATGAGGACGGTCATGAGGGCGTCCATCGCACGCTGCACCGCCTTCGGCGAGACTTCCACTTCCCCAACATGCATCGCCTGGTACAGGACTTTGTGAGGGCGTGCTCTACTTGTCAGCGATACAAGTCTGAGCACCTGCACCCAGCCGGCCTTCTACTGCCGCTGCCAGTGCCCACCGCCGTATGGGCAGACATCGGCCTCGACTTCGTGGAGGCGCTACCGCGTGTCAACGGGAAGACGGTCATCCTCTCCGTCGTCGACCGCTTCAGTAAATACTGCCACTTCATCCCGCTGTCCCACCCGTACACCGCCGAGTCTGTGGCCCAGGCGTTCTTCACCGACATCGTCCGTCTCCAAGGTGTCCCGCAATCGATCGTGTCCGATCGCGATCCGGTGTTCACATCCACTTTCTGGCAAGAGCTTATGCGCCTCACAGGTTCTAAGCTGCATCTGTCATCAGCTTTCCATCCTCAGTCGGATGGCCAGACGGAGGCCGCCAACCGCGTCATCATCATGTACCTCCGTTGTTTCACTGGTGACCGTCCCCGTCAGTGGCTGCGGTGGCTGCCCTGGGCTGAATACATCTACAACACTGCTTACCAAAGCTCGCTTCGGGATACGCCGTTCCGTGTGGTTTACGGCCGTGATCCGCCTTCCATCCGTTCATATGAACCGGGCGAAACTCGGGTGGCTGCTGTTGCACAGGAAATGGAAGCTCGGGAGGCTTTCCTTGCTGACGTCCGCTATAGGCTGCAGCAGGCGCAAACGGTTCAGAAGCGTCACTATGATCAGCACCATCGGGCTGTTACTTATCAGATCGGCGACTGGGTTCTGCTACGCCTCCGTCAGCGCGCTGCTGCCTCCATACCCAGAGCTGTGACAGGGAAGCTTAAGCCTCGCTATGTGGGGCCTTACAGGGTGTTTGAACTGATCAATGACGTCGTTGTTCGGCTGGAACTCCCTCCAGGTGCTCGCCTCCATGATGTGTTCCATGTTGGCGTTCTAAAGAAGTTTGTCGGGCCGCCTCCATCTTCGATCCCAGCCCTGCCACCAATTCACAATGGTGCTGTGATTCCTGCTCCGCTCCGGGTCGGCCGTGCTCATGTCGCACGTGGTGTTCCTCAGGTACTTGTGCAATGGCAAGGTGAACCAGCTACTTCTGCAACTTGGGAGGATCTGGATGATTTCAAGCGCCAGTACCCTGATTTTCAGCTCGAGGACGAGCTGGGTCTCGAGGGGGGAAGAGATGTCATGTGGGGCCAGCCCTACACTAGGAGGAGGCGCGCACGGGATGTGCGTCGCGCCGCTGAACGCGCTGCCATGCGCAATGCTGAGCCTTCCAGCACCGGCAAAAGATAGGAAAGTAGAGAGTCCTTCGGCTAAAGATAGGAAAGTAGAGAGTCCTTTTCTAAATTAAGTCCTAAGATTGTCGGGCAAGTATTTCCTAGTTAGAGTTGAGTCGGTTGGGCCTTAGGCCATATATATTGTAATCTGGTCAAAGGAATAAACAAGCTAGAAGTTTCAATCTATTCTCTGTCTACCTCTTAAATAAAGCCTGCGGCAGAGGAACCAACCTCGCCGGAGAAGACGGATCGAGGCTACGAACTCCGTAGCCAAGGTCCAGCCAGTCAGGGGTTTGAGGCCCTTGACAACAACAAATCTAACGCTCATCTAGAATCCTATGTCTGCAAAATTGGCAACAACTTTACCTTTGGGATTTTGCTGGTGACAACTTGGGCACGGATAATTTCTGACCCCAGGCACCATTACTTTTTTCTGTATCTGCTTAACGAGATCAGCCTGCCTCACTGACTTCAGCTCCTGATCACGTATACATTGCTCACTTTCGAGGATGAGCATTGTTTTCAGAAGCAGTATGAAGAGCTTAGACATGGTAGATGATGCTTAGCAAACAACGCTTGGACTGGGGTCATCAGAAGTTCAGACAAGCTTACCTTTTGTGATTATCTAATGGCTTGCCACAGCCATAGCAGAACCCCTTCCCACAGTTCCTGCAAAGCATGTGGTTGCAGCCTGAGATCCTTGAGATGGCAGTACGACAATGGGGACATGGAACAGCATCACGAAGTGCCTCTTTGATGCTGACTAGCTGATTGACCAGGTCAATTCTCTTAATGTTGCCTCTGGTTGAAGCACACACCTTTTCACGATCCTGTACAGATGATAACAGTATTCAGCATGTGTCTTCACATGGAAATTCAACATGATAAATAATCAACAGAACAATTTGTGCTCTAGTACAAGACATGTAATACATTTTTCTGTAGGAACCAACTAAGTTGAAGCTTTGCAATGGCAAAGAGGGCAGAGAAATAAGCTTTGATTACTTAAGAAAAATTATTTCTTTACAGATTCTGAAGATCCACAGATTGGATCTAACATGGTTATGGAACCCAAGGGGGTCGAAAATAACTAAGAGCATATATCGCACCACCAAAACCCTAGGAAGTTACGTTCAAAATTGGATCTGACAGTGAACAATCACAACTGAACAGTTACTGAAAACAGCTAGTGTTTAGCATGATTTCATAAAGAGCATAGCTTATAGTAGACTTGTTTGCAACCTGTAAGGATAGAAGCTTTTCTTCTGCAGTCATGCATCTTTCACCTATGTGACGACGTTCGCGGCAGTGGGTGCAGAAGGTGAAGAAGCACTTGGAGCACTGGGCATTACTCTGCTCATCCTCCAGGCAAGCTGTTTCACATCTTGGGCAGTAAGTCGCATCAGCCATCGAGTCTAGAGTCCTCTCAAGTATCAATCTTTCCCAGCGTTTGAAATCTTCATCTCCTAACAACCTCTTTAATAGATTAGGAGGAATAACACCTTGGCACTTGTCATCAGGGCACAACAATTTCAGCACTGTTCCTTCCTTGACATGCATGCTTGCATAAATCTCCATGCATCTATGGCAATAGTAATGCAAGCATGGCAGCTTTACAAAGTCAATACCTGTAGAAAACCAAAATTCAAAGATATGGATTTTCCATTATTTTTCGGTCTTAGTGGAACTTAAAGTCTTTACTGTCACTCCTCGTGTAAGGTATTATATGGATACACAAACTTTCATACAAGAACTATTAGCAGACTGTGAATTATGGATCCAGAGAAGGCATTATTATGTCCAAAATATATAGTACAATCAGATTTCAAATAGAGATAATCTAATAGAGAACAGTTTGGAAAAAGACAAACATCAGGAAGAGTACCCCAAGTATTAACTGGAGCATAACTATTACCTGCATGCTCACTGAAACAAATCATGCAGTCATGAAGGCCACTTAGAAAGGATTCATGGCATTGCTCCTCGTTGTAGCTAATTAAATATTGAACAACAGATTCTACAGACTCAATCTTTCCTATAGCCCGAACATCTGCAGAACCCATCATAATATCAGGCTGTCGTAAGACTACTCCACCAAAACCGACATGTGAAAGTGCACAGCTCTGCAGCCATTGAACCCACTCATAAACAATCTCTTGTCCAGGTTGCTGTGCCCATACTGAGTCGAGCATGTTACAGAGGGAGGAAATTTTCACACTGTCCAACCATTGTGCACTTAAGGTAAAAGTATGGGGGTGATGACTTGGGTACGACGTAGGTATAAGGCAAGTTAATGACATTGAGGCAAATGTTGGACACTGAATGTGTCAAAGAACCGACTTTCCGGATCACCACGAACAACACCCTGGAATAGTTCAGCAGATACACTAATACCATCTGAATTTCACAATGTATACGAATCTGCGAAGAATCAACAGTGGCAAATGGAATCGATCACATTTTTCATTGTGTTTATGATACATATTATTTCATTCATGGGAGATGGAAGACAATTATAAAGAACGTACCCTCAAAAAGATCGCAGTCTGAACTTTTCATCATAGATGCCTAGATTGTCTCCATAGATTGCCTCCAGTGCTAACATCTAAAACAAACATTGATCACAGAAAAACATATATCAGTAGAAATACTTTGAAATGTGTCCTTCGTTCTTTTTAAATTTGCTACATTTGCATAGATTGCAGTCCAAGGTGAACGATATTTTTTTAAATAAAAACAAGTTGAGCATCTGTTTTATTTCTCAACAACATCAAACCAATTTTAGTCCAAGCAGATTGGATAGGATAGATATGAAAGTATGAAACCCAACAAGAGTCACAGAAATACAGCATCTGTTTTACAGTTTCAGTTCTAGGAAAAAAAAAAAACTGCAGCTTCTAACAGATCTTCAGAACCATTCATGAATTGTTTTTCACCAATTTCATCAGTTTGCTATTATGAGTCCCAAAAAGAAGCCAAAAGCAGGTTGTAGGTGGTAACTCAAATGATTTGAGATTTTCAGTATTTGATGCTTCATGTCCATCCATATCCTCCATCACTCCATCCATCCAGTTAGCATGTAAATGCAATGCAAGGATCTGTGTGCCAAAAAAGTGAAACAAAGGTGCATTGATACAGAGCATGTTTTATAGGCGACAAAAAGGATTTCTGAATTGCATACCCAATATGCTTTAATTCTCAATAGATTCTGACAAAACTTTGTTCTGTTGTGGTTCCTATACAATTTTGACAAAAATGTCTTGGCAAAACCAAATGTCTTCCAACTTCCAAGTTTCACCACCGGACTCCAGTGGAATATTAAAAATCAACAACCCAGAACTACTTGTGCACCACAGATCCGTGGTCAGTGTTTGGAACCAGCGAGGTTGGTGTTGAGATGTGGACGTGTACTCGTGTACAAGTCCGTACAACTGATTCGAACGTATCCCAACTCCAAACACAAACAGATACTGTAAACAGACAAGCGACGCGGACGCTGATCGATGTCGCCGTGCCCGGTGTGTAAAGCGAGTGATGACCGACCATGGTCGGAGTCTGAAGCACAATACCAAGCGGTGAGGCGTAGGACTGTAGGAGGGATAGATTAGAACAGTACCTCGTCTTGCTGAAGCTGGTCGTTGGAGCGGAGCTGCTCGTCCGGCACCTGGGGCTCCTCCCCTCCCGGCGAGCGTTAAACATCATATCACGCAGCAGCCCCAGCTCCACCACCTCCTCCTCCAGCGAGGGTTCTCGCTCTACTTGCGGGCTCTCCATCCGCTGACGCTCGGTGCCGCCGCGCCTGCGGAACCCTCGCCAAAACCCGCCGCTACAACAGGAAATAACAGCCCGTGACCGTGAGAACCGAAGAGAACCGAACGGGCCCGGCTCGACGTATAGCGACGATCCACCGCGTGCGGGGCTGAGATCACGCGCCGTATTGATTTGTTGCTGTTGCGTATGCTTTTTTTAATAAAAAATAATATTGCAAAGTGTAACCTATGATGGAGAATTTTAATTATAGTCGCTGGACAAGATGTACCTATCGGTATCTTGGTAGCCAAATAGGCCCCCGATGTGGCCGGAGATGACAATCCAGCAGGCTAATATTGGGGTGGTAAGTAACTGGGAACATAATACGGGAGGATAAATCACTTTCTATTACAATATTATTTTTCTGTTCTTTGCAATAGGTGTTAACTTCGACAGATTGTTAAGCATTTCCAAGCTAGCTCCACCGCATTGCACACCTTTTTGAACCACTTTGTCTCCTCTTTTGCACCCTGACAACACTGGAGCTGCTCATCGTCACTCCTGAATCCTGATCGGCAGGTTACCTGTAGTACTCCCGTACAAGTACGAAGGCAAGTAGGCTCTCACCGAGCACCGAGTCGGTGAGTCCCATCGCAGTGCCTAATGTTGGCCAGTAAAACAGGAGAGAGAGGAACACAAGGGTATATGTAGTGCCAGATTCCACTGAACCAAATCTAGCATTTACAAAGGCTTAGCGAGATCAGTAGAAGTTTAACATCTCGAGGAAACTCTTAACTACTGAATCCAGCAAAAGCTTACAGCAGTGGGACGGGGGCCCCCACTGCCCCTAGAAGACACATAAACACCAAATAAGTGCCGCCGTGTTGAAAATACTCTAATCTCCAGATCCTCTATACATTTCCATGGAGAAGATTTGCTCTTACAAACTACTTTGTACATGCTATGGCCTGGAAGAACGTACAAGCAAGTATGAAACTGGAAAGAAAACAAGAATTTCACCATTGTGATTCAAATCGATCCTCACCATTCGACCATCTCAAGGGTTATGAATGATAGGGTCGCTGTGCTGCTTGCACCCTCGGGGGGTATAATGTTCCGTATACTTCCGAACCACCTTCCGGCACAATGCACAGTAGTGGACCTGGCATGCCCAGCAGAAGATATGGTTGTTGTTCCCCACCTGCTGAGCCAGAGAATGCAGTGTTCTCATCTCCCATCATGAATTGATACTGAAGGGAAAGCCTAATGCATTTGATGTGAAAGCACGGAAAAATTACCTTGGAATTTGGTTGGCGACAATTTGGGCATGGATATTGCCGGGAGCTTGCTGTTGTTACTTCTATTATTACTTTTTTTTCGGTGTCTCTTTAATAGCATCAGCCTGTGCCCTCAAAAAAGGACTAACATCAACCTGCTTCACCATCCCCGGAGCATTTCTGCAATAATTCAGATTTCAGAATTGGTATCAAGAAAATAGAACCGGGGAGCATACTTGACAAACCATAATTCAAAAACCAAGAAACATGTAATGAGGAATGCACACCTTGCCCTACAGCCATGGCAGTCCACCACTCCACAGACATAGCAGAACAACTGGCCACAATTCCCACAAACCATCGAGTTGCAGCCTGACACGCGTGAGATGCCAATGCCACAGGAAGGGCATTGAACGCAAAAAAAAGCAGCAACTTCATTGATGCTGTCCTTGATGCTGCATATTTGTTTTGCCAAGGAAATTGTCTTCTCACTGTCACCTTTGCTTAATTGACGCACCATTTCACGTTCCTGCATAAAATGAAAGGCATGCTCAGAACACTCATCCCAGATCATTATAACTGTACTCGGTTGTGAACACTCAAAGCTTGCTTTCGGTTTTTCTTTTCCTTTGTGGTAACTACAGTTTAGAATTGGCTGGTAGAGGTATTGGTTACCTGTAAGGAGAGGAGTTTTACTTCTGGAGATAAGCCCATGCATCTCTCGCCTATGTGACAGCGTAGTCTGCAGCGGGTGCAGAAGCTGAAGAAGCACTTGGAGCATTGAGCATTGTTCTCCTCATCTTCCAAGCAAACTGTTTCACATCTTGGACAGTAAGCAGCATCATCCATTGAGTCTAGAGTCTTCTGAAGTATCAATCTTTCCCACCGATTAAAATCTGCATCTCCTAGCAATCTCTTCAATAGATTAGGAGGAACATCACCATGGCACATGCTATCAGGACACAGCAATTTCAGAACTGTGCCTTCCTTGACATGCATCCTGAGTATGTCTCCATGCAACTCCAGCAAAAGTAATGTTGGCATGGAAGTTTTATGAAGTCAACACCTGAGAGGAACCAAAAGACATGGATTTAAATTTTGAATGTCGAAACCAGATGGAACTTCAAATGTTCAGAATTATTCCCAGCTAGATGACACATGGAAATTACCAGCTAAGATAATGACAGTAGACTGGTATTTCTCAATCAGAAACTTGGTACAGAAACTTAAATTTTATACACCCTTGGCCCCACCATTCCCATTTTAAAACGATAGGTAGTTTCAGAGGAAAAACAACTAACGAGGTAGAATGACACAAAATTAATAGAGGTGTGATTATTATTTGCACATCCTTAATAAGATGCACTAAAACATCAACAGAGAGAGGGAGCTACAATTCTAAACAATTTGAAACCCTGATGGAGATAAATTATGAAAGAAGAGTACCTCCCCCCGCCGCCCACCCCCCCCAAGTGTTAGCTGGGGCATTCCAATTACCTGCGTACTCACTTAAACAGATCATGCAAACATGGAGGCCACCTAGAAATGTTTCATGACATCGTTCTTCATTGTAGCTAATCAAACACTGAATGACAGACTCTACTGGCACAACCTCTCCAACAGCCCGAACATCTATCGGCCCCATAAGACTATCAGAATGGCGTATGGCTATTGCGTCATCAAAACCAAGATGAGCAAGTACTGAATTCTGAAGCCATTGCACCCACTCATAAACAACTTCTTGTCCAGGTTGTTGTGCCCAGATTAAGTCCAGCACGTGACACAGGGAGGAAATTTTCACATTATGCAACCATGGAACACTGAGAGTAAAGTATGGAGGGTGATGGCTCGGATAAGATAGAGGCAAAAGACATGTCAACGAGATTGGAGGCAGATGCTGGACACTGAATGAGTGAAAGAAACGACTGCCTGTGTCATCATCAACACCCTGAAGTAGCTCTGCAGACACAGTGATACCATCTGGAATCTCACAATGCACATTGATCTGCAAATAAATTCACAATTATTTTGCTGATAGATAATTCTTCCTGGGAGTCTGAGCCAACTACAAATTCATACCTGGAAAGATCGCAGTCCAGACTTTTCGCCAAAAATTGCTATGTTGTCTCCATATATTGACTCTAGTGCCACCATCTAAAAAATAATTGACATCAGCAGAAAAAACTTGAAATTTGCTGTCCTTGTCCATATATATTTGAGAATGTAAATATACATTACCCTTTTTTCAGGGAAAAATTACAAGTTAACCATCATTGGTTTGTCTCCCTGATTCTGTAACCTTCTTTTCTAATTCTAGATGGTTACCTTATTACGTGCATGCTCGTCATGATTTATTTACCAAATTGACAGAGTTGAGTTGCTAGAAGTCGGATCAAGCATCGAAGCTAAAGTTATTCCACACCACAACCTAGGCATAATAGCAATAAGGCTACAAGATGAAGTCTGGATGGGCCACTGTAACAAAATTATTTTCAGTCAGTAATCGCATGGGCCACTTCATAATAGCAATAAGGCATGACGCTCTGGGTTTTGCTTGTTGACAAATCCACCCAACCAGATCAAAACTGCAGAACTCAGCGCCTTAACTATAGATTCGAAGTATGAAGTACGATCCCAGATAGCGAGGCTTTACGGAGAGTTGATTGCACATCGTACCTCGTCTCGCTGGAGCGGCGGACCGACCACCCGGCCCAAGGCCTGCTTGGCCCAATGGCCCGCTAGAAGCCCGCCACAAGCCCGCCCCGACGCCGCATCTCGCCCACCTCGCCGTCGTCGTCGCCGTCGCCGCCGCCCCTCGTCGTCGCTTTCTGGGCGCCGCCCTTCGCCGTAGCTTTAGGGTCCAGCGCGCCCCGCCTCCGGCGACCTCGCCTCCCCGTCTACTCTTCCCCGGCCATAGAAGGGAGCCCGGCCGGCCTGGCCGCGGCCGTCGACACGGCGGCGGCAGGCGGCTCGGCCGGCGGCGAGCTCGGCGGCGGGGGCGGCGCCGAGCTCCGGGCCAGGGAAAGCCCCATCCGGATGGGTACGGGTCGGCGGCGGGGGGCTCGAGGTGGCCGGAGGTGGAGAAGACGGCCGCCGCCGGAGGTGGAGAAGAAGGCCGTTGCCGTCGCCGTCGCCGGAGCGGGTTAGGGTTTCGATTTGTGAAGCAAAAGGGGGAGGGAGGGAGGACGCCGCCGGCGCCCTAGGGCTCCGGCGAGCCCTAGGGCGCCGGCGGCGGGGGCGGAGGCGGTGGCGGCGGGGGCGACTGACGCGAGGAAGAAGACGGCGTCGGGGCGGGCTTCGTGGGCCGGTTGGTCGGCACTTAACACGCCCCCGCTGGAGCTGGTCATTGGCGTGCAGATGCTCATCCAGCACCTGGGGCTCCTCCTCCCCCTCCCGACGAGCTCGGAGCATCATCTCGCGAAGCAATCGGACCTCCTTGGTCCCCTCCTCCGGCGAGGGCCCTCGCTCTCCTCCGTGCGCGCTCTCCTCCATCTGCCGCGCGCCCGAGCTGAAACCCTCGCAAAGCGAACCCGCCGCGCCTGCTCGAAGTAGCGTAGGTGCGGGTTGCGGCCTGGCCCGTAACAGACGAGGAGCTCCTCCGTTCCGTTCGGTGTTGGGGTCGCTTTGAGCCTTTGAACCAGGGCCTTCCGAAATGGGCCGATCCAACAAGTTCCGTTTTGGTTGTCTACTTTCGGTCCCCAACTTTTCGAAAAGTCGATTTTGGTCCTCAATTCAAAACCGGACAAAACAAAACAACTTTTCAAAACCGTCTCTTTCGTCCCTCGGCGGGTTTTGGACGGTGGTTTTCGCTTCAGTAACTCGGTTTTGCTACAGTGACTGGTTTCGTTTTTCCCTTTTTTATTTTTTCGGCCGGATCTTTCAAAAATCATAGTAAATCACAAAAAATCATAAAATAGAAAATCTAATTTTGTTGGACTCCACATAAGTAGAGCTACACAATGAATATATAATATGGTATACTTTAATATAAAATTTTTGCTAGGAAGGTTTTGCCTTTTTTTTTTTTATTTATTTCAACTCAATATTTAAAATCATAATAAATTATAAAAAATCATATAATTGAAAAACCAATTTTGCTAGACTCCACATGAGCATATTTACACAATAAAGATCTATAGGTGTACTATTTAATTTATTAGTCGTTCCATCGATCGAAGTTCATACCGCAGACGTCACGCACGCAGATCAAAGACAACAAACCTAGCTAACCTAACCCAGCTAAAAGAGCCATAGTAACTATGTACTGTGTTATTGCACGCCTCATGTGGAGTCCAACAAAATTAAATTTTTTATTTTATAATTTTTCTATAATTTACTATGATTTTTTAAAGATTGAGATGAAATAAATAAAAAAGAAAAAAGGCAAAACCTTCTAGTAAAAAAAATTGTACTAAAGTATACCATATTATATATTCATTGCGTAGCTCTACTCATGTGGAGTCCAACAAAATTGATTTTCTATTTTATGAATTTTCTGTGATTTATTATGATTTTTGAAAGATTCAAATTAAAATAAATAAGAAAAGGGAAAAACGAAACCACAGCCACTGTAAAAAACCGGAGTTATCTGTAGCAAAACCACCGTCCCAAACCCGCCGAGGGACGAAATCTGCACGGTTTGAAAAGTTGAGGGGACGTTTTGTCCGGGTTTTGAAGTTGAGGGACCAAAATCGGACTTTCGCAAAAAGTTGGGGGCCAAAAGTAGACTTTTTCCTTTTGGTTGACACACTTTCGAACTTAGATGGGCCACTTTATTGAAAAATATCTAAATATTTAAATATGAATTTTAAAATACTAAATGTAAAATATATTATAAAATCATAGAAAAGTTATTTTTTTTTTCTAAAAGCATGTTCTATATTTTCTGAGATAGAGACCCAAATATATACGTAGCATTATTTTTAGAAAATGCATGAATTCAGGCATCCCGAGACCGTCCAAAGTGCCTTGCTAAGATCAGGTGTGCGGGTAGACATACAAAGGCGATGATAGATGAGGAAACGGTCATGTCCATGTAGATGTTGCTAGCAAGGTTGCAAACGTCGATTCAAGAGTCTGAGAATTAGCAAAACATTTAATATTTCAATGACAACAGTCACCGGAACCACACGTCCTGACTATCGGTAACTCAAGTTAAAATAAGGAAAACATGTAACCTAACAATAACTTTCTTTGTATTGGCACAAGATCAATCCAACAGTACAACAAATCATCTTCCCGCTCACAATTTTGCAAGGTCCTATTTGTTTTTGACTTGGAGTTCAATCGCATGTTCAATATACATACTATTCTCAACAATTCATCTGGTAATGAATGAATGGATAGTTTTTGTTCATGTTCACGAATAGGTACAGTGATAATGTTAACTTCAAAACATGCTCGTAGCCAAAAATTGGAATCCAGGGGTAAAGTGTACGTCCCAGGACAAGTATATATGTGTACTAGCTTGCACAAAATACTTGGAAATTGCACTGGCACCGCGGTGTTGATGCACATATGGGGAAACCTCATTCAGGGATCTGCTGTATGTTGCTTGCATCCTTTGGGACCATAATGCTGTGCGGGCTTTTGGACAGTCTTATGGCACAGAGCACAAAAATGCTTCTGGCATGCCCAACAGAAGAGGTGGTTGTTGTTTCCGATCTGCCAAAGTTACCAAAGCAAATACATAAGAGGTAATGCCAAAGAATTTGTTTTATTCTGGTTGGGGGAAATCACAACACAGTTTCAAGCTGTTAGGAGTCCACCAAGAAAACCCACTAATGTGATTAAGCCCAGGCTTGTCTTAGTTCAATTAATAAATAAAATAAAGTGGCCTAGAGATCAGCAACAGTATCAAAATAGTATAGCACTTATGAAATTCAATCAAAGACATGGCTCATTGTTATTTGATCTCATTATTTAATAATAATAATAATTGGAATCCCATAAGAAGGCCGGCCTGGTGCAGTTGGTAGAGCGTTGCAATCGCCAGACGCGGTTCGATTGCCTCTCCGCATTTCTGCGGGGGTAAGGCTTGCCATTAAAATCCTTCCCCAGACCCCACTCGAGTGGGAAGCCTCTTGGCACTGGGTCGGCCTTTTTTTAATTGGAATCCCATAAATGAATTAATCACAACTAAAAGGTCAAAGCACAAACCAAAATGTATATATGGGCAAAAGTTCTGAACAGCGAGACAATTGTAAAAGCATAAATGGCCAGAAGCAAAATTCTATTGTCTTTTCATGTGAAGAATACACAGCTGCTGGATTCATCCCCTAGTCCTCAGTTCCGTTTTGAACAAAGTAGTTGTTTACCTTTGGAGATGGTTGCCGACATGTAGGGCAAGGATGACCTCGACCATTCTGCCCATGCATTTCAGCATGCGCATGTGCAACAACTTGGCGTCGAACCCTTTGATTCATTTGCATTTCCCATCTGTCCAGTTCCTCTTGAGGGAAAAGCACACAAGAACCTCTGTATGCAAAAATGGATCATTTTTTTTTGCCAAGCCACAGTATATAGCAAAGAACAGATGTCGTTATTGCTGAAAGATAACTCACCTGAAATGCTCATATCCAGTGATCGCACGGTTGCATTGATAGCAAAAGTACTCCCCACAGTTCTCACAATGCATCTTATTGCATCCTTCTGTCTTAGATATGGCCATCCTGCATTTTGGGCACTGTTTTGAGTCCTTCATAATTTCCTTCAGGCTGCGTAGTTCTTCTAGAATTTTCATCTGATCTCCTTGCACATTCCCAGATTCTTGGCGTTTCTGTATACATATGAAGTTAAGAACTGAGATTCCCAAAAATATTCTAGAGAACACAACCAAACTGCCTCCCCCACCTCCTCCACCCCACCCCCCACCCCACACACCCACCCACCCACCCACCCAAGCATTAGCTAAAAGCATCGCTGCCATCAGAGTATATCAAAGTGCTGTCCAGCATAATCACCCTACAGGTGGTAAGACAGCTACAGGTATATCTTGTTTGGTCACAAGATACATAGGCATCTAACCAGAAATCATTGTGGACACTATGGTAAAAAGACTGTAACCACCACCAGTAACCCTTCCTGACGATGGTTTTCTGCTTAAGACACTCAAAACAGAAAACAATAAACATCTAAACAATGGAATGCCATCCATTAGATTCGAGCATATGTAAACTGTTTTCTAGTAGTTCCCATTTTCTGCTTCTAATTATCATATATTAGTATACTAAGATTTTCTATATTGTGATCATATCAAGCCTTAAATAATGTATTAAACATAAGATAAATATACATGGAATCAAGTTCTCGTACCTCCAAGATCATAAGTCTTTCTTCTGGAGACACACATTGCTCTCCAATATGACGGCGATTTCTACAAAGGGTGCAAAAGCTGAACAAACAACTTGAACACACTGCTTCATTACCTACGTCCTCCAAACAAGCAGTTTGACATCTTGGACAGTAGACAACATCATTCATGGCATCAAGAGTTCTCTGAAGCAGTAATCCCTCCCAACGTTCATATTCGTCCTCTCCAAGCAGCCTTTTCAATACATTCGAGGAACAGCACCTTCACATTTTGTATCAGGACATAGCAACTTCACTACATTTCCTTCCTTAACATTCATTTTGCAGTATGTTTGCATGCATTTCCAGCAAAAGAAATGATGACATGGAAGTTTGATGAAATCAACACCTGATGAGATAAAAAAAATTAGATTAAAAGAAAAATAGAAACAACATCAATTCAGATAATGAGGATAAAAGAAATGGATATAGAGCATATCCAAGTTGGAGACAGTTATGAAGACTCGCTAGGCTTTTAAAGTTAATATTATGCAAACAAGCACAGCCGGAAAATTGTTTTTTTTTCGAGATTATTTATCACAGAAATCAGAATAAGGTCTATTTCTACCTGTAATGGAAAACACAACATGTAACAATTTACAACTCCAGTACCTAGTGAACTGTATAAAAAAAAGAAAGTTTGGGGGCTAAACTGCATGTAGAGTGGCAATATGAGAGTATATAGACAAATAGGTCCAAACTATGGCAGGACAACCATAGGTCAACAGACACCTTTATTGTTAAGTAAAACACAGCACAAAACTTCTACAATGCAACACCGTAAACATTACTGCAGACACAACGAAGGTGAGATAATTACCAGGACACTTTCGCTGAAACAAATCATGCAATCATGGATAGCATGTAAGAAAGCTTCATGATGCTGATTTTCATTGTATCTCATCAGCCTTGGAATTATAACATCTGGTGGAGCATTATCTGGACAAGCACGCTTATCTTCACCATCTGCATCACATGTTACATCATTCTTGCTCAAAATTACTTCATTACCAAACCCTAAGTGAGAAAGGGAAGAACTTTGGAGCCATTGCACCCATTGATATGTTACTTCCATCCCTTGTTGCTCTTCCCAAAGCATATCAAGCATGCGACATAACAACGAAATCATCCCTTTATCAAGCCAGTATGTGGATATAGTGAAAAAAAGGAGGATGGTGGCTTGGGTATGATGTAGGCAGGAGACATGTTAGCAGGATTGGAGGCAAATGCTCAACTCTGAACTTGTAGAAAAGGTCATCATCATCATCATGTGTTGCCCCATAATTTAATTTTCCATCACCATAATTGAGCTTTGTTGATACATCTATAGAATCTGGAATCTCAATATGCACAAGAACCTGTAGTTACACTAGCAAATTACATCCTTGCTCCTAAAGTACAAAAGAATATGACCTGAAAACTGAAATGAAGGATATACCTGGAAAGACCGCTGGCCTCCCTTTCTGTCCAAAATCACTACAGCATCTCCAAAAATTGCTTCGAGGGCACAGATCTGAGCAATGGGTTTACATTCTATCAGACTAAGATAGACTAAGACAAATGATTAAGATACACTTTAATTGTTGAAAACAAAGATAATTGTAATTGTAATTAGCAGCACCCAAGTACACTCTATTCTAGATTTCTAGTACTCCCTACGGTCACCAGTCAGGAATTTTCCTCACCGGAGGAATGAGCTAGCTTGCTGCATTACAATCTCAGTGCCGGAACGTCACACACAGAGGTCGTAATACTATTTGTCTTCTTGTTATAGCTAGTCAATATTACTTGGAAAAATCTTTTGGCTGGTGAACGGCATAAATAAATAAAAAAAAAAAGTATTTACTAGATTGGCAGAAATGCAAATGCATTATAGGGACACTTTGTACAGTGGTATTTTCGCTGGTGAAGGGCACAGGCCCAAAATACTCAAATGTATGAGGACAATTTGTAAAGTGCATTTCTTTGCTCACATTGGTCTAAAGTTAATCACGCCCAGATATAATACAATCCTATGACAGTTCATCTGAACGAAGGAGGCTACAAGTTTATGTCAGTTACTAAACAGACGCACACATAAATAACACAGTGGCCACAATAATAATCAGTAAAGGCAGCATGGTACTCTTGAAGTTCAGCTAATCATCCGTAACAATGAGACTTAAGTAATGCTGCTCCAACTAATATCAGCAACGAGTCAAACACACATAGAGGGTTACAGCGCATCACCTCGTCCTCCTGCCTCTGATCATTGGCGCGCACCTCCTCCTCGGTCAACTCCAGCGCATCCCCATCCAGCTCCACCAGCTCGTGCAGCTTCCTCACAGCCTCTTCCTCCCAACTCCCGCCCGCCGCAGACCTCCCAGAAGACGACGCCTCGACCGGCGGCGGCTGAGGCGGCGCTGGGGCCTCCTCGTGCGGCGGCAGCGACGACGGCGGCTGCGGCTGCGGATCACCGTCGGAAGCAGGGGCGACGTCGAGGCGCTCCAGAGCCTCGGCGGCGGCGTCAGGTCCCTCAGCCTGGGGAAGGTCGGCGGCGGGGCTAGGGTTTGGGGCCGCGGCCTTCAGGGGAGGAGGAGGCCCGGCCCTGAGACCAACGGAGGCGTGCGCGGCTGCGCCCCTCGGCTTGTGAGACTTGCGAGGCATCTCGCGGTGTCGGGCCGGCCGTTAAGGCGGTGTCTTTGTACACAGTGGAGAGATTCGACCGGGGAGGAACTGGTCCGCGCTTTGCCGCGGCGGCGACGAGTTCTGCCCGCGTCACCAGTGAGGTGGGGGTTCTCTGGTCTGGTGCCGGCACGGCGGACACGAATCTCGGCGCGCTCGATTTGGAAGCTGCGGGTGGTGTGAACATTTCACGCGGATTTTTCGGGATCTCTGCTCACGTTTGACTGGCCGTCCCGTCACCACTCGTGCCTCTCAGTTCTCACCCGTCGCCTCCCCTCCGTCGGAATTTGTTCGGGATTCTCTTGATCTTATTCGATCTTCGTTTTATTCAAATTTTTTTCGTAAATATAATTTATTTTGTTACGACTTATTTTATCAATGAAGATCTTGAATATTGATTAATTTATTTTATGATTTGCATAAATATTTTGAATAAGACGGATGGTTGAAGTTTAAAAAGTCAAACTAATTTTCCATGGGACTAGGAGTACCCATGGAGTTTGACTCTTATTTAAAATATTTATGTAAATAATAAAATAAATTAATCAATATTTAAGTATTTTTTAAAAATAAATCATAACAAAATAAATTATATTTGAGTAAGAAATTTGAATAAGATGAATCATCGAAAAAATTTATGACACGAAATTCGGGATGACAAACTTAATGAAACGGAGGAAGTACATGCATCTACAACCTCGTTTAATGTCAGATTTAATTCTTTAGATGATCTAAAAGATTTGATTCAACAACATGCCAACGTGTTATTCCAAAGCCACTTATGGATAAGCCACTTACTTCAATTTTTATAAATACACAAGAAATTTGATAGCATGGTGGTGTTATTATTTAGCCACGACCATATTTGACTTTGCATTTGTTGGCTGGATCAAAATGTCTAACTCACCAATCACCTCACCAATCACCTCCTAGCAAGATTTTAACCCATTAAGCCTGTCGATAGAAGACTGAGGAAGAGACATTGACATGGGCCACCTGACTTGACCGGGATTGGGTCATGGTTTTCGACCCATTGACTCGACCAACCAAACTCAAAAACTCTGAGAAATAGTCTGATCCGATCAGATATGCCAGTGTGTCATGTTAGACCCATGCCAAAGATTTTGACTCGACAGTTTTTTCCGATACCGCATTTGATCAAGTCCAATCCACACTTTACCTTAATCTCTGCTAAAAATCACATAACAGCTTATAATTTCAACAAGTACGGTCGGAAGAGAAACAAACATGACCCCCGCGTGAACGCTCCACACAGCTAAGTGCACGATCTGACACACTCAATCAACTAACTGAACGAGAGAATAGGGGACAAACAAGGCATGAAGTAATCTGTAACAAATAATAAATATCTTGAGTTCTTGACGCTATGGTCCTTTCTTCTTAATTCTCAGAGTTTAATTACTTGATCAGAGCTTCCACTGAACCTTTCTGCTCCTTGATATACTTTGTGATGGCCTTGGCAATAGTAGCTAACCCGTCGGTACTGAACACAGGGGGTGTGTCTGCATGCTCATCATCGACTTCGTATTCCATTGTTGTTCTTATGATGGATGTCTTCTCTCCTTTCCCCATAATCTCGATTCGAACCATATATTTCAGAAAGCCATGATCTAGAAGGCCTCCTTCAGTAACTATCGTCTCCTTGATGTAGTTTTCATTGTCAACCTTGATGAACTTTTCTTTGAAAGTTTCTGATCCATGAGTTCCTAGCAACATGAATAAAATGCAAAATTATTTGGAGCATTATCATACCTCAAAAGAAGCTCATATATGTTTTCAGTTCTAACCTGGAGGGAAGGTAATAAGCAGGACTGATCCAGCACCGCCATCTCCCTCTAAAAGTTCAACCTTTGAGACCACTTCAGGAAGCAGTTGGGGCATCAATTTCCCAAAAAGGCGAGTTCCATAGACACCCCACACGTCGGCATCTGGGAGCCCAGTCTCAAACTCATGGCAAATGCTCCCTCTCATCGCTTTGAGCTCTGTAGACATGCTAATGTGAGTATATATAACAGCTTCTCTTCTGTGGAACTTGCATTTGCAGGCAGGAGGAACATGAGATTTTATAGCCGATCAAGAGTTTGAACATCTGTGATACCTGAAGAATGTGAGAAGAGTGTCAGCATAGAACTCTAGTCTAATAAACTTAGTCAAATGGTATTGTCAACCATACGCTGCCATTCTGGACTAATTGGCTTTGACCTGAACATCTTGCAAGAATAACTTGGCCTAGCTGTTATTTTTTTAGTACAAGAGCTTATATTAATCTAACATCACCATTACTGTCACCATTACTGTCACATGCTGGATACATGTACTTATATTAATCTAACATCACCATTACTGTCACATGCTGGATACATGTTGGCTTGACTGCAGATTCCACAAAATGCAACGGAAGGATCAAATGGTAATCATTTGTTCATTACCTTTTTTTTTTGCAAGACTTAGTACAAACACAGACACTCATATACATGAGTTATAATCTTCATGAATCAAACATATACACGACGATATCATCCTTTTTTTCTTGAAGAGTTTACTCGGGGCCCTTCTTCTTTTTTTTTTTCTTTCGAAAGCGTGCATTAGCACGTATTGCATTAAGAGTTTACTCGGGGCCCTTCTTCGCCTTGATATATTCTGTGATGACCTTAGCAATAGTAGCTAAACAACTTGTACTGACAACAGGGGGGTTGCTTGCATGCTCTTGATCAACTTCATATTCAATAGTTGATCTTATGGTGGATGTCTTCTGATCTTTTCCTATAATCTCAATCCGAAACATATATTTCTTAAAGCCAAGATCTAGAAAGCCTCCTTCAGTAATCATTGTCTCCTTGATGTAGTTTTCATTATCGACCTTGATGAACTTTTCTTTGAAAGTTTTTGATCCAGGAGTTCCTATCAACATGAATCACAAGAAAAGAAAGCAAAATTATTTGTAGCAGAGACCGCATCATACCTCAAAGAAGCTCATGTTTTCAGGCAGGTTCTAACCTGGCGGGAAAGTGACAAGCAAAACTGTTCCAACGCCACCATCTCCCTCTACAAGTTCAACCTTTGAGAGTACTTCAGGAAGCAATTGGGGAATCAACTCCCCAACAAGTAGGCCTCCATAGTCTCAAACTCATGGCAAAGGCTCCCTCCCATTGCTTTGGTGAGATCTGTAGTAGCCACGCTGAGGCACTCGCAATGTGAGCTCTGTCCGTACATGTATAGTCTTCTGTGGAAATTGCAGGCAGGAGGATAAGATAACGTTTGGTTGGTCCTAAGGTAACGGGGGTTTTGGTGGTGGGATCACTGATTGCCTTTGTTAGGTTGGGTACAGACGCTGAGACGCACAGTAATGGTATAGTATTGTTTACCGTTACAGGTTTTTGGTTTCCATCTCAGGGATCACAAATCAACTCCCAATTTTGGAGTTCTGCACTAACAAGCCAAGAGGCAGCATAGCTAAGTAGAGAAGAAAATTTAAATACGTGAGAAGAGCACTGAAAAGTATCACACACCACACAACTCAGGTAAGGAAAAATCAAGCTGACATATGGAAGAAAAACTAAAAAATTATTGCATATCGTATACAACAAAAGGATGAACACAAGACTGACCACAAGCCAATATATCCTCCCCCTCCTGCTACTAAAACTCCATTGTAAATCTCATCCATTAAACAAAACTTTTTTTTTTTTTTTTTTTTGCTCTTGAGCTACCATCACGAGAACATGTTTAGTACGAATCTTACCCACCAACAAGGTTCAGTGCAGGTTTGAAAATGGACATAAGACCGACAAAATTCAGAACAACTATAATGGTAATCTATCAAACACAAGAATATCTCATAAACCAACATAGCTAATCTAACATTACAGTCATGCTGGATACATGCTAGCTTGACCACAGATTCCACAAAACGTAATGGAAGGATCAAATGGTAATCATTTGTTCATTACCACATTTGCTTGTTCATTGGTGGATACAATCTTCATTAATCAAACATATACACGACACTATCATCCTTTTTGTCGAGAAGAGTTAATTACTTGGGAGCTTAATCAGGAGTCAGGACCCATCTTGTCCTTGATATATTCTGCGATGGCCTTTGCAATAGTAGCTAAACCATTGGTACTGACAACGGGGGGGTTGCTTGCATGCTCTTGATCAACTTCATATTCAATAGTTGATCTTATGGTGGCCGTCTTCTGCTCTTTTCCTATAATCTCGGTCCGTACCAAGTATTTCTTAAAGCCATGATCGAGAAAGCTTCCTTCAGTTACTAGGACCTCCTTGATGTACTTTTCATTATCGACCGTGATGAACTCTTCTTTGAAAGCTTCTGATCCAGGAGTTCCTACCAGCATGAATCAAAAGAAAGCCAAGTTATTTGTAGCTGAGATCGCATCATACCTCAAAGAAGCTCGTGTTTTCAGGTTTTAACCTGGAGGGTAAGTGACAAGCAGAACTGTTCCAACGCCACCGTCTCCCTCTAAAAGTTCAACCTTTGAGAACACTTGAGGAAGCAATTGGGGAATCAGATCCCCAACAAGAAGGCCTCCATAGACCTCCCACACGTCGGCAGCTGGGAGTCCAGTCTCAAACTCGTGGCTAAGGCTCCCTTTCATTGCTTTGGTGAGCTCTGTAGTAGCCATGCTAAGGCACCCGCAATGTGAGTCCTGTATCTTCTGTGGAAATGCAGGCAGGACATGTGAGATTTATTGAAACGTCAATGTCACCCAAAGAATATGACAGTGTCAGTAGAGAACTCTTGTTAATAATAAGTTGTTATTCATATGGTATGGTTGGCCCATAGGATGCCATTAACAAGGCACAATTCGCCAAATTTTGAGCACCTTATTTTTTTTTTTGGTGTAGACCTAACCTTGTGCATGAGTGGGCTGTGTAAATCATGATATGCAAAGGTGAAGAGTACGTTTAAGATTTTCTTTTTCTTTGTGTGTGTCAGTGTCTCTCATGCTGCAGTGGCCGATCCATGATTGAGGCAAGGGAGGGAAGGGCTAATTTCCATGTTACCTATCCATGCACAATCTGTCCCGACTTAACACCATACCTAATTTTGGGGACTTTTGAAACATGTATAGTACTGATTACTGACACTGACACTAGTAACTGAGAACAAAGTTCACTTGAACACGGAAAGTAATGAACATGAGGATATATTAGCACAACCTACATGTTTCTAAGCTTCTGAACTTGTATCCAGCAAATTCAGTATAATCAATATGTTCAACTTGCTTACCTAAGCAAACACAAGGAAATGAGCCGGACCTGGGCACCGGGGTCTGCGGCCAGGCCGCAACCTGGCCACTGGCCGGGTAGCGCCCAGTCGCTCAGCACGGCAGGCTGCAGCAGGGGTGCTGGGGGCCGGGGGAGCTGGGCGCGTGGGGCGCCGGGGTAAGCGGCCGCCGGGCGGCGGATCTGCCGGCTGGCCACCGCTGAGGAGGAGGAAGCTGGAGCAGTGGCTTCCGGATTATGCGGTGCGCCGGCTGGGGGCAGTCGCAGAGAGTTTGGGACGCGACAGCAACCGAGGCCGGCTGTTGGAGTCTTCGAGACGGGCTGGTGACGTGAGAGCTAGCTGGGCCTTTGGGAGAACCTGTTCCTACTTTTGTTGGGCCACGGCCCGCCCGCTGCCGCAGAAGATCACCCCATGCTGATTTGACGCAATTGGTTCTGGGCTTGGACCACGTACTGGCTAGTGACTTCACTCTACCACCCCACTCTCCTTTCCCATGGGCGCCGCCGCCGCCGCCGCCGCCGTTCGCCGCCTACTGCGCGGAGCCTCTTCCACCTCCGTATCCAACACCAGCCGTCTCCTCTCCTCCACCACTTCCCCACCTCCCCCCACCGGAGCCCCAACACCAACTCACCAGTTGCCTTCGACTGGTCCGACGACGACGCTGACACAGCCTCACATCATCCACCCGCGTCCACGGCAAAGAATGACGAACTGCCTCCCCCCTACTACGACCCCTTCAGCAAGAAGCCCGCCGTTGCCGAGCCGTCCGACCCCACCAACCTACAGGAGATCTTCCACAAGATGCGGAAAGAGGGCCTCACCGATTACGCCATCAAGATGTTCGACGGATTGTCCAAGGACGGGCTCACCCACGAAGCGCTCGCGCTCTTCGCCGTCATCAAGGATAAGGGCGCCATGCCCGACGTCGTCGCCCACACCGCCGTCCTCGAGGCCTACGCCAACGCCGGCCCCGCGCACTGGCGCGACGCCGTGCGCACCTACGACCGCATGCTCGCGTCCGGCGTCATGCCCAACGCCTACACGCTGGCCGTGCTTGTCAGGGGCTCGCGGCCAGCGACCGGTGTGCGGAAGCCGGCAAGTACCTAGTGGAGATGCTCGACCGCGGGATGCGGCCGAATGTGGCGACGTATCTGGCCGCGTTTGAGGCGTATCTGAGGATGGAGAAAGTGGAAGAGGGAAAGCTCTGCTAGAGACGATGAAGGGGAAGGGGTTCGTGCCAGACGAGGAGGCCGTGCGTGGCGGCACTGTGAAGCGGGGGCAAGTGTTCGACGGCATAATGAACCTGCTCTTTGGCAAGTAATAGTGGTACGCTTTGCTTGGTGCATGTATGTATGAATGTTTGAATCAAAAATAGTATTTGCTCTTTTGGCAATAGTGGTACGCCTTGCTGCTTGGTTCATGTAGGAATGTTTGAATCAAAAATAGTATGTACTTTGAGAGTCTTTAGGATTTCAAAGTGAAATATGTATTGTTTGCCGTAAACAGGGCTATTCGTTAATGTTCCTTGTTTAGTAGTAGACTGAACCATCAAGTTTTTGGGATAAATTTTGGATACTAAAATGTCAAGCATTTTGGATGCTAAAATGTAACATTATTCATTGTGGATGTTATTAAGTCCCCACATAACATGCAAGTTCTATATAACAGAAGTTTTTTCCAATATTACTTATTATTTTCTCTCTTTTATTGGCTTGGAGTGGCAATTTGTTCAAATAAATTATGGAGGAAAGCAAAAGGGATGAACTGATGAATTGCTATAGAGAAGTGGAAAGATGAGCAGGACAATAATGAGGCAAGCTGAATCATGCTCCGCCAAAGTTGGTCAAAGGAAATATAAGGAATTTGGGCTTTCAAATTTGTATGTTTTTTTTAACATCAAACTGATTTATTATGCATTTTACACCCTCAAAAAGACAGATGATGGTGCATGTTCTTCTGCCTCATAATCCTCCTGTATTTTTTTTTTACCAAAATGCACAGAACAATTGTTAGACATGTAGCAGTAAATATTTTATGAGCAAAGCATTTTAAACCCTTTAGTTTTGCATGGAACACCTTGGGTTAATTGCAAGAATCACATAAATCTCATAATCATGCAAGCCCTGTTAGCTGCTCAGCAGCTAGGTTGCAGCTGTCAGCATTGATATGCTAGTTACATGATCAGAGAAAAATTTAAAACAGACAACCAAGAGCAGAAAGCAAATTTCCCTTTCACCTGTGTACTATTATCCAGCATTTCACTTCTATCATTATCATCATGTAGTAGAGTAAAGAAACAGACAAAACAAACTTAAGCTATCTGTTCTCCAAGACCTAACCATATCTATGCTCCGAGCCTGAGAACACATGGGATTCTTTGGATCAGACCTAAGCACAGCATGATACGCTATTACACAGCCTAAAGAAAATGGATGGAACCAGTGGCAACAGAGAAGCAAGAGGTAGTATGTAATCTGCATTTTTTTTCAGATGGTACATAATCTACATCTATCAGGTTAGGATGGTGTCATTAGGTCTGTAATTTTGTATATAAATTTCTATAGGGATTATATTGAATAGTGATTACCTGATAGTCTGTTACATGATGTTAGCTGGATCTTTTTATTTTATTTTATTTTTTATTCAGAGAAAGTTTGCATCAGAAAGATAATACAACATTTGGTTAATCATCTGACCTAACCTTTTCTCAATTGCAAGCACAATATGCTCTCCTGTAGGCATAAGTGAACACTCATGTAAATTCAGAGCTAGCAAGATACATGATGAGATTAATCATCTGAACTTTGTCACATGGATATGCTATCTGCCAGCTATAATATTGAGAACATTATTCATGTAAATTAACAAATGTTTTTTGCTTACTGTGCAGTGCCACCGCAAATGCAAGTCATAAGTTGATCTAATTCCGATTACAATAGGAGTAGCTTTGGATATGAACAACTGCCATTTAGGCTACATAGCAGACCACGCCATGGGAAGGTAACTTAAGTTGTGCTGACACAAGAACCACTGCAGTGCTGTACCAAACGACTGAACTCTATAAAGTATATGTTGCAAGACCAATAATTCAATAATCACACCATTTGTTAACACTCTGATCAAATATGTTTAGGTGTTCTTTGGCAACCAGATAACACGAGGAAAGGGCAATGTAAAGCCAAATACAGTACAGACGTTATTGAGATGGTGTAGACAAAGTGTCACTCAAGAGGATTGAAAATTCCTGTTCTTCAAACCGAAGTAACCAGACAACACACACAGATGACAGATCTTGCAACATAATAGGCATGGTAACAGCATGCTCAGTTTTACAATACCAGAATCACACACATCCATTTTATTTCATCCTCAGAATGAAACCGTGCTAGACGCAGTTCTGACTTCTGAGGATTTTCGTTTCAGGCGGCGCTTGCCTGGGCGGTCTTCTGCTCCTTGACATACTGGACAAGCCTCTCAGCAGCCGCAGCCAAGGGTGCAGTGGAAGCCGCCGCTTCGAGCTCAGGCCGCCCGTCGGGGTACTCGTACTCAACCGTCGATGTTATCACCGACGAGCTGGGACCCTTCTCGATGATGTGGAAACGGGTCACGTACGTGACGAAGCCGAGGTTCAGAATGTCGCCTTCGATTACAGCTGCCTCCTTGACGCGATTCTCGTTGTCGATTTTGATGAACTCCTCGCTGTAGGTCTGCACGCCAGGGGTCCCTATAGCAAGTCATGCATGCATGGCAAACACACAGTTTAGCCTGGCGTCCGTCAACACCAAGAAGATTATTCATGCATATGCATCGCGACATTTGGGGAGGTTTTTGTGTTGTTTCACCTGGAGGGAACGTGACCTTGATGACGGTGCCGACGGTGCCGTCGCCCCTGACGACCTCGACCTGGTGAAGGACTTGCGGAAGCAGCTCGTGGACCAGCTCCACGAAGCGGAGCGTGCCGTAGATCTTCCACAGCTCGGATGCCGGGACGTCGGCCTCCAGCTCGAGCCCCTTGCTTCCCTTCATCGTCATATCGCTCGAGTCGAGATTGAGCTGCGCCTCTCAGACTCTCTGTCCTAAGCTGCGTTTCCTGTGGATACAATTGAGCTGCCGAGTGCGCGTATATATAGGCAAGACGGCCGGCCGGCCGGGTGTGGCAGTGTCAGTAGCTCGTTCTTTTTGCTTGTTGTTGGAATCTACGTACCTCAGTGCAATGATCGACACGTAGTACGCGATCAAGGACGCGGTATACTTGGTGGGTGGAGTTACCTCCTGACATTGCATTGTCAATGATACACCGTGCCGTCGCATGAATTCAATTTTAATCCTTGTCTGGTTTTGCAACCGCCGACGCATTTGGATTCTGGGAGTACGCATGGAACTGGCCGGTTTACAAATTACAATGACTGCCGCCAGCACCGTGAGTGATGGGCTCGAGATCAGCCATATTACGTACTTTTTTTTTCATATTTTGGCTGGAGTAATAGAGACACGTACCTTTGCCTTCAAAATTATCACGAGAAAATTGAATGAAGTGTTGAGTTAATTATTAGTGGTCCGGAGATACGGTGTGGCAGCGCTCGAGTCGCGTGCCGGCTGTACGAGGGGCAGGGCTCATACGATGCTGCACTGCTACTCCTCGCCGGCGTAATAACTAGCCTACTCTGATGAGCTGGTTTGTGCGGCTTCTTCCTTCAGCTCGTATGCTATAACGGCATCGGCTACCACACGTCCACATAGGCTAGGCGTGCTGGATTTATGCACAGCGATCGATCAATCCTGACAGCACAGCTGCACAGTAGTATTGTGTATGCCTCATACATACACTAGCCTTGATTGAGGCTACCAGCAACTGGGACCTGCTGTATCAGTGCTACAGGCAAGTTGTGAATTTTGTTATGTTACGAATTCAAGTGAGTCGATGCCTAAAGGTTGTGGCTGTTGTGAATGTGATTGTTGGAAGAGGAATGTACATGGTATACAATGCCCATGGACAAATTTTAGTGGCTATATAAATATTCTGGCAACCAAATATACTCAAATGTAGCCATCTATGATGTTGGTGGCAATAGAACCTCAACGAATGACTTTTTTGATGCAATATAACAAGATCTTTTGTAACGAAGAGCACGATTAAGGCAACATGGTTTTATTGTGGCTATATTAACAACTGATTCCAACTAATCTATGGTACGTACGTTTTGGATGCAATATAGCAAGACCTATCACAATGCACATGTGAAGATTGAGGATAATTACATCGTAGCCAGATGCACAACTACTTGCAAATTAACTTTATAATAGTGGCAACAATACACAAAGTCAATATTATGATGGCAACCTACACTAGCTGTGGCAATATAGGAACCCATACTCGCAACCATGCTTTCCACCATGGCATTAGCCTACTGGCCCCTTGCTATATATGAAGTTTATGACTAATGCAACACATAATTTAGGTGACCATAAGGCACATATATCGCTACTACCGATTGTTGGTTGTCAAAGAACCAATATTGCAATTAAATATGTGGCACTGTGAAAGCGATGCTAAGAGGGTCAAATTGTAGTAGCACTCAGGGACGTCGAAAAGCTATTTTTTGAACAACTTCATCCGAGCCATCGAGGTAGCGCTGCCTGTGTCTGGCTCGCTGTGTGGGCATGTGTTCAGTTAAAAGTAGCTTGGAGTATGTTTACACGTGCTCGCGTGATTTTGCTTCTGTCTGACTGTGTCCAATCAGCGCCTCAAGCCTCCAAGAGGAGTCCTTCGCCATTGGTGCCGTGCCGTCGCCTGAATTCGATCCGACGCATCTGGCCAGCTCTTCAGTTGCGAGAGCAAGCTTACCTGTAATACCTGTGCTAGGCTCATAGTACGATGCTGCACTGCTACTCGCCGGAGCCTAGCTACGTCCCGTCGTCCTTTTCTGATGAGTCGGATTGTGCGGCTTCAGCGCATCAAAAGGTGTGTTTGGAGCCCCGAATTTGGGGTTGAAATTTGGATGGATGTGACAGGTATGTCTCATCGTGCTATTTATGCTTGCGTTTAGTTTGTTAGTGGTAAATATTATCCTATCATGGCGTAACTAGGCTCAAAAAGAATCGTCTCATAATGTACATCTAAACTACCAAATTAGGTTTTGATTTCATCTACATTTAACCCTTTCGATATATCGTTGCATTTTTGATGTGATGGGGAATCTTTTTTTTGCATAGTGAATTTGGGGAGGAAGTTGGGGTGTTAAACACAGGGTGTGTTTAGCACCCAAAATTTTTTCCCAAATTTCACTATACAAAAAAAAGATTCCCATCACATCAAAATGCCGGACATGTATCGAAAGTACTAAATGTAAAAAAAAAAATAAAATAATTACGGTTTAGATGTACATTACGAGATATTCTTTGAGCCTAGTTACGCCATGGTAGGATAATATTTACCACTAACAAACTAAACGTCTAAAGATAATGACGTGACATACACGTCCCATCCGTCCTAAATTTTAGCCCAAATTTTGGGTGCTAAACACACCCACACCCAAAATTCAAAGCTGCGTACGCTATCGGCTCTAGCACATGTCCACATGGGCTAGGCGTGCTGGCTTTGTGCACAGCGATCGATCAATCCTGACAGCACATTATCGTGGATGACACCTACGCAGCCTTGATGAGGGCTGAGGCTACCAGCAAGCAGGTGCTGTAGCAAAGGTGTGCCGAATTCTAACTTGACGGCCTCTGAAGAAGAAAATAGGCAGCTCTCTAGTCGTTTCATTCGAAGGCTCTAGTGATTCTTCTGTCATGAACCAGAATTGGGTCAGCCCGAGAGTGGCTAAATGGGCGACAAGGCCGCCGCCCGGCCTACGAGGGGGCCGGGGCGCAGCCGGGGAACCGGCGCCCCCCGCGCCTTCCTTTCCTTCCTCCCCTCCGCATCCTGCTCGCCAGCGATCAAGTTAGCATTATCTTAGGTAATTTTTGGTGTGTAAAAAGGGATATTTCAATCTATAAGGAAGACCCTTATTAGGAAATAAATAAAAGATTGCTTGTAAAAGGTATTCCGATCGTATAAGCAAACCTTATAGAGATTGTTTAGGTTACAAGTCCCACTAGCCGGGCTATATAAGTAAGAGGCATGTAATCTCTAGGGGATAAGCAAGCAATAAAAATATATCTATCGCTTTTTCGGTTTTCGGCCTCCACCGCCGCCGCCTCCCGCGCCGCCGCCTCGCCCCGTCTTTGCCCGCCGGCGCCATCTTAGGCGGGCGCCGCCGCCCGCCGCCGCACCCCTCCTCTCCCACGGCTCCTCCTCTCCATCTAGTTGCTCGTCGCTGCCGCCGACGCCGCCGGCGAAAGCTGCAGCCCCCTCGCCATCTCCGAAGCTCCAACGGTCGACGAACACGTGTCAATTCGGCCCAATCTAGCCGGAATCGACATCTTCATTTGTAGAAATGTCAATGATTAATTGTTAATAAGAACCCTAATTCTAGACCCCACGATGACACTAGTCCCATGAGTGCGCAAACGCATGACCCATCAACGTATAGTTTTTTTTTTTTTGACGGGGAGTTTTTGCGTATAGCTAAATCCATCCATGGGACATCTTTGTTCCAGAGAAAAATAAATCAATGGAAATCATTCTCTAGAGTCTAGAATTTCAGCCAGCAGCCCAACCTACTACACCAATGCACAACCGTTTTCATTTCGGGGTTGCGACTGCGGTTTGTTGGGCTTCGTGTCGGTCGCATGGGCCATCTTTGGGCCCATTCCGCGGTGCACGCACGATCCGCCCGATCACAAGCCATGGCAGCAGCAACACCAACACCACACAAACAGAGAGCGGGGAATGGGGAAGGAAAAAGTCTAATTTACCTCCCTAACTATCGGCAAAGTTCGATTTTGCTCCCTCAACCGCAAAACCCCGAAAATAAAATCTCCCTCAACTTTCCATACCGTTCACTTTTCCTCCCTCGGGTTTTGTGGGTGGTTTTGCTGACGTGGCATGTGGGTCCCATAGAGGATGAAAGGTCCTAATGGCTAGAGGGGGGGTGAATAGCCTATTAAAAAATCTTGCAACAACACTAAGCACCCGGATTAGTAAATAAGGAGGCGAAGCTAAATGAGCGGTGCTACAATCTATCTATGCAAGCCACAAGCAAAAGATGATATTTCTAATATCTCTAAGTCCACACAAATGCTAGGTCGCTATATTACTCCTAGGTGAACAAGCATTTCTAACTAGTTACCAACTAGGAGCTAACAATTCTAGCAAGGTAAGCAACTAAACAACCTAGGCAAAACTACACAAGTATATCAAGTAAATGCTAGAGAGGGTGATCGATATACCGACGATGAAGTGTAGAGGTGGAAGCCAATCACCGTGATCAATATGAAATCTCCAACGAGCAAGCACACAATTGACACGATGATTTTTACCGAGGTTCACGTGCTTGCCGGCACGCTAAGTCCTCGTTGTGGCGACACACTCACTTGACGTGTGCTAAGCTTAATGGCCGGTGCCAAAACCCCTATGGGCGCTCAAGCAAACGATCACAAGAGAGGGTCCAACAAGCCACGAGCAATCCACTAGTGCTCCTTTTCGCGAATCTCAGCGGGGTAAGGAACGACCCCTCACAATCACCACCGGTGTGGCCTCAAACAAGCTCCACTTGAGCTCAACACCGCGGCTTCTCCAAGGATGAAGTGCCTCTAGATGCAACCAAGCAATGCAATGCACTTCTATCACTCTCAATCTCACCAAGAATTCGAGTTAGAGTTGGGGAGATGAGTGGAGAGGAGTATCAAATGCTCACTAGCAAGTTGGAAGCTTCAAATGTGCAAGAGAGAGCCTAAGGAACCAGCCAACCAAGTATATATATGGCTCCTCTCGAAATGGAGCCGTTGCTCCAAAAATTTGCTCTCTGGGGGTGACCGGACGCACCGAGGACTCACCGGCCGAGTCCGGTCATGAAGTTCGGTCACCGCTTCGGTCTAACCCGACAAGGGTTGGGCCCACAGCGGCGCCCTCCTCCAAGCGCCCGGTCACCGGTTCGGTCGACACCGGAAGCATCCGGTCCAGGGTCCGGTCACCGCGTCCGGCAAAAACCGCTGCGGGGCTCTCGCGAGCGCACCGACCGGACGCTTCCGGTGAGTCGCGTCCGGTCGCACCAGGCGTGCGTCCGGCCGCCCCGGATACAGTGCTTCTTCTTCCTTTTCTTTGCTCTTTGCTTCAAACTTGCTTCGCCTCTTGCCATAGGTTGCCAACACGTCGAAGATGACCACGTTATCACCAATGTTAGCACGTCGAGAAGTTAGGCAAGATCAAAGTTAGTGCACCCATGTCCTAAATGCAATATGCAAGTCAATTGGACCTAGAAGCACTTCATGCAAGGATTGTCGCGGCATCCCCTCTTGATAGTCGGCTATCTATCCTATAATGTGATCACACGCTCTATCGTGTCTTGATCACCGAAAGGAAAACCCTATCAAGATACCTTTGCCTTGATCTCTCGGATTCCTCTTAAGCCGATCACCGAGCTTGACGATCCATCAAGTCCACCGACATTGTCCATGTTCATGATCATCATGCTCCTTGTCATCTACCTAATCATATCTCATTGTCATCACTTAGAGTAAAGGATTAGTCCACAAGTGTGTCATCAATTTTCAAAACCAAACATGAGATTTCAATCTCCCCTTTTTTGGTAATTGATGACAACCAAACTCACAAAGATTTGAAATAAAATTCAATTGAACTTGAATTGCTTGCCCATAGAAAATTGATCATGAATCAAAGATTGGACAAACATTTCAAGGTTCGGTTTTTGGTAGTAGTAGCTCCCCTACATATGTGCTTCCATGTGTTTGGATCAAATTTGGCACATATGTTGGATAGAAACTTTGGGGAGAGATACTAATACCAAAAGAGATGCTAAGGTTCTAGAAATTGGACCTTTGAAGCGTGAAACCATCGGAGTCCTTAGCATCATGTATCTAGACATTCATCAAAACTCAACATACCCCATGAGATCAACAATATAGGCTAAAATGTGAGCTTTGTCTAGATACAACCTATGCATGCTAGTTGGTCAATACACCAAACAATTTTCAAAAACTAGCATACACCAAGCAATCATGTATATTGAATTTAGATTGCCAATACAACATTTCATTATGATCATGCACATACAAATGCATAAATAGTCTATGAGCTTGCTCCCTATTTGTGTGATCCTTTCCAACATCTTTGTGACTTATTTCTCCCCCTTTGTCAACAATCACTAAAAAGGTGTAAATGAGAGAAATCAAGTCAATCAAAGTATCACATATGGTCTCATCTAGATCACTTGCCTTTCCATGTATTCAAGTTTGAACCAAGGACAAGCTTTTTCACACCTCATATACATAAGGGTTATCTTGCACCATGTTAGAATACACATCAATAGCGCATTTTCTAGAGTTGACACTAGGATTATAAGCACATAAACATGTCATATGCCACCACTAGTTCATAAAATCATTCAAAGCTATAGTGGTGCCACACATACATTGAAAACATTTTATTTTTTCATGAATGAGCCTATTAAATTGCATGATGGCTAGATGCACTAACAAGTCCTTAGCTATATATGAATGCCATGACAACCAACTTTTACCTTGGGGTTTGTCGAATGAGAGGCATGTCATATAAGTGGGGTGCATCAACTCAAGTTGGAGAAGTCAATAATGTTCAATTCTCCCTTTAGCATGCAAAACCTCTTCTCATCAAGTGGCTTGGTGAATATGTCGGCTAGTTGATCTTCGTTGCTAATGCCCATGATACAAATGTCACCCTTTTGTTGATGATCTCTTATGAAGTGGTGTCTTATATCAATGTGCTTTCATTGCACTTTCATTGTCACAATACAATGGGACTTTGTCAAATTGGAATCCAAAATCCTTCAATGTTGACCTCATCTAAAGCAATTGAGTGCAACAACTTCCCGCACTAATGTATTCGGCTTCGGCGGTTGAGAGAGCAACACTATTTTGCTTCTTTGAAGACCATGAAACTAGAGACCTTCCAAGGAATTGACATGTGCCACTTGTGCTCATTCTATTGATCTTGCACCCTCCATAGTCGAATCCGAATATCCAATCAAATCAAACTTGGATCCCTTTGGATACCATAGTCCAACATCTTGTGTGCCCTTCAAGTACCTCACAATTCTCTTTGTTGCTTTGAGGTGACTTTCTCTTGGATCGGATTGATATCTAGCACACATGCCCACACTAAATGCAATGTCCGGTCTTGATGCGGTTGCATAGAGCAAACTTCCAATCATGGACCGATACTTCTTTTGTTCAACCATCTTGCCACTAGGGTCGGGGTCTAAGCTTCCATTTGTTCCCGTTGGAGTGGACATTGACTTGGCATCTTGAAGATCAAACTTCTTGATCATGTTTTTGATGTACTTGCCTTGACTAATGAATGTGTCATTCTTCAATTGCTTGATTTGAAGTCCAAGAAAGAATGTGAGCTCTCAAGCATTGACATTTCAAACTCATTGGCCATCATCTTAGCAAACTCTTCACAAAACTCTTGGTTGGTTGACCCAAAGATAATGTCATCAACATATATTTGCAACACAAACAAGTCCTTGCCAATCTTCTTGGTGAAGAGAGTGGTGTCCACCTTGCCCATCTTGAACCCTTTAGAGAGGAGAAAGTCTCTCAACCTCTCATACCATGCTCTTGGTGCTTGCTTCAAGCCATACAAAGCCTTCTTCAACTTGTAGACATGGTTGGGATACTTCTCATCTTCAAAACCCGTGCTTGTTCAACATACACCAACTCATTGATGAAGCCATTCAAGAATGCACTTTTTACATCCATTTGATAGAGCTTGATGTCATGTGCACATGCATAAGCAAGCAAGATTCTAATTGCTTCAAGTCTAGCAACCGGTGCATAGGTCTCTCCAAAGTCAAGACCCTCTACTTGAGTGTACCCTTGAGCTACTAGCCTTGCCTTGTTTCTCACAACAATTCCATCTTAATCTTGCTTGTTCTTGAACACCCACTTGGTTCCAATCACATTATAGTCCTTTGGCCTTTCTACCAATTCCCATACATCATTTCTCTTAAAGTTGTTCAACTCTTCATGCATGGCATTGATCCAATCTTCCTTCTTGAGTGCATTTTCAATGTTCTCCGGTTCTTCTTGTGCTACAAAGGCATGGTGAGCACAAAAGATGCTAATCTTCTTCTAGTAACCACTCCACTATTGATGTCACCCACGATTTGATCAATTGGGTGATCTCTTTGCGATGTTGGATGGTTGCATCACTTGCACTTGATGACTAGGATGAGTGGATGGACTAGCTTGTTGCTCTTGATCTTGATCTTCATCTTGAGTACCACTAGTGCTTGCTTCATTTGCATTGATCTCAATTGTAGTGGTAGACAATGGAGTGTCATCATCATCTTCCACTTGTCTTGGACGAAATGTCACCAATATCCATGTTCCTCATTGCATTCTCCAAGTTGGAACCACTCACATCATCATGATTTTCAACTTCATTTTGAGAGCCTTGGGTTTCATCAAATTCAACATCATGAACTTCTTTAAGTTTGCCACTACCCAAGTTCCACACTCTATATGCTTTGCTTGTGGTTGAATATCCAACTAGGAACCCTTCATCACATTTCTTGTCAAACTTGCCCAATCTTGTGCCTTTCTTGAGAATGTAGCATTTGCATCTAAAGACTCTAAAGTAACCAATGTTGGGCTTCCTTCCATTGAGCAATTTATAAGGTGTCTTGCCAAGCATCCCATGGCAATAGAGACGGTTGCTATAATAGCAAGCCGTGTTGATTGCTTCGGCCCAAAAGGAATGGCTAACATTGTATTCACTAAGCATTGATCTTGCCATTTCAATCAAGGTTCTATTCTTCCTCTCAACTACACCATTGGATTGAGGAGTGTAGGTTGGTGAGAATTGATGTCCAATTCCAAGCTCTTCACACAACTCTTCGATTCTTGTGTTCTTGAATTCACTACCATTGTCACTCCTGATATTCTTGATGGATGTCTCAAACTCATTTTGAACCCTCTTGACAAATGTCTTGAAAAGCTCAAACACATCATTCTTGTCATGTAAGAAGAACACCCATGTGTATCTAGTGTAGTCATCAACTATGACAAAACCATACTTGTTGCCACCAATGCTAGAGTATGATGTTGGCCCAAACAAGTCCATGTGTAGCAACTCAAATGCCTTGCTTGTACTCATAATGCTCTTGGTTGGATGTGCATTGCCATGTTGCTTGCCGGCTTGACATGCTCCACAAGGTTTGTCCTTCTCAAACTTCACATCATCCAAGCCTCTAACCAAGTCATGCTTCATCAACTTGTTCAATTGCTTCATTCCAACATGACCAAGCCTTCTATGCCACAACCACCCTTTGCTAGCCTTTGAGAGTAAACATGTTGTCAACTTGGCTTCTTTTTGAGTTGAAGTCAACAAGGTAGAGATCACCATATCTAAAACCCTTGAAGATCATGTTTGCACCATCACCACTAACCACTTCAACTTCTTGGCTTGTGAATATACATTTGTAGCCATGATCACAAAGTTGAGAGACCGACAAGAGGTCGTAATCAAGATGATCAACTAGCAACACCTTTGACAAGCTCTTCTCTTGAGTGATAGCAATCTTGCCTAGCCCCAACACATTGCCTTTCTTGTCATTGCCAAATATGATTGACTCATATTCATCAATGCCCTTGATGCTAATTGTCTTGAACATATGAGAATCCCCGGTCATGTGTTGAGTGCACCCACTATCCATTATCCAATGCTCTCCTCCGACACGATAATTGACCTACAAGCAAAGATCAATTCTTCTTAGGTACCCAATGTTGCTTGGGTCCTTCAAGGTTAGTCACCAAGGCCTTTGGTACCCAAATGGCTTTCTTCTTTGAGCCTATCCATGGTGTACCAATGTACCTAGCACGAACACCATTGTTCTTCTTCACAAGCATATAAGAATGATCAAGCTTGATAGAAGTAACATTGGTACTCTTGTTCATGCACTTTTGCTCTACATGACCAACTTGTTTGCAAGCTTTGCAATAGCTACCATTGTTCTTCACAAAACGAGTCTTGTGAGTCACATAGGCGGCCTTGCCTTTCTTGGGGATATAGCCTAAGCCCTCCTTGTATAAGGATGCCCTTTGGCTACCCAAGCACATAAGCAAGCGGTCCTCACCACCATAGGCCTTAGCCAAGGAGTGATTGAGCTCCTTTACTTCTCTCTTTAAACAAGCATTCTCATGAATAAGCATAGGGTTATCATTATCTTCACTAGAGATGGATATGCTAGTGATAGAGCTAGTGGAGGTCTCACACTTGGGAGTTGATTCATCAACGAGAATGTCACACATGATGCTTGCATTGGATGTATCAACATTTTCAACAACTAAGCACAACTTGTGCTCTTCAAGTAGAGAGGAATGAGCTTTCTCTAACTTAGAATGAGTTTTCTCAAACTTCTTATGGTCTACCTCTAGACTCTCATAAGATGCCCGAAGCTCACCAAGTTCTTGCTTAAGGCTCTTTGTTTCCTTACGCAAGCCCTTGCATTCCTTTCTACTTTGCTTGAATATGACAATGCAATCATCAAGCATGCTTTGCAATTCCTCCCTAGTGAGTGTTTTCTCCTCATCATCACTATCACTATCACTATCATCATCATCATCACTAGTAACAGATTGTACCTTGGTGGCCTTAGCCATGAAGCATGAGGAAGGAGTGTCGAAGAGGGAGATCTTGTCATGCATAGCAAGGTGAGCTTGTCCCTTCTTCTTGTTCTTCTTCTCCTCTTCTTCATCACTTTCGAAGAGGATGAGCCATCACTATCCCACATAGCCACATGTGACTTATTCTTCTTCTTGGGCTTCTTCTCCTTCTCATTCTTGGCATCATTCTTCTTTCTAGCTTTCTTGATGCCCTTCTCATCATCACTATCATATGGGCATTCGGCAATCAAGTGACAATCATCATGACACCGAAAGCATGTCATGTTGCCTTCGTTCTTGCCATCCTTGGTCTTCTTCTTGGATGATTGTTTCTTCTTGTTCTTATTGATGTATGTCTTCTTCACATATTTGCCCAATCTTCTCACAAAGAGGGCCAATTGTTCATCAACTTCACTCCCACTTGTAGAGGTGCCTTACTCTTCATCACTTGATTCTTCCTTCTTCTTCTTGCCCTTGGATGATGAGCTAGCCTTGAGTGCCAAGCTCTTCTTGTCCTCTTTCTTCTCTTCTTCCTTGACCTTCTTATTTGCCTTGTTGATGAGCTCTTGCTTCTTCTTATTATCTCTATATGAATCATCGGTCATCACCTCATCAAGCAATTGGTTGGGAGTCAAATCCTTCAAGTTTGTCCTCACTAGCACGGTGATGAACATCCCAAACCTCTCCGGCAAACACCTCAAGAACTTCATGTTGAAGGTCTTGTCCTTGATCTCTTCTCCTAGAGCATTGAGATCATTTACCAACACTTGCATGCGGTGAAACATCTCCGGCACGCTCTCATCTTCTTCCATCTTGAAGCTATTGAATTGCTCAAGCTTGATATATGCTTGTAAAAGGTATTCCGATCGTATAAGCAAACCTTATAGAGATTGTTTAGGTTACAAGTCCCACTAGCCGGGCTATATAAGCAAGAGGCATGTAATCTCTACGGGATAAGCAAGCAATAAAAATATATCTATCGCTTTTCGGTTTTTCGGCCTCCACCGCCGCCGCCTCCCCGCTTGGCGCCCGCCCATGCTTTGCCGTCGCGCCGCCGCCGGCCGCCGCACCTCCTCTCCCACGGCTCCTCCTCTCCATCTAGTTGCTCGTCTTTGCTCGACGCCGCCGGCCGAGAAGTCGCAGCCCCCTACGCCATCTCGAGCTCCAACTGCGACGGCGAACGTGTCAATTCCGCCCAATCTAGCCGGGAATCGACATCTTCATTTGTAGAAATGTCAATGATTAATTGTTAATAAGAACCCTAATTCTAGACCCCACACGATGACACTAGTCCCATGAGTGCGCAAACGCATGACCCATCAACTGTATAGTTTTTTTTTTTTGACGGGGAGAGTTTGCGTATAGCTAAATCCATCCATGGGACATCTTTGTTCCGTAGAAAAATAAATCAATGGAAATCATTCTCTAGAGTCTAGAATTTCAGCCCGGCCGAGCCCAACCTACTACACCAATTAGTAACCGTTTCAGCTTCGGGGTTGCGACTGCGCTTTGTTGGGCTTCGTGTCGGTCGCATGGGCCCATTTGGGCCCATTCCGCGTGCACGCACGATCCGCCCCTCTGATCACAAGCCATGGCGGCAAAGAACACCAACACCACACAAACAGAGCCGGGGAATGGGAAGGAAAAAGTCTAATTTACCTCCCCTAACTATCGGCAAAGTTCGATTTTGCTCCCTCAACCGCAAAAACCGTAAATAAAATCTCCCTCAACTTTCCATACCGTTCACTTTTTCCTCCCTCGGTGGTTTTGTGGGTGGTTTTGCCGACGTGGCATGTGGGTCCCATAGAGGATGAAAGGTCCTAATGGCTAGAGGGGGGTGAATAGCCTATTAAAAAAATCTTGCAACAACACTAAGCACCGGATTAGTAAATAAGGAGGCTTAAGCTAAATGAGCGGTGCTACAACCTATCTATGCAAGCCACAAGCAAAAGATGATATTTCTAATATCTCTAAGTCCACACAAATTCTAGGTCGCTATATTACTCCTAGGTGAACAAGCAATTCTAACTAGTTTACCAACTAGGAGCTAACAATTCTAGCAAGCTAAGCAACTAAACAACCTAGGCAAAACTACACAAGTATATCAAGTAAATGCTAGAGAGGGTGATCGATATACCGACGATGAAGTGTAGAGGCGGTCAGCCGAAGCTTGGCGCTACAAGGCGTCCGCCATCTCTTGCCGCTGCCGGGCTCTCTCGCCAGACGCATCGACCGGACGCCTTCCGTGAGAGTGTCCGGCCGCATTCACCCAAGTCCCGTCCGTAAGCCCACTGGACAACGGCTACTTCTTCTTCCTTTTTCTTTGCTCTTTGCTTCAAACTTGCTTCGCCTCTTGCCATAGGTTGCCAACACGTCGAAGATGACCACGTTATCACCAATGTTAGCACGCCGAGAAGTTAGGCAAGATCAAAGTTAGTGCACTCATGTCCTAAATGCAATATGCAAGTCAATTGGACCTAGAAGCACTTCATGCAAGGATTGTCGCGCATCCCCTCTTGATAGTCGGCTATCTATCCTATAATGTGATCACACGCTCTATCGTGTCTTGATCACTTTGAAAGGAAAACCCTATCAAGATACCTTTGCCTTGATCTCTCGGGTTCCTCTCAAGCCGATCACCGAGCTTGAGGATCCATCAAGTCCACCGACATTGTCCATGTTCATGATCATCATGCTCCTTGTCATCAACCTAATCCTATCTCATTGTCATCACTTAGAGCAAAGGATTAGTCCACAAGTGTGTCATCAATTTCCAAAACCAAACATGAGATTTCGGAGGAGGACGACAGAGCGCGCGCCGGCACCTCGGGACTCACCACCGCTACCGCCGGTCGCCGTGTGCCCGCCCCGCCATGCCTCCGCCCCGACGAGGAACTCCGATGAGGCCACGCCACGAGCCCCATCCGCGTCGAGAGACCGCCATGGCCGCCGCGAGAGCCCGCCGCCGCGCGCCGTCCGGCCCTCGTGTCGAGCCGCCACCACGGCCGGCGAGCCTTGCCCCCACCATGGCCGGAGACAGTCACGCGCCTTCGGCCACCTTTGTCGGCGAGCCGCCTAGCCCCGCTCCTCGCACGCCAAGTAAGCCGCGCCGGCCACGAAGCGTCGCGCAATGGCTGGGCGCTCGGCCCCCGCGAGTGAAACAACCGCCGCTTTGGTGGCCCGCCGGACGACGCTGGGCTGGCGCCGACAATGGCACCGCGCACAGCGTGAGTCCGGCGATGGCGGCGGCACTTGGCGCTGTGGCGGCTGGGGCGCTTGATCAAAGCAGGCCGCGGCGACCTCGATGTGGAGCTCGGGCGGCGCGTTGGAGCGGAGGCGGTGGAGACAAAGCCGACACGAGCGGGGAGGAGCGGCGTTGGAGGTGGAGGCAGAGGCGAGGGCGGGTGGCCCCCGGCGCCGGGCGTGGCTCGGAGGAAGCTCGCGACGGCGGCCAGAAGGGCGGTAAGCCCCCCACGCACGATCTCTCCCTCCTCCGTGGGACCCACGGGCCACGCCAAAACCACCCACAAAACCACCGAGGGAGGAAAAGTGAACCACATAGAAAGTTAAGGGAGGTTTTATTTCGGTTTTGCGTTGAAGGAGTAAAATCGACTTTGCGTATAATTGGGGAGGCAAAATAGACTTTTTCCAATGGGGAATGGCATGGTCAGCTTTGCCGCGAGCCAGCCAGCCGGTCGGCCCGCTGGAGCGAGAGCCGTGGATCAAACCCGGTGCCATGTGCTTGGAACACGGAAACATCGGTCAATCTATAGGCCAATAGCTAGCTACTAACGACTGTCACCGGGCGGAGCGGGACGGAGCACCCGGCGTCTATTTATAGCCGTGGCCGCGGTGAGCTCTCCGGCGAGATATTTCGCCAGCGCGAGTTCCATATTTTCCCAAGAACGGCGGTGTGCGCGTGGACTAGCTTGCGAGTGCTCGCAGCGAGCCGTCATGTCTCCATCGTCCGGTGAAGTCGGTTCCTCGCCTCGCCACCATCCGTCCATGTCGGCCGGCGGGCCGTACGGCGAGGTCATTAATGAGCTCGCACGGCGGGGCAGCGGCAGGGTCCGGGCGGGCTACGCCACGCCGCGAGCGCACGCCAACAAGAAGATGGAGGGAGAAGAGAGAGGAGGCGGGTTGCGCGGCTTGGGCCGTCCCAGATCGAGCTCGGGAAGGAGAAGAGAGGAGGTGGGTTGGGCCGCAGGGTTGGTGGCCCGTGAGCCTCTCTCTCCCTTTTTTCTTTTTTTTTCCATTTTCCATTTCCTTTTCTTTTTATTCCTTTATCCAAAACTCCTTTTAGGTCTCAACCAAAAGTTTTATGCTTCAAAAATTTCAAAGTGTCAAATTATTTTCAAAGCAACCCAAACTTCCCAAGTTTTGAAAAGTTCAAATTTTTTAGCGAATTTTAAAATCGTTCAAAAATTAGGGTGTTACAGGGGATGACAATGAGAAAGTCACAATGGAGGAAAATGAAGAATTAGAAAGAAAATTTAGTCAAAAGGAAATTAAGAAGGTGGTCTTCTCAATGGAAAAAAAAATACAGCCCCTGTGCCCTAACCACTTTCCTATTGTATTTTGTCAACATTGCTAGGATTTTGATAAAATAAGATTTGCTTGCTCTCTTTGAGGATTTCTTTAACAATAAACTTGACATTGGTTGATTCAATTATGGGGTCATTTCCTTGCTCCCAAAAAGTAAAAGAGGCAAGCAACATTAAGCAAGATATAGGCTTATATGCCTTCTAAATGTGGTTTACAAAATTTTTACCAAAGCTTTAACTATTAGGATGGAACAAGTCATGGGGATAATTATCAACAAATGTCAAGCTGGTTTCATTAATGATAGGAATATTATGGATGGAATTCTAGCCTTGCATGAAATCTTGCATGGCACTAGAATTAAAAAGAAAGATGGACTTGTCCTTAAGCTTGATTTCAAGAAAGCTTATGACAAGATAAATTGGGCTTTACTTTTTGAATGCCTTAGACAAAGGTGTTTTGGTGACAAGTGGTGTGGGTGGATTCACTCAGATATAGTGGGGAGCTATTTTAAATCTAGAAGGGGGTTTAGACAGGGGTGATCCCTTGTCTCCCTTCCTCTTTAACATTGCAAATGATACTCGGCAAAAATGATCTATATGGCTCAAAAAGAATAACTTATTTAAAGGTCTAGTACCTAAATACATTGAACATGGAGTGGCAGTATTGCAATATGTAGATGACACTATATTGTGTTTGCAAGATGATGAAAGCCAGGCAACTCATCTTAAATTGTTAGTGTACCTTTATGAAAACATGTCTGGGCTAAAAATTAATTTCTCTAAGAGTGAAGTCATTATGATAAGCCAAGATGATGGCAAGAATGTCCATTATTCCAATTTGTTTAATTGTGCAATTGGCAAGTGGCCTATTAAATATTTTGGTGTTCCTATATCAGGATCTAGACTACATATGGTAGATTGGCTGTCTATATATGATATTTTTTTTTAAAAAAAAAGTTTGATGGATGGAAAGGCGATGCTCTGAACCTGGGAGGAAGATAAACCTTGATTAACTCTTGTTTTAGCAACCTGCCAATATACACTATGTCTATGTTCTGGCTTCCTGTGTCACTCCTGAACAAGATAGATACAGCTAGAAAGAGGTTCTTTTGGCAGGGTGGCAGTTTAAAAAGGAAATATCACTCGGTAAAATGGACCATGATGCTAACCAAGCTCAAGAATAAAGAGGGCCTAAGAATAAAAGTCCTTAGAAGAATGAATCTGAGCTTATTGTGCAAGTGGTGGTGGAAAGCAAAGAATGAGAATGGAATATGGAATGACATCATTAAGAAAAAAAAAATCTTAAAAAGGGATGGTGGCTGTGATAGGTAAAAGTCCCAAAAAAAAAAACTCCAGTCTGGAATGATTTGTTAAAGGTGAGGCAGATTTATCTCAAGGGGAGATCTATAGTGGTGGGTAATGGAGAAAATACAATTTTTTGGCATGATAAGTGGTGTGGGATGGTTACTTTGGCTGATAAAATCCCTAATCTCTATGAAATCAATAAGGAACAAAATTGGTCTGTTGCTAAAATAAAGAAGAAAAATTGGAGTCTATCCTTCAGGAGATGGCTATATGAAGATTTGCAAGTGCAATTGAGAAGGCTTTATGACATTACTTTCAGATGTGTGATCAACTCTAACAAAGATATCATAACTATGGGCGTGTCATTAGGAGATGCGCTCTTCTGGGCACGGTGCTGGAACTTTGGGCTACCTGGTGGCATGCTCTTCGAGGCATTTTTTTTTTTTTTCCATCTCCCCAGTTATGTCCCCGGGGCGTTCATAGCTGGGGCAGATTTTTTCATTTCTGCTGTAGGTTTCGATTCCGACTCAAGACAATGAACTATTGTAATTTCGTTGCTTGATCTTGATAGTAATGAAATTCGGGTTGCCGTTGTGGAAAAAAAAAAAGTCAGGAACTACAGAATATGTTAGGTGCTTCCGCGTGTGCCATCATGTTGTGCCGCCACCACCGTTTGGAATCCAGTCCTGCGAGCTGCGACCTTGTAAGATTCTTCGCTGGACAGAGACGTCTCTTGGCCATGTCCATCCGCTCAGGTGTACAAATCAAACATTGCACAAAGTCGCCTGCGCTCGCGTACCAGAGTTCGCCTTTTACTCTTGACCAGTAGCCTACATAAGCGTGTCCTAGTACCAGTGTTAATTCAGATAGCCCCCATCAATTTCTTCGTCTTCCTCTCTTGTGGTCGATCCCATACGTTTGTCTCCATGGCGGCGGCCAAGCCACCCTCGGCGACGAACCCGCTCTTCACCGTCACCTTCAACGTGCAGGGTAGCGACAACTACGGCGACTTCATCGCTGGCATCCGACGCAGGGTGGCCAACCCGAAGCACTCCTCCCACAACCGCCCCGTGCTGCCGCCGGTGGAACCCCCGCCACGGCGCTGGTTCCACATCGTGCTCAAGACCCAGACCGCCAAGCTCACGCTGGCCACTCGTGCCGATAACCTCTACCTGGAGGGCTTCCGGAGCAGCGACGACACGTGGTGGGAGCTCACCCGGGGCATCATCCCGGGCGCCACCTACCTGGGCTTCGGCGGCTCCTACGGCGACCTGTTCGGCAACATGGTCCGCCTCGCCAACGACGCGCTCCGGCAGCAGCGACTCAGCCCGCAGCAGATGGCGGACGCGCGCGCCAAGCTCGCTGAGCGCGCCGCGCGCGGCCTCGCCGGCGTCGAGCTCGGCCTGCAGCAGATGGCGGACGCCGCAAACGCGCTCGCCGCGCGCGCCAAGGGCGACCTCGCCTCCGGCAAAGAGCAGCTGCGGGCGACCGAGGCGCTGCTCGTGATCCTGCTGATGGTGCACGAGGCCACGCGGTTCGCCACCGTGTCGACGTTCGTGGCCGCGCTGATGCACCCCAGGGCGGCGATGAAGAGGGGCACCATCACCGCGCAGATGGAGAAGCAGGTCAACGGGTGGGAGGACCTGTCCAAAGCGCTGCTCAAGGCGGACGCCGTGCAACCGCCGCGCCCGTTCACGCCGTTCCCGGACATGGGCGTGAGGACGGCGGAGGAGGCCGCCGCGACGATCGGGATATTGCTGTTCGTTGACGTGTTGAGTGTCCGGGCGGGATGACGGCGCTGCGGCTGTTCCATGGAAACTAAGCTCCGCGTGCACCAGCCAGTATGTTGCTGCTTGAGGCAGAGCATGAACCACTTGTTGCTGTAAAACTACGAATAAGAGCGGTGCCATATCTCAATCACCTAAAAATAATGTCATTGATATTTAATCAATGCATGTAATCTGTGACGGAGATTTTATCAAAGTGTGTCATTTGTATTGGGATTGTACAACCGGCAGTGTTTCTTCTACCTCCATCCATTCACAATTTATGTTCCCTCCATTGCTGAGTTCTCTCTCCCCGCACCATGTCACTGAGCTCTACTCAACAGCCCGCTAGTATTGTTGTGTTAGCCGCTAGGCCATGTTCTGACGCTCCAGTCCTCACTGTGCTAGGTGGGTTTTTTTGTTTTTGTTTTTGTTTCTCTCTGCTTCTGCTGGGAATAAAAATGCCTGATCGACCCATCAAGTCACCTGAAATCAAGAGGGTGGTAGTTAGGCCAACTACGTTTACATAGTAGCAGCCGCCTCAATCGCGATTGTTCAGCAGCTCTTTTGCAATTATGTTTGGTATTCTTGTTTTTTGGCAAAAACTTAGAATTGGGGCTCCAACAATTTGGCATCTGTCTTTGGCATTTTGGGGAAGTTGGCAAATCCGCACTCTTCGTTGGCATTTGTGGACGTCCATATTGAAAGAGGTGAAAGAAGCATAAACATAATTTTGTTTCTCTCGCTAGATTGGATGAGAACAATTCCGTGTTTTTCTAGGGTTCCCGATGTAAGTTTTTAAGAGACGCAAAGTCGTATAAACATAGTTTTGTTTCTCTCGGCTAGGATTGGATGAGAACAATTCTGTGTTTTTCTAGGGTTCCTGATGTAAGATTTTAAGAGACGAAAGCTTTAAGTTAAACATAATTTTGTTTCTCTCGGCTAGATTGGACGAGGACAATTCCGTGTTTTTCTATACTAGTATAGAAACAAAAGGAATGGGTACCTCATTTCTTCCTTCGCTCAGATGAAGGCAGATTTTAAGATCTTACAGAAACTGAAAAGAAATACAATTACTGACTAGCATCATAATTTGCAGATCTAGACGGGGAGGAATTTCTTCTTCTTCTTCTTCTTTTTTTTTGTCCGGTGTATCTTACTACTAAAGAGACCCGGATGTCATCGTCTGCTTACCGCTAATCGCTTCACCCGGCGCTCTAATCTCGCTCTTAATACCGCGCGCTCCCCGGTTCCCCTCCCCGCACCCACGATCACCAGCGGTTCCCCGGCGCTCTCTCACCCCCGGCTCCCATCGCCCGACTCCCTCTCTTCCCCGGCTCTGGCTCCAGGCACCCGCGCCCCTTCGCCGTTCGTGTCGGTCCTCCCCGTCGAAGCCGACCCCTCAGCTCCGACGACGCATCGACGCTGCCCCCGTCGAAGCCGTCTCCGCCGCCCCGACGCCGCCCTCATCGAAGCAGTCCCCGACGAAGCCGCACTTGAACCGCCGCCCCTCTGCCTTCGTCCGACAGCGGAACCGCCGCACCGCCGCCCCTGCTACGACGCCGTCCCCGCGCCCCGTCCAAGCAGGGGAACCATCGTCCGCTCCGGCGGCGTCAACGCCGACGCGACCCAGCACGTGTGCGTCTTCCGGCTCCGGCGCGGAGAGCGTCTGGACACCCCCGCTCCCGTCCCTCCGTACGCCGGGGCTTGTGCTGCTCACCGCGAGGCGGAGGAGGAGGAGGATCTGGGAAGGGAGGGAGGGAGCCAGGTCCGGCGCACCCGTCCGCGCCGGCGAGCGCCAGGCGTCTGTTCGTCCCCCACAGGTTGGTGCGCTCCTCTCCCTGGTCTCTCGTGCTGTCCCTTCGATCTGGCGGCCTAGGCTTTCTTTCATTTCTATGTCACGACCTCATCCTAGCTCGGGTTTCTAGTCGATTCGCGTGAGAATGTGTTCTGTCACCATCGATTCGTGTGCCTTGTTCAGGGCTATTCGACATAGGTTGTGGTGTTTCTACGATTCTGTTTTGATGTGCTAATCTTGCCATGGGCTTTCGGTTGCCGGAGCACTGAGAACTATTGGCTATTGCTAATTAGTAGCTATTCATGTAGATGACAAAATCCTTCTATGCTTCACTACAATTTTCATGATTCTTTGTCTTCTATACCCACCAGACATAATGCTCTTCCTTTCTTTCGCTGTTTCAGTTCAGGAGAGAGTTTCAAGAAGCACACAAAGTAGAGTTATAATTTGATAATACAAATTTGATAAGTAGCACACAAAGTAGAGTTTAGAACACAGCCTGCTTTTTTTTTTTTTTTTTGCAAGAATTATTACTTGCTGGATTGATATCTGACTGTTTACTCCATTGATAGTGCTTGGCTGATGTTAGGTATTATGATATCATTTTACTGCTGCATTTCTGAAGTAAAGGAAATTATGGAGCAGGGTATGCAATTAACTAGAAGCTAAACTAGAGAACTGAACTAACCTTATGGCAAGTTACTACTCTGATCATCTCAGTGTCGTGTTATTCTACTTCCCTGACAAGATATTAATCATGCTACCTGACTGAGTTCAGGATTCAGATCCTCCTAGGTGCCTTCAGAGATGGTGTCTGAAAGATGGTGCTTTAGAGGAACTGCTTTTGAAATAAAAAAAGGCTACCTCATAATGTTTTGCAAAGAAGCTGGAGCACAAACGGATTGGAGCACGATTGGATTTGCAAGGTGAATTTATTGGTTTGCATTTGATTTCTGTTTTCTAATGGACACAATTGAATTATGATATTGATTTCGCACCGACGTTGGTAAACGATGATACACCTGGCTAGCACCAGCCAAATGTTCCATAAAATGCTGACAACAACTTTCAGTTATGTGCATGGTCAAGTGATGGCCAAAACTGCAGTTGTGGACAGTAAAAAAAATGCAACTGTGAGAACGGTGTCTACGAATTTGGGTACAAAAAATAACATCTGTAGGCTTTTCCCCTCTTCGAATAATAATCGAGAGCCTTGCCTTCTTTTTAACATGTTAGAGGCTTGCTAATGTCTGATACTTTGTATGGTTTGTTGCAGGCAAGACAACCAATCTTAATTAGTGGCCTCTTTCTAATGCTTGGGGATCCATGGCATGCAGTAAGCTAATATTAATTTCACTTGTCATCAGAATGAACCATTGAAGGCAAATTTGATCCAAAGTACATGTACATTGTCATACACCTATGCATCTGGTTGTCGCCTGAATTTGTGAGAGCTTAACATGTTTTCCCCACCATTCAGGTAAGAGGCTTTTTGTCATGCTACTTTCAATGGTTCCCACGCTTAGCTTTAAAAAATTAATACCTATGCAGGTTAAATATATAGAGGGAAGGTGTCCACTATATGGAGCCCCTTCGGACTGCATTGCCACCTTGCCGGTAAGCAACTTCAATTTGGTTGGCCTTCAATTTTGTTTATCATGGTTGTCCTTCATTTACTACATTAATAGTGTTCTATTTATGTTTAATGTGCAAAAGTAGTCATCAGATAAGTAACAGTTTGGTTTGTACTTCAATTGCTTCATGAAGTGTTGTGTGCTGAAGCTTTCTTATTTACATCTTATAAAAGCATGTAAACAGGTTTTGTCTGGCAAGACAATGGTGCAAAGGATGATCTCATGTGACCAAATTTGTTGCAGAGGTTGGAGTGTTACTAGACGTGATTAACTAACTGTTTTGACAGCCATAGAAGTGAGAGATGACTGCCTCCAAGCGATACACACTTGGGCAGTTGGGCTGAGTTCATCCCTGCTCTGAAAGACAAGCTTGACCTTGACACCATAGTGATGAAGAGGCAGGCTAGAAGATGTGAAAGCCCACAGAAAGGAAACTTGCATATGGCAAAACATTATGTACTCCATTTAACTAGCCATAACTTCTAGAAGGAACCATGTTGTACTTTTTGTTGTGCATGATCATATAACAAACTGTAGGCTGAAACTGGCTTATTTTGCTGTCGTCATAGGTAAATATAAGGGATGCTCTTATGATGTCGAAATTATATAAGAAACATCACCATTGTAAAGCACAATCATATATATACGTTATAGTGCTATTATGTGTTCCCGCTGCAACGCACGCATTTACCTAGTCTCGTGAAATGAGCAACCACCACTCAATCGATCTGTAGCCTCTACGCACCCCGGTTAACGTAGCAACAAGGTCAGTGCGGGTCTGTTTTGGAATGTCTGAATCTAAGCATGGATGCTTTCCAAGATTCCAGAACCAAATAAAATGAAAAACCCCAGACTTTTTTTTTTTTTTTGTTAATCAGGAGGGCCGAACAGTCCCTACCCCTCTCTGGTCAATCTTTGTAACCCGGCCTCCATGGCTGTCGAACTTTTGGGGATGCTGTCCATGTTTTCTTGAACTCCGGCAGCCTCAGGCAACAAAGAAAGCTTAAAACGTAGCTAGAAGGAGTGAAGGACTGAAGGACAACTGCGCGTGGTTCCTTGCTCATTGTGGCACTAGCACAGGAACAGCCCCAGACACAGCGATACCCACCCAAATTCAATTCAGTCAGTGCAAAGCGGCCGCCGTCTTGATTTCGGGGACAAACTAGGCGCGACACCGTTTCGCGACAAGATTCACGCTAAGCAGACCAAGATTCACCGTTTCGCTACACAGCGAACAACCGAGCAACCACGCTCGGCACAGACAGAAATCTATCAGAGGTATCCTGGGCCTCTCGAGATTGTGACCCAATGTGTGGAGTTGACCCCATCTGATGAACCCCTTATTAGATGCCCAAATGCAGTGAGGGGTCGAAGGGCCGGCCGATTGTGCACATCGGCGAAGCCTGCTAGTTCCTTTTGCATTGATGTTGTTGTCAATGCTAATATTCGCTATTTATCGGACAAATATACCATGCGAATTCTACGAAAAACTCAAAAAATGTTGGTTTACATATAATAATGCGGTATTTTAAGGTGATCTTGACTCTGAATCTGATAGGCTGATTTAATAAGTTGGTTGATTCCAGTTGATTTAATAGTATTATGTGAGAGAAAATAAACCTAAACAGGCCGAGATTCTCTATTTGCTATTTGTCAGACAAATAAACCATGTGATCATTACTAAATCTGTCCTAAATTATAAGACGTTTTGACTTTTTTAGATACATTACTTTTACTATGTATCTAGAAAAGTCAAAACGTCTTATAATTTGAAATGGAGGGGTACTACGTAACTCACCAATCACCTCGTAGCAAGATTTTTTTAACTCATTAAGCCTGTCGATAGAAGAGTGAGGAAGAGACATTGCCATGGGCCACCTGACTTGACCGGGATTTGAGGGTCATGGTTTTCGACAGGGGCTAAGCTACGTTGGCAGCAGGGGTGCCCAGGCACCCCCAAAAATTCAAAAAAAATCACTTATAAAAATAGATTTTCATCATTATTTTAGACTAAATTTTTATATTTATAAGAGCAAGGCACCTCCCATTATTTTGCGCTAGCTTCGCCTGTTTTTCGACCCATTGACTCGACCAACCAAACTCAAAAACTCTGAGAAATAGTCTGATCCGATCAGATATGCCAGTGTGTCATGTCAAACTCATGCCAAAGATTTTGACTCAACAGTTTTTTTTCCCATACCGCATTTGATCAAGTCCAATCCACACTTTACCTTAATCTCTGCTAAAAATCACACAACAACTTATAATTTCAACAAGTACGGACGCAAGAGAAACAAACATGGTGGACACCCCTTGTGAACGTTGCACGACGTCGGGCGCCAAACTCAAACTCCAGCTAAGGCCCCGTTTGGATGGAGGGAGGGAGGGGACTAGAGACTAAAAAATTAATCTCTAGTAAATTTACAGACTTAAGGCAATTTTTCGAGGAAGATCAAAAGGGGTTTTCTAGAAGTGACCGGACGCGACGACCGGACCGTCCGGTCACTCCCTCACGCCGTCCGGTCGGTCCACCGGACGTCCCGTGCCGATTTCGAGGCATCGACAGGACGCATTGACAGGTCCCAGCGTCCGGTCAAGTTGGCGCCGCGCCGCGCGGCCGATTTCAGACCTTTCTGTTATCGACCGACGCGCAGGCGACGGAAAGGTCCGGCCGGCCCGTTTCCAGGCGTCCGGTCACCCGACGCTGGCCGTGGTCCGTCTGAGATCCGAACCCGATTTGTTTCCAATCGTGTTTAGGTCGATTTTGAGGCTTGAAATGTCCAAGAACGGTTTCCTAAAAAGATAAGATCATCCTCCTCTATATAATAAAGAGGTTCATGGCTAATTTGATCCCATCTACATCCAATCGACAAAAACCAATCTACTACCGTCTTGCTTGTAGGTCAACCTCTCTACCCTACTGTTTGGCGGTGTTTCTCCGCGAAATTCGTCGGCGTGCTAGGCGGCCTTGCTGGTCCTAGGGCAACCCTCGCGTGCATCTTCCCGACGGGTCTTCCCGGAGGTTTGCTCGGAGGTCTTTCAGCCGTCACCGAGCTCTACGTTGCCCTTACCGAACCCTAGATCGGTTTGGGCGGCCACGCTGCGGTGCACGCTGTTTCAAGGTTGATCACAACCTTCGTGGGCGTCCAAGGCCCTCCCGGTGTGTCGGTGCGAAGCCCTAGTTTCGTGTTAACATAAGTAATCTATAACAAATAATAAATATGGAACTGGAAGAGTATGCGAAAGTTATAAAGTGGTTGTTCTTGCGAATTAGTGTTCCATCATGCAGCAAGTGCCAAGCCAATGGCTGATGCATATCTATCTGACTACCTGCTACTTTTTCTTAGCTTAGCTTGTTGTCTGCGCTGCTCGTGAGTACTTAACCTTGTAGAAATGTCAATGATTAATTGTTAATAAGAACCCTAATTCTAGACCCCACACGATGACACTAGTCTCATGAGCGCAAACGCATGACCCATCACTGTATAGTTTTTATTTTTCTTCCAGGGGGGTAGTTTTCGTATAGCTAAATCCATGGGACATCATTGTTCCAGAGAAAAACAATCAATCAATGGTAGAGTCTAGAGTTTCAGCCAGCAGCCCAACCTACACCAGTGCACAACCATTCAGCTCAGGGTTGCAGCCTGCAGTTTGTTGGGCTTCGTGTCAGTTCGCATGGGCCACCGGGCCCATTCCGCGGTGCACGCAAGATCCGCCCCAGTCACAAGCCAAGGCAGCAGCAACACAACACCACACAAACAGGGAGCCGGAATGGCATGGTCAGCTCGGTCGCAGCCAGCGGAGAGCCGGTGGACTGAACCCGGTGCCGTGTGTGCTTGGAACACGGAAAACATGGGTCAATCTATACCCCTATAGCTAGCTACTAACGACTGTCACCATCTTTTTGGCGCGCGCGAGGAACAACGACTCTCCTGCTGTTTGACAGAAACCGCCGTGACTCGGCAATAATATCTCTCGGTGCTTTGCCATTATCCATCTACATTCAGTGGATACTTTTCATCGGATTTAACAACCGAATCATTTCCTGGAACCTCTAGCCCAACCTAGCTGCACATTACTAGACTATATATATTCAATGCATCTCTCACCGGAATCACGATCAAATAATCATTTCCTGGAACCTCTCAAGCCCAACCTGCACATTAGATTGGTTACCGCATTTTCCGTGGATTTAGTAGCGCTGATGCGTATATAACTATATACTACTACACGTCAGGGCCGTGGCTGCGAATGGATTTAATTTAATTATTTATATGTACTTATTGCGTCGAGGAGGTCAAACCAACGACGCGATGTGAATAGCACAATAGTATTAGTTTTTGTGTTGCGGCTAACGGCCTTGCATACTCAAAAATCGACATCGCCGAATCACCTCTCTCTCGGAAGGTTCGCTTCCTTGGTTTCTGGGGCTGCTAATGCCGCCTGCATGCGCACTTGACACCTGATGATAGTACGTACTTACGTATACTAATCTTGTTTTGTGCATTAAGTGAGACTCTTGTCGGCCTATCGAAACGAAGAGGGTAGGCTCTGCTGGCGTGGCTTGATCGTAGCCATCTGTTGTCGATTCGACACCTAGCTGGATTGAACGGTACCGCACCTTAGGGTGGCCAACTACTTAGTACAAGTATATTAGAAGAAAATTTTTGTGTATTGATGCAAATTTCATCTCATGTAGGACGACCATACATATATAGCTGTGTCTATACACGATACACATGCCATTTTTCTTGTTACTATATTTTCATCTAGGGACTCACCCCACACCACATGTAAACTGTTTAAGTGAAACTAATTAATCGATTAATGCAAGATATATAGCAACACTAGCTAGAGGTAGAGTTAAGAGTTCATCAAATCAGTGTCGCATGTTTTGTTTTATTTATTTCCTTCTGTCACGTCTCATCTGAAAAAAACCATGACGGCTTCAATTATGTTGCAATAAAAAAAGGTGGACCTTAGATTGAAAGTTTGAAATAAACAAAATGCTTTCGATGTTACACAGCTTGATGCAGCCACTAGCTGTCCATATATCTGTTGCCTTCTACCCTTGCAGCCATACGACACAGGCCCCTTTGTGTGAAACACAGCATGCGCGCGCGAATATATCAACCTTACGTAGTGCAAGATCTCTCCTGTAACTGCTCTCTTTGACTTGCTAAGATCCACAGACGAAGCAACAACGACGGCTAGATAAAAATACATTCTCTCATAACCTCCTCAAGCTCTTCGATGTTGCCATGCACGAAACATCCATTGCAAGCTAACCCTCCCTTATAAATACACTCCACCGTACCTTCATTGTCCCGGACAGGACCGCATATTACCTCCTGCATCCCGGCTGGCCAGACATCGATCCAAAGCTTGCAACTTTGCAAGAACACAGCTAGCGTACGTGTAAGATGGGGAGATCTCCGTGCTGCTGCCACGACGCCGGCGTGAAGAAGGGACCGTGGACGGAGGAGGAGGACCGCGCCCTGGTGGAGCACATCCAGCGGCACGGCGGGCACGTCGGCAGCTGGCGCAACCTGCCCAAGGCCGCCGGGCTGAACCGCTGCGGGAAGAGCTGCCGCCTCCGGTGGACCAACTACCTCCGCCCCGACATCAAGCGCGGCAACTTCACCGCCGACGAGGAGAGCCTCATCATCCGCCTCCATGCCCAGCTCGGCAACAAGTACGACCTCCGATCATGATCAACGTCGTCAACCCACTCACGTCACGCACGCACTGATTTGATGGTCACCATCCATCACCATGCATGCATAGCCGCCGGCCACCTGCTTTTGGCAGTTGGCCTTGGTGTCGTGCGTCAGATCTTCTCCAAATACGATGATCCAGTCTTAGAGTAATAATTACACGCTGACATGGGCACGTACGCTGTTTGTCCTGGATTAGGTGGTCGACGATCGCGACGCACCTGGACGGGCGGACGGACAACGAGATCAAGAACTACTGGAACACGCACATCCGGAAGAAGCTGCTGCGCATGGGCGTCGACCCCGTCACGCACCAGCGTCTGCCCCCGACGACATCGCCATCGCCTCCCCGGCCGGGGCGATCCTCACGGCGGCCGCGAGCCTCGGAGGCCTCAGCACGGCTCTGATGCAGGTGCAGGCGCTGCAGCTTCTGCTGCAGGCCGTCAATGGAGGAGGAACCGTTGCTGCTGCTGGTCTCATCCCTAGCCTCAACGCAGCAGCCGCAGATAACGCCGTTCTGAACGCGAGTCGTAGCATCGCTCCAAACTTCCATGACCAGATGAACCTCATCTTGTCTCAGGCGAACTACGCGTCCTCATCTGATGATCGTCTGAGCAATATCGCAAGTTTTGCAGAGCAGCACGACGTGGTAGTGCAGCGACTGAACGCTTCGGCTCCGGTGGTCGGCGGCGCGTATGAAGAGCCGCTTGCTGCTGCATTGGCGTCCGCTGACAGGCCGGTGCAGGGTTTTGCCGAGCTTCTGTCGGAGCCCATTGAGATGCCGAGCATGTGCTCTCTCGAGGACGACCAAGATGCTTTCTGGAAGGACATGCTGCTAGAGAGCAACAGCTTACCTCTATGAAATTTCCATGCTAGGAAACGGAACGAGTGGTGGTGCATGCCTTGTACAAAACAGTGTATTTTCACACAACTCATACGCCAGTGATATATATGCGGATCACCAGTTGTGTAATGAACGCTTATTCTTGTAATATATAGATCGCTCCTTTTTTTTTTTTGTCAATGTAACGAATGAATCTTATGTTAAAAAAAAGAATGATGCTAGAGTTTTCAAGTTAATCATTTTGCATTGACTCCGTTAACATGTCACAACGCTTATATATACTATAAATTAGATGATAACTTGCATACGACTAAAATCGGTCTGACCATAGTAGACAACAAACGTGCACATGGCCGTCCAATGGTGGCGGTGGTGCGGCTGGGGTGGGGGCTCAAGCCCCCTACCGCCACTGATCCCAAAGAGCTCCCCAGTAAAAATTGTTTCACATGACTACTCTGAGGGAAAGCGGCGAGGAAAGCGTTGGAGGCAGAGCACAAACACTGCATCTTTCCTTCTTGGTGGGAGTTGTGGCATTATCATCCTTTCTGTCCTGGCTAATATTAGAGGCGGAGCTAGCCTAAACTTTTAGGTGGGGCAGACTTGCGTAGGACGCCGGACGACGCCGCCGCCTTTGGCTGCCGGAGGGGAGGAAGACAGAGGGGCACCAGTGGATCCACTCCGGCGGTAGCTGGGGCAGCCGCCCCACCCTGCCGTATGGGTAGCTCCGCCTCAAGTAACACCATGAGTGGTGGGTCCTTATGATAGAAGGGAGATGGATGCATAAGATGTTTGATTTAAACCTTAAACCCTCAACCATTTGTCTCATTAAAAAATTACAAACATAATTAAATTTAAGTCATTATTGAAGAACTTATTAATAAACAAAGCCACAATAAAAGAGTGGTCAAACTTTCTATCAAAAAAGTCAAATGTCTTATAGTTTGATATGAAGTGAGTAGTTCTTAGGGTGTGTATAATTGCTGTAGAGTAAAGTTTTGGGTGTGACATAAAGTATTAAACGTGGACTAATTAAAAATTTATAAAGCCTAATTAATTAATCTGCCATTAGAGCGCGTGTATGTCTAATGAAGGATTAATCTCGCAATATTATACAAGCAAATAAAGCAAGCCGGAAGCGCGTAGTGGCGACGAGCTTGTAGAATTTATTAAATGTATACATGAGGGATACATGGATATGCAACGTATGACACTAGCTTGTAGAATTTATTTCACATTAGTTTGTCCAAAAACATGCGAATTTTAAGTTTTATGCTAAAAACTTCCTTTTCTCAGAAAATAAGGTTGGCGTGTACTGTCATAACACTATTGGTGATATTGATGCCAATGTTATCCATGACTAAGAGTTTCTGACAAATATCTTGTGTGGACTGCATTAGTTAGAGTAGGAAGTTGCTTTGTGACGGCGAAGAAGCGCCGAGAGTGACGGCGGCCTTCTAGACATGGAAAGCCTGCAGGCTTCAGAGTACAATCACGCCGCCGAGCATATAACGGCATCGATTACAACTCGAGACCAGACGGCATATACAAAGCCATGACCTCACCCATGACTTGGTCGTCCTGATGAATGATTATGATCCCCACACATTAGCAGCAAAAAGGGGCTCACCACACGCCACCTACTTGTAAGTAGTAAGGTCAGTAAAAGAGTTGCCCGAGGTTTGAAGCCATTGACTGTCCTCTGTCCAAAAGGGTATGAGCGATCGATGGATCGATCGATGTGAGTGATCATCAACTTATCATTGAGTCATTCTGATTCGAGACTTTGAGAAAGTCTGTCGCGGCCATTTCTTCAGAGGATATGACGTACAGGAGCCATTTTTTTATGCAGAAGGTAAAACGAACTCGATTTGACCTTTAGCTTGCTTGTAGCTGCAAGCTAGACACGTCCTATCCATTAGCACTCTCTTTAGTAACCTCAAACCTTTCGTGTACAGTATTTCCAGCTGAGAGGAAACGGGCCGGGGGTTCAACTGAAAGTTGTTTTCTGAATATATTAGTGTGAATGCATGGTCGATCAAAAAAGTGAGTCATATTGTTGTTATTAAGATCTCTGCTTTCATTGCCTGACAACAACAAATAGACGAACTGAAGGCAAATTCTGGCGAGTATGAAAAGCGTGTGTTATCTCACTTGCAATTTATAAGAACGACCCTTCTCTATATTCAGTTCAGACTCACCAGAAGCAATATGTACGCCATCAAACATAGTTTCCCCAAGAAGAGAGCTATATTTGATCTGCAGGCGTACGTAGCCATGTAATGTAGTACATGCATGTTTTCAATTTCAACAATGATGGCACGAAGGCGACATTTGTTGATGAGACCCTGAAATTTTTTAAACCCTGCTGCTGATTTGCTGAATGCTGACGTTCCCTGATTACCAGCGAAGACCATTGTAGAGTAGAGATAAATGCTTATGAACGCGAGCGACGGGGAGGAGATTCGTGCACGAGAAGCTAGCTAACCAGCCCAACAGTTACCGATGGATATTGGAGATGGATTTGACCGTCGTTGTTGGGTCGTTAACGCAAAGGCAACTGGTGGATGGTGCTCGCCGTCGCCGTCCGTCGTCGTCGCCGCTGACGCCCGGCGCAGCTGAAAAACGCTCGTACCTGACGCACACGGCTCGCCGGAGAGAGAGAGAGAGAGGTGGTGTCGTCGTCTCAGCTCTCAACCCGCGTTTACCTAAGCCGATCGCTCGACGGCGACGTGCGAACCAAACCACTACTCTACTCCTGGCTGCGAGAGAGAATGTTTAACAAACGCAGGCGTCCCCGTTGAGGGACAGGCCGGGCGAGAGCGAGACGGGACGTACGAAACGCGCGCGCGACGACTTTGTTCGATCGTCGGCGACGGCGAGTGCCTTTTGCTCTGTATACATGCCTCTGTAACCTGAAGAATCTGACAACCGCTAACTGCCGAAGGGAAAGGTTTGTGCAGATAGTAACAATCGAGGTGTTTTTCAAGGCAAGGCACGCCATCGACGGTGACACTCGGAGACGCCGTGATTTTCCTCGAAACAGGTGGATGATAGATAGATCTTATGCCGGGCCGTCTCCGGCCTCTCTGATGATCTGATCCGGGACGTGGCGAGATTTTGCGCGCGGTTAGTTAAGCGCCGGACAGGGACACCGCGGTCCGCGGCGGCGTCCGTCCTGCGTCTCCCTCTCTCACTCGCTCCATCCGTGTCGCGCTGTCGCGCGTCACGGCCTGGAATTTGGAGGCAGAAGACGAGCGGTAGAAGTGGAACGGAATCAGATAGTGGTGTGAGGCGATTTCATCCTGATGGATCACAAAGACTGACGTTTTAAGTAGATCTAGTAGATTCTAAGTACATCTACCACGTAAAGCAGCTGGGGCATCGGTCGTACTCGTAATATGTCCGAGACGAAACGGAACTACACCATGTTTAATTAGTTTAGCATTAGCAGAACTGTGAGGTCGTCATGGACTCCATTTTTTCAAGAAGCTTTAATTTGCTTCCTCTCGGTTTGAGCAGTAGAGCACACTATGGTTTGACTCGACAGAAATGAAAGGCGTTCAAGGCCGGAAGAAGAATTCTGTCTCGTTTGTTCTTAGTAGTGCTCAAAAGAGAGAAGAAATATCTTTTACCTTTCTGAATTATTGACGTGATATGATTCGCTCCTCAAACTTCAAAGCCGCCACTTATATATATCTTTATCCATCAACTCTCAATATGCCATTTAAATTATGTCCATATTACAAGTGATTTCTGTGGTGATTTCACACCTCATAAGGTTCTTAAACATGAATGACAACTGTCTTTAAGCGTCTAAAAGTTTTTTAATTAGAAGCTAGAGACAACTTGGGGATAAATTGCACAAATAATTCTTTATAGAACATACTCTCTAAAAAATATATTTATTTATTTATCACTAAATGTGTATACATACAAGTAATAACATACACTCTAAAAATTTATAGAACATACACTCTAAAATTCATAGTATCTCCAAAAATTTCAAAAAAAATATGTTTATTTATATAAAAATAAGAAAATATTTTAAAAATCTAAAAAAAGTTATCCTACACTCCTATGTCAAAAATTGTACCCTAAAAAATATGATAATAAATGTTTAAATATGTTATTTATATTTTAGAATTTAAGAAGAAAAATTAGACTGCTGATGTTTCATCAAAGAGCTAAAGGGAGACCTTTTTAGAAAAGGAAGAACTTGTGAAATGTGACCCTGGCCCAAGCCCAGCCCACAGACGTGCTAGTAGTTTGCCGTATGCAGAACACAGCGGTCGGCCCACGAGCCAAGTTTTTATAGTGATTTCTGTGGTGATTTCACACCGATCCGTCTTCTATAGTGAAAACACAATAAATGTAGACTATTTTTTTAGTGATTCCAAAAACACAATTCTACAGTATTAAACAATACAATTTTTTAAGATGTCCATTCTTTCTTTTTAAAAGAACTTTATTTACTTTAAGACAAAACTAAAGCGAAGAGCTTAGATTTAGACCCATTAACAGATCCTGCTCTCCTTGTCAAAAAAAAAAAAAAAAAAAAAAAAAAGATCCTGCTCGACACCAACACCCATGGGCAGGTGTGCCGGTGAGGTCCTTGGGCTGCAACCATAACTAGGACCAGCCCATCATGCATAGATCACCAGCTTCTTCTCTATGCTGGGCCTGGCCAAAAATTATTAATTTCGAACAAGGAAAAAGTCTAGATTCCCTCCTTCCAACTATCGAAAGTTCACTTTTTCCTCCCTCAACTTCAAAACCGACAAATCACCTCCCTCAACTTTTCAAACCATGCAAATTACCTCCCTCGAGCGGTTTTGAAGGCGGATTTGCTACAGTAACCGCGGTTTTGCTACAGTGTCAGCGGGTTGCTACAGTGACAGTGACTTTGTCTTTTCTTTTTTTCAAAAAAAATCCGGTTGAATCTTTGAAAAATCATAGTAAATCATACAAAAATCATAAAATAAAAAATCTAATTTTGTTGGACTCCACATGATTAGATCTACACAAAGAATATATAATATGATATGCTTTAGTATAAAGTTTTTGCTACGAAGGTTTTGTCTTTTTCTTTTTTATTTATTTGGCTGAATCTTTGAAAAATAATAGTAAATCATAGAAAAATCATAAAATAGAAAATCCAATTTTGTTAGACTCCACATGAGTAGATCTACACATTGAATATATAATATGGTATGCTTTAGTCCAACAAAATAATTATGAAGTTGCAGCTACGAATTATTTCAATTAATTACAAAAAAGCATAGATCTAAAGCTACAACCAAAATTTTGTACTAAAGCATACCATATTTTATATTCACTATGTAGACATGCGCATGTGGAGTCTAACAAAATTAGATTTTTCTATTTTATGATTTTTCTATGATTTACTATAATTTTTAAAGATTCAAATAAATAAATATAAAAGAAAAAGACAAAACCTTCGTAGCAAAAAAACTTGTACTAAAGCATATCATATTATATATTCAATGTGTAGGTCTAATCATGTGGAGTCCAACAAAATTGGATTTTTTATTTTATGATTTTTTTCGTGATTTACTATGATTTTTTAAAGATTCAACCGAATTTTTATAAAAAAGAAAAGGAAAAGTCACTGTCACTGTAGCAACCCGCTGATACTGTAGCAAAACCGCGGTTACTGTACCAAATCCGCCTTCAAAACCGCCGAGGGAGGTAATTTGCATGGTTTGAAAAGTTGAGGGAGGTGATTTGTCCTGGGTTTTAGAGTTGAGGGAGGAAAAAAGTGAACTTTCGTGATAGTTGGGGAGGAATCCGACTTTTTCCTTCGAACAATTACCCAAGTGTCCCTTTACATCCCCATCGGCCCGTTAAGCCCACCTGTTTTGCCGTGTCACGTGTCCTCTATAGTAACCTGATATTGTTTATAATGCACTGTAATCCTATTTTTAGTTTTGTACCATACCGCCACAAGAGAAGAGTTGCAATCCAAAGGAGGCAACAAAACTACCCGAGGACCAACAATGCAACTCATACCTTTCTCGGCCTTTTTGGCTAAGATCAAGATATAGATCCGCTCTTATCGGTTTGATCCTCGTATGTGAGACAATCGCTTCACAATGACATATTAAACTTATTTTTTGTGGGGGAAGGAATCGTAATAGTGGGCATGTCACTTGGGTTCCTCGGCCGCTCAAGCGTTTCACTTATGGTCGCGCACCCCAACCAAATCAAGTCAATTTGTTTGTGTTATTTGGCGCGTTGGAAATTGTTGAGTGTGTTCACAAGCCATATTTATAATTTACTCATTGGAAATCAATGTACCTCACATTCGCCACACCGAAAAGAGAGTCACGGAGCCGACGGCAAAGCTTTGCTTCACGCTCCGCCGCCTCGCCACTGCGATTTCAAAACAAAGGCGGAAAACAGAGGAAAAGGAGGGACGACGGGCCGACGCGAGGCCATGGTCGCCCTCGCCCCGGCCCTGCGACGCGCCTCCGTCGCGTCCACCACCAACGGCGTCTTTCCACGGCTCTAGCTGCTGCAGCCTACTAGGTAGCGAGCAAGACAATGCGAAGCCTACGACGACAACAGACCAGACGAGGTGCGGCGGCCATGGTTCTTTCGATTCTTTCCGGCAAGTGTTAGTCAAGGCCGCATCAAGCGATCGAGTTGGAAGCATCCGAATTTCCGAGTGGAAGTCCAGGCGCCGGAGAAAGAACCGAGAGGAGTCTTAGTGGAGCAATCCACGACGCGTTGCCGTTGCCCAGCGAGCCGGTCCCAACGATCCAAATCGCCCGCCCGCAAGTGCGATCGCGACGGATACCGATCGATCAGCGAGAGACGAGAAGGGAGTAAGTTGTGGCTCTGTAGGTGACACGCACCGCGCCACCGTGGAGCCCAAGTTGTCTCGCTGCCGGTGGGACCCATACTTCGGCGACAGCCTCTTCACTTTCGCTACTCCGTCCGACCACTTCGCTCTCCTCCTCTCCCTCCATCCCCTCCGCCGCCGCCCCCCGCCGCAAAACCGTATCTCCGAGGCTCCGACGACACCCCACCGTGTCCGCGGCCGCCGGAACCTGGCTTCGACGCATGTTCTCAGCAAGAACTACCGCTATGAGCGCTCCCTGCAGCAGTTCTGCGGCCCCTTTGCGGTCGGGCTCGCTCCCGGCGGCGTCGAGGCTGAGGCCTTCCTCGCGGTGGGGAGGTGCGCGCCTCCTCCATAGGGGAGTCCGTCGACGGGGACTCGGAGGCCATCACTGCGCTGGCGCTGTCCCCGACTCGCGGCTCATCTTCGCCGCAGGCCACACGAGGCTTATTAGGGTCTGGGACCTCACGTCCTGAACTTGCATACGCAGTTGGAAGGTGAGTATTGAGCCGTCCTGTGTTTCGTGGTGCTCTCTGGTATCCACATTGCTGCGCACAGTGCACGGATTAGTGAATTCGACCACAGGAAAGCAATTTTATGTGAATGATGCTACATGCTGACCCTGTATCTATCTAGCTAGAAAGTAATCCGGAGCTTATTCACGGCATAAAAAAAAATCTCAGAGTTCTGGTATTGGTTTGACAATTTTGACAGTTTTAAAGATAGATCAAATGTAGCTGCCACAAACTTAGGAAGCTTGGATCCTTCTTGTGTGAATGTCAGAACTTTCAACTGCACATATTCTAAGCTATTCAGCTCCTCATCCTGAAACATTATTCGTTTGATATTTTGGTTACAGTGTGTTGGAAGGGAACTAGGGATAGGGGTCATTGTATAGTAACTGTGGGAAATAAATGGATTGAAGTTTTAGAAGCTTCTCCAGAGTTTTGCTATAAATCTATGAGACTACTAATTTCCTTACAAAAAATATTTTAGCACACACTTCTGGAATACTGGACCTCATGTACTTCTTTTCATAAATTGTGATTTGTGCTAAGTTAAATTTGGTTGTTGTATTGTAATGTCTTAGTTTACCTTCTTATCTTTTCTGGTTAATTGCGCAAACATAAAGGATACCTTTATTATTTCCACTAAACAACATGATGTTATAATCGGACACACTAATTTCTTACAGGGCATGTGCACAGCTTTTCAAATTTTCATTGTTTGATCTTAATCCTGCCATACTAATTATTGTGTTCATTAGTTAACTTAGAGACTGTATGGCTGATTTACCACTACAGGCCAACATCTTTTACAATTTAAACTTGCTCATGCCGTTTAATGCGATGCTAGATACTGCCATGTGAGGTAAACTAATCTATTTAACTTACGCTGTACAGGGACATGATGGTCCTATCATGGACATGGCATGCCATGCTTCTGGTGGTTTGCTTGCAACTGCTGGAGCAGACAAGAAGGTCTGCGTATGGGATGTGGATGGTGGATTTTGCACCCGTTTTCTCAGAGGCCATACAGGTGTTGTCATGACCATTATGTTCCACAAAGATCCAAAGCGCCTTCTGGTGAGTACAATTTGAAGATAGGGAACTGTGCTTTTATTGAACTGGATCACTGAATGGCTCTGGGTGCTTGTTAGTTCAAATCACTGCATTATTTTTATGCAGTGTATTCCACTTCCTTTTGATGAGCCCAAGATAATCTTTGTGTGCTGGATCTGCAGTTGTTTTCAAGGAAGTGAAGATGACACCGTGCAAGTGTGGAACCTTGAAACCAAAAATGTGTTGCTGTGCTTAAAGAGCATTTTTGGCAGTCACTTCATTGACATTGTCTGATGATGGGCAAACATTGCTCAGTGCTGGGAGGGGTAAGGTATGAATGGTCTCATGTCTTTTATTCATTCTAGAGCTTTCATTACATATGTTTTAAAGTGAAACATTTGCACTTGCCTTGTACTGGAATATATTCATAATCCCTCAGGTCAAAAATGCTTGTCAAATTTGACTTTGCATGGTATTTGATGTCTATCTTTGACCAGCATTTTTTCTTCTTAAAATACTTCAAATTTAAGAGATTTTGCAGGCATTTCATTGCAAATCTACACATATACCATACATGTTTCCAAACTGAATAATGTAATAGTTATTGAAGTTTGTAGTATTTAAGGCTTGGCCGAATTTTGTATTAAATGACATGTTTTTGTGACCGGAGGTAGTATACTCTTAGGGCACCATGGGCTTTTCGAGCTATATATAGAGTAAGTTGAGGGGCTCAAAACAGTCAAAACTTGCTGGAAGTGTCAGAAGTTGGAGCTTTTCCTTCCATTTTGTATGTAGACTTTTTGTGCTCAAAAAGTGACGGTCATAGGAGTCCCTTTTGCTTGAATTTTGATATCTCTACCATAGGCGTTTACTGTGGTTTGCATTTTCTGTGTGGAGTTACTGGTTATTCTGAACGTATGGGCCGTCTGCAGATTGTTACTGCGTGGGATATTTGTAAGTACAGTACAAAGAAGACAATACCGACATATGAAATGATAGAAGCTGTTTCCTTCATTGGATCAGGAAGTAGCTCTTGGCTTGTTTGGGCATAGAACTGGAAATATAAAGGAGAAAGTGGCCGATTATTTTCTTATGGTCGGTGAACGTGGGGGTTATGCGCATCTGGTGCTTGAGAGAGGTGCGTTAGTTTGCATTTGCATCCTCTTTTTTGTTCTTTGCATGTTTCCGGAGTACATGCAATCAATGACTTTTCTGGTCTTCTACAGTTCACATTGCGTTCGAGCAGCAAACATCTGATGTAACTGTTAATTCAGAGAACGAGGAAACCAGGAGGGGCTTTACATCTGCTGTTATGCTTGCAAATGATCAAGGATTACTATGTGTTACTGCTGATCAGCAGTTTTTGTTCTATTGTCCCAAAAGAACTGATGATTGGACCTTTGAACTGTTCCTATATAACGAGGAACAATATCTTGCTGTAGCTACCAACTTGGACCAGGTTATTCATAAATGATGTCTGCACAGTTCTTGTTGGCTAATGCACTTGAAACTTATCAACCGTTACCTCCATATTCAGGTCCTTGTTTATGATGTTGCATCGATGTCATGTTCTTATGTACCTGCTGGCCACACGGAAATAGTTGTTTGCATTGACACCTGTGTCTGTGCTTACGGGAAGACACTTGTTGTAACTGGGAGCAAGGATAATACTGTAAGTTGTAATGTCTCTCTGGACCTTAAAACTATGTTGACTTACCATAACGTTTTTGTTTGTGACTTCTTTTGATAGTCCTCACAGCTGTCGAGTGCATTCTTGTGTTGCTTTTCCTCTTTTTGAGTGTGACCTTTTGTACCAGGTGAGGTTATGGAATGCTGAAAGAAAAACCTGTATTGGCATTGGCAAAGGCCATCTGGGAGCTGTCGGTTCTGTTGCCTTCTCAAAGATAACAAAGAACTTTTTGTTAGTGGCAGCAGGTTTGCTCTTCAGTTTGTCTGTACTTTTTGTTTTCCTGAAGTGACACCAAAATTGTTATTCTAAAATAAGACTATCTTTTTGACTTTTTGTTAGCGATCGAACCATGAAGGTATGGACCTGGGACAATACACTTAGTGATGCTGAGGATGAAGTCCCTCTTAAAGCAAAGGCTGTTGTAGCTGCACATGATAAAGGTATTAATTCTCTGGCAACTTCACCTAATGATGGCCTTGTTTGCAGTGGTTCTGTGGTAAGATTCTAGCATGATACTCAATTCCAAACTATAGGTCACTTTTGTTTTGTCATAAGTCAAACTTCTCTAACTTTGAGCATGTTTATTGAAAAATTCCTTATATCTACAACATTAAATTACTTTCGTTAAATCCACCAGAAAGTCTTAATGCATGATTTTTTTTTTTGGTATTATATATGATAATATGTTTTTTTCCTAAAAACTTGGTCAGAATTTGTAAATTTGGCTTAGGACAGAGCTAAATTGACCTATAATTTGGAAAGGAGGGTGTAATTCTTTTTTAGATGTGACACATCCTTTTGTCTGGCTTACACCATGTGATTTTATATATTATCAACTTTTGTTTTGTAGGGCCGAACTGCTTGCATATGGAAACTCCCTAACCTAGTGTCCTCTGTTGTCCTTAAGGGGCACAAAAGAGGTATCTGGTCAGTTTTCTCCTATTGAACAATGTGTCATGACATCCTCTGGTGATAGAACAATCAAAATATGGTCTGTTGCTGATGGCTCATGCTTGAAGACATTTGAGGGTCATACATCAAGTGTTCTGCAAGCTTCTTTCCTTTCACGTGGAACTCAAGTTGTTTCTTGCGGTAATAGGAAATAAGCTGTTCGCCTAAGTCATTATCTTGAGCCTTTAGGGAGTCTTGTTGATTCTGTTTGTCTGATGTTCCTTAATGTAGGAAATGATGGTCTAGTGAAGCTATGGACAATCAAAACAAATGAATGCATTGCTACTTATGATAAGCATGATGGGAAGGTATGGCATCATTGCCATGCATGAGGGAAGAGCTCTTTTTTCCGTATCATTGCTGGAGAAGACTCAAACTCACTATAATTTGTTCCACGGGTCTGGGCATTGGCTGTTGGCATGAAAACTGAAATGGTTGCTACTGGTGGACTGATTCTGTCCTCAACCTATGGCATGATTGCACCATGGAAGATAAGCAGGAAGATTTCTGTAAGAAGGCAAGTGAAACCTTCTTTACACTTTCAGTATAATATAATTCCAAACAAGACGTGCGCTTTTATGTAATATGTATTGCTGGAAGAAAAAGTGTGAAATACCTCATGTTAGACCTTGTATAAAGATGTGGGCATGTATATCATTAGCATATGATATATCTGTGGGTTACCATATTCTTGATACATTGCTCTTTGCCTCTGTTAGTTGGGTTTAGGGATCTATACAGGCCTATGTCACTATCTCAAGCGTCTGCAGTACTCACTCAAACTCATCATTTGTTGCAGGAGGAAGAAGTTTTAAGAGGCCAGGAACTGGAAAATGCTGTGTCAGATTCTGACTATGCAAAGTCAATACAACTTGCATTTGAGCTTAGAAGGCCACACAGGCTTCTAGATTTATTCTCACAGCTTGCCAGGTATGGTTTCTTGAAATCAGCTGCTTTTCAACTTATTAGTTATTAACATGATGATATACATCATTGGGTTTGCAGGAGAGCTGATGCAGGGGATCCAATAGAAAAATCTCTTCTTGATCTTCCGAAGGATGGCCTTCCTGTGCTTGCTTGACTATGTCCGTGAATGGAATACGAAGCCCAAGTTCTGTCATGTTGCACAGTTTGTGCTTTTTCAGCTATTGAGGAGTTTCTTTCCCACCGATATCCTGGAGGTAATAAATTTTCCCTCTTCCTAAGGCTTTTTAACTTCCCTCTTCCTAAGGCGTTTTTGTTCATGGTCTGACAAACTTTAGCTTCTCCTAAGATGATTTGTGCTTTTATCTCTGCAGATCATGGGCATCAGTGAGCTCTTTGAGGGCCTTATTCCGTATTCACAGAGGCATTTCAGCAGAGTCGATAGACTAGTCCGAGCACGTTTCTTTTGGACTATACACTGATGCGAATGTCAGTGGACCGTGGTAGATCCAGATGTAGATGCGGGAACAATCAAAAATGAAACGAATGATTTGTCTGTGGAGAACGGTGAGCTTGCAGAGCCTTGATCTGCTTCACCTGTACCACAGAAGTCAAGCAAGAAGAGAAAAATCTAGCAAAGTAGCAAATCAAGTAGGAAGGACAGGGAGAAGAAGGTGAAGGTTGTTTCGATTGGACACAGCAAATGAAGTTTCTGTTGAAGAGTGAATATCTAGCTGAGAATCTGGTTTTTTCTTATGCATGCCGCCAATTTTGTAGCTGATGTTGCAACTGATGTTGCCCAACACACGAATCGCGTCTGATGTATTTTTTTGGCTGTGTTTATTAGAGGAATGCAGTGCCTTAAAGGCAATGATGTTTCTGTTGGAGCCTGAATATCCAGTTAGAATATCCGATTTTCACTTACGCGAGCCACCATTTTGTAGCTGTTGTACGCGGCATTGCCCAACCACACGAATCACTTCTGATGTAACTGCATTCTTTGCCGAGTTTAGACGGCCCCAGTGCCTTAAGGCATCGGCCATCTGTTCGAAATTTCCTGGGAGCTTGTTACAGTGAAACTTCAGAACAGATTTCAGAAGTTATTACAGCCTTTGATTGCTGCAGCTACCACGCTGTCCAGGTTGGTTTTGCCGCCGTGATTGTTTCCCATGTGTGGCATGTGTTAGTGTGATACCGAAGCCGTACCATGCCCAGCAATAACTCCACTTGTAATTGTTGGATCTGTGATCTGGATGGTCGGCGACGGCGAGGCATTGCATAATTTCATTCCCTGTCGATTGGCGCACTTTTTTTATAATGGTTGTACCGAATGTTTCGGCTTTTGTGGTGGATCATCCGTGCTTCTCGTTGCACTGACATATATTGAATGATTTAGTTGTCAGTAAGGACTTTGCTGTGTCCCGTGTTGGTAGTATAATACCGGTAGCTTTCTTCTTATTTTTATTATCGTTTTGTGTTGGATTCTTTTGCTGCTGTTTAAGTGTGGGGTACGCATCAGAAATCTCCCTGCCTTCGTCTGCTGCTTGGCACAGTACAAGCTCTTCATCTTCGTCAGTCGCAATCGGAATCGCAATCCAGCAAAACCTTGTTGCTTCAGCCTTTAGGGACAGAAAGGATTCTGTAATTCGAATATACTGTATGTGGCATATACAATAGGAAGATGCCTTTGAGTAGAACGGAATATGGTGTTTATAAGATGGCATGCATCAATCAGTGGTCGCTGCTTTCTCCTTAACTGCTGAACCTCACTGTCATCTCCAGATGATTGTTTCCTCCAAAAGCAATCAATCAATTGATCCAACCCAAGCATATAAATCAGCATATATATTCTTTTCGATACGCTCCCAAGCCAAACCCCAACTCACGAAAGCAAACACCGGGAAATATACAGCCACTGCTAGTTTATGAGAAGCCAGGTAGCTGCTCTGAAACTCTGAAAGACTGCAACTACGGCCTGCGGAATCGCGCGCATCGCATTCGCATCGCAGCAGCGGGTAAATTTCAGCGGCCAAAGTTTGGTCCACCATGTGAGACAGTGAGAGGCACACCACACCAAATTCCCCACTGACTGCAGAGATCCGAGGCTGGTCCACCGTCCATCCACGTTCACGCCACTAGGAGGAGGCCACTGGCACGACGCACGCCCTACAGAATTCACTCTCCGTCTCTGTCCAACGGCCGGTGGTGACCTGTCCTGTCGCCACCCGCCAGCGGCGTGACAAGCACGGGCACCGGCGGGCGGCCATCCCATCCTCGTTTACAGTAAACAGTGCTCTGTTCTAGATGAAATAGACATCGGTGTCGATTTCACGACGCAATACAAAAACAATCAGAAAGTGATGGTTTCTGCACCGGACGCTTTTGGTGCGCTGCGCTTGTTGGTACACACACAAAAACAACGGCGTTGGTTCACGTTCCCTGCGTGTGGACGCGCGGAAAGGCCGCGGGCGGCACGCCCCGGTTAAAAATATCCAATCCAAGCGTGGTGGCAGCTTTGCCTCAACAGCCCCGATGATGGTTAAACTAAGCTCCTAGTCCGTTGCATGGTTTATCTCTCTGTCATCGGTAGACGGCTAATCAAAGAGGTGGATCTGTAGGAAAAGGCGCGTAGGATTAGGATTAGTTTGACCGTGGTGAATCTAATCTGACGGACGGACGGCAACCATGTGCACGCCACGGCAGTGACTGGCCGAGGGAGCGTTGAGTGATCACGTTCTACTACTGATCGAGCGTTAAACATGGAGTATTCATCTGTTCAGTGTGGATCAGATCAGATCTCCAACAAAACGTAATAACTGCGCGTTAGTCTCCATCGCTACGGCGCGCCTACCGTGTTGGAATTTTGTGACGGTGTCAAGGGGCCTTTTGCAAGCGTCAGTCCTACTCCTCCATTGCTGCTCCAGGTACTCCGTCTGTCTATCGATCTCGTCCCGAGTGAGTCACTGCTGACTCTGCACAAGCGCCTAAATCCGTTGCAGAAGAATTTGCAACCACCTTTGGTTAACGATCGTCGAGTTGGATCCTAGGTACGAGTAGTGACAAACGCATGACAACAAATATATAGTAGTAGTATCCACATGAGATTGAGATCTGTTTATTCTGCAGGTTTTGTTAGGTCTATGTATGGTTTCGACCACCAAATTGTCTGAAATCTGCAAGCCAGCGTCGTTCCACACGCCAAACGCGACCACCAAATTGTGCTGCGATCGATCTACAACGATGGTGCTGCACATGCACATATGGCCAAATGGGGAGGGGCGTAGGGGCGTTGGTTGTTTTCTCTCGATCTCGACTGAACATGGCAGTGGCAGTTAGCGGTTAGTGGGGAGGGGAGGAGGTGGTGGTGGGTACTGTACTGGCTCTGTGTACAGTCAGGGTACCTGTAAACGAACCGACACATGGCAAGGCCGGCGGGTCAAACGCTGTGACCAGAGCATCTACGGAGTAGTACGTAGCAGTACGTGCTCTCCATCCCCATGTGATGTGGTCAGTCCGCTCATCTCGCCCAAACAAATCCCTACCATTCCATCGTCGCCGGAAATTGAATTCGCAAAACCTGGCGGTTCAGTTCAATCCGACCGCCACTTGGGCCTTGTTTAGATGGCTAAAATTTCTAACTTTTTTTTCACTTTCTCTCCGTCACATCACATTAAATACACCAAAAGACGTATGTTTTGGAGTATTAAATGTAGGTAAAAAAAATAGACGTTACATTTAGATATGCATTGTGAGGCGATTCTTTTGGCTGGTTCTTTCTTTGTGATAGGATGATATTTACCACTAACAAACGAAACACGCTTTACGATTAATGCGATGTGACATTCGATTCTGATTTTTTAGCCATCTAAACAAGACCTTGTTCTTGAAATTTGAAGCTGTGACTGCGAGTTGTATTGATCTTTTGGAGCCTGGGCAGCGGCGGTCGGCTCGGCACATCACGCGGTGGGCACTGCAACTGCAAGTGCAAGCGCCGCTGGAAGCAACAACGGAACAGGATCACGAGGAGCCACGTCGTGGTGTTCCAAAGCGGCAATCACAGCGGGCCCAACGGACGACGCCGATAGATTGAAAATATCGGGACCAACGGCACAAACGAAAGAGCATTTTAATTTTAAAACGGGAGCGCAGCTGTATATTTCGACAATTAGTAGCGGAGGGCGGAGGCTACATCCAAAGCAATACAACGGTCCATTTCTATTCAACTCTCGTTAAAAACGTGAGATAAAACCGACGTGATTTGCTGTTTCCAACTAGGCGATGTGATGTCACGTCAGCAACATTTCCGCTTATCTTGTCTACACCGAAGCAAAACAACGCCGTAAGCAAACCCACACATACGATACGATTCTCTTTTTTTATTATATTAAAAATTAAGCTTAGTATTTCTTATGAAGTGTGGCTGGAGTTTTGCTAAAAATAAACAAGCAAGATAAACAACAGGAGCAAGCAACCCTATGAAATCAAATGGACCGAGATGTGTTCAAAGTTGCCAAAACGCCACAAACCGGACAAAACCTGACCAAAAAGCATGTCGTTTATCTTTCTTTACACTAACGTCACGTCACGCCAAGCAAGAAACATGAAGAAAATTCGTTGTTCAGGCAAAGCCATCAGCTAAATAAACAGGAGGAGAGAGAATATTCTATTTCAGCTCCCGTCCCGACCCTCTTCTCCCTCCCCGTCCCGTATTAAACTCGGGCCGGCCAAGAAAAGCAAACCAGAGGAGAGGAGGGAGAGGGAGAAAGGACAGGCGAGGGAAGGTAGGAGAGAGGGAGCCAGGGAAAGCTCTCTTCTTTCTTCTTCCTCCTCTCCAATTCCGTCTCTCTGTCCTCCTCGCCCGGCTTCCCCGGTTTTTCAGAGGGGAAAGAGGAGGCGGAGATGGGGCGGCAGGACGAGAGGTTCCCGGTGTGGGAGGCCGCGCTCGGCGCCGGGGTCGCCGCCGCCTTCGCCGCTGGGCTCGTCGGGGTCTACCTTTCCATGCCGGACTCCGACTACAGCTTCCTCAAGTTGCCACGTAATCTCGAGGAACTCCAAATCCTCACGTACGTTTCCCTCCTTTCCCCCTGTGCCTGTCCCCGTATCACGCACGCGGCCGGTTGGTGCCTTGTCAGTTCTGTTCACGAAAGCTTCAGCCTTTTTGCAATTTGATTTGATGCCAAGATTCCCTCACTATGATGATTATTAGTTGATCTCTGTCTGCACGCAAATTCTCTACATCCTCTTGATTGGAGTAGTTTGCAAGGCCCAGTTCGATTTCTATTTCTTTGTTTTTCCTTCCAGTATGTACAAGGCAAATCTGTGTTGGTGGATCGATTGAAGAATACGGTGCACAACAAGCGTTCGATTCTTTGTCTGCGATTTCAATGCCAAATGACACTGGCGTTTCACGCAATGAAACAGTCGGTTGGTAGTGGTAGCAGCGTTGCAAAGGAATTAGTTAGCGGTTATCTCGTGATCCGGAATGGATCTCAACGTTCGTTTGGTGGCAATTCTGAAAGACGTATACCATGGATCTGGTCAAATTTGCTGCCTCTTGTGTTAATCCAAAATTGCAAACGGATGATTTGTTTGTCTTCTGGACCATTATGAACTTATCTTGGAAATTAGGAAGATTTGATTTCTCAATAGTAAGACCAGCGCCATATTCAAGTGCTTCTTAGTGTTTGTGCTGTTAGTTGAACCATGATTTTAGATCCGACAACCGATCAACTTGAAATACAACCTGGTTTTCCAATTCACATGTACTTTTCTCTGGATAAAGTTTTAAAAGGGTAACTTAATCATGTCGCTTTATTTTTCCTAATTACCATGTCACTTTCGTGCCGGCCACAATTGCCATATGCTTTTGGACTTGGTCGAAGCGTGTTCAATCTGCCTTGAACCGATAATCACACGGGATCTCACCTGTCTACACACGTCAGCTATTTGTTTCCCATATTAATGGTTTACCGTTTGCACATTGCCTTCTCGTTTCTTGATTGATATACTACCGAATTGGACATGCTCTTTGTTTTTTTTATATTGCCGAAATGAAAGTTCAGATGTGTGCACAGTACTTAGAGATTGCTAACACTACTGAAATGGAAATTTCATTTGTTTTAACCACCAATTTGTTTCTTTGCAGTGGCCATCTTGAGAACTATACTAGTGACTACACCCTACAGGTGTTGGTAGGTTATTGCGCTGTGTACATCTTCATGCAGACCTTCATGATCCCAGGGACAATATTCATGTCTCTGCTTGCTGGTGCTCTATTTGGGCAACTCCGGGGCTTGGCCCTGGTGGTCTTTGCTGCCACTGCTGGTGCTTCATCATGCTATTTCCTGTCGAAGATGATTGGGAAGCCACTGGTGTTCACACTGTGGCCAGATAAGCTCAGCTTCTTCCAGAGACAGGTATCTAAAGATTCTGAGGCTTTGCCCAATGTAGTTTTTATTCAGACTTAAATTGTTTATTCTAAATTGCTCTACGCTTTATTTGATTTAAGTTCCTTAGTGATGATGTAGCTCATAACTGAGGGGAGGTAAATTGTCTTTTCATTTCAGGTTGCTAAAAGAAGAGAAAAGCTGTTGAACTACATCCTTTTCCTCAGGGTGACTCCAACATTGCCAAATACCTTCATCAACTTAGCTTCACCCATAGTAGATGTCCCTTACCATACATTCTTACTGGGAACTCTCATTGGTCTTATCCCAGCTGCTTATGTGACTGTCAGGGTAAGTTCTATTGTCAGATATTATGCTTGTTTATCTGTTGCCATCTAGTGTCTCCTTTTGTGCTAATATCAGTTCTGCTATTTCCCCCCTACTGTCATGTATTCAGGCTGGAATTGCTCTCGGAGAGTTAACTTCGCTGAGTGACCTTTACGACACCCAGTCGATAGCACTGCTATTCCTGATCGGTGTTGTTTCAGTCACACCAGCATTGTTGGGCAAGGACGAGGCACAAGAACCACCAGCAACGGCGGTAGGCGCGTCATGATCACCAAAGCACCGAGCGGTGTCCACCTCACCTGTATATATCAACATCCAGCTTGCAGGGGCTTCATTAGTTCGGATCGACAGGCCCTTGTGGCTCGATGACAAAAATGGTTCTCATGGCTCCACAGCTACCTCGGCCTAAACTCCGTCCATCGCTGGCCTACAGAGGCACCTGTGTTGCTATCATCAGAACATGATTCGGTGGCCATTCACCACATTATGAATGAATGAACCTGGGAAGCAGAATGCCCGTTAGACAAGCTGCTCTGATGTGTAAACGAGTAGTGCTGTTCGGATAGGACAGGCATTTAGTCCAATCCCTGTATATATTGACCAGATTCATTCAATCCATATTCAGTGGTTCAAAGATATGTGTTCCTGAATGTCTTGCTCCATTTCTAGTTTCTGCTCTGTGCCTGATTGAGCTCCATGCTGCCCTACTGGTCCTGTTGTAAATGCCTTATCCGCATCACTTTGGCATTTGGCAGATGATGCCTTCCCTGTCGGTAGGAAGCAGCAGAACTAGCCGACGTACAGTTCATTGGTAAGCATGAAGGGAGAGACACTAGCGGACGGTTCTAAAAAAAAAAAAAAAAAAACTGGGTTCAATTTTTCCGAATCACACTGCACAGGTTACATGTGTGAACATAAACTCATCACTATGAACACATTACTAAAGGAATGGCATCGATAAATTTACTACGAACATACCACTAAACGTCGTTAAAATTTTAAAATAAACTTTCACCATCAGAAATATAAACAGCTGATCCAAGCTCAGTTTGCTTGTTCCGTTGAGTTGCAATAGTGTCACTATTTTAGAGACAATGCTTCACTTTTTTTCTAGTGTAGTTATTTAGCCCTTATTTGAAAAAATGGAACAATTTTCTGGTGAAATGTATGATTTTTTTGAAAAGCTATAGAACATTTAAATAATGTTGAATTGAAACAGGAAAGAAATGTCGATAGCCACTGTTAGCTGGGCCAAATGCTCACCATTGTTGGGCCTTTAGCAACACGTCCTAGTCAAGCGAACTGTCATGGGCTGATAACGCTACATGGGCTACCCCGCAGCCGCACTGTTGGGCTATCCGAGTTGAATTGGGATATGGAACCTTGGGATATCGTCCTCGTCCCCATCTCCGCCGCTGCGGCGAGGAGGCAGCGACCGCCGCAGCCAAACACGGCCAGGCCGGGGAGCGGTGGAGCGTGGAGGGAAGTGGAGCACCGGCGCACCGCATATGCTAGGGGTTCTTCGCCGCGCAGCCCTCGCCGCAGGGTCGTCGCCGGCGGCGGGCCTCCGACAGGTGCGTCCGATTCCCACTCTCCAGGGCGCGTGCTGCTGCTTGCGACCCACTGCATTCTTTCGGCGACCGACGCTGATAGGGTTGGTTTCGGATGTGGTTTGGTCGTCCTAGATACTGAAGACCCAGAAGCGTGTACCTCTGGTGCTGAACTTATTGCTTAGGGAGAGGGAGGTGTTGTTCATTAAAATTCGAATAGATGGGTCGTACTTTAGAGTGCTGCATTTTTCCGGTGCCGCGCGGTTGGATGGTCTGGTTACGATTATCAGTTTATGGTCGAAATAAACGACGTTTCCGTGTAAACAGCGAATCTGTGACTACGACTGTCTGCTCGTTGTGATTGTGAAAAATACTAGTGTTCTGTGTGAAGCCTGACAGAACTTTTGGTTTCTGAATTTTGCAGTTTCAATGCGCTTATCATAGAAGCAACGAGAGATTATCACATAGTCGAGGTAAGTGTGGTCAATGGCCATACTCTCCTCTTTCTGGTCGCTTCTGATCTAATGTTTGCCTTTAGGCCTATGAGTTTCTCTTCTCATAGACTCATACTCAAGTATGGGTCTCCCAAACGACAATGTATGGCATGCACCCTAAAATTTCGACTTGAGCAATGCTTATGCCACTTAATGCTTACTATGTTGAGCTTGATCTTCCATTTTATTCTATTTGGCCAGTCATTACAAAATAGTATATTTGCAAAATTTCTCATCTACTCTTTGTTGCACAGAGAAGACCAAGAAGTTTCATATGGCCTTAAGTGGGCTATTGCTGGGAAAGGTGTAATTGTGAAAGATAAGGTCTTCCATAACTTGGAAACATCCGAGCTTCAGAAAGGAGGTGCTACTTACCCAGGTATGTGCAGATTTATTGTTGTCCTGTAATGATGTGCATGTTTAACAGATATACGATTGATACTGACTTCATCTTGATCATGCAGACTGTTTGTCTGGTATACCACTTCATGTTAGAGGAGATGCCATTGGTGGTGTCCCTGGTGTTTCAAAAGCTCAATTTGCAAAGCTTCTGAAACTGGTAGGTTATAAGTTTTGGCTTCACCCCTCAATGGGATGGTGATGATTATCATGAGTGGAGCTGAAATACTGTTAGCCTTTTATTTTTTCAGCATCCAAGTTTTTTTTACTCTTCCTAATTTATTCTCTGTTTGCTGACAAACGGCTTGCTTGTATAGGTGACATTTCATCTTTCATCCATCTCATGTCTGTATGTTCAAGATGGCGCCGTTGGTTCCTCAGCAGAATGTGATGCAAAGGTTCGAGTCATTAGTGATAACCCCTCTGCTGTGATGTTACTGTCCAATGTCCTTTGGAAAATACCGGATCGTGCAATTTCCCATGACACATCTCCTTTGACTATATATGCTACCAGTTCAATAAGGTACATTTCTTTTTCATTTTCTTTTTCATTCTTTTGCATTTGATTTTAACTTGTTCATTCACTCAAGTAATATCTTTTCCAACAAGAACTGAAGTCTATAGTTGGATATAATGCAAGGCTAATTAATATATTCTATCTTCTTTATGAATGTTTGAAGCAGTAACAACGTTAAGACTGTTCTTGGTTCTGGAACACAATATGCTAATGGATTTGCAGCGGCGGATATTGAACGATCATCTCTAATCCTGTGTGGTAAAGCATTTTCTGATTCAGCTATTGTGAAAGATGCACTTACTGCTATGACAGCCCCAATATTGTCTGCAAGAGGAGGCCTCCCGGTTCCAGGCTGGTAAAGTCAGCTTATTACTCTTCGTTTATTCTGTTTTTGTAAAGTTCTTATTTTCATTCCATATTGTGTATTTCAGGCTTCTGTGCTTTGGTGGTTCTATTGTATTATTGTTTGCTCCAGTGGAAATCATGATGTCCTGCTTAGAAATCCACAATGCTCTATTGTCCATTGACTGTGGTGCAGTCATCTCTTCTAAAGGGTCTACTGTGCTTTTCCCAACAAAGGCAAGAAGGGAGCCAAAATTGTTTACCAAACCAGCTGCAGTAATTATTGTATCATCTGATAGGTAATGAAGAGTCCATGCTTTGATGGCTTGATTTGTCTTGTCTAAAGCATGCAGTTTGTGGAGTGTTCCAACAGTTCTTTTGAAAAACAGGAGCATTAACGTCTCTAGTATGATAGTTAAAATGAAAAACAAAATGTAGTTGTCACAAGAATAGGACTAAGTTTACTGGCAATGTATTATTATTATTATTATTTACTTTCAGCACTGGTGCCATACCATCTGTATCGAAGCTCTCTCCTGGCCAAGCTGCTTACCATTTCTTGGCTGGATATCACGATGGAAAGTTTGTCCCAGCATACAGCAGAGCCCCCTTCTCCTGCCGACCCACTTGCACTTGCAAGTTCTTTATTCTCACATGTAGGTGGCTATTTCTTTGTTTTCTCTCTGAATATTTAGTAACTCATGTTGTCTCTCTACGTTTTGCCCATTACTGTCTTTCTGATATTGGCTCTGAAGATTGATGTGCTGCCTTTGCAGTTGAAAGAAGATGATACACCAGCATATCTCATCAATGCCAAGCACTCTGGAAAGTACATTGATGGTAATATGATATTAGATTCCTTTCATGTATTGTTCACTTTGCCTTTCTAGAATGGACACTAAGATGACAAATATTGTGTGACAGACAATGGGTTTATAAAATTAGTAAAGCTGGCATTATCTCACAACCTGCCTGACATCAAAACTGAAGACTTTAGAGGTAAATAGTTCTTGACGCCCTACATACTCAATATAGCGTGGTAACTGATATCCATAAAGTATAGTCCAATTTTAACCGACAGAAATACACCTTTGGTTGCAGTTGGAGAACTCAAGAGGAAGTACAGGAGCTTTCTATCCAGCAAGTTTGGCAAATGTTTACCCGAGGAATTCTCTTTCTAGGAGATATACTCTGACGTTGCAGTGGACATGTATCTTTACTGACATAGTCACTTAGGTTTACATTTTGAGTTAAAAAGCGTCAGGAATCCCATCCTATCTCAATTGAAAAACAATACTCCTATTACCTTACATCTCGCCCACTCCTGGTGCTTGGGTACACTGACGCAATGTAGCTAGTACCTTCATGCATGAATTGGCTTGTGCAGTTGTGCACTTCCATTTCAGTCAATTTTGTTAAGCAGCAGAAAGTTAAATCTTTCAGTATATGCTTGTCACGTGTGACTTTGTGAGCTGCAGAGATCAGAATGTACTATTCTGTAGAATCGGTAACAACCAAAAGGTCCCAAAACTGCTCTCCATTATGCTGCCGGGCTCCACTTTACCAGACACTGTTGCCTCTTTACCATTACTACTGCTGGGGCAACCAGAGTGCAGAATGCAGTGAACTGTGAAACATTGGAGGACACGATACAAAAAGGCGTCAACCGTCGGCATTGAGAAATTGAATCCTACCATTTCATTTCACGCGGGGGCTGCCAGAGCTTCACATGGTTTCACTGAGAAGACCGTTGCCGGTGCGGTGGTCCTTCTGGACCATGGTCCATGCATCTCCATGTAGCTGCTGATCTCCAGAGAACAGGCAAAGCAGGTGATGCCTGTCCATGTTCAGGTATTCATCCCATATGGCCATGCATTCTGAAAGTTTCAACCGATAATAAGGCAGCGAGAAGCGGATGTTGCTCATCTGAACTGAACCTGATCTTTCGGTGTTGCTGTGATTTATTCAGGCACATCACTCCAGCTCCAGGTCCTTGTGAGCCAAAGCCAACAGAATAATTTCGGAATAGCATGCACCGTATAATGTACAACTCCAGTATCTCATGTTCACTTTAGGGGAGTGGGGCCAATTGCCAAAGTTAAAAATAAAATAAAAGGGTACCCGGAGCAAATTGATAATTCAAGGCCAACAGTCTCATCAAGAACCCTACTGGCTCTCACATGTTTAACAGGCCTTTTCCATCCAATAATGCATCATGACCCGTTGCTATCATCACTCCGTAATGTCAGCTCAGGAACATGGGGATGGTCACTTCTGCCCATATAGGTTAATTGATCTTTAAGTAGTAATAACTGATTAGAAAATCTCAGCTTCATGAACAGCAACACTAACAAAGCATTTAGTGAACAATTACACGAGCTAGCATACGAATGATCATCAAACATACAAAAAAGTAAGACATAAACTCAGCGGATGCAATTATGTAAATACAGTCGACATTTTTAAAGCATCCATCATTGCTTTCCATAACATATCATTTGCTTTCCATAGCATAGGCCCTAGGGGAAGACTCAGGAACTAGATGGCTAGTCAAAGAAATATGTCACAAAGGATAGAACAAAGAATATCATCAGATGGTTTTATGCTAATTTTCGCTTTTCTTCTTCAGCATACCACTGAATCTCTTCAGCAAATGTTTCTTCTTATGCTGCTGGTGCTGTTTAGTTGGCGATGCACTGCCACTATTCTCCTTAGTTGAGTGCAACCCATTGCTGTCAAGACCTGCATCCCCCTTGTTTGATTCCAAATCAACCTGTGAGTCACCATCATTCTCCTTCTCCTTAGATGAATCATATTCAGAAAACTTGCTGTTCTCCCACATTTTGGCAACCACCACAACAGGTTCATCTTCATCTTCAGTGTCCCCCTTCTCATTATCTCCTTCCTTGGTGTTACCTTTGCCATCTTTTGCATTTGCAAGCTGGGAAGAGAGTTGCTTAATCTTCTCAGAAGCAGCTAATTCCTTTGCCTGCAGGTCGTCATTCTCCTGTTTTATGTTCTGCAATTCATTCTCTTGGTCTAATACCTTCTCCTTCCATTGGAGAGTTTCAGCGTTGGCTTCCTTCCTCGTTCTGTTAGCTTCCATTAGCTGAGACTCAAGCTGCTGCAGCTTCTCCTGCAACTCAGTGTTTTCATTTTCTTTCTCCTTAACAACCTCCAAGGTCCTGTCCATCTGAACTCTGATAGCACCTACCTCTTCTTCTGAATTCTTAATAGAGCTGACAAAACTCAGCTCTTTGGACTGCCATTCCTCATGTGCACTCTTAGCTTCTGCTTCCAGCCTTTCAACTGATTTCGTAAGGCAAACCTTCTCATAGTTTGCTTCATCAAGCATTAGCTCATAGTTCTCCTTAGTATTCTTCAGACTCAAGTTAAGCTCCTCTAGCTGTGCCTGAGCACGCTCAATCTCATCTTGCTTGAGAAGGTACTTCTCTTGCGCCTCTCTGGATTCAGCTGACATTTCCTGTAAGGCTGAGGCCAGACCCTCCATTGCCTTCTTAACTTTCTCAAGCTCATCTTTGGTAGCTTCAAGCTCATCAGCCAGCTGGTTCTTATCACTGTTCAGGGCCTTCGTTTTCTCTTCTTCTGCTGCACGGAGCTTCAACCTAAGCCCTTCAACCTCTGTCCACAGATCTGCCGCCTCTTTCTCTGCAGCATCAGCCCGTTGGCCCGACACATCAATATCACTCTTGAGCTTTGCCAACTCATCCTCCAAGAACCTGACCTTGTCCCGAAGAGCAGCAACTTCAGATTCTCTATCACGAAGCAAACTACTTGTTGAATCCAACTCTTCCATTGCTGAATTCAAAGACTCGCCCTTCAAAATATTAGACTGATCAGCCTCTTCCAATCTGACCTCGAGCAGCTCTGCCTTCTTCTGCCATTCATCAGCTAACTGCTCCGACTTGGAACCAGACTTCCTAGCATCATCAGCATCACTCTTAAGTTCATCAATCATGCGCTCCAATCGAACTGCCTTCTCTTGAGCAGCCTTTGCTTTCACAAGCTCAAGCTTTAATGCAGAGTTCTCCGCTTCAAGATTCTGAATCCTCTCTGCAATCTTCTTCCCTTTGCCATCCATCTTGGAATCAATCAGCTCTTTGAGGCGCTTTTAATCTCTGCAATAAGGAGCTCAACTTCCCGGGCCTTCATCTCAGAAGCCCTAACGGCATCATCTACCTGGCTGAGAGCTTCGTTCTTGGCATCGATTGCGTCGGCCAGCTCATACCTGGCCTTCTCAAGCTGCTCCACTGTGGACCGCAGCGCGGCATCATCAGCCCCGCCGGCAGGGAGTTTCTCAGCCTCTGCAGCGCTCCTCTGCACATCAAGCCCCTCCTGCAGCTTGGCATTGGCCTCATCAGCCGCCTTCTTGGCACGCTCCAGCTCCGCAAGGACTCTGCCCTTCTCCTTCTCGTTCTCCACCAACTGCTCCTTGGTCTTCACGAGCTCCTCTCGGACCGCGACGAGCTGTGCCTGCAGCTCCTGAGCGGACTTCGCCGCCTGCTGCTCCTGCGCAGGCTTGCCCCCCAAAACAAGTCTGAATTCTGAAAAAAAAACAAAACAAGGCCGGTGGCATGGTACCGTCGCGGGTGAAAAACACGCGGCGCCGAACTTGGCGTGGGTTTCATCTCTCGGCGGAGCGCGGCGTGCCAGGCGGCGCTAAGCCTTGGGCAAAGGGGCCTGCTGTTGTTGTTGTTGGCGGCGTACCGCCATTTAACCGCAGGCCGCCGTGGCATGGTTCTCGTCGCGGGCTTGCCGTTGCTCTTCCCTCGGCGGGCCAGTGGCGGACCAACGGGAGGCGGCGCCGAACTTGGGCGTGGGCGCCTTGCGTTCGGCCGACGACCCCGAGCCGGGGATGACTTCTCGGCGGAGCGCGGCGTGCGGGCGCTTACTTGGTCCGGCGGCGCTCGCCTTGGGCACGGCCGGCTTGCGTGGCCTGCTGTCCTGGAGCGCTATGAATGCGGAGAAATTTGGGGAGGAGTTGGCGGCGTACCGCCACCGCCACCGCCACCGCCGCCCTTCTTCTCCCCGCAGGTTTTATTGTCCGGCTTGGCCGGCTTGCTTGCCGTTGCTCTTCGCCTCGGCGGAGCCAGATCTGCGGACCAACGGAACGGAACGGAACCACCGTCAGAATCCGACAGTGGGTGAAGGAAGAACCAGCCATTGATCTCAATCGGATGGACCCAGCCGCCGCTTTTCGCCCGCGGCGGGGATAGACGAACCACGCTGGCGTTGGGCGGAGTCGCAGTTTGAAATCAACTAGAAGCAGCACAGAACGGACGGGCGCATCCAAAAAATAAAATAATTTTCTTGGTCTTGGAGCCCTAAACTAGCCATTGAACCTATCTAAATATTCCGCCGGCGCTGGTTCACGCTTTATAGATAAACTTGGCCTCGTCCCTTTGGTGCGTCGGGCGGCGTCGCACCAAAAATCTTCTAAAATAAAATCGGGCAGGCAGGCAGGGAGGTGGAGCGCTTCTTCATCAATGCGGAGAAATTTGGGGGAGGAGTAAATGGGTGAGCGGTTGCGGCCGCCCTGCCATTCTCAGTTGGAGAAGAAGGTGGACGCCTGCGTGCCTGCTGCGGTAAAATTTGCGGCTCATAGAAAGTAGAAGAAACACTACCTATTCCGATCAGCGGACCTCCCTGTGGGTCTGCTCTGCTTCTTTTTCGTCGCCATTGGGGTCTTCCAAGATTTTGTCATTTTCCTTCGCAGGTTTTTATTGGAGGAAGGGAAATTAACTCAGGGAGAGCGTGACGGCGAAGTGGCCGGCCATCGGCTGGCTCACCGGACCATCATTGCATTGCATTGCATGCTGCTGCTGGGCCAATATTTACTGGTAAATGGCCGGGAAACGGAACGGAAAACGGGTGGGTTGGAAAAGGAATGGAACGGAACGGAACGGAATGGAATGGAAAAAATGGAATTCGTTCGTGGAATTTCTTATTTGCCACACTTGTTACACGTTACGGGCTGCGGCTGTGGTATCAGTATCACGTCACTCTCGCTGCGTCCGTGCCTGCGTCCCATCCATCTCTCTATCTTTTTTCCCAAAAAAAAAAATCTCTATCTTTCTCTATCTATATATCTATCATATGGAAACTTTGGTCAAAAAAACATTCTATCATATGGAAACAGGACGCAATCCTTTGCCGATGCCTTTTTTTTCCCTTTCCTTGTCGTGTTAGATTTTCCATAATGACTGATTCCCTGTTGTTTTCGAGGAGGAGGAAGATATGTTGCGTGTTGATTCGACACGTACGTACGGGTTTTATTTAACGCGCCGTGTGCTTTCTAAATTTTTGCTGGAATGTACGATGATTGATATACTTGTTGGACACATGTTGAGCCGTCCGTCGGTCGGTCGGTCAGACGGCAACGCAACGAGCCGGGTTGGGCTAGCAGGTGAGTCTCGTGTCGTGGTTTTTTTAAAAACAACTCGGCGCCCGCCGCGCATCGGATTCTGGATATGATCGCGTCGCGAGCGAGGCTTTCCAGGTCGGTGTGTCGTCTTGCTCCTTGCATTTGGGTTTCCTGGGAATTCGTGGCGCTCAACCAACGATAGAACCCCATCATGAATGGCCATCGATGATTAGCTGGACTAGGAGTAGTAGGTTACAGCTCGCTCCGGCGAGTAAATCACCGGCGGTTCCTGAAGCAGCAGCATGATTTTCGTAGTACTACGAGCAAATTCAACATCGGAAGTTGGCGTTGGTGTGTTGGAGTGCTACCGTACGTACAGTAGTACGTAGTAGTGGTCAAAAAGTGGTCTCAGTCCTTTAAAAGACACACTTCTCTATACAGTCTAATAGTCTACTCCACGAAAGCTAGTTTTTCAATCTCTAGACAAGACAAAAGAATACTCTACTAGTTAATCTTTTTTTAATCCACGCAAACTCTAAACTAATCTTGAGCCTACTATCAAAAGTTACCATATATATATATAGAATTCTTAGTGCCAATGAGCATGCCTATTGCCACTGAAAAACGTCCTTACATGTTTTTTAAAAAATAACACAATTGCATATTAATTTTACGAACATACTATGAGCACCAATTCCATCAAAATGAACTTAGTCAACTAACTAATCCCCTGTCCCTAGAATCCGAGCCAGTCTATCAAATTTCTAGTAGACTTGGAATAAAATTTATGTAATAAATTTTTCATGATGACTAGCAGCTTCAACCTTATAAGTAATATATTTTTCATGATGACTAGTAGTATATATATTATCAATAGAGATGGGACTAGATTGTGTGGCTATTTTCCTGTTTTCATCTCGTCTCTGAAAATCCGACCTGAATTACTGTCGACTCTAATCGTAGGCAAAGCATACTGCATACCGAGCATACCTCCAAAATATGCAATCCTGCGGTTCTAGGCATCACAAATTTCCAAAAACGTTGTTTACTGAAATAGTTTTTCTTATGAAAAAATATATATACAAGACAACACCTTTTATTTTGCAATCAAAATATGAGCCCTGTAGGATGGAGTGATGATGTTGGGACCTGGGAGAACAGTCACGCTTTGGGAGTATGAGGAAAGACAAAGACAAACATTCCTCTCGGTCTAAAAAAACTCACACTAAGGGCGCGTTTGATATAGGGCTCCGTGGGTGGCCAGAGCCCTTCAGATGCAGCCCAGCCAGTTTGATTCACTTTGCCCATTCCTCAGCCTGGCTCCCGGTGTGCAAAATCTTCTCTCTCCTGTCTATCTGGAAACGCTCTTGGGCTTTGTTGATTTTGAGCCAGGCTCGTTCCTGTCCTTGTGCGACCGGTTTGGGCGCGGTGGGGGCGGCTTTTGTGCTATTGAACACGGTTGTTGGCTGTTGGGAGTGAAATCAAACACTAGACTGCCTGAGTCTGGACGAGTTGGAACTGGAATCAAACAAGACCTCTTTTTTGGTCGTGACTTGTCTATGGCTGGCTCGAGCCTGGCTCCCAAGCCGAGCCACACTTGTACTCCACATCAAACGTGCCCTAAGTTTATCCTATGCAACGGTTATACATAAGTTAATTATTACTCGTAGGAAGAACAGCCAAAGCCATGAAACAGTCGCAGATTACAGAGCGAGCAGCGAGCCTCAACGGCCAGTATCAAACGTCGATGTCCATGCATTTTTTTTTCACCTTCCCTCCAGGTCACAACCACAACCCAGATCTGGCACAGAAAAATGGCGCGCTTCAAGTCGGTGGAACCCCGTTGAAGTACATTCAGAAACGGGTAAAACCTCTCGCCCGCCTGACGCCGAAACTCCACCAAGAATGGAACCGGTCGACGTCGTCCACGCTCCGTTCCAGCTGTGGTTCGATCTGGTTCCTGCTGCATCGGCATGGGCAGCCTCTGGCCGGGAGGACGACGTGACGCGCACCACGCCACCCAACGCGCGCGTACAGTACGTACTAGGAAGGAGCATATAGGCCGGCAAGCTTCTGTTGGATGGATGGTCTCCGTCGGGGTGGCGTCCCCATGTGATGGGCGCCGGCCGTCGGTCGGCGCGCGCAGCACGCACCGCGGTCGATGATGCCCCGTGGTCAGCCGTCAGCCCCCTTGTCACACGACGACGACGCTGGTGCATTGATCTCTGCAGATAGATAGGAGAATGTTTGTAAAGTCTTCGCTAATAAAAGTATCGTGCGACTTCAACTGGGCATGTGCAAAAAGCATCTCGGCTCGGACCATGTGCTTATGATGATTCATGAGTCTTGATGTTCCATGTCGCAACTCGCAACTAACAGGGAACCGTTTGAGATAGAGACCTTGCTGTCAATGCAAACGGACTCTCTGCTGTGTGCTGATCGAGCCCCGGCAACACGATGCGCGCGAGCTGAGGGTGCAGAGCGAGAGCTCTTTTGCACTGCACGATGCGTCGCCGTCGCACCACACCCATGGCACGCCATGAGAGCTACTGATGTGTGGCAAGAACCTTGTGGCGTGTGGTCGTCGTGTGCAGGAAAAATGTGTTCACTCGATCTCTCCTCGTCGACAATAATGGCAGTTGATAAGGACGAGGTCGATGCTAAAGCTTCTTCAGGGATAGGGAGGATGACTCGGTGTTGC